>JAENHJ010000070.1:0-623101 GCA_025330945.1 Mucuna pruriens | reverse complement strand
CATTCCACTCCATCTTCATAATCTACCATCTCCATCTATCCAAGTGGTCCCTCACCCTCGAGGTTTCTGGAAGGCTGCACGAAGATAAGGCAGAAACGTGACATAAAGCAAAGAGCAAAATCCCAAGCTTCTATTGGTTCTAGTTTTCCTTTTTTAATTATGTTTGCCTATCTTTTCATCATGTATGATAGCTAAGTTTATTTTAAGGGTTATGGTGTAGTTGTGATTGGGCAACAGATTAATCAACTAGTTAGAGGCGACCACACCTTAATTAGTTGGTGGAACTATAGGATGGTTGGAGTTTAGAGGAATTACATGACCAACCTTTTACATAGGCTTGATTCAACTAAGCAATAGTAAACTTTTATAGACCTCCAACTTATTGAAGCATGTGTTTCTAAATGACCAAATAGGAGTCATCTCTAAGTAAAGAATATTAGATGCTAGACCAAGTCTCCTGGTAGCATTAAGAAGTATAATAAGTAATGCACAAAGTATGGTAAGATAATTGCATAAATTGAGGTAAACAGGGAAAAATATAACGAAACCTGAACCATAATTCCAAAAGAACTAAAACAATCTTTCTTTTATCATTTTTTTTGTATTTGATTTACTTTTATACTCAAATCTTTTTCTAATTTTGATTGTCTAATTGATAATCCATATTTTGACACACTTACTAAGGTCTTAAGATGGATATAATTGACTTCTGTTTTAGCAAAGAATAATATGATAAAGCTAAGATTTATTTCATTTGGGCTAAAAGATAGAAAATAAAAATTTGTGGCTAATTTATGGTTTTTTAGCTAACAAAAGGTTAATGCCTTGTGCAAGTCAAAACTGAAAAAAACTTCAAGTGAGGCAAACCGAACCCGTTTTGGCCGAGACCGAAGTCATCCCGGCCAGACGACTCCTGCGTCTTTGGTAATCAACTCCGACTTCCGAGAATCCGACTTTGGCTCGTCAATCCGGCTTCGTCTCGTCCACCAACTCCCGTCTCGTCTAAAAAGCGGAGCTATCTGGTAATCCAACTCTGTCTTCATTTCAGATTCCAACTCAACAGTCGACTCCGTCTTAGCATATCGTATTAATCTTGCCTATCTGGATCCATCCAAACACAACAAGGCCAACTTCACTCCAACGGAATTGTACGTGATTATTTAGGATCAGTTAGTTAGTTAAGGTTTGTTAATTCTGTTATTCTGTTATTTTGTTAGAAAGATCAGTTAAGATAAATGTGCATAAATTAGAAATCTAGCACGTGATCAATGTAAAATCATGAGTTAGTTAGTTGGTTTGTTTGGTTGAAATGTGTGCATAAGAGTTGCATGGATCATTCTTGGGAAGGTCAGGACTAAGTATTCACCCACGATCCATTGTTCACATACACTTAGTTCAAGTTCTTCCACTCACGATTGGTGCGATACTTCAATGGCATCTATCTTGGTCGAATGGATACAGGCTAGAGATTGAGTAAGGAGATCGCCAAAGGGGGCTGGTAGTTTAGCTAGCACACTACTGGTGAACTGAACCCTTAGTGCTCTAGTCATCTTTGGTGAACCACCACCGTTCTTCCATAGCGATTATTTGTGGGAAGTGAATTCCACCATCACTCCATGTAACTCTGTATCAATCCCTTATTTGTCAATAAAATTGGTTGATTGTTTCTATATCTTTTTCTGCTTATGATCCTGCATATTTTGCTGCTTAGTACTCCATGCTTGCAAGAGGAATAGATAGGTAATCGCTAGAAAACCTAAAATCAGCAATTAGCCAAATCCACCCCCTCGAGGCTACGATCGTGTAAGTCCTCAGAGGCAAGGGACGAATATACAGCCGGTCGTTGTAGGTCTTTGAGTTGGTTTGGAGTCACAATCAACCATTAAAAAGAACTGGGAAACCATTTCATTGTTCAAACTTGTGTTGGTACCATAACTATCATAGAATATTGTAATATAGCTTAATTGCATTTACTTTCGATGCCAGTTCACTTTTTTCCTTACTTTTTATGTACCAAATCCCTATTTTACTTTTCTGCATAATTATCAGAGTTTACATTTGATGAGTCATATTTTATACACTTTATGTGGACTTAAGATGGGTGTTGTTAAAAATGTTTAATGATTAAAGTCTTGTGTTAACGAGATTTGAATTATGGGCCTGAAAATGGGAGAAATACAAGCGTAAAATTTTTTAACTAACAAAAAGGTTAAGACTTGTTTTGCAGGCCCAAGTCATCTGTTGATCGAACATCCCGGCCCGATCAAAACTCCCTAATCAAGCTGACATCGCGGAAAATCTCGCCTAACTCCCTCAGAATGTAGATATGATTTGCCAAGATTAAGGAATCTGTAATGCAGATATGATTTGCTAAGATCAAGGATCTGTAATTGAGTAACTAGGAATGTGGATATGATTCTCTTAGAAATTAGGAAAGCTGGGAAACTCCTAAGATTGAGGAGCTTGTAATCTAATTCAATTAGAATCTTTAGGATTTGAATTTCTGTTATTAGGATTAGTTAGATTTAATGAGCTTGTGTACAAATAAGCATGCCATGCCAAGCCACGTCTTCAGGTGTGGAATTTCAGCAAAATCTAGACCTAAAATCGTCGGCAACTATAGACACTCCAAGCTAATGCGGTGGTACCATGAAGCTTCAATAAAGTGTCTCTCTCGGTCAGGAGGTACAAAATCAGCAATTGGGGAAGCTGGAAGTTGTCGGAGGTGATTGCTCGGTATAGCTGACGCCTCAGGTGGGCCGAAAACCTCAACGTCGGCCATCCTTTGGTGCACCCCGGGTCCTTCCATTGGCGGTAGGTAAGTGGAGGCGAGTTCCCTAGAAAATTCTGAATTTCGCACCTTGTATTCAATTCTGTTTCAATAACACAACTGGTTTGCTATTCTATTCTTTGATTTTAATCCTTGCGCTTTAATGTCTTGCTTTAACATTGTTAGAGGTAGATCACGTTATTAGGACGGTCAGGCGGTTTAATAATCTGATTAGGTAGAGAACCTAAAATCAACCAAGTACATACTCACCAATCGATGAGGTAGCGGTTGTGTAAATCCTCGATTGCATTACGTGGACAAACTTTCAGCAGTCTTAGAAGAATCTCTAGGTTGAATAGGGCATAAGTCTAAGCAAGAATGGTAAACTACTATGTGTTGATTTAGGATTGGTATAATAGATTAGTTTAGTGTAGTTAGTTTTACTTTCATTACTTAGTTTATTTTCTACACTTAAACCAACCCCCCTTATTGTGCTTTCAGTCGGAGATCGAGTCAGTCCGACTCTAGGCTCGTCTGAAACAGGTGATCCTTTCCGTTGCGTTAAGTCTACGCTCAACCAAGACCATGTTGGATTCGTCTAAATTAGGCCAAAGATCATTCGATCTTCTTGCCGAGACCAAGTTAGTATTCTGCACTAGACATTTTCTGCATTAACTCTGATGTCACATTACACAATCCCCGAACATTGATCTAAGCGGAATCCCAAGTCTGTGGAATTTTATGTTTGAATTATAAGGTCTGTCTTTTTGTGCAGGTCGTCGGGTATCTTGAGTTTGTTCTTTTTATTGCATCTTATCCTCGCTACATTCTATTTTTCTACATTCTGTTCTGCATTTTGCTTTGCGTTTCACTTTTCGCAAACTAATGATGCATGACTAGAAGTAGTTCTAAACCATTAGATGCTTTTTTGATTCTACGAGATAGAAAAGAACTTTGCATCGTTTAAGGAAAGCTAGGCATATTGTAACACCTGAAAGCAATAGTTCTGATTCTATTTGGAATTCTGAGAATAGTCATTTTACTACTAGAATCTAATTTTCTGAGCACCAAGGCAGGATCAATGGAGAACAATGATAGGACCCTCGAGGAGTTGGCCACACCGGATATGCTGTATCAATCGTGGTGCATTCAATGTCCACAGAGCCAGCTCAAAATTACAAATTAAAGTCAATCTAATTCATTTATTGCCTAAGTTTCATGGTCTTGCAAGAAGATCCTCACAAGCACTTGAAGGAGTTCCACGTGGTTTGTTCCACGATGAGACCATAGGGGATACTGGAAGATCACATCAAAATGAAAGCGTTCCATTCTCCCTGGATGGGCTGCAAAAGATTAGTTGTATTTAGTCGGTTCTCTTCAATACTTGGGGGATATGAAGCACATGTTCTTTAGAAAAATTCTTCCCCCAACGTCCCGAACAGCAACCATAAAGGAAGGAGATTTGTGGGATCGGGCAACACTCACGAGACACTACATGAATCTTTGGGAGAGGTTCAACAAGCTTTGTGCCACATGTCCACATCACCAGATCAGTGAGCAGTTACTAATTCAATATTTCTATGAAGGTTTGATGATGATGGACCAAAGTATGATTGACGCTGCAAGTGGAGAGCAGCGATGGACAAGGCGGGTAGCAACACGACATTTGATCTCGAACATGGCCAGCAATACGCAACAGTTCGAACCAGAGGAACCATAGCACCCATAATGGTGAATGAAATCAGTACAATTGATAATCGAGATTGGAGAATCAGTTGACCGAGCTAACATCACTAGTGAGACAGTTTGCCATCGGTCAACACCAATCCATTGCAGCCGGTAAAAGCATGTGATATATGTACTTCAATGGAGCACCTTACTGACATATGCCCCATTGCAAGAAACTGAGGGACCATCCCGAAAGTGTTGGAGCAATAGGTGGCTACCAGTATGAGAAGCGATTGTAAGCAACCCTGGTCATTTAAAGGCCAACAATTGAACAACCACCATACAAGGGCGTATGCAGCTCAAGGATTCAGTTCAAATCAGAGCATCTTTGCAGCAAGGCAGCTATCAATAATCGAATCGAGACACCGGTGCCCCGTTCAACAGCAACAGTAAGAAAACACCACCAGGGTAACTCATCATCTTTGGAGGATCTGGTGAAGCAGATGACAGCAAACAACATGGAGTTCCAGCAAAATATAGGCGCCACTATCTAAGATCTCAAGACACAAGTGGGCCAGCTAGCCAACTCAAATCAATTCTGATCGACCGGATTCGGGAACCTTCCTCACAAACAATTCCTAATCCGAGAAGGAATGTGAGCGTAGTATCATTGAGAAGTGGTAAGGAATTACAAACAGCACCGCAAACAGAAACGAGATCCGTCAACACCGGAAGTCAAAATCGTATGCTGATTCACAACCATCGCGGCGGGTAGTCCCACTTTGATCCACTTTTCCAAGTCGAACACTCTCGGCAAAAGGAAAGCCCGGAATTGGATGAAGGATTCCTAAAAAATGTTAGGAAGACGGAGATCAATATTCCTCTGGATGCCATAAAGCGCTTACCCAAATGCACTTAAAATTCCTTAAAAAGTTGTGTGCACAAGAGGAAGAAGTTGAAAAGAGGAGTGGAACTAGGAGGTAACAAAAATGAGCGACCTCACTTCTTAGGCTCGAGACAAGCCTTGCCAAAGAAATGCCGAGACCCCAGAATCTTTTGGTCCCATGCACCATTGTGACTGTACCTTTGTCGATGCCATGTTGGACTTAGGAGCTTCAATAAACGTCATGTCGGCGTCAATCTACAAATCCTGAATTACGAGACCTCGAGCCTTTGGGATGACCATACTAGACATACATTAGGATGTTAATATTGGTTGGTACAGGTAGTAGTTACTTGTTTTCTTTAATCAAAATATTAAGGATTTGAATTTTGACCTTGAATATAAAAAAAAATCATGTTAAGAAGAAAAATACCTCCCTATTTAGTAAGCTCACATTCCCGACAAATATGTTAGAATACAAACATGATGCCACATGACAGTATGATTATTTTAAAAACATTAAAATGACTAAAAAAAAGTGAATATATTATTCATTACCTATAATAAAAACGTATTTAACACTCTTTTAAAATTTAATATTGATATACTCCATCCGTTCCAATTTATTTGAGTTTAAGGGTTCCCACGTGAATTAAGAAAAATAGTTAATATTTTACATTTCACAAAAAAAAATTAAGCAATTTACTAATATATATTATCTTTCATATTAATTAAATTATCTATCATTTATATTTTTTCATTTTCTTACTTCACAATAAATGATTAAAAATATAATAAACAAAAGTTAATGTTTCATGTGTATGGTAAATTGACAATTAAAATGAAACAATTGTTTTACTAAAACCTCAGACGAGATTAGAGGGGTATAATTTTCTGGATAAAAAATATTAAATATAGTCTCCTAAAATAAATGGTGGAAGAAAAAAAAAAACTTGAAACTGTTTTCTCAAACAAACAACTAACTTTTATTTTATTCTTAAACCATGCATATTACATCAAAATAGGAAAGAAACATCCACCCCACTCATAGATTACATCAAAATAGGAAAGAAACATCCACTCAAAGATTACATCAAGAAACATGAAAGAAAGTAAACATCGACACTTGAGGTAGCTAAGAGCATAAAACAAAGCAAACATCATCGATCGGCACAAGACTTTATTATTATGATGCAATTATTCATTAAATTCATCGTGCTGATCTGGGTCGTGATCTTCTCCAAGACCATGATGATCGTGATAGTCAAGTCCCTTATTCTTGAGAGGCAAAAACCCTACTAAGAGAGGGCCAATTGGGAAGGATATACTTTATTCTACCCCCAACAATGTAATCATCGGTTGTTCCCGGGGCAAAATTAATGAGTGCATATAAATCTCCTTTGAAAATGTAAAGCTTCATCCGTCCTGTGAGAAGCAAAAGCTGCATCAATGTCACTTGAGAAGACGGTACCTTGCAAACTATGAAACCCATCGGTGATTTTACGGATGGCAATGAGCGTCTTGGAATTATAGTTTATAAGAGCGTAAACATCATGTCTAAATAAATATGCTTCATAGTTGCTAGTTGCCTTAAATGCAGCATCAACGCCATTCTCGAACACTGTACCTTTAAAAGAAAGAAAACATGTCAGCAATTGGCATAGGACCCAGTATCTTGTCATCTGTAGTTCCTGGGCATAGTCTATGAGGGCACAAAGGTTGGCAGCGAAGATGTAAGCTTGAGTGTAATCAGTGTCAAAGGCACAGTCTATTCCCTGCTCCCCAAATGGCGTATCAATAAGCGATGGAAACCCGTCACAAATTAAAAGCGGTCCATTCACAATTTTGTCATCTGTTGACCCCGGGCATAATTCAGAAGCACATACCTATTTTTCATGAATATGTAGGCTTCATTTTTGCTATATGCACGAAATGCGGCATTTATATAGCTAAGAACATTTATAACTTCGTCCGTATACCACTCAAGAGCAGCATCCTGATTGTCATCAGAGGTTTCTCTTTTCTGTCTGCTACTGCTGCTAGGTGTATAAGTTTCTTCCGGTAGGTCCTCTCTCTACACCATTCTCATCCCGATAACTATGTATTGGAAGATAAGTTATGACCTCAACATATGGATATGCCTGTGGTTGAAATGCCCATTTATTATTAGCCTGATTTCTCTGATGAAGCTCACATGGCTGCAAAATAAGAGCCAAATGAAATTAGTATTAAATTACTCACCATTTATTACGAGTCCCTTAATTTATTTTACATTTAAACAACTTACTTAAATTATTATATATACATGTTGAGGGTAAAAAAATTATAATACAGTTTAATTATAGATCGAGTCAGAGTTAAAATCACAATAAATATTTAAAGAGAATTTTGTTGTCCAGAGTCATATTATATATATATTTTACTAATCATAATGGACTGAATAAAAAAATTATATAACATTTGAAATTAAGAAAAGTACAAACCTTGAATCAACATCACGTATGGCTGTGAATTCTATACAAGAGCGAATATATTGAGGGGCAATGCCACCCACAAAGCAAACTTCAGCTTGAGAAAGGTGACGGTATCGATTCCTAAGGGTGACAGCAACCCAAATGCCACCGGGTGCATAGATCTCATAGCGATAGAATTGCATGGCACCACCACGTGGGAGGGTACTCAAGGTTGGGGTTGGACGCCATTCATAATTAAAGTGGTACTGACGAAGGTATGTGTGTTCCGTCTATTTGGATCAAGGCGCACCAGCACTGTGGATAAAACTATCCAATTGTAGTAAGTGCTGTTGGGAGTCTGTCCTTGAGCCCTAGCTTGGAAGCCATTTGCAAAGATCTCCTGATAAGGCCTTGTGTCCCAACGGACCAAGGGGCGCCGTATATCGAACTGTACATCAGCTGGTCTGTATACAATATCACCCACGCCTTCGTTTAGATTGATTCGGCCAACCATGTTCACCAACTCCTCCGCTGCATTTATATCTTCTGCCCCCACAGGTTGTGGAAAATTTGCAGCACATCCTCTCGCGGGATTATTTGGTGGAATTGACATCTTTCTTAACTGAACAAGTAAGCTCTGTAAGTATTTTATTTAATTTCTCAAGTACAAAGATGCAAACACCAAGCCACTTATTTATATTAGTAGCCGAGTAATGCTTTCTCTCCTCACTCCTATGCTTTAATTATTGTTTTCTTCTTTTAATTATATTTTTATCTTTCCTACATCAACAATTTTAATTTTTATAATTTTAATTGTTTGCATATAAAAATATATATAATATTAATCTTACTGTTAACCAACAATCTAATTTTTAATTCACATGTTAATATGATAAATCTAGTCAATTATTTTTTTTAATTAAATAATTCATGAAATGTAAATACTTATGTAATATTAATTATTTAATTTTTAAAAATTAAATTATTTAATATAAATGTTTATTTTTTTTTTACCTAATTATTCAATATTTTATATTAAATAAGTTAACTTATAAAAACTATATAATTAATGTCACGATAAAATATTTATGTGACAAATTATAAAACTTGGAACAAATTAATTGGCTGAATTTGTTACATAATTATGTCCATTAAAATTGGGGTGGACGGTCAGTTAAACCTCAAACCAAAATTGTCTATATTTTAAAATATATAAATCAAAATTAAAAAAACTAAAATTAGGAGGATTATAATTGCAATCGTGCATTGATGAAATAACAAGGTACTTATTTATATTAGTAGTGGTGTAGTTCCTTCTTTCTTAATCAATAATTATTTTTCTTTAGTTTCACTTTTGGTTCTTAATTTGATGCGTGGTGAATTTTAGTCTATATAATTTTAATTTATATATTTAAGAATATATAATTTTAATTTTATCATTAATTCACCATTTAATTTTTAATAGATATAATGACATCATAAATTTAATTAATTAATTTTTTTAATTACATAATTTATGAAATATATATATATAACTAATTAATTTTTCATAATAAAATTATTTAATATAAATATTAAATAATTTTCACCTAATTATTAAGTATTAAATTATTTTATTTTTATATTAAATAATTAATGTCACATCAACTATTTATTTGACATAAATTATCAAACTTGTAACAAATTAATTAATTGGATCTGCTGCACCACATTAAGTCGATTAAAAATTAGGTTGAGTTATATGTAGAAGTAAAATTGTCTAATTTTTTTAAATATTTGATCAAAATAAATAAAATAATTAAAAATATGATGACTAAAATTAGCAAGGAAGAGAAAAAAAAATAGTGTTAAAAATATCCGAACTTGTGAACATAATCACATTATTTTTATGCAGTTCCTTAGTATTTAAAAATATCCGAACATTAAGTTCTAAGAATGTTAAATTCAATCTTATTAAATACTATTTGTGGTGCTAGTTGCATCTCCTGAGTTCTTATCTATGTTTTGTTTTCTTTTTCATTTGTTTATTATACTTTCCTAGCATTAGAAGCGGCGAACATTTCTCTTAAAAAGATGAAGAGTTTGTTATTTTGTATGTAACATGTCTTGTCTAAGACGCAACAAAGGACAGCCGCTAACACTGTTATCCAAGAACCAAGATGCTAAATTCAAACACGTGTTAAATACATTAATCGTTTAATGCTAGAATATAAAATGCTAGAATATAAAATGCTAGAATATAAAATGCCATCAAATGAAGCCAAAGTGTTGCTAAATGCTGTAATAGTTTACAGCTGGAAAATATGTTTTCATCAAATAATTCCAAGCATGAAAATGAACTGTAATAAAGAAAATGTAAAATCAGCCTATTTCACCTTTTATTTGAATGTGTAAAAACGGAATAAAAAAAATAAATTATATAAAAAGTTTTATATGAATTAAAATAATTAAATTAATGCAAAAAATTCATTTTTATTTTTATTTTTTAGCATAAAGTTTTTTCTTTTTTCTATAAATTATTGATTAAGTTCAAATAATTTTATACTACTTCATCTAACTGCTCGCTAGTATATATAAAGTTATTTATTATTTTTTTAATTTTCATTTCACAAACAAGATTGTTTAATTTTTTTAAAAAACTGTGCAAAAAAATAATTAAAAAGAAAATCTCCTCCCTTATTTCATATTGCCAAAAACTATTCTTCTTCCTATTTTTTTCAAATAATAGAAATTTAGAGAATATTCCATTTTTTCTCCTTTTTATTTTAAAAAAGTTTTTGTTAAAAGAATTTGCCACTATTTACCAATCAATTTTTCATCTAAAATTTATTAAGTTTTGAAAATTATCTTAAAAAATATTTTAAAAACCAAAATATAGAAATAGCTAGACGTTTTCTTATATTCTTCTTCTAGTTTCATCTTATTTAACCTCTCACTCAATTTCACACTCTACTTTATTTGTTCCACTACTCTCTACTAGTTATACGTATTAATTTTTGAAAATAAAGATAATATTTCTATCTTTTTTCTCATTTTCCTATTTCCTAAATATCTATAGAAACAAACAATGGGTTGATATATTTTAGTGGCCAGTATGCTTATCCACACAACAAATATATTTGAAATTACTGTCAAATATAATAGTATTTCAAGTGAAATTATCTTTGATAATAATAATTCTTGGTCCACGTTGTTCATGTTTGGTCTTTTTCGATTTGATCCATCGTACATGACGTATAAAACTTTCTCTGTGTCGTTGCAACTTTATTTCCACGATGTCCTTCCGCATTAGATAAAAAAACAGAAAATTGAATGCTGGTCCAAGCCTGGACAATATGTGACAAATGTACAACTGTAAGCGCGCGGAGGATATCAAGTAATAGATATTTGGTTAGGAGTGGGAAAAAAAAAATCTTATCCATAGGATAAAATATAAGGATTAATATTAAATAATAGTTACGTGAGATGTTTAAGTAGTTACATGATTATTAAATATTTTTAATTTTTTTATTAAAATTATTTTTTAATCTTAATCATTCATTTATAATTATATCTTTCTAAATTTATTCATTTTATCTTAAAATACAAATCTTTTTTTATCGATATTACTCACTCGATCCTCCTCTATAACTTTATATCTATGATATAAAATTTTATATCGTTCAAATTTAATTGATATAAAAGGTAGATTTTACATGAGTTAAATTTAAGTCAATGTAATATTTGATTCAAAACTTTGCAGAACCTCTTCTTCTCTCTTCTCATGTCGTTGTTCTATTGTAACACCTAACTTTTGTGTTATTAATATTATTATTGTTGTTTTTTTATTATTATTGTAATATCCTATTAAATAATTGCTTGTTATGTTTTATTACTTTTTAAAATAATTATATTTTTTTGAATAATTAAATAATTAAATAAATTGTAATTTTAGAAAAATATGTGTTGCTTAAAGATTGAGTAGTTTTTAACTTAAATATAATTAACAACTTTTAAATATTTATATTATTTCTATGTTTAACAAATTGTCAAATATAGTTATAAATATTTAAATATCTGAAAAGATATTATCTATATTTGAAAAACATAATCTTTAGATATAAGAGATATTTAGTAGCATTTAAATGTTTAAATAATAGATATTTAATAATTTAACTCGACCCATTTTGACGCTATAAGAAGGGGGAGCTAGCATAACCCTTAATGGGTAAGAAACTATTCTTCTAAACCCTATCATGATGCTACAACAGAGGATAGAGGAGGAGAACCCTAAGGACATCTCAAAGCTTTTGTTTTATACCTTGCAAGTAAGGGGGAGTAAGAAATTTTGCTCAAGAGTGAGTATTACTATAGGTAGAGGAGTTCCCTCCAAACCCTAAGTTTGTATGCCTTGGTTTCCTGAAGGGGGAACAAGTTAATGCTTTTTACTTATGGTTGAAAATTGTATGTCTTGATTTCTTGAAGGGAAAATCAGGTTAAGTACTTATACTTGGAAATTGTTTGGAATTGGTTATGATATGAAGATTCGCCTGTTGTGAGTGGCGAAGATTTTTATTCTGTTAGGGATAGTGGATCCCTTGTCCCCCTTGACATGGTCTCATCAGAGGTTCTGTCCCCTTCGAAAATCTCACAGTTTAGGATCTTTGGAGCATGATGTCGTGGTGTCTTTTCTGTAGAGGTGGTTAGCTCCGTCAGCACTGAGTTGCAGTTTCGTACTCCATTTAGTCTAGACCTTGCGAGGCTGCTGGTATCAACTCGGTTAAGTGATCTTCAGGCTCCTCCTTTTCCCTAAATGGACTGGATCCAAATTTGTTCTTCTTGTCTTGGCTCCAACCAAGCCCACTCTCAGGATTTCCCCTTCTGCTGGGTTGCTTCCTTTGGGTCAGACAATATTGAGGTCCTACAAAGCACGTACGAATGTAATATAGCACGTGGGAGTTTAGGAAAGTAGTTAGAAGGTAGTTAGGTCTGGTAATTCTGTTAGATCAGGTGGTTGAATCTGTTAAATTAGTTATTACGATTATAGCATTTGTTAGGATGCATGTATAAATAAGAATGTATGGCTACATTCTAGGGTTAGCAAGAGCCTTGCCAATACACACTCACACTTCATCGTTCACCTTCATATTTTCACGTCATCCTTCTTTGTTCCAGGGTACTTCAGTACAGTGTTCACTCAGGCTCGAGGGAACGTAGGACCAGGGATTGAGTATTGCAGCTGGTTGCCGAGAGGGAACTATCAGGGCGCGCTGCCACACTACTTGGTGTTCAACCCCTTCGTGCCCTGGCCATTGTAGGTGGAACACTGTAGCTACTACTAACAGTTGTCATAGGAAGTTGATCACCATCTTTTCCATTGATTCCACTTTTGTATCAGTTTTTTGACTAATCAATGAATGCATATGTTTCTTTACACTTGTATGTTTGTAATTCTTGGAAATTCAATCTGCTCTTGATTTGTTATGTTTGTGCATGTTAAGAATAGATCATGCCTAGATTAGGGTATGGTTAGAAACTACCTAAGTAATAATATAGATAATCATTAGATAATCTACGTCAACCACGAGCTTAATCCCTACTAACTCGAGGTTGTGGTTGCGTAAGCCTTTAGTAGGTAACGGACGAATGTTAGGCGGTTGCCTTAGGAGATAGGTTGGCGAGGATATACTTGCATGTTGAGAATTTGAAATAGAATCATTCGTTGATATATTGTATCCGATATCATAAATATATGTTAGATAAATAGATGTTAGATAAATAGATGTTAGATAAATATACGTTAGATAATGTTGGTTGCAATCCTATACTTAGATTGTAATTCTTTACTTTCTTGTTGATACTTTAGATAGCCTTTACATTTCTTGCAAATTTACATTTATATTAAAAACCCATTTTTTTACAATTCTTGTCGTGTCTGCATCCTACGTCCCAGTTCCACTCTTGTTTAGCCTTATACCTTAGAGAACATTAGAACCAAAGTGACCTTGAGACAAATGACCTAGGTTGACCCTGTGCTACTTTAGCTTAGGAAATCTAGTATTTTGATAGGAGAAGTGATGACCAACTCGACGCTTATCACTTTGCAACTCTGTTGCACCTGCGCAATTCTAAGATGTGATGGATACACGAAAATAAGTTTTCTACCACTTAGTGTTATAGTAGTGAGTCCAAAGGAAATGCATCCCCTCTTTCGTCCTTCTTCGTTTCACCGCCGCACTCCTCATATCTATGCTACCCTGCTTTGGTTTATGCAATTCTTCCTGCTAATTCACCAGAAAACTGGCTACCATACTCTATTTTTTGAAAAGTTTATTGTAAGTATCCAACTTGCAAGGAAAAGTAGCCAAGTTGTATTAAAAAATCAATTTATGAATGCCTATAAGTTGGACGTGAACCAGGTTCATGGAAAGGGTTTTTTGAGAGTAGAGAGAAAGGAAGAGAGGAGGAGAGAGAAACGAAAAAATAGAGCACAAGGAAGGACCTCGAGAGAGAGGAAGAAGGTGACTCTTGTGAGCTTGAGACAAGAGGATAAAGAACTATAGATATAGGATACGAGAAGGACAACTTTTCATAAAGCTTTTGATGAGGAAAGAAGGCACAAAGTTACAGGAAAAGGGAAGCACCAAAGCAGCAGCGAGAAAATGAACTGGTACTTTTAGTTTTTTAAATTTAAACGTTTATATATGTGAAACTTGTTACACTTTACAAATACTACGCTTGGGGTTTGTGGATGTCCCTAGGGCATATGTCCCTTTGGACACATAGCCCTTTTAGACATGAAAATGTCTTTACACACACAAGCTCTTTGGATGTCCATCTGGGGAGTCTATTCCATTTCCATCAATTTACATGATACGACAACCTTACTTTGGACACAAAGGCTCTTTAGACGCCCATCGGAGTAGTACATTCCATTTCCATCAATTTGCATGATACACTAGCCTCCCTTTGGACGTTTAGGTCCTTTGGAAGCTGACCAGGGTAGTCCCTTCCATTTCCAATATTTTACTTGCTAACCTAACCTCCTTTTTGACGTTGAGATTCGTTGGATGCCCACTAGGGCAGCCCCTTCCACTTCCAATATTTTGCTTGCTGGCCCAACCTCCCTTTGGATGGATGTTGAGGTCCTTTGGATGCCCACTATGACAGTCCCTTCCACTTCTAATATTTTGGTTATTTACCTAACCTCCTGATAAGAGCGTTTTTTTTAGTCGTCTCAACGCACATCAAATAAACTAAAGCTAACTATAGCATAGTCAACCCTAGGTCGAATTTTCTCAAGAACACAGTGTGCTCGATTGTGAATTAGTGTGAAACAAAATGATGCAGAATCTAAAGTGCAGAGTGTTGACTCATCTCGATCATTGGCCGAGTTGCTCTTGGTAGAGACTGAGCCGATATGGTCTCGGTAGAGACTTATCAGACTCGAACTCGGCTGATTGCAGACTTGACGCAACAGAGTTGGACTGACTCCGTTCAGACTTAGAAAGCAGTAAATAGGGGGGTTGGAATGCGAGTAAAGTAAAACAGAAAGTAAACTAAACTGTGAATGCAGAGAGAATATACTACTGTTACGAATATTACTATTATTATTACGATATAACTGTGTTCATGTTCAGTTTTATTAGTCCAAGTCCAGTCCAATTTCTTCACTCCAGTTCTCAGTCCATGTCAGCCTTGGGAATTCTTATGACAATCGTCAAAGGTTTGTCCAATGCCATACCGAGGAATTATGCAATCGCTACCTCATCAGTTGGCAGGGATTAAGTTCAGAGCTGATTTTAGGTTCTCAATTAACATTCATTAAGTGATTACCTACTGAATTAGTTAAACCAGTTCCAATCGGCTTAGCTTAACATTGTTCACGTTCCAAGTGTAATCGCGATTCAGATTGTAAATTAAAGAAGAGGAAAAGAATAGAGATCAGAAATGCAGAATAGAATTTGATTAATAGGAAACAGATTACAAACACAGTGGTTCGAATTCAAGTGGTTCCATCTTCCACGATGATCGCCATGGTTGATGGTGGTGCTTCACCTCCGATAGCCTGAGCGTTGAGGATCAGATCCACTAGAGTGCGTTGGAAGTTCCAATCGATCCCCTTTGATAGACTTCAGCTTCCCAATCTTAGACTTGCACCTCCTCAATCGAGAGAAGAACAATTGGAACACCGTGCACCACTACAAATGGAGAAAGTAAGGGTGAGATAATGAAAACAATGAGTATGCGTAGAGTGTGAATTCCAAGACTCCCCAAAATGTACACAACTTCTCCTATATATACAAGCTATGAGCTACTATGCTACTCCTAACGAACTCTAACAGAATTACATAGTGAATTGCCCATTCTGCCCTTGCACGACTTGCGCTGCAGCTACTCCAAGAGTGATGTGGCAGCTGAGTTAGGGCTGAGGTGGCCTCTGAGCTGGATTGCTGCTATGGACTATACAATTGGGCCGCTCCTTTTTGGGATGCACCTTAGTGGATTGCTGGGCTGCGAGGCCTGGCCTGGCCGAGACGGTTCTCTTGGACGTGGTGGACTCGGCTTAGTCCTGCAGAAGAAGAGAAGAAAGCTTTTTATTAGCTAAGACCTTCAATTTAACACAAATTTGTATTTTCTCTATTTTTAAGTCCTTAATGTGAATCTCAGCTAACAATTAATCCTTAAGCACAAAATAATCATGCAACACTCTTCTTTGGTCCATAAAAGATGTATAATTTGTGACTCATCACCTTCTTTTGGACGTTGAGGTCTTTTTGAGACCCATCTGGGTAATCCCTTCCTCTCCAGTATTTTGCTTGTTGACCCAGCCTCCGTTTTGATGTTCAGGTCCTTTTGATGCCCACAAGGATAGTCCATTCCATTTCCAATATTTTTTCTTGGTGACCTAACCTCCCTTTGGACGCTAGTTTCCTTTGGATGCCCATCTGGACAATCCCTTCCTTTCTAATATTTTGCTTGCTGACCCAACCTCCCTTTGGACACTTAAGTCCTCTGAATACCTATCTCGACAATCCCTTCCCTTTCCATTAATTTGTTTGCTAACTTGGCTTCCCTTTGGATGCTGAGGTCCTCCGGAGACCTATCTATGCAATCCTTCCTTTCTAGTATTTTACTTGCTCACCTAGCCTCCCTTTTAGGACTTAGGTCCTTTGGACCCCCATCATGGCAATTCCTTCCTTTTTGATATTTACTTACGGACCCAACCTCTCTTTCACACTAAGGTCCTTTGGACACTCATCTGGCTAGTCCCTTCTTTTCTAATATTTTGCTTGTGGACCCAGCCTCTCTTTGGACGCTAAGGTCCTTTGGATGCCTATCTAGGCAGTCCCTTCCTTTCCAATATTTTGCTGGTAGGCCCAGCCTCTCTTTGGACCCTGAGGTCCTTTGGACACTCATCTCAACAGTCCTTTTCCTTTTCATTAATTTGTTTGCTAACATGGTCTCCCTTTAGAGGTTGAGGTCTTTTGGATGTCCATCTGGGCAGTCCCTTCCTTTCCAATAGTTTTCTTACTGGGTCAACCTCCCTTTGGACGCTGAGCTCTTTTGGATGCTCATCTAGGTACAACCTAGGTCGAATCTCTCAAGGACACATGATTCTAGTGAAGTCTAGTGTAAAGGGTTGAGAATATGCAGAACTAAGAGTGCAGAATGCGGACTCAGTAATGGAAAGTAAAATAGGGGGGTTTTGTATACTATCTAAGTAAGTGCAGAAAGTAAAATATTGGTAATGAAAGTAAAAGCAAACTATAGGTACTACAATTACTAAAACGTATAGTTATCATATCACTTCTAAAGTTATCAAGTAAATGGTTCTGGTTCCTGTCCTATTAATGCATGCAATTCCACACCAACCTAAGTGTTAAGACAACCACCTAGCATTCGTCCATTGTCTACTGAGGGCTTACACAACCGCAACCTTGAGTTAGCAAGGATTATGCACGTGGTTGATGTAGGTTTTCTATCGATTACCTATAGAGTTGCTAGATTGGTTCCAACCGGCCCCTAACCTACTATTATCTATTCCTACCATGCACGACCGTGACACAAGTAGAAATAGAGAAGTTAACAAAAATCACAAACATAACAGCAAGAGAAAGCAAACTCATTTCATTGGATAACCATCGTAGTGATACATGAAGTGTAGTGTGGATAAATGGAAAGATGAACTTAGCCTCCCATGACGACCACCATGGCAGAGCTACAGTGTTCCACCAAAGATGGCCAAGTACAGAGGGCTTAGTCCACCAGAGCGTGCCAGATACTTGGTCAGTCCTCTCTAAGCCACCGACCGCTACCTAGACCTTGGTCCTGCACCTACTCAACCGAGTAGACATCATCCGAAGCACCGTGGAAACACTAAGGAGTGAAGTGAGTACGGAGGTGTACGCGGAGTATGTATGTGTAGATTGGCTGGCTATATTACTAGCTTCACTAACCGATGAATGAACTACGCATCTCTTTTTATACATGTCAGACTAACTAATTTTGTAATTGAATTAACAGAAATAACAAACTTAACGATCACTAACTAATTCCTAAATGATCATGTGCTAATTCCTAATTGTCCATGTGCTCAAAATTACTGGAGCGGATCTAGTATTGATGTCGAGAGGGATCCAGATGGATGGGAATTGGCTACATTCGACTGCTATGATGGAGTCGGCATTGTGGAGTCAAAGTCGGCACATTGACTTGACTACTGGAGATAGAGTCGGCATGTGGAGATGGATTCGGGTGGGAGAGGAACTCGTCTAGTCGGGACGACATCATCTACCTAGGATGACTTCAATTTCAGCTACATTAAATTCATCTAGACTCTAGTTTGACTTGCCCAAATGAGATTACTCTTTTTGTTAGCTAAAATCTGCAAATTAGCATAGATTTGTTTCTCAAGTGTGGGGAGGGGTTTTATGTATTAAAAAGAAGCATTAATATATAAGTATTAGGTTATCAATCTTCTTGTTCACTTTGTATACTACATATTTGATAAGATTTAACTTTTCAAAGAATGTTAATTATATTTAACTTTACAAACTTATATAGGTTAAGAAGATATTTAATTAACATGCTTTGAAAAGTTAAATCCTATCAAACATGCAGTATACAAAGTGAACAAGAAGGCTGACAATCTAATACTCATATATTAATGCTGATTTTATGCATAAAATCCCTCCCTACACTTTAGAGAAAACATTGGTCCCCAATTCACAAATAAATATGAATATAAAATTACTAAAAAGGAAGATAACAAAAATAATTAATGAAACAAAACAAAACAAACAAAATACCAAAAATGATAGGTAGCTAGGTTGCCTCCTAGTAGCTTTTATTTAACGTCCTATGTCTGATGGAGAACTAAGGAGTGTAGTCTTTAGAGGTAGTGATTGAAATGACCCAAAGGATTCCTTCTTCATAATGTTTCACTTTATGCCTATTTACATTGAAGGTGATTCCATCTTTCCTAATGACCTTCATCATCCTATAGGGAAGGATTTCGGTCACTATGGAAGGACCATAACATTTGGAATGTAACTTATCTATAATAAGGAGCAAACATAGGTCAGAAATTAATATTTTCTTACCCATTTTGAACCCATGTTGCTGTTTTAGCTTCTCATGCCACTTATTGATGGACTCCTTGGTTAACCTAGGGTTTTTGGCAGTTCCAAGGCAAGGTTTTCTTAACTTATCCAATTGTAGAAGCTTTGGTCCTCCTTCAAGGTTTTGCTTAACATCTAGAAATAATTCTAGTTTTTGACTTAAGAAGTCATCCTCCAAGGGATTTCCCAATCTTAAGTTAGGGTGGTTGCACGAGATTTTCCTATAAAAAACATTAAGACCCTAAAATAATTACAAGCAAGATATGAGTGATGTTTGTAAGAGTTTAAAACATTAAAAGCTACCTCCTCATTACCCAATCTCAAGGTCAGATTTCCCTACTTGACATTTTGACTGCCCTTCTAGTGGCCAGAAAAGGCCGGCCTAAAATGATTGGAAATTCATCATCTTATTCCATGCCTAGGATGACAAAGTTGGAAGGGAAGATGAACTCCCTAGGTCCTTAAGTTTAAGGGGCAATTTCTTAAGTATTACAAAAAAAACACTCCTTAGTTAGGTAAAATTCAAAAACTTCTTCAAATGGTCTAGAGGTTCTTTAGAAATTCTTATGTAGTTTAGGTGAACTAATTTTTAAGTTTAAAGGTAGAGAAATTGTGCCAAGAGAATTTAAGTAAAATAAAGGAAAATAAATTTGAATTTAAATTTTAGAAAATAGAAGGTTATGGTTTTACTTGTATTTTTTTATTTCTTAATCCCAATTTCATGTGAAATTCTTAACTTATTCTTTTATTATTGTTTTTATCTCTTAATTTTATTAGGAGTCCTTAGTGCAAATTCCTAATAATCTTTACTTTAAACTACGAACCTAGTTGATCATATAGAGACTCATTTAAAGCAAGCATAAATCAAATAGAGGTAGATTAATTAAATTAACTTATCAATTCACATATTTGAAAAAGAGTTTAGTCATACAATTTCCCTAAACCTAATTGTTTTATAGTTTCACCTATTAATTGCAGTACAATAGTTGTTCAATTAATCAATTAAGATAAAGGGTGATCAAATCTTTTACGAATAATAAAAATAAAACAAATTAATAAAATAAAAGTAAGAATTTACATTCAATTTCATATTAAGGGTTTCAAATACAAACTATGCCACAATAAAAAAAAACGAGTTTAGTCACTCATATTCATGATCATAATGTAAGAAAACAAAGAAAACACGTAGAAAGGTAAGAAAGAAGAACCTGTAGAGAGTGAAAGCTTTGCTCCTTCACTTAGCCCTATGTCTTAGCCTTGCTAAATAGCCGTAATTCTCAATAGCACTATAAAAACTTATAGAGAGAGAAAGTATAAGAGGATTGAAGCTTTGGAAATTCTAGGATGTCCCTTTTTGCCCCTTAGTTGCTCCCTTTTATAATTAAAGGATTAGTTCCTCTTGGTGAGCTTGCACAAGCATGTTGAATGGGAGCATGACCATACTGGTATGTTTATCCTTGAGTAAGGTATGCTTTATGGGAGTGCAACTATTTTGCACTATCTTAACTTAAGCACCACCATGTTGAATAGAAGCATGACCATGTTGGACTATTCTGGCTTGAGCATGAGCATGATAAATGGAATTATAATTGTGCTTCACCTTCTGCCTTTGTTACCAATTATGCTTGTCGAAGCATGGTCATGCTTCTTCTCTTATAGGCTTCCTATTTTAGGTCCAAAAGCTCAAGTTTTAATTTTTTTTTTCTTGTTGTATCAAACTCAAAGAACAAGGGTGAATTTTGTGTGCTAATAATTAAAAACAATGCAATTGCACCCAAAAATCTCCTTGCATTAATATACAAAAATTCAATTTATCATACTTCATGATAAGGTACGCGATTACTTCCCATTCATTCAGCCGCTATCCCTTTTTTTACTTACTTGATCATTGGAGTCTCTATCAGTGGCCACCACTAGAGTTCCTCAACCACTGTAATAGTTGTGTCTTTAAGCATCCTTGTCACTTCTTCGATCATAAGCCAAACATTGATGCAAATTATGAATTATTATTATTATAATTGAAGATAATTTTACTTTAAATACTATTTATATTCAACAATAATTTCATAATCATATTGCATGAGTAGTTTGTATGGTTAAGCACACCAACCATAGCTATACTTGAAAGGTTTGTTAAACAAGCCAATTTTGCACTTATTATGTTACAACTAACTCTTAATATAGGTACTGTAAAGGATAACAATCATTTAATTTATGTTATGCTTGTAATTGCTTTTTGTTTAGCCATTATAACTATTACGGGCAAAGCTCTTCTATAAATACAAGTTCTTTATACTATTGTAAAATAACCAAACAGATTAATATTCAGATTTTTCGTTTCCCTTTCTTTTGTTTTTTTGGTCTTGCTTGGATACCTTTATTGATACAGTCCTAGAATTGAATTGAAGCCAAATGACTCCTTCTTGGAACTTTGAGTAGGCACGAAAGCTATGTTTAAGGAAAAGGGTGATGAAAATGTAAAACATGGATGAGAAAGGGATGAATGGTAAGTGTGCGGGTCTGATAAGTCATATTTTGTACACCTTACAGGGACCTAAGATGAGTGTTTTTGGAATCATTTGGTGCTTAAGAATTGAGTCTTAGCTAAATTTCACATTATGGACCTAGAAATAGAGAAAGTGTAAATCTATGCTAATTTGTAAGTCTTAGCTAAAGATTAATTCCACTTTTACAGGACAACTCTGGATGACCTCAGCCCATCAAGAGAGTCTCGCCCCAAGTAAGTTGTCTCGGCTAGACCGACTCGTTCCTGGACCGGTCGACCCTACGGGTCCAACAGCCACTTGGAGCAGCCCAATTATGCAACCCAATCAGTGATCCAATCTAGGCGTCCAGCGCATCTCCAAGCCAGCCTAGCTGCCATGTCACCCCTGGAGAAGCTTGCAGCACAAGATACATAAGGGTAGAATAGGAAATGCAATTTGTAATCTTGTTAGGAAATTGTTAGTAGTAGCGTGCGTCGTATGAAGTCCCAAATGTGAATATATAGGAAGAGTTAGGCCCGTTTAAAATGGGATTGAATTCAAACTTAATTCCATACACCTTATGCTTCCATTTTCTCACGCACATTCCCCATTTTCACTTGGCGCGATTCTTCAGTAGTGTTTCTCTCGATCGAGGAAGCACAAGTCAAGGACCGAGAGGCTAAAGGTTGTCAAAGGGGGACCGCTTGGCTTGCCATCACACTTTGGTGGACCTGATCCTTAGTGCCTTGGCTAACAGAGGTGAACCATTGTCGTTCGACCATGGCGATCGGCGTGGACGACGGATTCATCGAATTCACACCCTGTATTTGTGTTTCGTTCTTAATAATATGAGTAGCTTTTGATTCCAATCTCGTGTTTGCGATTCTTGTATTTTAATTCGCTTGTTGTGTCGCGATTGCATATAGTACGTGGACAAACGTTGAACTAGGTCGATCGGAACTAGTTTAACAACTTCAGTAGGTAATCAATTAGAGAACCTAAAATCAACTTTGAACCTAATTCCTTTCAACTTATGAGGTAGCGGTTGTGTAAATCCTCGGTATGGCAATGGACGAATGTTTGACCATCGTCATAAGGAAATCTAAGGTTGATATGGAATGTAATCTTGAATGAACGAATCAGAACCGACTTGATTGTTAAGACTTAGCATGAACACAGTAGTAGCATTAGAGTTAGCCTAGCTTAGTTGTATTTATATTCTTAGTTTAAATGTTGTTTTACTTAATCTGTAACCAAACCCTCTTGTTTCCTGCATTTTAGTTCGAAATCGAGTCTGTCGAACTCTGCTGCGTCTGTTTGTGCTTAGCCAAGACCATGCTGGATAAGTCTCTATCGAGACCATATCGGACCAATCCCTATCGAGAGTAACTTGGCACCTAGCCGAGAGTGAGTCTGCATTTTACACTTGAGCTTGTGCAGTACTTAGTTTCATACAAAGTTATAATTGAGTGCACTATGTCCTTGAGAGAATTCGACCTAAGGTTAACTATGCTATAGTTAGCTTTAGTTTACTTGATGTGTGTTAAGACGACTAAACGAGCTTATCATGGTCTTGCGGAGTCGGCTCTGCAGGAGTTGGTTTGGTTCGGCCTTAATGCTTCTGGTTAGGCTGAAGTCGATATTCTGGAGCCGGCATGTAAGGCCTTCATGCGGAGTCGACCACGTGGAACCAGAGTCAACTTCATCAAGTTTGAGATGGTTTCGGTTTGTAGTCAGCATCACCTGGCCGGGACGGTTTTAGTTGGCCAAGATGGTTTCATCCGACCGGGATGTCTTTAGTGAGTCGGGACGCCTTCGGTTGGCCGAGATGCATTCAATCTCAATTGTATTGGCTTGGAAGACTTGGTCTCAGTCTCGGTTGGGACAGTTCAGGACTCCAATTTAACCTACAAAATGCGATTTTTCTTTTTGTTAGTTAAAACTAGCAAATTAGCATGGATTCGTATTTTCTCATTTTAACCTAGGAAACCTGAATCTTAGCTAATACATGATTCATAACTACTATTTCCGTTCTATTCAACCCATCTAAAGACCTTATTATGGGACTAAAATAGGAATTATCACATGTCTTGAGCAATTCTAAGAACCTCTTGAATGTATCACAATTTGTTGAGGATAATAGAGTAGTTTTGAATTCCATGCTAATAAATGTTATGTCAAATCTCAAGCTACCAAGTAAGTTCTTTTGGAAGGAAAACTTAAGAGTGGCCTTTATGCAACACAAATTCACAATTTGTCACATTTACGTTGTCATATTCTCATTGTACTAATCAAAATAAGACTTGTAACCAACTCTCATAATCAAGAAATTCCAATTATAATGTTTTCTTTCCTACTTGGCATGCAATATTAGGTCATTCTTCTTTTAAAAATTGTTTCTCATGTACTTAAAAATTGAAAAATCCATTTAGTTATGAATAAAATGTCTTTTGTTTGTAAATCTTGTTGCAAAGGAAAATCTAATAAATTACCTTTTCATAAGTCACCCACTACTTATAAAAAAACCATTGTCATTAATTAATTTAGATATTTGGGGACCCTCTCCACTTCCTTCAACAAATGGCAATCAATATTACATTCATTTTATAGATGCCCACACTAAATTTACTTGGATCTATGTATTGCAACATAAATCTTAAGCCCTATCCTTTTTTGTTCATTCTAAAACAATGATTGAGCAACAACTTGGTACCTTAATCAAGCCTTTCAATCTAATGGAGGAAAATAATATGCTCCCTTTACTAAATATCTCAATAACTATTGTATTATCCTAGTTTTAGTTGTCCATATACCCATGAACAAAATGGTTTAGCTGAAAGAAAGCATATGCATATCCTAGAAATGAGACTATCTTTGTTGGCTAATGCCTCCATGTCGTTAAATTTATGTTTCAAGGCATGTTAAATTTGATGAAGTAACTTTTCCTTTTCAATCTAATCCCATGTTTTCTATTCCTAATACTATATCCTCCATTTATATGCCTTATTTTCCCTTTTCACCTCCTATTCCTATTGTGTCTAACACTAACCATTCTTCTTTTGTACCTAATGTTGTTTTACCTATGGTTGATATTGTGCTTTAGCAACTTATTATTATTGCCACTAACCCAACACCTCTACAACCTTCCCAATTTGAAAATGTCACTAAGGTATATAATGCCCACACAACGATGACTACAAGAAATGCTAGGATTGTTAAGCCAAACATGGTCTTTGGTTCCCTTACCTACTGGTCTTTTTCTCATTGGTTGTAAATTGGTCTTCAAATTGGTTGCATCAAGTTCACATTAATAATGCTTTCCTAAATGGGGATTTGCAAGAAGTGATTGTCGCAACCTCGGCCCGAAGGGGACCGTGGTGGCGATGGCTATGGATGGTGAAAGACGAGGGGTGGAGTCTCGAATTCTCTTCAAAGAAGTCAAAAGGGATCAAAGGAGTTCTCCACCAGCATTTTATGGAAAATGCCAAGAAACCTTTATGGTGGATAAGGCAAGTCTAGAACAATAGTATGGATTCAGGACTTGGTTACGCATGAAGAATAGCATTCCCTATACATCTACCGAAAAGGCAGTTACCCCATCCATGAGCATGAAGGTTAATTTATACACCTCTCTATGATTCTCTATTTTCAACGTAACATGACTGATGAAGGAGTTTTTAGGGGGGGGGGGCGGGGAAGAACTTGGCGAGAGTCACCTCTTGCTCCTACGTATCTCCTAAGCAATGGAGAAATCAAAGTTTACGTAGTTCTGGGGTAGAGGCTTAGTATATGCTTTAATAGTGATGGACTATCCATTGGCGTCCATTGGTTGTTTGGGTGAAAGAGAAGGGGAAATACTTAGATACCCCGGGATGATTTGAGGCAGACAGGCTTTCCCTTGGTGCCTAACTATAGTCACCTTGAATGTGAGCTATGAATGCCTTGTGGCAGGGTTGATTGGGTGATGGTAGGCTTTCCATGGGCGCCTAAGTGAACTTGTGGTGATTAATGGTTTGAAAATGGTTCTGAAAATTTGAGTCGGAGCCAGGTGTATTTGTAGATTCTAGAAATGTGGTGGTCCATGCAAGAACCCTATACCAAGTGTTGACAACAACACCGGTGTTTTAGAGTTGGGACCATATGTGAGGGATGATGGCCAACCATATATCGGCTAGCCTATTTGTGTGATAGCAAATGAAACCGAGAACCTTTTGGCCAAATACCGAAAATTCTTGGTGTCAGCTAATGTGGATGATAAAGAAGATGTGCTCAACTAAGGTGAAGGAAGGAGTGATTAGCAAATTGGAAGTCGAGACAGGGTCAAGGAATATGAACTCCTGACCCTACATGGCTCTAGGCCACATGGGTGGTTGAGTTTTAGAGTTTAACGGTTAATCTTTTTTGGGTCATGAGTTAGGTCTTCCAAAGGTGTTATATGAACTTGCATGTATTATTTAAAGACCTTGCTCATGCTTACCTAATCTCCAGTGGGTGCCTTTCCAAATAAAACGTTAGCAAGGTATCTTCTTCTTCTCTTGGTACTTCGTTGAGCTACCTCTCTTTTTCTAATGCTCCTCTCGTATCAGCTCTGTTCTTTGTGGTGATCACTTCTTGTTCTTTTCTTCTCCTTCTAAAGTGTTGAGGGTGTACTTTCTTTTTGTATTCTCTTTTACTTTTTTGGAGTCCTAGCTTCCTATCTGAACTTACTATTCTAAAGCAGTCATTTTCTCTCTCTGTATCTTCTTTTCTTCTTTGTAAATTACTTAGTTGCAAGGATTTTTCTTAAGTCTCAGTGTTTTTGTCTCTAAAGTCCCAGTGTTTCCACCCTTTTTTTTCCTCTCCTCCCCCTTTTTTTCTTTCACTGGGACCTTTTATAGGCTTGCATGGGTGTCCACTATCTTCTTGAGGATCTTTGCCATTAATGTTGTGACTATCCCCTAGGCACATTCAATGCTCTGGTGCTCTCAGTATGGATTTTCCATTTAATGCAACGTATTTGCCATTAATGGGGTGGGGATCCTTTTTCCTTTTTGTGGCGCGCGTGTTCTTCACGTTTTTCACTTTTCCCCAAAATAACAGTCCAGGTAAGAGCACACAGATCCCCATGCTGGTCACTTTTGCTCAAGTTGCATGGAAAGGAATATAGTGACATGCTTCCGCTCGTCATTCATCTGCTATTGCTTGCTCCACTAACTTCCTTTCGGCAAATTCTCAATCCTACACCGTTGACTTCTTGTGATCTTGATTTTATTCCTTTTGTCCTTGTTTCCTTTGCATCATAGGTTTCAATATAGGTTTGTGGCAGTTGCGTGAGGCGCCTTACAACAAGTGGCCCAATTATCCCTTATGTCGCTTTTGGAGCTGGACCGTGCACCTTTTTGTCCCAAGCGCTATTTTGAAATTGAGCTTTTGAAACCAGGACCCAATTTACATCCCATGACAGATTGTGGAAAATATTTACCATTGGGCTCTTGCCGTCTCGACCCAAAATGTAACAATAGTGTTTTTGGACAAATTGGCCTAATGATTTTGTCACCTATGATTGGGCCTCTACTGTTTAGACCCCTAATCACAGTGATTTATATGTCTCAACCTCCAGTTTTTATTGAAGGTGATGCTTCTCTTGCATGCAAGTTAAATAAAGCATTATATGGCCTTAAACAAGCCCCTCAAGCTTACTTTTCCAAGCTTCACCATGTTCTTCTTACTCTTGGATTTCAAGCTATTAAATCTAATCCCTCCTAAAATCCTCCTAATATTTACTACGACAACCTAAGGGCAGTGCTTCTTGCAGTGAACCTTCCTTCACTTCAAAACCTAGCACTTTGAATTGGCTTTTTATTTTGTGCACAACAAAGTCTACCAAAGAAAAGTCATTGTTCATACATCTTCTAAGAAGATTGCAGATGTTTTTACCTAAGTCGTTCCCACTACTACATATGTTATTTTTAGTAATATTTTATTATAAAGAGCAATATTTAAATGTTTCTAATAACATTTTGAGACATTGATCAAATACAATATTTGTTAAATTGTTATAGAAACTAATAAGTAATATTTTTTTATATTTTCGTAATATTTTTAAAATGTTGCAGAAAGTTATATATACGTAGTATTACCCCTTATCAACGTTTAAGCCATGTACACATAAAATTAGAGTTATTGATAGAAAGAACTTGAGTTTGATAGGGGATGTAAAGGATAATGATTAATTAGTTTCTGCTATGTTTGTAACTATTTTATGTTTAACCATTATAACCATAAGAGAAAAGTTCCTATGTAAATACAAGCTCTTTGTACTATTCTGATATAACAAAAGAGATTAATATTCAAATTTGTCAGTTTCTCCTTTACATCTCTTCGTTGATCTTTCTTTCATTCTTGCTTAGATACCTTTAGATACATTGCAATTAATATCCCTTCCCTCTTTTGTAGATAATTATCATTAAAATAGTTGAGTATGACAATGTTTTAATTTTATTACTTACTTTTATAAATAATTATAAAATTTAATTTTACTTTTATGTTATTTTCATTTTGTAATGATTTATGCAGTAAGCAATAATTAACAAATTGTAAACGCCTTTTGGCTTTAGCAAATATTGTTTATTTTATTTTTTTAATTTGGTGAACTTGGAGTATCTCTATCCCTAAATTCGTAAACTTTTGAGGTATAAAAGTTTATTTAAGAAATTGATCTTTCTCTATTGATATTTTTCTATATAAACGAAATTGAAAATTGAATCTTTGACTACATGTTTACTGACAAATTTATTTATTAACCATACTAAACTATGTTGATTTTGTATTTTATTTTATTGTCATTATTATTAAAAAAATATCAGATTACTCTTTTATTTTATTTTCTATTACATAAGAATTTTTATATGCCATTATATGCATGCATGATAGATGAAGAACCTAAGTAAAGAAGACTAAACAAGCCAAACAGGAACAAAATATTATTATTATTATTGAAGATAATTTTATTTTAAATAATATTTATATTTGATAATAATTTTTTAATTTAGATATTTGTGTTTCTTATTTTTATAAGTATAAAATTATAACTGTTCTTATTTTATTTTATTTTTTCAATGTTTTACAGTAAATAGTGAAATTACAAAAGTTTCGAAGTCATTTAAATTTGAAAATATTTATTTTTATTCTGTAATTACCAAAAAATATCAATTTATTTTTATTTTATTTTTATATAAAATGTCTTAAATAGCATTTATGCTGGACGGAGAAGCTCAGCAGATAAGGCTATATAGGTCCTTACACGTTTGATATATTTTGATCTCTCACTGTCCTGTCTCTTTACAATTTATTTTCTTTCACGAGTCTTAGTTGTCTTGTTTGTTCTCCATTATCTAACTCATGTATTTAATAGTTCCTCTTTTCTTTTTGATGGATACAAAATTTCTGTTTTGTCTTTTTTCAAAGCTATTAATTCTTATTGATACGGCTTTTTTTTATTGTTTTCTTATTTTTATTTTATTATTTCTTTAATGTTTCATAAGATGCTATGTTTTTCTTTTGTTTAGATGTAACTCGGGTAAGGGAAAGAAAAGAAAGTACAGATAATAATGTATTTTCTTTTTGCTTGGTTGAAGAAAATATAAAAAGAAAATGGAAAAATGTTGACATGTTGAAACAAATATCTTAATTTTATTTTCTTAATTTCACGTACAATCCCTTTAATTATAATTTCAAACTTTCATTTAGTTCCCACAATCTTTTATCATACCAAAGGGAACAAATGACTGTGAGAGTCATACTTTTTTGTTGTTTGTTATACGCAAAGTTTATTCTACTCAACTTTCAAGATAGACTAGTTTATTTCTTTCTCTAAATTTTAATTTTATATACATATAAATTACTTTTCTATTTTTAAGAAACTAATTCAAAGTTTAGAATTTAATAAAATATTTATAGAAGGTCAATTTTTTTTTTACAATAAAAGTATTCTCCAATTCATAATTGAAGACTAACTCTTTCACAGCATAAAGATTATGATTATTTAAATGAGTATTGTCTTTCCTTATAAAATGTCTTCATACGGATAGAACTCCTAACAAGATGTTTAAGTAATTCAACTATCTACCAACATGTCTAAGTAGAGTTTTAACTACAATTAAAATTTTCAAACTCTTATATTATTTTTTAATTTTAGAGTGAATTATCTACCAAGAGAGTAAAAGAATTTTATACTATTGTTCAATAGAAAAATTGTTATGTAATTAAATACGTTTGTTATCTTTTAGGATAAATATCTTAAAGTTTATATATATATATTATGATTTCTAATTAATTAACTAGGTAAAAGTTTTTCGTTTGCCATTACAGAGAAGTTAGACTCTTGATTTTAATGTTAGAATTGTATTTATTTTAACAATTTACTTTAAACACAATAAATAAGGAAACATAAGAAAAAAGATTTATTGAAAGTGTAATATTTAATAAAAATAATTATTTATTAATTTATTAATCATTATTATTAAGATAATAATCTACAAACTTCCAAAAAAAAGTTAATAAATTCGTTATTTGAATAATAATGAATTGAACGAGAACTTTCCTAAATGTAAGGTTCATATATGTTTATTTAAATATTAAAATATTGCATAAAAATTATACGGTCGATAATCATTAAATTAGTACATTAATTTAATTAAACACAAAAATATAATGACTAGCCATATATGGTAGAGTCTAAAAAAACTTCTTACATTTATCACTTTTAGTAATATTTATTGTAAAAGTATTATTAATATTTTTTTAACAACATTTTTTTTATATTTGAAGTAATATTTATTAAATATAAAATATTATCAATGATATTTTGTAATATATTTTAAATGTTGTTAGAAGTAATATATGTTGATATATTGTCGTGCTAATTAGTCCTTAATAAATTGTAAACAGTTGATTTGTGCATTGCTGATAGGTCTCTTACACTAAAATTAGCGATGTAGTCGGATTATCATAACCTTGCTAAGCTTGTTAAGATCGGTGAAGAGTCTTGATGTTATTTGTACAAATGGGGTATTAATTACATCACTTGGATAATTTGTCTTTGGTTCTCTAAATAAGTTGTTATTTTTATAGCAGTGTTTTACCTTGGACCTGAGTTTCCTATCACTTCTAGCAGTGTTTTAAGTTGTTATTCTCATGATATTTTTAAAAATTGGCTATTAATTGAATTTTATTTTAATAATAATAATATTATTATTATTATTTTAATATATATATTATAATAAGTTCTGTATTATAATATAATATTAATTAACTTTAAATTTCTTCCATTCATAATTAATTAGTTTGATATTTCTTACTCTCTTCGGTTTTAAATATGTTTAATTTATTCAAAATTACCGAATGACAAAAGTGTTTAGTAATATAATTTTAGTTTTCTGAAAATACACGTAAAATATAACTTATTAGAATACTTTCTTAGAAAATAAATAAGTATATGTTTATACATCTTATATACATATATAAAAAGAGAGAATATATAAAGAAAAAATATTATTATGAGAAAATAAAAAAAGTAAATATGAACAACATAATTATACATAAATAAGTCACATAAATATTATTTAATCTTAACCCATATATTTTATTCTATGGCTAAGATATACTTTTCTCAACTCGTAATTTGATATCCTGCTCTCCCTGTACAGTTGTACATTTGTCACATATTGTGCAGGCTTGGACCAATAATTGTTCTCTAATTCAGAAGGCAATCGTTGAAATAAAGTTAAAACGAAGCAGAGAGGGTATTATACGTCGTTTACGGTGGACGAAAGCGAAAAAGGCCAAACATGAACAACGTGGTCCAATAATTATTATTATCAAAGATAATTTTATTTATATTCGATAGTAATTTCAAAATTTACATATTTATATACATTTGTTGGATAAGCATACTGGCCACTAATATAGATCAGCCGATTGTTTGTTTCTCTATATATTCTGAGAAGGAAATTAATATAAAATTTCTCCATATAATTTATTATTTTTCTAAACTCTTTTTTACAAATTCAAATAAAAGGTGATAACTTTTCACTTCTTTTTTCTTATTTTTATTTATGAAAATAATACATTTTTTTTTTAAATTTTTCTCATTTTTACTTCTAATTCAAATGACTAGAGTAGAAAGATTCCTTAAATCGGCCACTTTACGTTTAATTTACTACAGTTGATTTTCATGCTTGGCATTATTTGATGATAACATATATTCCAGCTGTAAACTATTAATGCATTTTGCATCTTTTTTCCTTTTATTTGATGGCAGTTTGTATTCTAGCATTAAACTATTAACGTATTCAACATCTTAAATAACACGTGTTGAATTCTGCATCTTGAATAAGTCTGTTCAGACGTGTTATATATAAATAACAAAATCGCATCTTTTCAAGAATAGAATGAAACAGAACATAGATAAGACTGAAGAAATGCAATGAGCTAGCAACGAAAATAGTATTTAATAAGATTCTTAAAACTTAATGGTTTAGATATTTTATAAATATTAAGGAAATGCATAAAAATTATGTGAGTATATTTACAAGTAAAAGTGTGTTAGAAAAAGGAAAGATAATTAAGGGTTGGGAGAGAAGCATTACAGCAGTACTGATAGAAGTGGCTATATGAGAAAGTAAAAACGTGAATAGCTTACTTGTTCCATTAAGAAACATGTCAATTCCTCAAAATTCTCTCTCTCCACACGGAGTGCTGCAAAATTCTCTCAAAAACATGTAGTGCTGCAAAAAACTTAGTTACCTAGATGCTGCGAGGCAAGGCCGAATAAAGCCAATTTTCTCGCGAGACCCTTTTTAAATTAATAATAATATTTTTATAAAAAAAATAATAACAATATTTTATTTATATAATTTTATTTCTACTCAAAGTTTTCTTTCAAGATTTTAGAGATATACATTTATTTATTAATTTATTATAATTAATTTTGTTCAATATTTCTTTTTCAATTGATAATAAAACTAATTCTTTTAATTTTTGTTGAGACATCAATCTTCAATAAGATTTTATTAATTTTAGTTTTGATAAAAAGAATTTGTCAATACATTATTACTAAATAAAAATTAAATTCTTTCTTATTTTAACTAACCATTATATATATATTATTGATTACATTTTTACTTTTTAAAAAATTAATTCTAAATTATTTTATTCTAAAATATAAAGCTCAAATTTATTAATTTGATTTCTCATGAACCAATAACATATTGGCATGATAGATATCTATGATAAGCGGTTAAGCTTAGCTAATTAATTATGGATTATATATATATATAATTAAAAATAATATAATTGAATCATTATTAATATTCTTTTGTTAGAGTTCAAAATTAGTAAATTTATTTAAATTTGATTTATTTATATCACGTTCTTGGGCACTCTCTATCACCTCCAAAAACCCTACTAAACCTTTCACCAAAAACACCATTGATCTCGTTATGCAATCTCCATCTTACAATCTCTCCTTCAAATTCCTAAGGCTTTGTTGATGTGTTGTTGTCGTCGTTAGTGCTCGCATGGTGTCAGCCCTGGAGATTAAGTACTTTTGAGTTGGTCGAACTTGATTTCGACATGTCGATTGTCAAGAAAGAGAAGTTTAACCTCACCGAACATTATGAGGTTTTCGAATGCTTTCTTTTTTTTACTGGAAACTTCCCTGCATTTACAGATTTGTGAATGTGAAACCCCTTTTTCTTAATTGTTTATATTAACTTATTTTCATATTCGTGAATATGAAACTTCCACAAAGAGGATTGATGCTAATCCTTGAGTTCTTTAGTTTTGATGTTAATATTAATGCTTATTCAAGGGTGATTGAATTTGGTCTGTGTCTACGTAGATATTTTGCATTTAAAACTAAGGCTAATTATGATTTTGTTTCATATTATGTTTGGTTGCAACTATTTTGTAATAAGTAGAACTCTTTCCTGAAGGTCTAGAGAGAAAGTCTTTTCACTTTGATTAGTTGCTTCTATTCAAATAGCACTTCAAAACCATACTTTGAACTATTTTCTAATAATTTTACTTTGGAAATAAGAGCCCAGAGGACATGCAATCAATGTTGCTATATTTGTGTTATGTATTCAAAAACAAAAAAGTAATTGGATAAAATTACAAAACCATCTCTCGCTTTGCACATAAATTTTCAAATTTGTTTATTATACACTCCTTGATCTATGCTGAAGAGAAAGAAATCCAAACAATTGTGAAAATGTGATGAAGATTTCTTAGATACATTGTGAAAATGTGATGAAGATTGTCCAATTTGGAGTTTTGTAGCTCCATATATGGCCAGCACAAGATAGAAACATCATAATAAGAATTAAATCCGTAAATAAATAAAGATTAGTGATGATGGGCGTTTTTACAGTCGTTTTACGCGCTTATCAAATACTAAAGCTAACTATAGTATAGTCAACCCTAGGTCATTCTTCTCAAGGACACAGTGTGCTCAATTGTGATTTAGTATCAAGTTAAACAATGCAGAATCCGAGATGTGAAGTGTTGACTCTCCTCGGTTGTAGCCGAGTCATACTCTACAGAGACTAAACAGAGATGGTCCCGGCAGAGACTATCCCTTGGTCTCTACTGAGTGCATGCACGCTACAGAGGGGGGACTACCTCCGCCTCAACCAGAAAAACAAGAAGGAAAACAAGAACGGGGTTTTGGATGCAGGTAAGCAGAAAATAAACTAAGACTATGAATGCAAAGAATGTATACTACTGTTTACTACTTATCTATTAATATTATATAACCGTATTAAGATTCAGCCCATTAATTAAGTCCAGTCCAGGTTCCAATCTCCAGTTCATAGTCCATATCAGCCTTGGGTAGTCATATGGCAATCGCCAAAGGTTCGCCCATTGTCATACCGAGGATTTATGCAATCGCTTACCTCATCGGTTGAGAGGATTAAGTTCAGAGCTGATTTTAGGTTCTCATTCAACAATCGTTAAGTGATTACCTACTTGAATTAGTTAAACCAGTTCAATCGGCTTAGCTTAACATTGTTCACGCTTAAATTGCAATCGCGATTCAACGTGAATTAAAGTAGAGGAAGGAGAACAGAGATATGAAATGCGAACGAAATCAATTAATGTAAACAAAATACAAATACAAAGGGTCCCGAAGTTCGGATGGTTCCATCTTCCTCAACGATCGCCAAGGTTGATGGTGGTGGTTCACCTCCGTTAGCCTAAGCGTTGAGGATCGGTTCCACCAGAAGCGTCAAGAGTCTGATCGGTCCCCTCTCGGTAAACGTCCAGCTTCCTGGGCCTTAGACCTGCACTTCCTCAATCGAGAGAAGCACCAATGCAGCCCCACCACTTGTGAAAATGGAGAGAGCAGGAGCGAGAAAATGGATATAGTGAGTGTGGAATTAAAGTGAATCCAAAGACGACTAAACAAAGGTGCACAGCCTCCTCCTATATATACACGAGCTATGATTAGCTAATCCTAACGAATCCTAACAGAATTACAATGAATGTTCGATTCTACCCCTATGCAGATCTTTTCACGTGACATGGCAGATTTCCTAGGAGTGACATGGCAGATGAATTGGCATTGAGGTGGCCTCCAAGCTGGATAGTTGATGTGGTCAATACATTTGGGCCACTCTCTTCTGGGCTGCTGGGCTGCAAGTCAACGGGCCGGCCGAGACGACTCTTGCTTGGCCGAGATTGAGTCGGTCTGGTCGGGACGACTTCATCTCGGCTGAGACACTTCTGTTGACCTTGGTCAACTCGGCTTGACCTGCAGGAAGAAGGAGTGATACTTTTATTAGCTAAGAAGTCTGAATTAGCACAGATTTGTATTTTCTCTATATTCGAGCTCATAAACTGAATCTTAGCTAATAGTCCATCCTTAATCACATAATAGTCTTGCAAACCTCCTTCTTAGGTGTCTAAAAGATGTATAACTTGTGACTCATCACACCCCCACACTTACCCTTTTGCACTCCCCGGGCAAAATAAAATGAAAATCAACAAGGGGAAATTTTAAAGATAGAAAGAATTTTTCATTTGGCTTCCTTCAGTTCGACCGAGACAGAGTCGGCACTCATTCACTCTGAGCTTGAGATGCTCTATCAATATGAAATTACTCCTTCTACGCTCTAGGCAAATTAATGACCTGCAAACAGGAAAAGATAACCAAGAGTGACAGAGCTTTTGGGCAAATCATTCCCTCATTTCTCTCGTGCTTGGGCTTGTATTTACACTCAACATTCATGGAACTGAAATTGCCACACTTTGACAAAGCTCTCTTCTTACACCTGCAAAAACACGCACAGTTATGATCACTAGGACTTCTTTTTGGCTTGTAGCGAGGCTGGGTCATGGGGTGGATAATATATGGGAAAAACTGGTTTCAGGACCCTTTGGGGAGAGAGGAGCAATGGGGAGTAAGTTTAAATCAGCCTGAGGGTAACTCAGGATGCTGCCAATTTCTCCTTCTTGCTGCCACCAGCTCATTTTCTTTTCTTTTTCTTATACAATACATTTATGCAGCTGCTTTCTTTCTTTATTTGCTTCAGCTCAGATTTTCAGCTGCTGCTTTCCACTTTTCTTTTTCTTTCTTTCGCTTGCTTTTATTCCTTTATTGCTCTTTGAGCTTGGGAGAGTGTTGAACAACGTTTTGCTTCCTGGAGTTCCCCCCACACTTGATCATGACTTACTCCCAAACAATTCCAAAGCTCCTCTGCTCCCATAAGGTGAGGTTAATTCATGGTTTTTCTGGCCTTGGCTTGTAGTGAGCTGTCAAAAAAAAAAATGGTTAGTTAGGCTCAAATGGGGAAACAACAGATACATTTGTTCAGGTAGGCTTTATTTGGCTTAGGGCTCATAAGAAACATGGCCTAGATCATGTCATTCCTGTATGTGAAAACAGTTGTATCCAGAGAGTTGAGGCAAAATGCAGAATATACAGTTATCATGAATGCAAAAATCACACTAAAGAACAAGAAGAGAATGGCAAGATGCGAGCCATCCATATTTATAAGGCTCAAAATCTCACACAGGTTGTATCAGCTCTGACTCAAGGTTTTTCTTTTCAATTTTTCAGTCGACACTGCCTAGAACACAAAAAAGTTTCATTCTCTTGAGCTAGAGAATTCTCTTGTCAAAGTTGCAGATATGCTTTCACCGACTTTATTCAAACTTTCAGAAACCAATTCAAAACTCTTTTCATGACATTCTTGTTATTGACAATCCACTTGGAATTCTTGTTCAGGAGGAAAAACAAAATTGAGATTTTAAATTCTGAAAAACGAGAGATTGAAAAACCAGAAAAAAATGAAATACGCAATGAAAAGAAATAACAAGTAATTTAAACTAGCAGACTTAAAACTAACAGAGAATTAGAACTAGCAGAGTTCAGGATGAAGGAATGAAAAGAGAAAAATTGGAATTTGGATCATCCCCCACCCCCACACTTAAAATTTGCATTGTCCTCAATGCAAGGGAGGGTCATCTGGAGTGTTGGTTCCATCAATGATATGTCCTCCATTTCCGGAATGATTGACATTGGGCCTTCATGGAATGGCTTAATTTGGTGCCCATTGACCTGGAAGGTGCTGTTGTTGTGTTCGTCTTTTTAGCTGTACTGCACCATGGGGAAACACATTAGTGATAACAAAAGGCCCATCCCATCTAGAACGTAGTTTACCTGCAATGAGTTTAAGGCGTGAGTTAAATAGGAGGACTTTCTGGCCAACTCTAATTCTTTTCTCAGGGATCTGCTGGTCATGGAATCGCTTGATTTTCTGCTTGTAGATCCTGGAGTTTTCATATGCTTCCAAGCGGAGTTCATCTAGCTCTTGTAGCTGAAATTTTCTCTGCTCCCCTGCTTGGTCATAGGCCAGATTGCACCGCTTAACAGCCCAAGATGCTCTGTGTTCTAGTTCCACAGAAGGTGACAGTTTTGCCGAAAACAATCCTGTAGGGAGACATCCCTAAAGGTGTCCCGGTATGCGGTTCTATGTGCCCAGAGAGCATCCTCAAGGAGGCGGCTCCAGTCCTTCCTGTTGGGATTGGTCATCTTTTGCAGTGTTTTTCTTGATTTCCCCGTTGAACACTTCTGCTTGGCCATTTGTTTGCGGGTGGTAGGCAGAGCAATTCTGTGTGCTACTCCATATTTTTGAAGAAGGGAAGCCATGGCTCTGTTGCAGAAGTGACTGCCTTGGTCACTTATGATTGCTTTTGGCACACCAAACCCAAGAAAGATGTTGGACTTCGTGAAGTCCACTACTACTCGAGCATCGTTTGTTCTGGTGGCAATGGCTTCTACCCACCTTGATACATAATCTACGGCCAGCAGAATGTATGAATAGCCATTGGAGACTGGGAATGGTCCCATGAAATCTATTCCCCAAACATCAAAGATTTCACAGAATTGGATGGGTTGTTGGGGCATTTCATGCCTTCTGCTCATGGCTATTCCTGCTTTTTGGCGTTCTTGCAGTGGAGACGAATTCATGCGCGTCTCTGAAGATGGTTGGCCAGTAGAGACCACAGTCTAGCACTTTCCTGGCAGTCCGAGGATCCATAATGGCCGCCTCCAGTGCCGAGTGGCGAACTGGAGGACCGAATTGAACTCGGCTTCGTGAATGCACTGCGGATGACTTTGTCACCGCACAGCCTCCAAAGGTAGGATCATCCCAAATGTAGTACTTGGCATCGCTCGATTTTATCTTTGTACATCCGAGATGCCTCTGGTGGAACCGAGATGTTGCCACAAAATTACAAATGTCGAGAAACCATGGTGAAGACGTTTTTATGTGCGTAAGGTGCTCATCTGGAAATTCATCTCGGATAGGCATCGGTTCACTTTCTTTTGGATTCTGCTTAGGTGGTCTGCTACGAGTTCTCCGCACCTCTTTTATCTCTGATTTCAATGTTGAATTCTTGAAGGAGAAGCATCCACCGAATCAGTCTCGGCTTGGCATCCGGCTTCTTCAACAAGTATCTCAAGGCCGCATGATTAGAGAACACAATTATTCTAGTGCCGAGAAGGTATGGGCGAACTTGTCCAGGGCAAACACAATTGCCAATAGTTCCTTCTCGGTTGTTGTGTAATTCCGCTGGGCCGAGTCCATAGTTCGTGATGCATAAGCAATTACCCGCACTAGAGGCCGACTCGGCTCTTTGGCCGAGAACAGCTCCTAATGCCGAGTTGGATGCATCACACATTAATTCGAATGGCAGGTCCCAGGTTGGGTGCTTGCAGAATAGGAGCGGACGTGAGTCTGGTCTTCAACTCCTGAAACGCCGATACAGTGTTGATCAAAGTTGAATTCCACGCCCTTCTGTAGCAGCTTGGACAGAGGCAAGGCAAGTTTGCTGAAGTTTTTTATGAATCTTCCGTAGAAGCCTCGTGTCCTAAAAATGAGCGAACCTCCCTCACGTAAGAGGGGTTTGGAAGGAAGATATGATGTCTATCTTGGCTTTATCTACTTCGATGCCTCTATTGGATACCGATGACCCAATACTATTCCTTCAAATACCATGAAGTGACATTTTTCAAAATTGAGCACGAGGTTTGTGTCAATGCATCTTTTCAACACCCTTGACAGATTATTCAGGCATGCATCAAATGAGTCAGCATATACGGTAAAATCATCCATGAAGACCTCCATGCAGTCCCCCAGAAGCAAGTCCGAGAAGATACTCATCATGCAACGTTGGAATGTACTCGGCGCATTGCACAAAGGCCGAATGGCATGCGTGTATACGCAAAGGTACCAAATGGGCAGGTAAAGGTCGTCTTATGCTGATCTTCAGGTGCAATATGTATCTGCATGTAGCCTGAGAATCCATCAAGAAAACAGTAATGGGATCTCCCTGCCAATTTTTCAAGCATTTGATCAATGAAAGGCAGAGGGAAGTGATCCTTGCGAGTTGCTTGGTTTAATCTTCTATAATCAATGCACACTCGCCAGTTGTTCTGAATCCTTGTTGGTACCAGCTCATTCTGCTGGTTTTTCGTGACAGTCAGACTTCTTTGGCACCACTTGCACGGGGCTCACCCATTGGCTATCCGAGATGGGGTAGATGATCCCTGCTGCAAGGAGCTTTGTGACTTCTTTCTTAACCACGTCTAGGAGTGTCGGATTCAGTCTTCTTTGCTGCTGCCTTATGGGCTTGATCTCCTCCTCCATTAATATTTTATGCATGCAGATGGAGGGGTTTATGCCAGGGAAGGTCGAAAGTTTCCATCCTATTGCCTTCTTATGCTGCCTTAGGACCTCCAACAACTTTTCTTCTTGCTCTTGGTTGAGATTGCTAGCAATAATAACCGGGAGTTGCTGTTCTTTGTCCAAGTAGGCGTATTTTAAGTGACTCGGTAATGGTTTTAGTTCTATGGGTGGTGGTGGCAATGGAGATTTGTCAATATCTGAATTTGGATCCGACTGGCCGACTTGGTCTTGATTCGGCACCAGGTGTGCCGACATGATTTCGGCCTTTGATTGCTTCGGCCGGCTTGACTTCATGGGCTCAATCAACGTGGGAGTGGAGTCGGCCTTGGCTTCGAGTTGGCCTTCCGAGTCGGATCTGGATGGAACATCGTGTTTTCCACAGTGTGAGTTGAGTCTTCTTTGGCCGAAATGATCTCGGTGGGTTTGTCGGCCTTGGTTTCTTTGGCCGAGTTGACTATGGCTCCTTCATTGACTCGGCCTTCTCTCCGCCGAATTCTGGCCTTGCTGAAAAGATTGTTGCCAGCTGTGCAAATAAGTATTGGTTAGTTTCGCAACTTCAGCCTCTTCACTTTCTCTCGAGCACTCGGGTTTGTCTGATTGCATGCTTGGTTCATTGTTTTGAATAATTCGGCCTTGAATTCCAAGTCAGCGATGTCATCATATTCGTCCCTGAGCTGGAGAGGGTATGTACTTCTTTACTTGTCGGCTTCTTCATAGATTCCTAAGCAACCGATAATATCAAGAAACTTCAGCAAAATCTTCCATGCTTCCATCAAAGCTGTCTAGTTGAAGATATTCTTCAACCAGTTCTTCAATAAGGTCAATGCCAAAGAGGGAATGGTCTTCGGTGGGATGCTTCATAGCTTCGAAAATATTGAATTGCACCAGAGTGTCACCGAATTCCATTGAGAGAGTCCCAGAGTATACATCAATCTTTGTTCGTGCCGTCATCAAGAATGGTCTTCCCAGAATTAAAGTTGATTCCTTTCCGACTGTCTCATCCTCCATGTCAAGAACATAAAAAGCCAGCTTGGAAAAATTAGCTCATTAACTTGGACGAGAACATCCTCAAGAACACCCAGGGGCTGGACAATACTCCTGTTAGCAAGTTGAATGGTCATCCCTGTTGGTTCTAAATCTCCAAAATTCAGGGACACAGTAGATTGATGCCGGCATGATGACATTGATTGAGGCTCCCAAATCCAGCATGGCATCGGCAAAAAAGTGCATTCACCAATGGTGCATGGAACAGAAAAGATTCCAGGATCTCTGCATTTCTTTGGCAGTGTTGTTGTCCCTGTGGTGGAAGTTTCGTTCTTAGTTAAGGCCGACACCACACCTCCAACCTCCACACTTCCTTTTATCTTCTTCCGCTTGTGCACAGAGTTCCTTGAGGAACTTTGTGCTTGGGAACTTGCTTGATGGCATCAAGGAGTGGAATGTTGATTTCCACCTTACGGAACATCTTCAGCAACTCGTCATCCGACTCTAGCTTTCTTGCTGAAGTGGGCCGAGATGGAAATGGCAATGGAACAGCTTTTTCTGGCCGAGACTGTAGGTCGGCATTATGCTCTCGAGTCGGCTTCTAGTGATCTCGGCATCTGCTGCAGTGTAGGTTAAGGTAGTTCTTTTCCACTTCGAGAGTGACTACACCTGGCGTTACCTCTCGGATTTGGAATGCTTTGAGAGGGGAGATTGCTAGATCCTGCCGACCGAAGTTGGCTCACTGTGTTAGCTAGCTGACCAATTTGCGTTTTGAGGTCTTGGATGGTGGCGGTCATATTTTCCTGAAACTGCATGTTCTTTGGAGCTCACAGATTGCTGGAACTCAGATTATTGGTTGCAAGTTGCTTCATTAGGTCCTCCAGAGATGGAGAGTTGCCTTGAGTAGGCACTCTCTGCTTGTTGTTGTTCTTTGAAAAGGTGGTCTTTGGGTATTGCTTTGGGTCGGTTGTTGATAACCTGCTTGCCGCTGATAAGTGTTCGGTGCGGATCCGAATTGTTGGGTTGCATAAGGCCCTTGATTCGGTCCTGGCCGAAATGGTTGTCTCCCATGCTGCTGGTTATCAAACGCCCGATTCTGATACGGGCTGCTTCCCATCTGAAATCCACCTATGGCTCCAACATTTTCTGGCTGGTATTCCGACTTCGGTTTCTTGGAGAGTGGGGCACATATCGGTGGGGTGCTCCACGGAAGTACATATGCCACATAATTTTGCTGCCATGGCGGGTTGGTGTTGTCCAATAGCAAGCTGTCTCACCAATGATGTCAACTCGGTCAGCTGATTCTCCAGCCTTTGATTGGAAGCTGCACCCCATTTCATTCACCATCCGGGATTGACTCGGCCCTCTGATTCCGAACTGCTGTGTATTACCAGCCATGTTGGAAATCAGGTGCCTTGCTTGCTGCTGGTGTCTTGTCCATCAAAGCTCCACCACTAGCTGCATCTATCATACTCCCCCATTAGAGATAGTCCTTCATAGAAATATTGGATCAGCAGCTGTTCACGATCCGATGATGTGGACAGGTGGCGCAGAGTTTATTAAACCTCTCCCAAGTATTCATGTAATATTTCACCTGTATGCTGCCTTATCCCACATATCTCTTTTCTGATGGTCGCAGTTCTGGATGCCTAAAGAACTTCTCCAGAATACACGCTTCATTTCTCCCCAGTGTGTTGAAAAGGGCCTACCAAGGTACAGCCAATCCTTTCTTTGCCCCATCCAGGGAGAATGGGAATGCCTTCATCTTGATATAGTCCTCCGATATCCCCTCAAGGCCTCATGGTAGAGCAGACCACATGGAACTCTTTCAGGTGCTTGTGGGGGTCTTCTCCCCGCAAGACCATGAAATTTGGGCAACAGTGTATAAGACCAGATTTCAACTCATATGTTTGAGCTGGCTCCAAATGTGGGTATTGGATGCACCAGGGGTTGATACACCACGCCTGAGTAGCTAACTCCTTCAACGTCCTATCGTTATTCTCCATTCGTCCTGATTCTGCAAAAGCGTTAGAAACTAGACACAAGATTATCAGTACAAAGCTGGTTAGAATTAGCTACAGATTCTATATCAGCACTACTATTTACTACAGTGTTCCTAATTTTTCGTAATCTACGTAAGGTTAGTTCTATTTCTGGGTCAAAAACAGTCAATGGATCAAGATTACTCCTAGTCATGCATCATGCAGATTATGCAGAAAAAGAAAGATGCAGTAATATATGCAAACAAAATGCTACCTCTAAGTACTACAAAATGGTTTTACACAAAAAATTATTGATATAGGGCATGCTTTTTTATTCAGGATCCGAAACAACAACAGAAGAAACATAGACAAATTCAAAATACTCAAGACTGACTTACACTTCACAGACTCGGGATTCGACCTTACTTAGCTTGGCACACGAAAAAACACAAAAGAACTTGTGTCCCCTAACAACGGCGCCAATTTGATGATGGGCGTTTTTTCTGATCGTTTTACGCGCTTATCAAATACTAAAGCTAACTATAGTATAGTCAACCCTAGGTCATTCTTCTCAAGGACACAGTGTGCTCAATTGTGATTTAGTATCAAGTTAAACAATGCAGAATCTGAGATGTGAAGTGTTGACTCTCCTCGGTTGTAGAGTCAGTCATACTCTACAGAGACTAAACAGAGATGGTCTCGGCAGAGACTATCCTAAGCTGGTCTCGGCTGAGTGCAGACAGACGCTACAGAGGGGGACTACCTCTGTCTCAACCAGAAAACAGTAAGGAAAAACAAGAACGGGGGTTTTGGATGCAGGTAAGCAGAAAAATAAACTAAGACTATGAATGCAAAGTGAATGTATACTACTGTTTACTACTTATCTATTAATATTATATAACTATATTCAGATTCAGTTCCATTAATTAAGTCCAGTCCAGGTTCCAATCTCCAGTTCATAGTCCATATCAGCCTTGGGTAGTCATATGGCAATCGCCAAAGGTTCGTCCATTGTCATACCGAGGATTTATGCAATCGCTACCTCATCAGTTGAGAGGGATTAAGTTCAGAGCTGATTTTAGGTTCTCATTCAACAATCGTTAAGTGATTACCTACTGAATTAGTTAAACCAGTTCCAATCGGCTTAGCTTAACATTGTTCACGCTTAAATTGCAATCAGCGATTCAACGTGAATTAAAGTAGAGGAAGGAGAACAGAGATATGAAATGCAGAACGAAATCAATTAACAGAAACAAAATACAAATACAGTGGTCCTGAGTTCGGATGGTTCCATCTTCCTCAACGATCGCCAAGGTTGATGGTGGTGGTTCACCTCCGTTAGCCTAAGCATTGAGGATCGGTTCCACCAGAGTGCGTCGATGAGTCTGATCGGTCCCCCTCTGGTAAACGCCCAGCTTCCCAGTCTTAGACCTGCACTTCCTCAATCGAGAGAAGCACCAATGCAGCGTGCACCACCGTGAAAATGGAGAGAGCAGGAGCGAGAAAATGGATATAGTGAGTGTGGAATTAAAGTGAATCCAAAGACGACTAAACAGTGCACAGCTCCTCCTATATATACACGAGCTATGATTAGCTAATCCTAACGAATCCTAACAGAATTACAGTGAATGTCCGATTCTACCCCTATGCAGATCTTTTCACGTGACATGGCAGATTTCCTAGGAGTGACATGGCAGATGAATTGGCATTGAGGTGGCCTCCAAGCTGGATAGCTGATGTGGTCAATACATTTGGGCCACTCTCTTCTGGGCTGCTGGGCTGCAAGTCAACGGGCCGGCCGAGACGACTCTTGCTTGGCCGAGATTGAGTCGGTCTGGTCGGGACGACTTCATCTCGGCTGAGACACTTCTGTTGACCTTGGTCAACTCGGCTTGACCTGTAGGAAGAAGGAGTGATACTTTTATTAGCTAAGAAGTCTGAATTAGCACAGATTTGTATTTTCTCTATATTCGAGCTCATAAACTGAATCTTAGCTAATAGTCCATCCTTAATCACATAATAGTCTTGCAAACCTCCTTCTTAGGTGTCTAAAAGATGTATAACTTGTGACTCATCAATTAGCAACTAAACCTAATTAGGTCAAATAACCTAAGACCCAACAAATATTTAAATATTAACCATAAAATGATGTTAAATGTGTCCATCATAAGTCACTATTAACTGTCTCAAAATGCTCTATCAATTAACTTGTGTCTATTAAAATTTGTGGTAGACTTCAATCTTATAAGCATCTTTGATCCTTGTATACTTAAGTAGTTTACGTGCATAACACTAATAAAATTTCTTTTTTATTTTTATATATATATCTCCTTTAATCATTCTGTTATGTATTGAATTATGATAGGATGTCTATCATTTGAGTGCATATGCATCTCAAAGATTAGTCATCCCTTTTTATATGCTTTCACACAAGTATATCACTCTTTTATTTGTCTTCATAGTATTTTTATTTCTATTTCTTCATGTTTTAGAATATTGTAATTTTTGGTTTAAAATGTTTTGCTTCTTATTAGGTATAACAAATTAGTTGAACATGGAGGTAATAAGCTTTATACAGCAAATGAAATCTCAATTGAAGGAAACAGCCTTGTAGAAGATATGTTATATACTTCCTTGATGCTTTTATTATTTTATTGATTAGAAACTTTAATTCTTTCTTTTTCTAAATTCTATATTTTTTTTTTTGGTGTAGTCAACTTAATTGCACATTTATATTTACTTGATTGATTGAGAGAATTTATCATGTCTGTTTTATCTAATTTGCATTAGTTGAAATTGACATTATAGCCTTTTGCATCTACCTTATCAATTTCTTATGTGTTGGAGCAAGTACTATATGACATGATGCAGAGGCAGGAAGTCTTTAGCCGGTCAAGAATCATCCACACTTCAATGAACTAATTGATAACACTTATACTATATTTGTTATAAATTATACTTAAATGGAAGAACAAAATATTTGAATCCATTGAAATCTTGCAAGTGAAGAATGAAGATACATACATGTGAACTTGATGTCTAGTATAACCAACAATGAGTTTATCTTTCACGAGGAATGAAATTTCCTTAGATTATCTTTGTTCTATTTATGTCTCAATAATTTGCATTCTTTTCACAACCTAGTGTGGTTATATTCAAGGTTTTAAAAAAATAGCTCACAATCCTCATTTTGGCCAAAACAAGGTCTTTGGATCTTCATGACCACAACATGGCCCCAATTGAGGTTACATCGGTCAACCAAGTTTTTCTTTCACTAAATAATAAAATTGTACATGCCAAAGTTCTAAATTAAATAATGATTTCTAACTTGATTTTGGTTTGAGCGATGAATATTAACTGATTGTATATTGGTTGGCTAGTTTTATATTTACTTTTCTTGGATGTGCTTCATATCAGATAAGAGTAAGGATTGGATCTCCAATCACAGGTTATGGTTAGGAAAGTAGAAATCAAGCTGAAAAATAATTTGGCGGAAGGGAGAATCATAAGAGTGGGCCTGTCTGGCCCAGCAGCCCAAGCAACACGGAGCCGAGACAAGAAGAGCACAGTCGGATCTAGCCCATTTAGAGAAGAGGAGAGGCTTGAAGATCACCTAACCGGGTTGATACCAGCAGCCTTGTAGGGCCTAGACCAAACTGAATATGGAAGCCCCAACTCAACGCTGACAGAACCAGCCACCTCAGTAGAAAGGATGCCACGTCGCCATGCTCAAAAATCCTGAACCGCGAGATTTTCTAAGAGGACAGAACCTCTGATGAAGCCACGTCAGGAAGGAAAAGGACCCATTGTCCCTAACAAAATGAAAATCCTCGCCACTCATAGAAAGTGAATGTGCCAGGTCAACCACTACCCATAAGGAGCGCCACGAATCTAGTAGTAAATGTGTCACGATTGGGTGCAACGCACAGCGAGTATCAACCTGAAGATTACCAAGGCTAACAGATTGAATAGCTGGGTTGGGTAGCACCACGTGGTGAAATCAGGCGCACCTTCACCCTTCCTGAAGACTATAAAAGCCTCTAGAGTGAAGAACTCGGGGTTGAGAATTGAGGAATATAGTACCCTGAGCGATTTTGCTAGAGAATCTTCGCGCGAGTGACTCAAAGGCATCCCAAACGTATTTTTGACTGCGAGTACGAACACTCATGACCCCTCTGGATACCAGGTAAGCTTCTCGGCCAAACCATATTCATACCCCTAGGAAGCGTCCCCTTCCACTCTAGAGTCCATCACACTTCAGATGACGGGCTGGCCACCTTAGTTCCCCAGAGTCCATCACATTTCAAATGGTAAACAAGTCATCTTAGTTTTGTCATAGAGTCCAGCACATTATCATCTAGAACTCATTACACTTCAGATGGCAGGCAGGTCATCTTAGTATCAAACCAAGTCAAACTAATGGCAGGTACATAGCTAGCCTCGAGTAGGATCGAACCGGTTTCGGCCCTTTGTCCCATAACACACTACACCCATGTCCGAGTCATTGAACATATGTCCAAGTTATCCTAGCTCATTCACGAACACAACATTGTGCCGAGGGGGATGCCTAGCAGATAGTCCCCCACACCAGACCCCAAACCCACATGAGTTGAATGCCTAGCAGAAAGTTCAAACTTCATGGTTGACGCTTGAGGGAAAGTCCCTCTACACCGAGTCTAATAGCACATTCCCTCTCGAGAGAAGGACACCTAAAGGAAAGTCCGACTTTATATCCGTTTAACCTCAAGAATTATGTGAACTTTGATCTCTCCCGACTAGGAGGGGTACATAGGACCGAGAGACACCCTCTCGTCAAGTTCTGCATCCCCAACATTCCCACTCTATCTCAATTCCTCCTAAACCAAATAAAAGTGGAAGTAACAAAGGTTGAGTTAGCTCATACAAGTCGTAGGATAACTACCAGATGGTAGGCAGATGGGATGATACACCACTCCCATGCGTAACCGGCCCTTTCCTGGATCTCTATTTGTACACCTGCCTTATCCATCTCAGTTCCCGACGTACCATTAAACGTTGGTAGCGACTTCATAACCTAGTCAGTTTGGACTCAATCAATCCTTCGAATTGGCCAAGGCAATACCAACTCGACTCGCTGGGTCAGGGACTCAGATCCAGCTCTCTGACAATTTCCACTTGGCATTTTAGCCCTTCCCCAAAGACATTTTCAGGAAGACATTTTACTAGTTAAATCGCCGACGACATAATCTAGGTTGCATCATGAATGCTTTTTTTTTATAGTTATCACACAATAGGCTTTCCATATTCTTGACATTTATAATTAGTATTGCATTTTGGTTCTCCTTATAGTTTAGTTGTCAATGCAACTTCTTTGACAACTTTGTTTAAGCACATAGGCAGTGTTGAAGAGCCAAGCATAGATCATGCTATTCGTGAGAAAGTTATAAACTTTGTTAAAGATAAGGTAAGCAGATAAAGGTTTAATTAATGAGCCATTTATTTTTTCAATCTTTTAAATGGAAATGAATATTGAATATTAAATATCTTCATTATGGTTTTCCTTATTAAAGCCGACTTGTTGAAGCCCCAAGAGGAAATGGAAAAACACAACTGTTCTCATAAAAAGGTATTTGTAATTGCCTAGACTCATTATTTTTACGAATTCAGTTGTCAATCATTAATGTTTAATTTGTCATTGCCAAGACATAAGTTGTTTTGATGGTTTTTTAAAACTTGAGGTAGTTGGGATGTGTTTAGGCTTGATACTTTGTTGTTTATATGGATCCATTTTTCTTCTTATTTTTGTGATGAAAAAAATTTCAATCTAAGCAGTTCCTTTTTAGTTGTAGTTTTTGAACTTATATTTTTGGAGAGAAAAAAGAAAATGAAAATTGAGGCAACATTGGTTTCTTCATTTTAGTTTAATATATTATATTAATTTACTAATTCTGGATATATTGTTTTAGGAGTCACATGACACTATAATGTTGGAGAAGTATGAATAAGACTTTAATGCATCAATTGGTTGATTTTGAAGTATGGACAAAATATCAAATTCAAATAAGATGCCAAAAATAAAAACAACGTAATAAAATAAAAGTAAGAATTCACATCCAATTTCATATTGGGGATTTCAAATACAAACTACGCCAAAATAAAAAGAAAATGAGTTTAATCACTCATACTCATTATCATAATGTAAGCAAACAAAAAAAAAAACACAGAGAAAGGTAAGAAAGAAGAGAGTGGAAGCTTTGCTCCTTCACATTACCCTATGTCTTAACCTTGCTAAATAGTCTTAATTCTCAAGAGTGCTATAAAAACTTATAGAGAGAGAAATTATAAGAGAATTGAAGCTTTGGAACATTGGGATGTCCCATTCTTCCCTTTAGTTGCTCCCTTTTATAATTAAAGGGTTGGTCCCTCTTGGCGAGCTTGTATGGCCATGGTGAATAGGAGTAAGACCATACTGGTATTTTATGCTTGAGCAAGTCATGCTTGATAGGGGTGCAACTATTTTGCACTATCTTAGCTTAAGAACGACCGTGTTGAATAGAAACATGACCATGTTGGATTGTTCAAGCTTGAGCATGAGCATGCTAAATGGGAGTATGACCGCGCTTTGTCTCTTGCCTTTATTCACAATTGTGCTTATCAAAGCATGGTCGTGCTTCTTCTCTTATAGGTTTCTTCTTTTAGGTCCAAAAGCTCAAGTTTTCATTCTTTTTTCTTCCTTTTGGCTTGTCAACCTATGTTGTATCAAACTCAAAACAAAGGTGAATTTTGTGTGCTAATAATTAAAAACAATGCAATTGAACCCAAAAATCTCCTTGCATTAATATACAAAAATTCAATTTACCATATTTCATGCTCAGGTATGCAACTACTGCCCATTCATTCACTCACTATCCATTTTTTTACTTTCTTGATCATTGGAGTCTTTATAAGTGGCCACCACTAAAATTCCTCAACCACTGTAGCAATTGTGTTTTCAGGCATCCTTGTGGCTTCTTCAATTAAAAGCCATACATTGATACAGATAATGAATTATTATTATTATAATTGAAGATAATTTTACTTCACATACTATTTATATTCAATAATAATTTCATAATCATATTGCATGAGTAGTTTGTATGGTTAAGCACATCAACCATAACTATACTTGAAAGGTTTGTCAAATAAGCCAATTTTGCACTTATTATGTTACAACTAATTCTTAAAGTAGGTACTGTAAAGGATACTAATTAGTTAGTTTATGTTATGCTTTGTTTTTTGTTTATCCATTATAAATATTTGAGGCCAAGCTCCTCTATAAACATAAGCTCTTTATACTTTGTAATATAACCAAAGATTAATATTTAGATTTGTTAGTTTCTCCTTTTCATCTATTATTTTCTATTTCTTTCATTCTTTAGGTCTTTCTCAAATACCTTTCTTGATACACTTCCTAAATTGAAATGAAGTCGAATGATTCCTTTTGGAACTTTGAGGTAGGCATAGAAACTATGTTTAAGGAAAAGGGTGAAGAAAATGTAAAACATGGATGAGAAAGGGATGAAGGGTAACCTGCCATTCTCTCCTAAGAGCAAGATAAGAATTGTAAGAGATTCGCCACAAGACTCTTGGAAGCTTGATAAGAACAAAAACTCTTGCACAAACAAGAATATGAGAATGCTCTCACAAATTATATTAAATTCAAAGATATACCAAAATATTGAATATAAGGTGTGAAAGGATCCTTATATAGGCACCTCTTCATGCCATTTGGATGGTGGGAAAGTATATCTTGCTATCCAAACATGTTATGTCCTTATCCTAGTGTAGGAATAAAACTATCCTATCCTTACAAAGCCAAACAGACATATAGCTAGTAGTCCCAAACTAAGAAAGTACAAATGAAATCCAAATGAGATTCAAATGATGTCTTCATGTTTTTGAGAATGAAAGGAACAAGCCCATAGCTTGTGCTTAGGCCTGAGTTGTTCAAGCTCCCAAGAGATTCCACTTTTTGAAGCACTTCTTATTATAGTCTTCTTAGCTTTCTTGTAGTCATCGGTCCTTTGTATGCATGTTGATCCTCTACCTCCATAATATCTTCTTATAGGCTACCTAGATCCTTATCATTTATGGTATCAAATCTCTATCGAACTAATAATTGGCAGAAAGCTTTTCAATCACTTCATGTTTCATTGTTCAACATTTCTCTAAATTAATGGCAATCAAGTTGGATAAGAACAACTTCTTGCCATGGAAGCAGTTAGCTTTCTTCATCATCATAGGTCATACATTACGAAAGAACATTATCAAATTTGGATGGAAACCCCATAAATTTCTCATTGAAGGAGATGAATTGAAAGAAAAGATCAATGAATATTACATCAATTGGGAGGAGTAAGATCAATTCCTTATGTCTCAAGTACTATCTTCTATGTTTGAGAGCTTGACAAAAAGAATGGTTGGATGTGAGTATGCTTTTCAAATATGGAAGAAATTAGAAGTTTTCTTTACTCCTCAAAATAGAGCAAAGATCAATCAATTGAAGTTATAGCTAATAAATGTTAATATTGGTATTGTCAATGAATATTTACTAGCAATCAAGAAGGTTGTGGATATACTAGCCACAGTTGGAATACTTGTGAGTGTTGAAGATCAAATCAAATCAATTTTCAGTAGTCTTTCATAAGAGTAGAATCAATCCTTTTATTACATCTATTATGTTTATATCTTGTCTATATACTATAGAGGAAATGGATGCCTTGTTATTGACAAAAGAAGAATGACTTGAAAAACATAAGAAAGATTAATATGCTTTTTCTATGCATGCAATGCAAACTAATTTGATGAAATTCTAGCAATTTTAACAAAGAAATAGAGATAGAGGAAGAAACTCAAATATATGAGGTAGATACTATAACTTAAGAGGTAGAGGTAGATAAGGTAATAGAGGTGGAAGACAAGAAAATAATCCTCAATGTCAAGTTTGTGGCATGTTTGGCCACATTGCACTAAATTGCTATAATAGATTAAACCAACCATATTAAGAAGATAAGACTTCTTGCAATTAGAATGAGTCCTTCTCGGGTTCAGCCATGACTAGTGAAATGGATAATGATGATGACCTTAGCACAAACTTGATGGTAGTGTCTAAAAATATATATGATCCTACTTGGTATCCTGATTATGGAGCCTTGAATCATGTTGCACCTTAAGCTTGAAATCTCATGAGCAAATTTGCTTACAATGGTGATAACAAGATCAAAGTGGCCAATGGTGCAATAACAACTATAAAACATAGGTAAATCATTTTTCATATCTCATAAAAATGTCAAACCCCTATTATTGAATAATTTATTGGATGTGTTGAGCATTTCTAAGAACCTGTTGAATTCCATGCTAATAGATGTTATGTTAAATCTCAAGCAACCAAGTAAGTTCTTTTGGAAGGAAAACTTAAGAGTGGCCTCTAAGCATTTGATGATATTCATCTCACAAAGTCACCATCTGCCACATCTACGATGTCATATTCTCATTGTACTAATCAAAATAAGACTTGTAACCAACTTTCATAATCAAGAAATTCTAATTATAATGTTTTCTTTGCTACTTGGCATGCAAGATAAGGTATGCTTCTTCTAAAATTGTTTCTCATGTACTAAAAAAATGTAAAATCTCTTCTGTGAAGCTTGTTGTAAAGGAAAACTCATAAATTATCTTTATATAATTCAACCTCTACTTATAATAAACTATTTCAATTAATTTATTCAAATATTTGGGGACCCTCCCCACTTCCTTCAACAAATGGCAGTCAATATTACATTCATTTCATAGATGCTTACACTAAGTTCACTTGGATCTATGTACTGCAACATAAATCCCAAGTCCTATCCTCTTTTGTTCATTTTAAAACAATTGTTCATTTTAAAACAATGACTGAGCAACAACATAGTACCTTAATCAAGGCCTTTCAATCTAATGGTAGAAAAGAATATGCTCTCCTTACTAAATATCTCAATAACTATGGTAATATCCATAGGTTTAATTGTTCATATACCTATGAACAAAATGGTTTAGCTAAAAGAAAGCATATGCACATCACATAAATGGGACTATCTTTGTTGGCCAATGCCTCCATGTCATTACATTTTAGGGGAGAAGCTATTAACATTGCTATATACCTCATAAATATATTTCTGGCATCTAAATTAGACAATGCTAGTCCCCTTGAAATGTTACTTCATCAACCTCCAAAATATAATGAACTTAGAACCTTTGGATGTCCATGTTATCCTTACTTGAAACCATACAATAAGCACAAGTTTGATTTTAGGTATGAAAAATGCATTTTTATTGGCGATAGTCTCAATCATATAGGTTACTTATGCTTGGCCTAAAATGGAAAAATTTATGTTTCAAGACATGTTAAATTTGATGAAGTAACTTTTTCCTTTCAATCTAATCCCATGTTTTCTATTCCTAATACTATGTTCTCCATTTATGTTCCTTATTTTCCCTTTCCACCTTCTTCAATTCATACTGTGTCTAACACTAATCATTCTTCTTTTATACCTAATGTTGCTTTACCTATGATTGATATTGTGCTTGAGCAACTTGTTGTTGTTGCTACTAACCCAATACCTCTACAACCTTCTCAATTTGAAAATGTCACTACTCCTAAGGTGGATAATGCCAGCCAATGATAACTCAAGAAAACGCTGTGATTGTTAAGCCAAAAAGGCTTATGTTGGCACAAAATTCTAACCAAGATTCAAAACCAAAATGTGTAGTTGTTGCCCTTGCCTCCTCTAAGTGGAAAGAGGCTACGATTCAAGAGTTTCATGCTCTCATGCACAACCAAACATGGTCTTTGGTTCCCTTACCTACTGGTCTTTCTCTAATTGGTGGTAAATGGGTCTTTAAATTGGTTGCATCAAGTTGACATTAATAATGCTTTCTTAAATGGGGACTTGTAAGAAGTGATTTATATGTCTCAACCCCCAATCTTTATTCAAGGGGATGCTTCCCTTACATGCAAGTTAAATAAAGCATTATATGGCCTTAAACAAGCCCCTCAAGCTTGGTTTTCCAAGCTTCACCATGTTCTTCTCACACTTGGATTTCAAGCTATTAAATCTGATGCCTCCTAATCCTTAAAAAGACAGCAAACAATACTATCTTGGTCTTGGTCTCTATAGGTGATATCATCCTCACAAGTGACTCACCTCAAGCTTTACATGCTTTAATACAATCTCTTAACTCAGATTTTCCTTTTAAGGATTTTGGCTCCTTGAATGATTTCCTTGATATTCAAGTTCACAATATTGTTGGTAAAGGGATTCATCTTTCCCAATCCAAATACATACATGTGTTGCTTCAAACGACTAATATAACAACATCAAGACCAAAGTACACCTATCGCTACTAGTCTCAAATTGCCAATTAAGTGTAGTGATCTGGTTGACAATCCTCAATTTTATAGATTCGTTGTTGGTGGACTACAATATATTACTATCACTAGATAGAAATTTCATATGCTATAAATAAGTTTGCCAATATATGCATGCTCCAAAGATACATCATTGGTAGGTAGTAAAAAGGATTTTGCGCTATCTTTCTAGGATAACCACCTATGGCTTGTCTATGGTTCCTTCCTTTCACCTAAACATCACAATATTTTGTGATTTTGATTAGGGCTCTAACATTGATGATAGAAAATCAACTTTAGGCTTTTGTGTTTACATTGGAGCCAACCTTATTTCATGGTACTTTAAGAAATAATATGTGGTTCCTTGATCTAATATTGAGGCTGAGTATAGAAGCATTGTCATTTTTGCTATAGAAATCTCTTAGATCAAGTTAGTGTTACATGAATTGTAGGTTCCATCCTAAAGTCCTCTAATTATTTACTATGACAACCTAAGGGCAGTGCTTCTTGCAACAAACTCCTTCCTTCACTTTAGAACCAAGCACTTTGAATTGGATATTTATTTTGTGCACAACAAAGTCTAACAAAGACAACTCACTATTCATCATATTGTATCTTCTAAGAAGACTGCATATGTTTTTATTAAGGTTGTTCCCACTACTACATATATTACTTTTAGTAATAATTTATTGTAAAAAGTAACATTTGAATGTTACTACTGACATTTTGTGGCATTGATCAAATACAACATTTTTTAAAATATTACAAAATTAATAAATAACTTTTTTGTTATATTTTCTTAACATTTTTAAAATGTTGTAGAAAGTTATATATATAGTTGTTTCCCTTATCAACTTTTAAACCATGTACACATACACTTAGAGTTGTTTATAGAAAGAAACTTGAGTTTGATTGGGGATGTAAAGGAGAACGATTAATTGGTTTGTATTATGTTTGTAACTATTTTATGTTTAACCATTATAACCATAAGAGCCAAGCTCCTATGTAAATGCAAGCTCTTTGTACTGTTGTAATATAACTAAAGAGATTATTAATATTCAGATTTGTCAGTATTTCCTTTTCATCTCTTCATTGATATTTCTTTTGTTCTTTTGGTCTTCCTTGGATACCTTTAGGTGCATTGCAATTGATATCCCTTCCCTCCTTTGTAGATAATTATAATTAAAATGGTTGAGTAAGTATTGTTTTTAAATATTTTAATTTTATTCCTTACTTTTATAAACTTTAACTTTGTTTTTATTTTTTTTTTCATTTTGCAATGTTTATGCAGTTAGCAGTATTTAACAAAATTTTGAAGGTCTTTTGGTTTTAGCAAATATTTTTTATTTTATTTTCTTAATTTGGTGAACTTGGAGTATCTTTATCCCTAAAGTCGGAAACTAATCCTTCTTAGATAAAAATTTATTTAAGAAATTGATCTTTCTTGATTGATATTTTTCTATACTAATAGAATTAAAAATTGAATATTTACTACATATTTAAGTGACAAAACCGTACCAAATTATGTTGGTTTTGTATTTTATTTGGTTGTCATGATTTTATTTAAAAAAAATATATAAAATTACTCTTTTATTTTATTTTCTATTTCATAAGAATTTTTGTATGTCATTATATGCATGGTAAATGAAGAACCTAAGTAAAGAAGACCAAACAAGTAAAAGACGGACAAAGAATTATTATTAATATTTAAGATAATTTTATTTTAAATAATATTTATATTTGATAATATTTTTTTAATTTAAATATTTGTGTTGCATGAATGGTTTGTATGGATAAGGACACCGGCCACTAAGCTACACAAAATTTATGAAGGAAGAGAATTTTGTACCAAAAAAATATTCATCCCCTTTCCTCTTTGATAAATATTGTACCCAAAAGAATTTTGTACCAAAAATATTTTTATAAGTATAAAATTATAACTGTTCTTATTTTATTTTTTTTTCAATGTTTTACAGTAAATAGTGAAATTAAAAAAGTTTCGAAGTCATTTAAGTTTGAAAATATTTATTTTTATTCTGTAATTACAAAAAATATCAATTTATTTTTATTTTATTTTTATATTAAATGTCTTATATACCATTTATGATGGACGGAGAAGCTCAGCAGATAAGGCTAAATAGGTGTGTTACACGTTTGATATATTTTGATCTCTCACTGTCCTGTCTTTTTATAATTTATTTTCTTTCACGAGTCTTAGCTGTCTTGTTTGTTCTCCATTATCTAACTCATGTATTTAATAGTTCCTTTTCTTTTCTTTTTGATGGATACAAAATTTCTGTTTTATCTTTCTATAAAGCCATTAGTTCTTATTGCTACGGCTTTTTTTATCGTTTTCTTATTTTTATTTTCTTATTTCTTGAATGTTTCTTAAGATGCTGTGTTTTTCTTTTGTTTCTATGTAACCCTGGTAAGGGAAAGAAAAGAATGTACAGATAATAATGTATTTTCCTTTTGCTTGGTTGAAGAAAATATAAAAAGAAAATGGAGAAATGTTGACATGTTGAAACAAATATCTTAATTTTATTTTCTTAATTTCACGTACTCTCCCTTTAATTATAATTTCAAACTTTCATTTAGTTCCCACATTCTTTTATCATACCAAAGGGAACAAATGAATAGTTTGACTTGTGAGAGTCATATTTTTTTTTCTTTGTTATTAACAAAGTTTATTCTACTAAACTTTTTAAGATAGACTAGTCTATTTCTTTTATTTTTTTCGTCTAAATTTTAATTTTATATACATATAAATTAGTTTTATATTTTTAAGAAACTAATTCAAAGTTTAGAATTTAATAAAATATTTTTAAATATTTTATTAATTTTAAATAACTAAGAATATTTATAAAAGGTTAATTTTTTTTCTTTACAACAAAAATATTATCTAACTTATAACTGAAGACTAACTCTGTCAAGGTATAAAGATTTTTTAAATGGATATTATCTCTCCTCACAAAATCTCTTCATACATATAGATAGAACTCCTAACAATATATTTATGTGGCAATTATATTCCAACATGTCTAAGGACAATTTTAATTACAATTAAAATTTTCAAACATTTATATTATTTTTTAATTTTAGAATGAATTATTTATCAAGAGAGTAAAAGAAGTTTACACTGTTATTTAATAGAAAAATTGTAATGTAATTAGATAAGTTTATCTTATAAAACATTAACGAAAAAAGAAGCAGTAGCAGCGACTAGAACTACAAGCTTTGCAAAATGATAAAAGAAATTTTGTATCCATAAAAAAAAAAACACTATTAAATACAGAGTTAGATAATAAAGAACAGATAAGATGACAATTTTTTGAGCTGGACTATAAAATAAATGTTCCGCTAGATAATATATAGTTGAATAAAATAATAAATAATTAACGATTAAAATATGTAATAAAATAATTAAATTTTACCATTTATTTTTTAAATATTATATTTAATAATTAAAAATAATAACTCACTGTCACGTATTTTATTGGCCCACCTTAAAATTCGACCACACAAGACAACTAAGCGAACTGAAAGAAAATAAACTATAAAGAAACATATGACAGTGAGAGATCAAACAATATCAAACGTGCAACACGCCTATTTGGCCTTATTCTTTGAGTTCTCTATCGATCATAAATGGTATATAACTTTTTATATGAAAAATAAAATAAAATAAATTGATATTTTGTAATTAATTAAAGATTAAAAATGAAAATAAAATATAATTTTCAAACTTAAATGATTCTAAACTTTTGTTAATTTCAGTATTTTACTGAAAAAAGAAACATTGAAAAATAAAATAAAATAAAAATAAAGTTATAATTATATAGTTACTTATAAAATACAATAAAAAAATTCAAACCATCATACTTAAAGATAATTAATTATCTTAAAGAGGAAAAGGGATGGATATTTTTTTTGGGTACATCAAAGGAATGGATATATACCAAAAGGGAAAGGGATATCAATTGGATGGCCTTTAGGAAATAACTTTAACAAAGTAAATACAAAAGTGTCTTCTTTTGTGTGGCAGCGGCTGGTTTCCTTATCCATATACAAACCGTTCATGCAACACAAATATATAAATTAAGAAATTGTTATCAAATATAAATATTATTTAAAATAAAATTATTTTCAAATAATAATAATTCTTGGTTCGTGTTTTGTGAGTATGGCCTTCTTTACTTAAGTTCCATCTACCGTAATGGCATATAAAAATTCTTATATAATAAAAAATAAAATAAAAGAGTGATGTGATATTTTTTTGTAAATAATCATAAAAATAAAATAAAATACAAAACCAAGATGGTGTGGTATGGTTGAAAGATAAACATGCCACTTAAGCATTTAGTCAAAAATTTGATTTTCAATTTCGTTTGTGTGAAAAAATATCAATAAAAAAAATTCAATCTCTTAAATGAATTTCAATATTTCAAAAGATTAGTTTTTAACATTTTACCTTTTTTATATAAAAAAGTTTAAGTTGTATTTCAAGGACTCATCAGGTCAAGGTAAACCTTTAGCCTCAACAAGCATTTATGGAAGTACTTATATATAATACTAACTAATAAAATCGTTACATAAGCAACAAAACTCAAACCGACTAACTTTTAGCTGAAAATACCCTTAGTTCACTCAAATAAGAAAATAAAATAGGAAATATTTGTTAAGACCAAAAGGCTTTTGGTAATTTCACTATTTACTATGTTGAGAATAAAGTAAAAATTAAGTTAAATTTTATAATTGTTTATAAAAGTAAGAAATATAATTAAAACAATTTTTCAAACCAAACATGCTCAACCTTTTTAATGATAATTAGAGGAAAAAGGATATCAATTGCAATGTACCATTTTTAAGAAATAGTTGTAACATAATAACTACAAAATTAGCTTGTTCAATAAACCTTTCAAGTATACCATCCATGACAAGTATGCTTGACCACACAAACCAGTCATGCAACATAATTATGAAATTATATATTATTAAAAATAAATAGTATTTAAAGTAAAATGATCTTCAATCATACTAATTATAATTCATGGTCTGCATCGTGTGTTTGACCTCCTTTGCTAAGGTTATTCATTTATTATTAATGGTCTATAAAATTTTCTATATAAAATTAAAGATAAGTTATAAGGAGAGTTGAAGAGAAGAATAAGAACGAATGACAACATGTTGAAGAGAAGAGAAAGTGGACTAGAGTAAGTTCTTTGAAGCAGTCCTCATTTAAGTTGGGTCGAGTCAAGTTACCAAGTTAATCAGATGACTCTAGTAAAAAAAAGTAAAAGAACTAAACAAAAGCATTACAAGTAACACAAAATTTTTATTTTTTTAATATGTTTTTGTTTCCTTTTATTGGAATGAAAAGAAAATATAAAAATTACTAGTATGCGTGTTTTCTTGTCATGTAACGTTTGAGCTTCTCTTCATAAAGTTTGGAGTTCTCATAAACTTTCAAGCAGAGCTTCTCAAGTCTAGTAACTAAAGCTTTCTTTCTAAGCCTGTTTGGTCAAAGACTAAGTTACAATTCTACCCTTCCTAATGTGCATTCACTAGTAGGTGATATGCTTTACCAAAAACAACCTGATAGGGAAACATCCCTATAGGTGTCTTATAAGCAATTAGATGAGCCTAAAGAGCTTCCTCCAACAAGCATCTCTAATTAGTCCTTCTTATTTGGGTATATTGCCTACAAGATTTATTTATCTCCCTATTAAAGACTTTTTCTTGCCCATGATGATAAGCCATAGCAACATTATGCATAACCCTATATATCCGAAGTAAGGCCCCCATGGTCTTGTTGTAGAAATGACTCCCTTGGTCATCATGATAACTTGGGGCACACCAACCCCAAATCTCATAAACCTTACAGAAAATAACAGGTTGTTAGGACATCTCATGCTTATGGGTGATGACCACTTATTCTCTCTAGCATTATTCACAAGTGGTGAAAGCCTAATATACATCTTTGAAAATGGTGGCCAAATAAAACCTCGAATTCAACACCTCTCTAGTCGTTCGCTGTGGTTGAAAGTTTTCTCCTATTAGGGGGGCATGACAAAAGTGAAACAATTACTAGATCTCATTGTTAGGTATGCATTGATGGATCACTTGATCACTGCAAAATCTCCACAAATTTGGAGTGCATTACATGAAGACATGAATTGAGAAATGAGTAATTGAGAATGGGTGTCATTATAATGAGTGACATAGCCTACAAGATGAGCTTAATTGAAACTTTTCTAGTGAGTAACCTAGCTTGAGATAGACAAGAATGGTGCTCACTAATTATGATGGATTGTTGATGAGGTGCCTAGTATGGAGAAATGAGCATGGTCATTATTGGCCCAATTTGTAAAAATGGAATAATAAAATGAATTATGTGTCATGCATCATTTAATAAAGTAAAAAATGTGGAAGTAGATATGAACCCAAGTGGTAAGGTCACTCAACCTTCTTAAGGCTACTTAGTGCAGAAATCCCAAGGGTTGTGATTGATCCCACATGGTGGAAGGTGATGATGTAAGACGAGTAGTACTTGACATGCTACTAGACAATATCATGCTAGAGTGGAACAAGCCAACTAGAGAGTTAAATATTGTTACTACTAGGATATTTCTTGGTTCAGAGTTTGTACCACATTGCATACGAAGTAGTAATTAGGAGTGCATCATTGTTAGAGTATATGCATTTGGGATGTTTACATGTATAATTGTTATACGTTATTTATGTTTGCTATGTGGTATATCTTAAGTGTTGTACCCATCCTTTACACTCATACCACAAGCTTGTGGTGAGATATATTTTCACACTTTATTGTCTTTGTGTCTAAGCTTATCGCCCTTTGTAGGTAACTTTGAGCAAGAGCATGAGAATTGAGTTGAGCTCTTTCCTTAATTTTGTTTTCATTTTATCATTGAGTTATATGCTAATAGGATGTAACATCAAGGCGAGTTGTAAGGATGATTGTTAATGTTATATTATTTTCTTTAGTTGGAATTCAAAGTACCATTAGGACATTTCAATGTATTACATTTTATTGAACACATGAGTAATATTGGAATGTGCATCCTTTGCCATGCTTGTGATTTTGAAATCTTAGTATTATATTAGCCTATATCTATAAATAAATATAGTTGGGGTAAAGGGTGTCAAGCATAATTCTCAAGCTTATCTATCTATGCTTTAAATGCTTGTAGGGGGTAATTAAAACAAATGTAATATGTAACACCTTAATTCTTATTTTATTTATTATTGCTTGTAACTGTTGTTGTTTTATTACTATTAAATATTATTAAGCATTTGAATGGTTTATACTTGTCATTTAATGAATAATATTTTCGGAGAAATATATGTTGAGTTTTAAATTGAATCTTAATTAATTAAATTAAAAAAAAATAGATCATTTAGTTATGGTAAAAGCTCAAACCTACATCGAACAACATAAGTTCATGTATCATCTTTTTCTTCTATATAAGGAACGGGACACCAAGTAATAGGCAAGTCAAGAAAGCCTCTGATGATGCGTGTTTTTACAGTCGTTTTACGCGCTTATCAAATAACTAAAGCTAACTATAGTATAGCTAACCCTAGGTCATTCTTCTCAAGGACACAGTGTGTTCAGTTGTAAATTGGTGTTAAGTGAAGTGACGTAGAATCTGAGATGTAAAGTACTGACTCCCCTCGGCACTGGCCGAGTAGCTCTCGGCAGAGACTGAGCCGAGATGATCCCAATAGAGACAATCCGGCTTGGTCTCGGCTGAGTGCAGACAGACGCTACAGAGATGAACTATCTCTATTTCAGACTAAAAAGCATTAAACAGGGGGGTTGGGAGTGCAAGTAATGTAGAAAATAGACTAAGACTACGAATGCAATAAACATATACTACTGTTACTAGTTATCTATTATTATTATTATTTAACTGTGCTCATATTCAGTCCCATTAATCCAAGTTCAGTCCGGGCTCCACACTCTAGTTCTCAATCCATATCAGCCTTGGGAAGTCTTATGTTAATCGCCAAAGGTTCGTCCATTTCCATACCGAGGATTTATGCAATCGCTACCTCATCAGTTGATAGGGATTAAGTTCAGAGCTGATTTTAGGTTCTCAGTTAACAATCGCCAATTGATTACCTACTAATTTAGTTAAACCAGTTCCAATTGGCTTAGCTTAACATTGTTCACAATTTAATTGCAATCGCGGATTAAATCATGAATTAAAGTAGAGGAAGAGAATGGAGATAAGAGTTGCAGAATGAAATCGATTAACAGAAATGGAATACAAATACAGTGGTCCTGAATTCGGGTGAATCCATCTTCCACGACGATCGCCATGGTTGATGGTGGTGGTTCACCTCTGTTAGCCTGAGCGTTGAGGATCAGCTCCACCAGAGTGCGTCAGTAGTCTGATCGGTCCCCTCTGGCAGACTTCGGCTTCCCAGTCTCAGACCTGCACTTCCTCAATCCAGAGAAACACGAATGTAGCACGGTGCACCACCAGGAATGGAAGGATAAGAGCGAGGAAATGGAGTAAATGAAGTGTATTAAGAGTGAATTCAAAAAGACCCTTAAAAAAGTGCACAGCTCCTCCTATATATACACGAACTGAGCAGCTAGATGACACTACAAAATATCCTAACAGAATTACAATGTGAATTTCCTATTCTACCCCTGTGAAGATCTTCCAAAATGACGTGGCAGATTCTTCAAGAGTGACATGGTGGTTGAGCTGGCGCCGAGGTGGTCTCTAAGCTGGATAGCTGACCTGGACAAGCACAATTGGGCCGTTCTTTATTGGGCTACTAGACTGCAAGGCATGGGCTGCCGAGACGAATCTGGCTTGGCCAAGATGGAGTCGGTCTGGCCGGGACGACTTCATCTCGGCTGAGACTCCTCTGTTGACCCTGGTCAACTCGGCTTGACCTACAGAAGAAGGAGTGATACTTTTATTAGTTAAGAAATCTGAATTAACATAGATTTGTATTTTCTTTGTATTTAAGCCCATAAAATGAATCTTAGCTAACAATCCATTCTTAAGCACAGAATAGTCTTGCAAACCTCCTTCTTAGGTGTCTAAAAGATGTATAAATTGTGACTCATCACACCCCCACACTTACCCTTTTGCACTCTTGGACAAAATAAAATGAAAATCAACAAGGGGAAATTTTTAAAGATAGAAAAGAATTTTTCACTTGGCTTCCTTCAGTTCAACCGAGACAGAGTCGGCACTCATTCACCTTGAGATCGAGATATTCTAACAATCCGGAAATTACTCCTTCCGCGCTCTAGGCAAATTCATGACCTGCAAACAAGAGAAGGTAACCAAGAGTGACAGAGCTCTCTTTTAGGCAAATAACTCCCTCATTTCTCACGTGTTTGGGCTTGTATTTGCACTCAACATTCATGGAACTGATATTACCATACTTTGGAAAATCTCTCTTCTTACACCTGCAAAAACACACACAGTTATGATCACTAGGACTTCTTTTCGGTTTGTAGCGAGGCCGGGTCACGGGTAGGATAAAATATGGGAAAGCTAGCTTCAGGACCCACGAGGAAGAGAGGAGCAATGGGGAGTAAGCTTTATCGGCCTGAGGGATAACCCAGGATGCTGTCAATTCCTCCTTCTTGCTACTACCAGCTCATTTTCTTTTCTTTTTCTTATTATACAATTTTATGCAGCTATTTCTCTCTTTGTCCGTTTCAACTCAGACTTTCAGCTACTGCTTCCTCTTTTTCTCTTTTCTTTCTTTCACTCGCTTTTATTCTTTTTCTTGCATTTTCAAGCCTTAGAGGGTGCTGAACAACCTTTTGCTTCCTGGAGTTCCCCCACACTTGATCATGACTTACTCCCAAAACAATTCCAAAGCTCCTCTACTCCCCGATGGTGAGGTTGATTCATGGTTTTTCTGGCCTTGGCTTGTAGTGAGCTGTTAGGAAGAATGGTTACATTAGGCTCAAAAAAGGGGTAAACAACAGACACATTTGTTCAGGTAGGCTTTATTTGGCTCAGGGCTTATAAGAAACATGGCCTAGATCATGTCATTCCTGCATGTGAGAACAGTTGTATCCAGAGAGTTAAGGCAAAATGTAGAATATGCAGTTAATCATGAATGCAAAAATCACATTAGAAGAAGAAGAGAAATGGCCAGATGTAAGCCATCAATATTTTACAAGGGCTCAAAATCTCACACAGGTTGTTTTGCTTGTCACAAAAGGTTTTCCTTTCAGTTTTATAGTCAATCATTGACTAGAGCACAAAAGTTTCACTCCCCTCAAGCTAGGGAAATCTCTTGCCAAAGTTGCAGAGTTACTCCTACTGTCTTTTTCGAACTTCCAGAAGTCAATTCAAGATCCTTTTCAAACATTTTTTTTTCGACGATCCAATTTTGGAATTCTGCTAGGAAGAAGTCAACAAAAACGAAAAAATTGAATTGAAATCCTGCCAAGCCGAAGATGTTCCAGGTCAGGCCGAGATGGCATAGAACTGACATGGACTCGGCTTGGGCAGCTTTTATTCAAAAACATGACAGATTTGAAAAACATGACAGATTTTAAAAATAAAATGAAACAACATAATTGAAGGAAAACAACAAAGCGATTAAAACTTAACAAAACAAAAATTAAAATTAGCAGAGTTCAGGAGGATGGGAATAGAACTAAGACACAGCAATTGAAATGACTGTATATTTATCCCCCCCCCACACTTAAAATCTGCATTGTCCTCAATGCGAGGCAGGGCCATCTGGTGATGTTGGTTCCATCAATGATATTATCTCCATTTTCATGAGTGATAGGCGCTGGGCCTTCATGGAATGGCTTAATCTGGTGCCCATTGACCTGGAAGGTGCTGTTGCTGTATTCATCTTTGAGCTGTACTGCACCATGGGGAAACACATTAGTGATAACAAAAGGTCCGTCCCATCTGGAGCGAAGCTTACCTACTATGAGCTTTAATCTGGAGTTGAAGAGCAGCACTTTTTGGCCAATACGGAAATCTTTTCTCAGGATCTTTTGGTCGTGGAATTTTTTTACCTTTTGCTTGTACATCCTAGAATTTTCATATGCTTCCAAGCGGAGTTCATCTAGCTCTTGCAGCTGAAATTTTCTCTGTTCTCCAGCTTGGTCATAGGCCAGATTACACTGCTTCACAGCCCAGTATGCTCTGTGTTCGAGCTCCACAGGAAGGTGACAGGCTTTGCCGAAAACAATCCTATAGGGAGACATCCCTAAAGGTGTCCGGTATGCAGTTCTATGTGCCTAGAGAGCATCCTCAAGGAGGAGGCTCCAGTCCTTCCTACTGGGGTTGGTCATCTTTTGCAATGTTTTCTTGATTTCCCTGTTGAACACTTCTGCTTGGCCATTTGTTTGGGGGTGGTAGACAGTAGCAATTCTATGTGCTACTCCATATTTTTGAAGAAGGGAAGCCATAGCTCTGTTACAAAAGTGACTGCCTTGGTCACTTATGAGTGCTTTTGGCACACCGAACCTATAGAAAATATTGGACTTCAGAAAGTCCACAACCACTCTTGCATCATTTGTTCTGGTGGCAATGGCTTCTACCCATCTTGATACATAATCCACGGCCAACAGAATGTATGAGTAGCCATTGGAGACTGGGAATGGCCCCATGAAGTCTATTCCCCAGACATCAAAGATTTCACAGAATTGGATGGGTTTCTTTGGGGCATTTCATGCCTTCGCTCATGGCCACCCCCTGCTTTTTTGGCAGATCTTGCAGGTGGAGACAATTCATGCGCGTCCCAAAGATAGTTGGCCAATAGAGGCCACAGTCTAGTACTTTCCTGGCAGTCAGAGTGGATCCATAATGACCGCCTCAGGGGTGCCGAGTGACGATTTAACTGGAGGGCCGAGTTGGTCTCGGCATCGAGGAATGCACTGCGGATGACTTTGTCATTGCCTAATCTCCAAAGGTAGGGATCATCCCAAATGTAGTATTTGGCATCGCTTGGAGTTTATCTTTGTATGCCCGAGATGCCTCTGGTGGAAACCGAGATGCTGCCACAAAATTACAAATGTCAGCAAACCATGGTGGAGACGAATTTATGTGCAACAGGTGCTCATCCGAAACTTCGTCTCGGATAGGCATCGATTAAGCTTTCTTTTTAATTCTGCTTTCAGGTGATCAGCTATAGAATTCTCAGCACCTCTTTTTATCTCTGATTTCTATGTTGAATTCTTGAAGGAGAAGCATCCACCTAATCAGTCTTGGCTTGGCATCAGGCTTCTTTAACAAGTATCTCAAAGCCGCATGATCAGAGAACACAATGATCCTTGAGCCGAGAAGGTATGGGCGGAATTTGTCCAGGGCAAACACAATTGCTAATAGTTCTTTCTCAGTTGTTGTGTAATTCTGCTGGGCTGGGTCCATAGTTCGCGATGCATAGGCAATTACCTGCACTGGGAGGCCGGTTCCAGCTCTCTGGCCGAGAACAGCTCCTAATGCCGAATTGGATGCATCACACATTAGTTCAAATGGCAGGTCCCAGTCTGGTGCTTGTAGAATGGGGGCGGATGTGAGTCTGTTTTTCAGCTCCTGAAATGCTTCAATACAAGGCTGGTCAAAGTTGAATTCCACATCCTTCTGTAACAGCTTGGACAGAGGTAGGGCATGTTTACTAAAATTTTTGATGAATCTTCTGTAAAAGCCTGTGTGTCCTAGGAATGAGCGAACCTCCCGCACAGAAGCGGGGTTTGTAAGGGAAGTAATGATGTCTATCTTTGCTTTGTCTACCTCGATGCCTCTGTTGGAGACCAGGTGTCTCAACACTATTCCTTCAGTCACCATGAAGTGGCATTTTTCAAAATTGAGCACGAGATTTGTGTCAATGCATCTCTTCAACACTCTTGATAGATTACTCAGGCATGCTTCAAATGAATCGGCATATACCGTGAAGTCATCGATGAATACCTCCATGCAGTCCTGCAGCAAGTCTGAGAAGATGCTCATCATGCAACGTTGAAATGTACTCGGAGCATTGCAGAGGCCAAATGGCATGCGTGTGTACGCAAAGGTGCCAAATGGGCAGGTGAAGGTTGTCTTATGTTGATCTTCAGGGGCTATATGAATTTGCATGTAGCCTGAGAATCCATCCAGAAAGTAGTAATGGGATTTCCCTGCTAACTTCTCAAGCATTTGGTCAATGAAAGGTAGAGGAAAGTGATCCTTGCGAGTTGCTTGGTTTAATCTTCTATAGTCGATGCACACTCGCCAACTGTTCTGAATCCTTGTTGGTACCAGCTCATTGATGATGCGTGTTTTTCTAGTCGTTTTGAACACTCATCAAATAACTAAAGCTAACTATAGCATAGCTAACCCTAGGTCATTCTTCTCAAGGACACAGTGTGTTCTGTTGTGAATTGGTGTTAAGTGAAGTGACGTAGAATCTGAGATATAAAGTGCTGACTCCCCTCGGCACTGTCCGAGTAGCTCTCGGCAGAGACTGAGCCGAGATGATCCCAGTAGAGACAATCCGGCTTGGTCTCGGCTGAGTGCAGACAGACGCTACAGAGATGGACGATCTCTGTTTCAGACTAAAAAGCATTAAAACAGGGGGGTTGGGAGTGCAAGTAATGCAGAAAATAGACTAAGACTACGAATGCAATAAACATATACTACTGTTACTAGTTATCTATTATTATTATTATTTAACTGTGCTCATATTCAGTCCTATTAATCCAAGTTCAGTCCAGGCTCCACACTCTAGTTCTCAATCCATATCAGCCTGGGGAAGTCTTATGACAATCGCCAAAGGTTCGTCCATTGCCATACCGAGGATTTATGCAATCGCTACCTCATCAGTTGGCAGGGATTAAGTTCAGAGCTGATTTTAGGTTCTTAGTTAACAATCGCCAATTGATTACCTACTAAATTAGTTAAACCAGTTCCAATCGGCTTAGCTTAACATTGTTCACAATTTAATTGCAATCGCGGATTAAATCATGAATTAAAGTAGAGGAAGAGAATGGAGATAAGAGTTGTAGAATGAAATCGATTAACAGAAATATAATGCAAATACAGTGGTCCTGAATTCGGGTGAATCCATCTTCCACGATGATCACCATGGTTGATGGTGGTGGTTCACCTATGTTAGCCTGAGCGTTGAGGATCAGCTCCACAGAGTGTGTCAGTAGTCTGATCGGTCCCCTCTGGCAGACTTCGGCTTCCCAGTTTCAAACCTGCACTTCCTCAATCGAGAGAAACACCAATACAGCATCGTGCACCACCAGGAATGGAAGGATGATAGCGAGGAAATGGAGTAAATGAAGTGTATTAAGAGTGAATTCAAAAAAAGACGCAGACAAAGTGCACAGCTCCTCCTATATATACACGAGCCGAGCAGCTAGATACTAACAAAATATCCTTAACGAATCCTAACAGAATTATATTGTGAACGTCCTATTCTACCCATATGCAGATCTTCTAACGTGACATGGCAGATTTCCTAGGAGTGACATGGCAGCTGAGCTGACGCTAAGGTGGCCTCCGAGCTGGATGGTTGATGTGACAATACAATTGGGCCTCTCTACTGGGCTCTTGGGCTGCAAGGCTTGGGTTGCCGAGACGACTCTAGTCCGTCCGAGATGGAATCGGACTGCCCAGGATGATTCCATTTCGGCTGAGACTCCTCTGTTGACCCTGAGCAACTCGGCTTGACCTGCAGGAGAAGGAGTGATACTTTTATTAGCTAAGAAATCTGAATTAACACATATTTGTATTTTCTCTGTATTTAAGCCCATAAAATGAATCCTAGCTAACAATCCATTCTTAAGCACAGAATAGTCTTGCAAACCTCCTTCTTAGGTGTCTAAAAGATGTATAAATTGTGACTCATTTGTGAGCTGTCAGAAGGAATGGTTAGATTAGGCTCAAATGGGGAAAAGCAACAGATACATTTGTTCAGGTAGGCTTTATTTGGCTTAGGGCTCATAAGAAACAGGGCCTAGATCATGTCATTCCTGCATGAGAGAACAGTTTTATCCAGAGAGTTGAGGCAAAATGTAGAATGTTTAGTTATCATGAATGCAAAAATCACACTAGAAGAAGAAAGGAATGGCAAGATGTAAGCCATCAATATTTACAAGGCTCAAAATCTCACATAGGTTGTATCTTCTCTGACACAGGGGGTTTCCTTTTTAGATTCTCAGTCAACTACTGCCCAGAGCACAAAAGTTTCATTCCCCTCAAGCTAGAGAAATCTCTTGCCAAAGTTGTAGAGTTACTCCTACTGTCTTTTTCGAACCTACAGAAGTCAATTCAAGATTCTTTTCAAAACAATTTTATTTTTGACAATCCACTTTGAAATTCTGTTTAGGAGGAAAGCTTAAAAGTAAATGACAGAATTGAAACTCTGCCAGGCCGAAGATGTTTCAGATCAGGCCGAGATGGCACAGAACCGGCATGGACTCGGCTTGAGCAGCTTTTGTTGAAAAACATGACAGATTTTTTTAAAAAAATAAACTGAAGCAACGCAATTGAAAGAAAACAACAACTAACAAAACAACAATTAGAATTAGCAGAGTTCAGGAGGATGGGAATAGAGTTAAGACACAACAATTGAAATGACTGTATATTTATCCACCCCACACTTAAAATCTGCATTGTCCTCAATGCGAGGCAGGGTCATCTGGTGATGCTAGTTCCATCAATGATATTATCTCCCTGTCATGAGTGATAGGCGCTGGACCTTCATGGAATGGCTTAATCTGATGCCCATTGACCTGGAAGGTGTTGTTACTGTGTTCATCTTTTAGCTGTACTGCACCATGGGGAAACACATTAGTGATAACAAAAGGCCCATCCCATCTAGAACGTAGTTTACCTGCAATGAGCTTGAGGCATGAGTTAAACAAGAGGACTTTCTGGCCAACTCGGAATTCTTTTCTCAGGATCTGCTGGTCATGGAATCGCTTGATTTTTTGTTTGTAGATCCTAGAATTTTCATATGCTTCCAAGCGGAGTTCATCTAACTCTTGCAGCTGAAATTTTCTCTACTCTCCTGCTTGGTCATAGGCCAGATTGCACTGCTCAACAGCCCAGTATGCTCTGTGTTCTAGCTCCACAGGAAGGTGACAAGCTTTACCAAAAACAATCATATAGGGAGACATCCCTAAAGGTGTCCGGTATGCAGTTCTATGTGCCCAAAGAGCATCCTCAAGGAGGCGGCTCCAGTCCTTCCTGCTGGGATTGGTCATCTTTTGCAATGTTTTCTTGATTTCCCTGTTGAACACTTCTGCTTGGCCATTTGTTTGGGGGTGGTAGGCAGTAGCAATTCTGTGTGCTACTCCATATTTTTGAAGAAGGGCAGCCATGGCTCTGTTATAGAAGTGACTGCCTTGGTCACTTATGAGCGCTTTTGGCACACCGAACCTGCAAAAAATATTGGACTTCAGGAAGTCCGCAACCACTCTTACATCATTTGTTCTGGTGGCAATGGGTTCTACCCATCTTGATACATAATCCACGGCCAGCAGAATGTATGAGTAGCCATTGGAGACTGGGAATGGCCCCATAAAGTCTATTCCCCAGACATCAAAGATTTCACAGAATTGGATGGGTTGCTGGGGCATTTCATGCCTTCTGTTCATGGCCACTCCTGCTTTTTGGCAGTTCTCGCAGGTGGAGACGAATTCATGCGCGTCCCTGAAGATAGTTGGCCAGTACAGGCCACAGTCTAGCACTTTCCTGGCAGTTCGAGTTGTTCCATAATGGCCGCCTCTAGGTGCCGAGTGGCAGAACTGGAGAACCGAATTGAACTCGGCTTCCGGAATGCACCTGCGGATGACCTTGTCACTGCATAGTCTCCAAAGGTAGGGATCATCCCTAATGTAGTATTTGGCATCGCTTCGGAGTTTATCTTTGTATGCCCGAGATGCCTCTAGTGGAAATCGAGATGCTGCCACAAAATTACAAATGTCAGCAAACCATGGTGGAGACGTTCTTATGTCCAGTAAGTGTTCATCTGGAAATTCGTCTCGGATAGGTAGTGGTTCGCTTTCTTTTTCAATTCTGCTCAGGTGATCGGCTACAGAATTCTCAACACCTTTCTTATCTCTGATTTCCAGGTTGAATTCTTGAAGAAGAAGCATCCACCTAATCAGTCTTGGCTTAGCATCGGGCTTCTTCAGCAAGTACCTCAAGGCAGCATGGTCAGAGAACACAATTATCTTGGAACCGAGAAGGTAGGAACGAAATTTGTCCATGGCGAAAACTATTGCCAAGAGTTTCTTCTCAGTTGTTGTGTAGTTTTGCTGGGCCGGGTCCATAGTTCTGGATGCATAAGCAATTACCTGCACTGGGAGGCCGGTTCCAGCTCTCTGGCCGAGAACAGCTCCTAATGCCGAATTGGATGCATCACACATTAGTTCAAATGGCAGGTCCCAGTTCGGTGCTTGCAGAATGGGGGCGGATGTGAGTCTGGTTTTCAGCTCCTGAAATGCTTCGATACAGGGCTGGTCAAAGTTGAATTCCACATCCTTCTGTAGCAGCCTGGACAGAGGCAGGGCAAATTTACTAAAATTCTTGATGAATCTTCTATAAAAGCCTGCGTGTCCGAGAAATGGGCGAACCTCCCTCACGGAAAAGGGATTTGGAAGGGATGATATGATATCTATCTTGGCCTTATCCACTTCAATACCTCTGTTGGATACCAGGTGGCCCAACACTATTCCTTCAGTCACCATGAAGTGACATTTTTCAAAATTGAGCACAAGATTTGTGTCAGTGCATCTCTTCAACACCCTTGATAGATTATTCAGGCATGCTTCAAATGAGTCAGCATACACCGTGAAAGCAGTAATGGGATTTCCTTGATATTCTCAAGCATTTGGTCAATGAAAGGCAAAGGAAAGTGGTCCTTGCGAGTTGCTTGATTCAATCTTCTATAGTCGATGCACACTCGCCAACTGTTCTGAATCCTTGTTGGTACCAGCTCATCCTGCTGATTTTTCATGACAGTCATCCCGGACTTCTTTGGCACCACTTGCACAGGGCTCACCCATTGGCTATCCGAAATGGGGTAGATGATCCCTGCAGCAAGGAGCTTTGTGACTTCTTTTTTAACCACGTCTAGGAGTGTCAGATTCAGTCTTCTTTACTGCTGCCTTAGGGGCTTGATCTCTTCCTCCACTAATATTCTTTGCATGCAGATGGAGGGGTTTATGCCAGGAAGGTCTGCTAGCTTCCACCCTATTGCCTTCTTATGTTGCCTGAGAACCTCCAACAACTCGTCTTCTTGTTCTTGGTCGAGATTGCTAGCAATAATAACCGGAAGTTGTTGGTCCTTGTTTAGGTAGGCATATTTCAGGTGATTCAGCAATGTTTTTAATTCTATGGGTGGTGGCGGTGATGGGGATTTGGCAGTTTTTGAGGTTGGATCCGACTGGCCGACTTGATCTTGATCAGGCACCAGGTGTGCCGACATGATTTCGGCCTTTGTCTGCTTCGGTTGGTTCAACTTCATGGATTTGGGTATTGTCGGAATGGAGTCGGCATTGGCTTTAAGCTTTCCTTCTGAGTCAGATCCGGATGGATTCTTTATTCTTGCTACAGTATGAGTTAGGTCTTCGGTGGCCGAGATGGTCTCGGCAAGCTTGTCGGCTTTGATTTCTTTGGCCGAGTTGACTTTGTCTTCTTCATTGACTCGGCTTCTTTGGCCGAATTCGAGTTCGGCTGAAAAGATTGTTGCCAGATGTGCAGATGAGTGTTGCTTAGTTTTGGCAACTTCAGCTCTTTTAATCTTCGAGCACTCCGGGTCTCCCTGATTGCATGCTTGGTTCATCGTTTTGAATAATTCGGCTTTGAAATCCAAGTCAGCAATATCATCGTATTCGTCCTCGGAGCCGGAGAGAGTATGTACTTCTTCATTGTCGGCTTCTTCTGTTAAGGTCCCTAAGCAACTGATAATATCAGTAACTTCAGCAAAATCTTTCATGCTCCCACCGCAGCTGTCTAGTTGAAGGTATTCTTCAAGCAGCTCTTCAATAAGGTCAACGCCAAAGAGAGAATGGTCTTCGGTAGGGTGCCTCATGGCTTCAAAGATGTTGAATTGTACCAGAGTGTCACCGAATTCCATTGAGAGAGTCCCGACATGCACATCAATCTTTGTTCGTGCTGTCATCAGGGATGGTCTTCCCAGAATTATGGTTGATTCTTTTCCGGGTGTCTCATCCTCCATGTCAAGCACATAAAAGTCAATTGAAAAAATTAGCTCATTGACTTGGACGAGAACATCCTCAAGAACTCCAAGGGGTTGGACAATACTCCTATTTGCAAGTTGAATGGTCATCCCTGTGGGTTCTAAATCATCGAAATTCAGGGACCTATAGATTGATGCTAGCATGACATTGATTGAAGCTCCCAGATCCAGCATAGCATCGGTAAAAGTACATTCACCAATGGTACATGGGACAGAAAAGATTCCGGGATCTCTGCATTTCTTCGGCAGTGTTTTTGCTCCTGTGGTGGAAGTTTCGTTTCTGGTTAGTGCTGACACCACACCTCCAACCTCCATACTCCCTTTTATCTTCTTCCGCTTGTGCACACAGAGTTCCTTGAGGAACTTGGTGTATTTGGGAATTTGTTTGATGGCATCGAGGAGTGGAATGTTGATTTCCACCTTACGGAACATCTTCAGCAGCTCTTCGTCTGACTCTGATTTCCTTACCGAAGTGGTCCGAGGTGGAAATGGTTGAGGTAAGTCGACATTTTGCTCGGAGTCGGCTTCTTTTGATCTCAGCACCTGCTCCAATGTAGGTTGAGGTAGTTCTTTTCCACTTCGAAGAGTGACTACACTGGCGTTACCTCTCGGATTTGGAATGGTTTGAGAGGGGAGGTTGCTAGATCCTGCCGACTATAATTGGCTTATAGTGTTAGCTAGCTGTCCAATCTGCATTTTGAGGTCTTGAATTGTGGCGGTCATGTTTTGCTGAAATTGCATGTTGCTTGAGCTCACAGACTGCTGGAACTCTATATTGCTGGTCGCAAGTTGCTTCATTAAGTCCTCTAGAGATGGAGAGTTGCCTGGAGTAGGCATTCTCTACTGTTGTTGTTGCTGTTGGAAAGGTGATGCTTGGTATTACGGAGTCGGTTGTTGATAACCTGCCTGCCTCTGATAGGTGTTCGGCGTGGATCCGAATTGTTGGGTTGCATATGGTCCTTGACTCGGTCTTGGCCGAAATGGCTGTCTTCCATGTTGTTGGTTATCAAATAGCCGATTCTGATACGGCTGCTTCCCGTACTGAAATCCACCTATGGCTCCAACATTTTCTGGCTGGTCCGACTCGGTTTCTTGGAGAGTGGGGCACATATCAGTGGGGTACTCTACGGAAGTACATATGCCACATACTTTTGCCGCCATTGCTGGTTGGTGTTGCCCAACAGCAAGCTGCCTCACCAACGATGTCAATTCGGTCAGCTGATTCTCCAACCTCTGATTAGAAGCTGCACCGATTTCATTCACCATCCGTGGTTGATTTGGCCCTCTGATCCCAAACTGCTGTGTATTGCTTGCCATATTGAAAATCAGATGTCGTGCTGCTGTTGGTGTTTTGTCCATCAGAGCTCCGCCACTGGCTGCGTCTATCATACTTCTGTCCATCAGCGATAATCCTTCATAGAAATTCTGGATCAACAACTGTTCGCTGATCTAATGATGTGGACAGGTGGCACAGAGTTTGTTAAACCTCTCCCAGTACTCGTCCAATGTTTCTGCTGCATGCTGCCTGATCCCATATATTTCCTTCCTAATGGACGCAGTGCGGGATGCCGGAAAGAACTTCTCCAGGAAGGTGCGCTTCATGTCTCCCCAAGTATTGAAAAGTACTGGCTGAAGATACAGCCAATCCTTCGCTGCTCCATCCAAGGAGAATGGAAATGCTTTTCATTTTGATGTAGTCTTCCGATATCCCTTGCGGCCTCATTGTGGAGCAAACCACATGGAATTCTTTTAAATGCTTGTGGGGGTCTTCTCCTGCAAGACCATGAAACTTAGGCAACAGGTGTATAAGACCAGATTTTAACTCATATGTTTGAGTTGGCTCCAGCTGTGGGTATTGGATGCACCAAGGTTGATACACCACGTCTGGAGTGGCTAATTCCTTCAGCGTCCTATCGTTATTCTCCATTCGTTTTGATTCTGCAAGAACGTCAGAACTAGAAACAAAATTGTTAATATGAAACTGGTTAGAATCAACTACAAAATCTATATTGATACTAGTATTTACTGTAGTGTTCCTAATTTTGCGTAATCTACGTAAGGTTAATTCTATCTTTGGGTCAAAAGCATACAATGGGTCAGTACTACTCCTAGTCATGCATCACGCATATTATGCAGAAAAGTCAGGATTAGAAATTGTACTTGAAATAGTAATTGCAGAATTTGAAACTACAACTATCAGTTCACTAGCCAATGGAACTACAAAATGGTATACAGAAAGAATGCAATTAAACCAGCACGAATGCAAAACAGAAAAACTAGCTAAATGCAAGAATGCAATGCAGAAAGAAAGATGTTGTAGTGAATGCAAAACAGAGTGCCAATTCTACGTAGCTACAGATATAAATGTTTGATTTCTCACGAAGAGAAACAAATAATAATCAACAAGCTTTTTATTTAGGATCCATAATCAAAACAAACAGACATAAACAAGTTCAAAAGATTCAAGACTGACTTGACAGACACACTTTACAGACTCGGAATTCGACCTCACTTAACTTGGCACACAAAGACACAAAAGAACTTGTGTCCCCGGCAACGACGCCAATTTGATGATGCGTGTTTTTACAGTCGTTTTACGCGCTTATCAAATAACTAAAGCTAACTATAGTATAGCTAACCCTAGGTCATTCTTCTCAAGGACACAGTGTGTTTAGTTGTGAATTGGTGTTAAGTGAAGTGACGTAGAATCTGAGATGTAAAGTACTGACTCCCCTCGGCACTGGCCGAGTAGCTCTCGGTAGAGACTGAGCCGAGATGATCCCAGTAGAGACAATCCGGCTTGGTCTCGACTGAGTGCAGACAGATGCTACAGAGATGGACTATCTCTGTTTCAGACTAAAAAGCATTAAACAGGGGGGTTGGGAGTGCAAGTAATGCAGAAAATAGACTAAGACTATGAATGCAATAAACATATAATACTGTTACTAATTATCTATTATTATTATTATTTAGCTGTGCTCATATTCAGTCCCATTAATCCAAGTTCAGTTCGGGCTCCACACTCCAGTTCTCAATCCATATCAGCCTTGGGAAGTCTTATGGCAATCGCCAAAGGTTCGTCCATTGCCATAACGAGGATTTATGCAATCGCTACCTCATCAGTTGGCAGGGATTAAGTTCAGAGCTGATTTTAGGTTTTCAATTAACAATCGCCAATTGATTACCTACTAAATTAGTTAAACCAGTCCCAATCGGCTTAGCTTAACATTGTTCACAATTTAATTGCAATCGCGGATTAAATCATGAATTAAAGTAGAGGAAGAGAATGGAGATAAGAGTTGTAGAATGAAATCGATTAACAGAAATGGAATACAAATACAGTGGTCCTGAATTCGGGTGAATCCATCTTCCACGACGATCGCCATGGTTGATGGTGGTGGTTCACCTTTGTTAGCCTGAGCGCTGAGGATCATCTCCACCAGAGTGCGCCAGTAGTCTGATCGGTCCCCTCTGGCAGACTTCGGCTTCCCAGTCTGAGACCTGCACTTCCTCAATCGAGAGAAACACCAATGTAGCACCGTGCACCACCAAGAATGGAAGGATGAGAGCGAGGAAATGGAGTAAATGAAGTGTATTAAGAGTGAATTCAAAAAAGACCCCTAAGAAGTGCACAGCTCCTCCTATATATACACGAGCTGAGCAGCTATATGACACTACAAAATATCCTAACAGAATTACAATGTGAATTTCCTATTCTACCCCTGTGAAGATCTTCCAAAATGACATGGTAGATTCTTCAAGAGTGACATGGTGGTTGAGCTGGCGCCGAGGTGGCCTCTGAGCTGGATAGCTGACCTGGACAAGCACAATTGGGCCGCTCTTTATTGGGCTGCTGGACTGCAAGGCATGGGCTGCCGAGACGAATCTGGCTTGGCCAAGATGGAGTCGGTCTGGCCGGGACGACTTCATCTCGGTTGAGACTCCTCTGTTGACCCTGGTCAACTCGGCTTGACCTGCAGAAGAAGGAGTGATACTTTTTATTAGCTAAGAAATCTGAATTAACACAGATTTGTATTTTCTCTGTATTTAAGCCCATAAAATGAATCTTAGCTAACAATCAATTCTTAAGCACAGAATAGTCTTGCAAACCTCCTTCTTAGGTGTCTAAAAGATGTATAAATTGTGACTCATCAACCTCCAAATAAGATGGGTTTGATGCAAAGCATTGAACCTACCATAGTTTAATTTTATTTTGATTTCCTCATTTCTTGGAGCTTCCACTAGAGACACAGGGTTGTTTTATTTGTACATCACACTTGCAACAAATCGTCATCTCTAAAGGATCAAGGAGGAGAACCCCCAAAGAGAATGCTAGAACAATAAGAGGAGAACCTTAAAAGGGAAAAATCGAATAAAATTTTTACTTTCTAGACCAGAGGGTAAAACCGAAAACCCCTCAAGGAGGCTTTAAAGGAGCAAACAAGGAAACCGTGAGGACCCTTCTACTATTGTCTGTGCTTACCAAGGTAAAGGATAAGTAAGATTAACTCATTGTGGGGTACCAAAAAGCATTATGAGTAGCGGGGTTGTCTTTAAGACCCTAGTGTTTTATATGTTTTGGAAGTATTTGAAGGAGGATCAAACCCTTGGATTAGTGTGAGTCTAATATATGATTCTAGCATGTCTTGGAGGGATAATCTTTGAGTAATTTCTTGAATTCGTGCTATTTTTGAAAGTTAAGATTGTGGGTGATTTATGGTTTTTGTAACTTGATGAAATTGAATGCAAATTAGTGCTATTTTGTATGTGTTTTTACGTGCTAAACCCATAGGAAATAAGAAAACATAGACTGCCTAAGTTTTTCCCATGAAATCACTTAGTCTTGGCGGAGTTTGTGTAGAAATAGTGAAATCGTAATTCTGTTCTTTGTTGCACTCGTTGGGTGAGAACACATTGAACAAGAGGAAATTCTCCTTTATAGCCCAATTTGTTTGGCGAGTGATTAGTTTTGCAAGACAAATGGACCCCTGAAACTCTTTAGAGTTTAATTCACTAACTAAAAGTGTGTAACAAAGAGTTGAGTTGTATTCATTATCAAGTCATTCACTAAGTGAACATAGGCTTTGTTGGGCTACTAAGAAATCTAAAGCCATTGATGTTCCACTCACTAAGTGAGAAATGATATTGCTAAGCAAGAGAATGAGGGTTCAAGAGCTGAAACTCTCTGTAACCCTACTAGCTGAGTGAATCAAGGATTCACTAGGCGAGTTTGGAAGAGCGAAACCCTTGATGCCTCACTCGTTGGGCAAGATAAGGTCTCGTTGGGTGAGAATGTAGAACAAAGAGTTAGGAACTCTTTGTGGTTAGTTTCCCTGAGTGAACTTTAGCTTTATTGAGTGAATAAGAGTATTGGAACCCTTTATCTCTCCTTTCGCTAAGTGAGTAATTATCCTTGCTGGGTGAAATTGGGTACAAGACTTCGTGTGGTCCTTATTCACTAGGGGGTTGAATTATATGTGTGATTTAAAAGAACTTTTAAATTTTTTAATAGATATAAGTTCAAAAACATAGTTTTTAGAATAGACTATCCAAAGTGTGCAAACATAAAATAGAGGAAGGGAAATAGAGATTAACATAGTTTATCCTAGTTCATTGATAAACCAATATTTTATACAATAATGTTGTATCTTTCTGGGTAAAATCATGAATATTCTTTACAAATGTCATGCATAATTCACGTTTTTTCTTGAGATTAATACAACATAGGCCCACAAACAAGAAAAGGGAAAATGTAATAAAAATAAGGACTTTTGGCCCAAAAAGATGAAGCCACAAAAGATCAACACACTCCTCTAGCTTTATCCTTTATTTTATATTTATTTTTATCTTTTAGTTTATTTTATCTTTATCTTTTATTTTATTTTATGTTTATCTCTTATTTTATTTTATCTTTATCTCTTATTTTATCCTTATCATATTTTTTACTTTATCTTTTATTTTATTTTATCTCATCGCCCATGCAAGCCCCCGAAAAAGCCCATTTCGCACAGTATAAAAAGAGGCATTCTGAAGGTTGTAGAACCCACCCTTGACACTCACAATACATGTCATTCCACTTCATCATTTCATAATCCACCATCTCCATCTGTCCAAGTGGTCCCTTCATCCTTGAGACTCCCTCAAAGGAACTTAAAGATAAGGTAGAAAACACAACATAAAGCAAAGGAGTAGAATCCCAAGCTTCTATAGATTCTAGTTGTCACAACTTAATTTGTGACGAGGCACAAAATGGTTTGGAATAGGCCGAAATGGTCCCAGCCATAGGATGGCCGAAACCAACTCGGCCATTGGGAGTCACCACTGGCGTTTTTCCAAGGAACACCAAAAAACATGGGGGAAAGGCTGGTCTGAGAATCAGAGTTGCGGTGGGAGTTGGTTACACATTGGGAACATAGGATTCCCCAACATGTCTATCACCTAATAGTTACCCTAGGCTAGCTGTAAGGTTGTTAGGATGATGCTTAGGTTTGGGTCCTGTAGAGATTACAAAGAGTCAAGGGTAGGAGTAAGTGTTTTTGGTTTTTTGATTTATGACTTGATAAGAGTGTGCCTCCTATGCCTACGTACCTCGACTTTAGAGGAATCAAAGTCCACGTAGTTCTGGCTGGGTTGCTAGTTAGGAAAGGATGAAGCTGGTCAGTACCAGCTTGGTAGTGTTTAGGCCGAGAGGAATTCAGTCTTGGCAACAGAAAGTTTTAGGAGGATGGTTGGCCCACATGAGGCCAAGATGAACTTGGCCCTAGCGATGGAGGAAGTCAAACGGTAAGGTCGTTTCGTTCTAACCAAGGGAGGCCGAGGCGAATTCGGCCTCGGCAAGACGGAGGCCTGGGAGGAAGGGAGTTGGGAGATTTGGCTTTGGTTTCGTAGAGAGGGAAGGAGCTACCTAAGGCTTCACCCAAGGGAAATATTTATGCATTCACTTACTAACCTGGTATCGAGAGGAGTCCGGTGTCTTCTTCCCTTTCATCCAATACTTCCTTCTCTCCTTTTAGCTCCCCTAGTCTTTCCGTCCGGCTTGTGCCGTGCTATTGCCAGTTTTTTTCTTTCTTCCTATCTCCAAAATTTTTCACTAGAGTTTCCCCTCTTACTTATCTGACCAAGATTTTTTGTTTTCAATTTCTGACCCCTTTGCACTTCGACTTAAGGCCTTTTTATAGGCTTTGGGAGTGTAGACTCAACTTCCCCATGATCCCACAATTCTTGGTTCCACTCCCCATAATGGTTCTAGTCCTCCATGATCCATGATTCCCTTTTGGTCATCATGAGTGGCTGACTCCACTACCTCCATGATCCCCTCTTTGACGCGAGTCATGGTGGGTCCCATAGAGATGTGCTGAAGACTTTGTCCCAAACAATTTTGGGGTACTACAATTTCCCCCTCTTTATTTGTGCTCGTCTAGGGGAGAGTAGTCTCTCTCCCATATGAGCATAAATAAAGACTCAGAGTTAGATTGGTGGGTTGATTGATAGATACTGAGTTGTCCATTGAGGCCCAGGTTTGGCTGATTTCCACTAGACTATCTCTTGGTGTCCAGGTTTGATTGGAAGATACTTGGTTGTCCATTGGGGCCTAGGTTTGCTTGGTTGACACTGGACTATCTCTTAACGTCTAGGTTTGATAAGAAGATAATGGATTGTTCACTGGGGCCCAGGTTTACTTGCTTGACACTGGACTATCTCTTGGCATCCAGGTTTGATAAGAAGATACTAGGTTGTCCACTGGGGCCCAGGTTTGCTTGCTTGACACTAGATTATCTCTTGGCGTCTAGGTTTGCTCGATTGATACTAGCTGTCCATTAGGGCCCAATTTTTCTTGAATGACATTGGACTATCTCTTGGCGTCCAGGTTTGATTGGTTGGCACTAGACTATCTCTTGGCATCTAGGCTTGATTGGTTGACATTGGACTATCTCTTGGCGTCCAAGCTTGATTGATTGACACTGGACTATCTCTTGGCGTCCAGGCTTGATAGGTTAATGGGCTTTCCATTGGTGCCCATTGTTGATCGGGTTGCTTTCTGAAAAAGCTTCCTTTAGTTGGGGATGCCCGAGTATTAGCTGAGACGAATTGATGTCGACTGACGAGTTGACATCGGTTGACAAATTGATGTCGACTGACGAGTTGATGTCGACTGAGATGAATTGAGACTAGCCAAGACGAACTGTTGCTGGCCGAGACGAGTTGGGGTTGACCGAGATGACTTGCGCCACGCAGAGGAATTTGAATTTGAATTTTGGAATGCCGAGGGTTGCGCTTGAAAGGACGCGCTTGGTCTTTCTTTAGACATGCCCCTTGTTTCGAATGCGTCCAGACACGCTTCTTCATTTTCATTTTGAGCTGGAGCCATTAGAGGTCCAAAGTTGGGTTAATGGGTTGGTTGGTCATTGGACTATCCAATAGGTGGCCAAATTAGAGGATGGTCATTTGGGGGCTTGGAATGCATGTCATATGCATGAATGCTTGGAATGCATGTGGGTTACATGGGCATTTGACGTGGATGACTGGATATGTGGCTGTATGGATGCATGGAGGTTTGTATGGAAGTTTGTTTGTGTTGACGTGGGTTGGCGTGGATTGCCAGGTGTATACAAAGGTATGGACTGTATAAGGTAATGGCAAAGTGTGGAGTTGGATAGGGTACAGAGGGTGTGCGTTTAGCAAGGGCAAGTCTTTATTTTTCTACAATTTGCTATCCCAAGACTCATGGTGTAGCCAGCTGAGCTTAAGTCTTTATTTCCCTACAGTTTGCTATCCCAAGACTCGTGGTGTAGCTAGTTGAGCTTCTTTCGTTCCAGCTTTGGTGTTGGAGACGTCCCAGATGTTGTTACCTTATTATTGCTCATGGGTTGAGACTAGTCAGAGGCTCACTGCTTTGGGTGATCTTTAACTTTTCCATCTTAACTGTAATGCTCCCTTTTGTTTATTTTGCTTTTGGCTTATGAAGGAATGGAAAGGATGTTGTTTTTGCAAAAGGGTTTATGGGGGGTCAATGCTATCATCATGTATACAATTTTGAAGAGTCCATCGTCCAGTGCCTTTAAGGATAATTTGGGTATCTCTATGGCTGAGTTGCTGCTTCTAACTACCACCTGTGTTAGTGACTTGCCCTTAGTATTGCATTTTCACTTAGACTGCCCTTTTCGAGTTTTCAGTCTTAGTGGACTTTTATTTGATTTTTTTTGTGGACTCTAACTTTTGCCTAGGTTGTTATTTTGAGGTTTCAACCTAGCGAGCCACTTTCTTTTTTCCTTTTTTATGACTCTGACTATTTCTTTTGAGTTTTCAGTCTAACAAGTCACATTTTCATTTTTCATTTTTTTCTTTTTAGGGGAGCGTTGAGCCAATGGGAGTTTTTAAGCATGGTAAAGTTTGATGTGGTAGACCCTCTTTCCTTCTTGGTTTAGAGGCCAAGTAGTCAAACTAGATGCTTGAGATTTTATAGACTACCCTTATTATCCTTGCCGGTTTGATAGATGGAATAGTAAAAATTAGAACATGAGATATTAGCATTAGGGATGAATTTTTATTGGTATTTTTGACTTGGTTTAAATGCGGGAAGAGAAAAGGAATCATGGAAAAGTATATTAATTCAAAAAAAGAGCATTATAATCAATTTAAAAAAGGATTGAAGACTACAAAACAGGAGGCTCTTCTTAGGATGCAGCCTAATCAGAACTCGGCTTCACAGGTTTTTTTTTTTAACCAAGCCCTAGCCGGTTCATGGAGCCAGTATTTGGGGTTTCAAGGTTGTAGCCAGGTTTGTTCCTTCCCCTTTTTCACTATCGTAGGATTCACCGATATGGGAGGTTGCCGCCTCTAGCACAATCCTCCCTTTCTTCATCCCTACTTCAACCCTTTCTTCGATGAGAAGTAGATTCACAAAATTTGACGACACGTTCCCTACCATTTTCTCGTAGAATAGTGGGCGGAGTGTGTCAATAAACATTGTTACCATTTCTTTGTCGGATAGAGGAGGCTGAATGCGGGTGACTAGCTCCATCCAATGTTTAGCATATTCCTTGAAGGCTTCCTTTTCTCCTTTGGCCATGTTTTGCAATTGAGAGTGGTCTAGGGCCATATCCATATTATACTTGTATTGGTTAAGGAAGCTTTCTGCCAAGCTTCTCCAAGTTGGGATATGTTCACACCTTAATCCCAAGTACCATTTGAGAGCTACTCCCGTGAGGCTCTCTTGGAAGAAGTGGATTAGCAGAGTGTCGTCATGGGTGTACGGGGTCATCTTACTATAGTACATGGTGAGGTGACTTCGAGGGTAGGAGGTTCCTCTGTACTTGTCGAATGTTAGCAGCTCAAAATTGGGAGGAATGGTGATGCATGGAAATAAGCATAGGTCAACCGCGTCAAATCCCGTGTGCTTAAATCCCTCCAAGGCATCTAGTCTTTCTTCAAGGAGTTGTAGGATTCGAGCAGACTGAGAGTCTTCACCAGGGTGAGCATGGGGTGGAATGACTGTTTGGGCCCCACTATTTTCACAATAAGGGCCTTGATGCGAGGTTTGGTTTGAGGTGACATGATAGGGGGTGGCTTGAGGTTGCTCCAATGCTCCCTGGTTTGACATTGACTTCAGCATTTCCACGATTTGGCCAATTTGTGCCTTTAATTGTCTAACATCATTTTTTAGCACTTCTTGTTGTTTTGCTAAATCCCTTATAGTTGTCTCCATCAGTTTTGCCTTAGGAAGCACCTCGTAAAGGTTTTTCGGAACGTGATCCCTGCCCTAGTATTGGTCTTGGTGAGTTGGTCGGGTGAAGAATGGTATGCAAATGTGATAGAATGCAACACCTAATTTTAAATGCATGATGGAGATGAATGCAACATATGATGCATGTTATTTTTATGTTGTTTTTCATTTTTATTTTTATTTTATTTTTATTTTATTTTTATTTTATTTTTATTTATTTATTTTTTAAGTAAACTCTACATTCCTAACCGGACAAGGTCAGTACCAAATTGAAAAATGGCGTTGGGTCAACTTAGGAAGTGACGCGAGGGGTAAAACAAAATTGGGGAGATGGTAGGGAGCTAGCTTAAATAAGGAACGACACGGAGCCGGATTGGAGATGACACGAGAATTGGAATCAAAAGTGGGGCCGGAGTGGAGTTGAATAAAAAGAGATAGCACGGAGCCGGACACGACTTGGAATCGGCACAAGGGTTGGGTTTGGAAATGACACCGTGGCTGGGACAACAACATTGAGCCGGACTCGAAATTGGAATTATCATAGTGGCCGAATTGGGTGCGTATGCATGTAGGCTGATATTGTGTTTGGTGACAGGCATGGTCATGGTTTAGATTGTTATTCTGGCTGATTCCATTTCGGGTTCAATCTTAGAGACCCATGGTTATGGCTTGTGATGGTTATTCTTGCTGGTTCCATTTTGGGTTTCAGTCTTAAGGACGATTTAGGGACAATTATATCACGAACGACTCCCTTTGAGACGGTTCCATCCAGGACGGTTTCATCTAAGGGGGTCTTGTTTGAGATAATCCCGTTAGAGACGGTTCTATTTCAGACGGTCTCTCTTTGGATAATTCCATCTAGGATAGGTGGTTTCATCTTGAGTTTCAGTCTTAGAGAACTGATCGACTCCATCTCGATCGGCTGACTGAATCCAACTCAGCCTAATCTCTGCCTAAAGGTTTCCCAAGGTTCTCACAATTAGGCTACTAATTCCTCACCATGGCTCCTAGGTCTATGGACCTCCTAAGGAACGCAATCCACAAACAGGACAGAATCCCAAAATATGATTGTTTCCAAAGGCTGTTAGCCCTAGGTGGAACTATCGTGGTAACTAGTACATAGAAAACCTCCAGTATGGGTACCACTACACGTCTCTCACTCCCTATCACACAGGCCTGGGAATAGGACCCCTCTCATTGATAAAGTCACACGTGAAAACCCTCTCCCTAGAAAATGTCCCGATCACATCAGTATTATTCCACAGTTTCGCAGGTAATATATATATAATAAAAGAAAAGAAAGCACATGCATATAATGAAAGAAAAAAAACAAACCCTCAATCCTATATATACATCAAATTTATTCCCCCAGCTAATCTTATTAAGATTCAACTCTCAAACGTCCCCAGTGGAGTCGCCATCTGTCACAACCTAATTTGTGACGAGGCACAAAATGGTTTGGAATGGGCCCAAATGGTCCCAGCCATAGGATGGTCGAAATTGACTCGGCCACTGGGAGTCGCCACCGGCATTTTTCCCAGGAACGCCAAGAAACCTTGGGGAAAGGCTGGTTTGAGAATCAATGTTGCGAATTCAAGAGTTGGTTACACATTGCGAACATAGGGTGCCCCAACATGTCTATCACTTGATAGTTACCCTAGGCTAGTTGTAAGGTTGTGGGGATGATGCTTAGGTTTGGGTCCTGTAGAGATTACGGAGAGTCAAGGGTAGGAGTAAGTGTTTTTAGCTTTTTTGATTTATGACTTGATAGGAGTGTGTCTCCTGTGCCTACGTACCTCGGCTTTAGAGGAATCAAAGTCCACGTAGTTCTGGCTGGGTTGCTAGTTAAGAAAGGATGAAGCTGGTCAGTACTAGCTTGGCTGTGTTTAGGCCGAAATGAATTCAGTCTTGGCGACAGAAAGTTTCAGGAGGATGGTTGGCCCACATGAGGTCGAGATGAACTCAGCCCTAGCGATGGTGGAAGTCAAACGGTGAGGCCGTTTCGTCCCGGCCAAGGGAGACTGAGGCAAATTCGGCCTCGACAAGACAGAGGCCTAGGAGGAAGGGAGTTGGGAGATTTGGCTTTGGTTTCGTAGAGAGGGAAGGAGCTACCTAAGGCTTCACCCAAGGGGAATATTTATGCATTCACTTACTAACCTGGTATCGAGAGGAGTCCGGTGTCTTCTTCCTTTCGCCCAATACTTCCTTCTCTCCTTCTGGCTCCCCTGGTCTTTCCGTCCAGCTTGCACCGCGCTATTGCTAGTCTTTTTCTTTCTTCCTATCTACAGAATTTTTCACCAGAGTTTCTCCTCTCACTTATCTGACCAAGATTTTCTGCTTTCAATTTTCGACCGCTATGCACTTTGGCTTGAGGCCTTTTTATAGGCTTCGAGAGTGTAGACTCAACTTTCCCATGATCCCACAATTCTTGGTTCCACTCCTCCATGATCCATGACTCCCTCTTGGTCATCATGAGTGGTTGACTCCACTACCTCCATGATCCCCTCTTTGACGCGAGTCATGGTGGATCCTACAGAGATGTGCCGAAGACTTTGTCTTGAACAATTTTGGGGTACTATACTAGATTTCCTTTTTTAATTTTGTTTGCCTATCTTTTTATCATGTGTATGAGTAACTATGTTTATTTTTAAGAGTTATGGTGTAGTTGTGCTTGAAACACTTGATTACTCTTTTGAATGCAATTTTTTATTTATCTTCACTACTTGAATTATTCTATTGCTTGAATATGCTTGCATGTTAATTAACTAGTTAGAGGTGATCGCACCTTAATTAGTTGGTGGAATTATATGATAGTTGGATTTAGAGGAATTGCATTACCAACCTTTTTTGTAGGCTTTTGATTCAACTAGCAATAGTGACTTTTATGGGCCTCAAACTTACTTAAGTATGTGTTTCTAAATGATCAAATAGGAACCATCCTTAGATAAAAATAATAAGGGTGCTAGACCAAGTCCCCTAGTAGCATTAAGAAGTATAATTAGTAATGCATAAAGGTAAGGTAAGAGAATTGCATAAATTGAGTTCGAGAGGGAAAAACATCATGAAACCAGAACCCTTAATTCCAAAAAGAACTAAAAACAATCTTTCTTTGTCATTTTTTGTTTTTTTTTTACTTTTTATACTCAAATCTCTTCTAATTTTGATTGTCTAATTTATACCAAAATTTTTCAAAAACTGAAATACTAATCCCTTGGGTATGATATCTAGACTCATTATTATTACTACCGTGATAAACTACGCTTGCCATTAAACATTAACTAAATCACATCAAATTTTTTATGTCATTATCGAAGACTAGTTGAGATATCAATAAAAAAGAAGTCCTAATATAATTAAACTCTCCTTTCCTTCTCCCCTTTTTACTATTTGTTACTTACGTGTTTTTACTATCTATTATTTTACCTTTATTATCATTGTTTAGGCTAAGTCTGCTGGATGACGCAATTATAACAATTATTGTTTGATCTCGATACTGAAAAAGTTGTTTGCAGGAATTGGAAACCATAAACATATAATAGATATATTTGACATATAATTAAGAGTTTTGGATTTGAATTTTTAGCCTTTATCTAGTATGTTTATCAATTACCGAACCAAAAAGCAATCTGCTTTTATTAATAAATAAAATAATAATCCAATATAATATACCGATGCGTTAGTTACAAACGACATGCGCTGGGTTTGGATAATTCGATCAATAATCTTTTTTCCGTTAAAAATACAACAACAATGATGATAAAAATGTGCCATCATTCTTAACCTGGGCTCTTTATGAAAAACTAAATCAAATTATTTTTAGATGAATAACAAAATGGTATTTTAACCTAGGTAAGGCATAGAATTAATATTTATTTATATAATTCAAACTTATAATGAATAAATACTTGTGAATGGATAAACTATATGTTATAATTAAAATTTATATTAATAAAAAAATTTATAATAAATATATAAATTATAGAAGATTATGTTGTCCTCCAAGTGCAGGCAACGTTGGCTAAATAACCAGCACATAAACATGTTTGACTCTTAATCTCCAATTGCTACTGACAAGCTTCTGTTGCACTATACTCCACCTTGGAACGTTTCCGTTCGTATCAACTTTGAAATTCCCCGCCCAAAAAGTATCGTTTAATAAATTTCAACAAAAATAGATTTTAAAAGATATGTTTAAGTTACACTTTCTCTCATTTATTTTAAAATATATATTTTCCTCTCTTAAAATTAAGATGATTGATGCAAATAAGTATTTTAGAGAATCTATTTCTCTCGTGATGATTCTCAACATGTTTAGAAACTAATTTTGAATATCTATTATCAATTCTATTAGCTTGATGAAATGAAAATTTTAGATATACTTTTAAAACCAATTATAAAGGTGTTGAAAACTTATTTTGATGTCTAAAATATTATAAATTAGATGTTCAAAAATTAGTTATTGGTCAAACTAAAGGTTACAGAACAATACAAAATTTCACTAGAAACTACTTTTATAATTATTTATCATTATTAGAAGTTCATTTATATAAGAAAAATTAAAGTATAAGTTATATTTATCTCTCAAAACAAGTGATTATATATTTTAAAATATGAGGAAAATAAAATGTATATTGATCTCAAAAGAGAGAAGAAGAATACTTAAATATCTACTTAGTCTAGCTAAAAAACGTACCTACCTTTTGATTTTAGTCCTTTTAATTGTTTGTAATAAAGTCTCAATAAATTTAATTTTTTGGCGTTAGTATCTTAAGTTGTGACTTAATTGTCATTAGTTATTGCTTCGGTTGGTTGTGTAATGAAAAATAAATATATCTTATTTTTATTTTAGTTCCTTTAATATATATATATATATATATATATATATATATATATATATATATATATATATTTTTTTATTTGACCACTTAGTAATAGTAAGGATTAATTACTACAAAAACTTTTAAACCTAACCACCATCAAAATTGGTCATTAAACTTAAAAAATCGGTTCATTATTTTTTGGAATTTAGTGACTGGATAGATTAACGACTGATTTTAGTACATTGCAACAATCTTAATCACTAAGTCATTTAGCGATCGAATATGGTTTGATGGCTAATTGATAATTGAATAGTCAGTTGTTTTTTATTTTTATAAAAAATAGTCACATCGATTGCTAATTTGGTGGCTAATTTTTTATTCTTATTTTTTTTAAAATGTCACTAATTTATTGACTAAGTTTTAATTTTTTAAATTGTTGCTGTTTTTTTAAATCGATCACTAAAATTGTTGCTATTTTTTTAAAATTGGTCGCATTTTTTTTAAAATTGGTTACTATTTTTTTTATTAACTTAATCAGGCAACGTTTAGTGGGGCGGCGGTCAACAGGGGAGGAAGGAGTGGTTGAATAAGAGTGGCAAATGATTGAAGGTAAAAAATGTTTAAATAAAGTTAAAGTTAGAAAAAAAGAGTGAGAAAATTTTTGAAAATCGGTCGCTATTTTATTATTTTTATTTATTTTTAAAATAAAACTTAGTTGTTATTATTTAATAAAAGTAACAAGGGAATTCAAATCAATCACTAAATCGATGGCATAATAATATTTATATTTTTTTTCTTTTACGATGGAATTAGTGACTTATTAGTTAGTAATGACACATTTCAATTGAGAAGATCAAAATATTTGTACGTCACATATTATATCGCTAAATCAAATTTTTTTAATAATAAATGTAAAAAATAATTGAATACTATAGTAGTTAGTTTAAAAAATTAAAATGACTAAAATAAAAATATAATTATATTATTAATTACATAGAATAAAAATATATTTAAAATTTATTTTTAAATGTTATATGATGTAACTAAAAAAAATTATATTGATGTATAATTTAAAAATATTAAACACAATTTCCTAACATAAAAATGGAGAAAGAAAAAGCCACTCAAAACCGTTTACTGATCAAACACACAACTCACCTTTTATTTTATTCTTGCATCATGCATATTACATGAAAATAGGAAACAAACATCCACACATAAATTACTTGAAGAAATAGGAAACAAACATCCAAACTTAAAGTAACTAAGAGTAGAAAGCAAACCAAACATCATCCGCAGAAAGACTTTATTATTATCATGCGATTATTCATTGAATTCATCGTGTTGATCTGGGTCGTGATGTTCACCACAACCATGATGATCGTGATAGTCAAGTCCCTTATTCTTGAGAGGCAAAACCCTACGAAGAGAAGGCCAATTGGGAAGGATTTCCTTTATTCTACCTCCTACAATGTAATCATCGGTTGTTCCTGGGGCGAAATTGATAAGTGCATATAAGTCTCCTTTGAAAATGTAAGCCTCATTCTCCTTGTGAGAAGCAAAAGCTGCATCAATATCTTTTTCGAAGACGGTGCCTCGCAAGCTAGGAAACCCATTATGACCACTGATTTTACGAATGCCAAAGAGCTTCTTCGAATCATAGTCTATGAGAGCGTATTCGTCGCCTCTGAATAAGTATGCTTCGTGGCTTCGAGTTGAACTAAAAGCAGCGTCTATGCCATTCTTAAACGCCGTATCCTTGAAGAAGGGAAACATGGAAGCAATTGTCATAGGACCTGAAAGTATCTTGTCATCTTTAGTTCCTGGGGCATAGTTTATGTAGGCACAAAGGTTGCCGGAAAAGATGAATGCTTCATTTTTTGATGTTTTAAAAAGAAATCCTGTTTCGTAATCAGTGTCAAAAGCACAGTCTATTCCCTCTTCCCCAAATGGTGTATCAATAAGCGATGGAAACCCTTCACAAATAAGATGTGGCCCATTCACAATCCTGTCATCTTTTGTTCCCGGAGCATAATTCATAAGCACGTACTCATTTTTCATGAATAAGTAGGCTTCATTTGTCCTAGATGAACGGAATGCAGCATTTATATAACTAGGTATCTCTACAACTTTATGAGTATACCACTCACAAGCAGCGTCCAGGTTGTCATCCATGATTTCTCTTTTCTCTCTTGCAGGTGTATAAATTTCTTCTGGTAGGTACCTCTTCTCGCCATTTTCATCATAATAAACATGTGTTGGAAGATAAGTTATGACCTCTCGATATGGAGATGCCTGTGGATTGAAATGCCCATTTATTATTAGTTTGATTTGTCTGATGAAGCTCACATTGCTGCAAAACAAGAGCTAAAACTGAAATTAGTATTATATTACTCATCGTTTGTTATGAGGAGAAATTCTACTGTACCCAGTAAATTTGAGGGGTTTTTGGAGTTTTTAGATCAATACCATTTATGTCATGTAATTATTTTGTTATTCAATAATAAAATTATTATTTATATATATTTTAATTTATATCTTAGTTAGTTAACATGTTTTTTCTTTTTAAATTTAGAAAAAATATTATTATTTTAATTAAAAATTTTGATTATTGCCCATGATGAAAAGGATTAAAATATTTTTAAACAATAATTAGATTTCTTTTAATTGAAATAATTATAATTTTAAAATTTAAAGAAAAAAACATTTTAATTAATTAAGAGATAAATGGAAATAAATAAAGGGGGTTTTTTACTAAATAATAAAATAGATCATGTATAAACTACTTGTATTTGTATTGGCTTAAAGATTGAAGTATTCCAAAATTCCTTAATTTATCAAGCTAGGTAGCATATTAACTTCTTATTACGAGTCCAGTAATTTATTTTACATTTAAATAACTTGGATTGTTATTAGTAAAAGAAGAAAATACGCTCAAACCTAAAACTTGATCTATAGTACCTAGTTTCTCCGCCACTGGCCGGACTCCGGTAGTTAAATAACTTAGATTAATTATACATGGTGTGGATATAGTGTATATAAAAATTGAAATAAAGAGGAGGTACTAACCCCGAAGCATCACGTTGGACTGTGTATACTTTACAAGAGCGAATGTATTGAGGTGCAATGCCACCCACAAAGCAAACTTCAGCTTGAGAAAGGTGATGGTATCGATTCCAAAGGGTGATAGCAACCCAAATGCCACCAGGTGCGAAAACTTCGTAGCGAAAGAATTGCATGGAACTACGACGTGGGAGGGTACGGATGGTTGGGTTTGGACGCCATCCACGATTAAGAGTAGTACTAACGAAGGCATGTGTTTGACGCCTATTTGGATCAAGAGGCGCACCAGCACTGTGGATAAAGCTATCCAAATTGTAGTAAGTGCTGTTGGGAGTACTTCCTTGTGGCCTTGCTTGGAAACCATCTCTAAAGATCTCCTCAAAAGATCTTGTGTCCCAACGGATCAAGGCGTGGCGAACATCATACAGTAAATCGCTTGGTCTGTATACGATTTCATCCAAACCTACATCTCGATTAACTCGGCCAACAATGTTCACCAAATTCTCAGCTGTGTTTCTATCTTCTATCCCAACGGGTTGTGAAAATTTTGTACCACACCCTCTCGATGGATCGTTTGGAGGAATTGACATCTTTCTTAGTTGAATGAATAAGTAAACTACCAATTAGCTTTTAACTGAGGATAGCTAGGTTTTCAAGGACAACGTGTCTAGTTCCAAGCATGGAAAAACAAAGGACAAGGCTTCAGGTCGTAATCAGAGGTGAAATAGTTAACTTCTTATTGCAATTCATGTCGATTGGATAACCAACGTCCCTGCCACTTATTTATATTAGTAGTGGTGGAATGCTTCTCTGCTATGCCTTAATTATCTTTTCCTTTTTTAGCACACTTTAACTTTTAAACATACCTCATACTTAATTAAATTAGTCTATTAATTTAATGGTTATCATATACTTTTTATCTCAGAAATTAATTTTCATATTGTTAGTGTAATTTTTTAAAATATTAACCAAATGATATTATCTTAAATATGATTTTTAAAATAATTGTTTTAAAAAAATCAACAATTTTCAATTACATAATAATTAATAGATAGATGACCATGTAGCATTCTAAGTATATTTGAATTAAATTCTAATTTTTATGGAATTCTTTATATTTAAAAGCATTTGAATTTAGAAATTTTAATTTTTTTTTTACCAAAACTATCCTTTGGAGACAATTCTATTTGATTTGTGGTTAAACATTAAGTATATACACATCTCCTTATGATAACTATTATTTTAATTAATAGAATAATTAAGAGATTTGTCAAAAAATATTTTTATTAAAAAATTACAATAGAGATGTATTAATAATATAAAATGTCATTAATTTTTTTAAATAAAAATTTGTTATTTTTAATTTCTTATCATCGTTAGAGTAATGGATAACAAAATTATTCAAATAAATATAGTTTTTTTGGACGCATTTGATTGTAAAGAAATATCCTATCAATCACTATGAGAGATTTGTTGACACTCACCGGTTAAGTTGTCTCCTCTCAATAATATTTTTTCATATACATAATTTAGGATTCGAATCCTAATCCCATACTTAAAAGATTCCGGTTGAGTGTTACTTAAACTAACTACTTATTAATAGTCAAATAAATATTGTTCTAACTTTAAAATTAAAATATATTGTAAATTTTTTTAAAATTTAATGCTAATTAAACCTTCATTAATTATACTTTTTTGAAATTTTTTTAAAGATAAAGTTTTATAAAAACAACAAATATACTATATATCATAATTTATAATTAAATAATAATATAAAATAATTTTACAATATCGATATATAATCTATTTTCTAGTGAAATTACAAGCCAAACTATTTATTTAGTAAAGAAAAACGAAAAGCATCTAATTGAATAGTAAGAAATAATAAAAAATGTTAATATGTTAAAGAAAGCAACTAGCTCTGGAATATGGTTAAAGAAAAAGTTAATATGTATCCATGAAGCAGAAAGAAAAAGAAAATTAAAGGGATTGGAGAGCGTTATGTGCAAGTATTGACCAGGTTTTGTTTTATAAGACAATTAATTCATTTAAAAAAAAGAAAAAGAAAACTAGATCTTAAGCATAAGGAATGGTAGCATCAAAATATGAGTAAAGCTACAATATTAGTTCTGTATCCTAATAACCAAACCAACCTTCAGCACAACCCTATCATATACTCTAGGATAAAATAAAATTTTCGATTTCTTTTTAGTTTCTCAAAAAAAATTTGACCCATCTTTGCTCCTTCTAAAATTTTTATTTGCGGTTTAATTCTCCTCCATTAATTAACTTGATCTAAGAGATGATGTTGCTTACCAAGTGGATTATTAGAGTATGACATGGGCAGTCACATGAAACTATGTTGTATTTTAAAAATTAATAATTTTTTTGATTGGTTTTAAACTATAAAAAAGGTAAAATATGAAATAATGTCTTATTATATCACAATTTATACTTTTAGTCGTAATTTTTTTATTGGTTTTAGATCCTTTAAAATATTAGAGTATTTTGGCCGGTTATCTTAATGGTTCAGATTAACTATAGAGACTAAAAACAAAAAGTTTATGAGACTAAAATCAATTAATTTTTCTTTTTTAGAGACTAAATGTAAGAAAAAGTGAGAAAATAAAAACATATTTTATTCTTTAATATAAGTGGGGATAACTAATGGTTGTTGCATACATCCTTCATCTCCATTTTATCGGATAAAATTTACCTCATACTCCAATGGGTTTGCATTGTATTCACATGTATATATAGATATAAAATTAAAAATGAAACTAAACTAAAAAATAATTAAATAATTTTAAAAATATGTACATATTTATGCAATTCTTTATATTTAAAAGCATTTGAATTTAGAAATTTTAATTTTTTTTTCTACAAAGATCTTCCTTTGCAGACAATTCTATTTGAATTGTGGTCGGACATTAAATATGGAGACATTTCCTAACGATAATTATTATTTTAATTAATAGAATAATTAAGAAATTAGTAAAAAGTATTTTTATTAAAAAAATACGATAGGAATATATTAATAATATGACATGTCATTAATTCTTTTAAATAAAATTTTTTTATTTTTAATTTCTTATTGTCTTTAGAGTAATGGATAGCAAAACTATTCAAATAAATATAATTTTTTTGGATGCATATATATGATTGCAAAGGAGTATTCCATCAATCATTATGAGAGATTTGTTGTCACTTGTAGATTGTCTCTTCTCAAGAATATTTTTCAATACACATAATTTACGATTCAAACCCTAACCATATATTTAAAAGAACTGAGGTTGAATGTCACTTGTACCAACTACTTATTAGTAGTCAAATAAATATTTTTCTAATTTTAAAATTAAAACATAATGTAAATTTTTGAAAATATTTAATGGTAATTAAACCTTAAAAAATTATTTTTTATAATTTTAAAATAATAAATATTTAAAGTTAATTTGTTAAATTCTAAGATTAGAATAACTTCTTAGAAATTAATAAGGAAATAAATTATATCTATATGTAAGGAGATAAGCTCGAGTTCTTTCAAAATATTGAACAAACTTTTGATCATTTAATAAGGAAATAAAAAAAAGAATTTACTGATTAATATGCATTAAAAATGTAAAATAGTTTTATATTATCTTTTAATAATATTGAACAAATTTTTGATCATTTAATAAGAAAATAAAAAAAGAGTTTACTGATTAATATGCATTAAAAATGTAAAACAGTTTTATATTATCTTTTAATAATAAACCACTTGCTTCCTATCATACATTATTAATGATATAATTTTTAAGGTAATTATTATAAAAATTAACAAATTTCTCATCCATCATCATTTGTAATTGAATAATAATATAAAATAATATATCTTCTCATAAAAAGTATATTCTTTCAAGAAGCCAAACTATTTATTTAGTAAAAAATAACGCAAAGCATCTTATCGAACATTAAGAAACAATAAAAAAATAAATTGTTAATATGTTAAAGAAAGCAACTAGCTTTGGAATAAAGAGAAAGTTAATATGTATCCATGAAGCAGAAAGAAAAAGAAAATTAAAGGGATTGGAGAGCGTTATCTGCAAGTATTGACCAGGTTTTGTTTAATAAGTCAAATTAATTCATTTAAAGAAAAAAAGAAAAAGAAAACTAGATCTTAAGGATAAGGAATGGTAGCATCAAAATATGAGTAAAGCTACAATATTAGTTATGTATCCTAATAACAAAACCAACCTTCAGCATAACACCTATCGTATACTCTAGGATAAAATAAACTTTTCAATTTCCTTTTAGTTTCTCAAAAAAAAAAAAAAAAATTGATCCATCTTAACTCTTTGTAAAATTTTTGTTTGCGGTTTTATTCTCCTCCATTAATTAACTTGATTTTTCAAGTGATGATGTTGCTTACCATATTTAAAAAAAAAATATGGTAGCTGTGAGGTTAAAATTACCTAGAGGTAAAAAAATTGTAAGAAATGAAATTTATGAGATTTAAACATCAAAAACTATTTTTGATATTTTTTATTTAATCACTAGTTTTTTTTATTAAAAAATAAAAAAAATTATTGAAGGTTTAAAACCATCAATAAATGCATTGATTCTTTCTGCACTTATCATATTCTGACTATTAAAAACTACCACAAAATACATTTTTATTCTTCTTCCATTTAAAATTTAGTTATGGTTAAAAATTATAAATAAATGCATTTTGATTGTTTTTATACTTAACATATTTGACAATTAAAAACTATCACAAAATAAATTTTTATTCTTCTTTCCCTTCACCTCCTTTAGTACCAGATGTTGCCTGAAATGCAAAAATCAATAGATATTTAGTTGTATTCAACAAATGGGCAAAAGCTAGTCATGCATATACAGTAATTATATGTAAATCACTTCTATAGAAACCACATAAGAAAATCAATAGACTGCAGTAGTAATCGCACCTAATGGAAAATGGAAAGGATAAGCCTAAAAGACTATAATTATAATTAGACGCATATTCTTTAAGTGGAGTTGAGAAGCCAAATTGTAAAACATGGGTTTCTTTATTAGGAAACCTCAAAATAGATTTAGTATTTATAAAAATAGGATTGTAGGCTTTGGTTTCATAAAAAAGCTTATATGGTTTGAAAGATGTGTGCATAGGAGGTTGGCAAATCGAAAGACTTTTATAAAGTGATTTTCTATGTCGTTTAAACTCAGGTGGGACTTAAAAATAGATTTTTTATGCATTAAAATAGACCTGAGGACTTTGGTTTGACTAAAAAATCTCAAGTGGTTTAGAAATGGCACACATAGGAAGTTTGCCAAATGCAATAGTTCTAGAAAATAATTTTTTCTACGTGGATTGAACTACAAATCTCTAAAGTATGTGGGGATTTTAAATATACAAATCTCTAAAGTATGTGGGGATTTAAAACATATTTAAAGTGTTTCAAAACTAAGTTGTAGGGTTTTGTTTAACTCAAAACAGTTGTAGGGTTTTGTTTAACTCAAAACAGTTTGAAAATGACGGACGTTGCAAGTTTCATGTCAATTTTAAGCTCAAAATGGTTAAAAAAAAAAAGATTTTCAAGGGTGGATTTAAGGTTTATAATAATGTGACACCCAAAAAAGATTTATATGAATGAAAATAAGAGTGTAGGAACTAGTCTCACTCAAAAATTCATTGTGGACTAAAATTTGGGTTATTAGGCTTCAAAATAAGTTTGTTCTTGTGTCAAAATGAATTAAAGGGTCCATCAAAATAAGTTTGTTCTTTTAATTGGAAGAAAGGAGAAAAAGTCTAAAAGATCAATAACTTTTAAAGAAAGTTAATCCAATTGAATTAGCTAATAAAAAACATGATCTATTATATTATTTAAGAATGCATGTTTTACTAGGATATTTACTACTTGGTTCGTCTGCCTTACGATAAATATAAGAAAAGAACATCATAAATGTGCAAATTCTTTAATCTCTTGTACTAAGTTATATGAAGAATGACTTGAAGTGCATTCACTTGTAGTCAAATTGATGATTGTTTGAGAGTTTGATTCAATACAAATATTGGTAAACTCTTTAGCATAGGTAAGTGCTAACCTTTTCTTATTAATTCTTTGTAATTCAGCTAAAATAATGAAGCAAGAACCAATATGAGTTGAATATTTTAACATACACATGGAACTATTACCACGAATCATCCCTCCACATGTAGCCCCTTTGTTAGTTGTGTTTGTGACCCAATTTCAATTAACCTTGACAAAGAATGGTGTCTGGGAGACTAATCTAATAGTTATGTCAATAAAATGAAACACAGTATCATTCATTAAAGATTTGTCAAAAAATTCATATATGATTACATGATACACTCTAGTTTGTACTCTTATTAAAATAACATTAAATTACTACAAATTAATTTAGTATTTTACTTCATGGTTTGTGATATATCTTTTTGCTTTTTGAAGCAAATGTAAACCGTTATCTGATAGATAACTGTTATGATATTAATATGAATATATCCTGTAATGAATACAATTTATATATTTAAAAATATTTTTATTATGAACTTTAATAATAATATAATTTAAAATTTTAAAAATATTTATTTATTATGATTTATAATTATATTTATATAAAAATAAATATATTTCATACAATATACATATTAAAATACTAGTTAAAATTAGAAGTAAAAAAATACATATAAAATTTAATCTGAAATAGTGATATTTTGTCAATAATAAACAATAACACAAGGGTATATTAAATAAAAAATGTGAAATATTTTTTAAAACTTTGTTAAAACAATGTTATTATCTTATGTAATAAAACATATCATTTTCAATTAAAATGTGTCTTTTTTTAATATATGTTTATATTTTAAATACTTATCATAAAAAGTCTTATTTATTATTTCATTCCGAGCTCCTAAAATATTAGGAAATATAAAAGTTCAATTAGTGTATACTTTTTGTTTTCTTGATCTCTCGTTATCATAGAATAATAATCATTAGAGATTCTCAATATCAAAATAATCATAATAATTGTTAGAGGAGATTTATTTTTTAAATATTCCAACAACATATCTCATTTTTCTTTATCTTTATCTTCTTACCATATTATATTATTTATCATACTTATATTTTTCTCTCATTTATTTCTCTCACTAAATATTAAATTGCATTTGAGGTGTCCAAAAATCATTTTTCACGTTATGTTATCTATCATATTTATGTTTCATATTTATATTTTTGTTTCATACTTATATTTTTGTCTTCCTCTCGTAAGTTACATGAGTCTTCAAAAATAAATTTTTATTTTCTTTCACTTGTGTTACTCAATATCTAATTTGTCAATACTTGAATGTTTTTTTTTTCTTTTTCTTTTTATTAGATGGATATAGACATTCTTTTATCTTATTTTTCAAAACCAGTTGTAGTTGTTACTTCTTCTTTATTAGTATTATTAAATTTAAATATATTTTTAGTTTGCGTAATATATGGATTTTATAGTTTTAATGTCTATAAAAAAATTTATGATTTTTATTCCTGTTAAATTATATTTATAATTTTAGTCCATGTCACTATTTATCAGTAATGTGGCAATTGTCTAGTGGAGAATAAATATATTATTTTTTAAACAATAGAAATTAAAAATAATATTTTCTAATACAAGAAGAACAAATATAAAAAGTTAGAATTTTACAAAGATTGAAAAAATATTATTAAGGAATAAAACATAAAAATAAATTTTATAAGAACTAAAATTATAAGAAATTTTTTATAAGAATTGAAAGCATAAAACTATTATTATTATTAATACGGTGATGATGATTGTTGGCAGTGGCGTTGGTGTTGTTATCTATTGCTGTTGCTGTTTCTTGAATGTGATGATGATTGTTGGTGGTGGCCTTGGTGTTGTTATCGGTTGCTGTTGCTGTTTCTTGAATGTTCTATTGCTGTTGGTGTTTCTTAAATACTCTATAAAATCCTTTGCGTGTTCTTTTATAAAGGAATGGTTTGGCTTCCTGCAATTAAGAGACTTTTTTTTTTCCTCTCTATCCAAGGAATGGTTTGTTAATCTTAATCTTTTCAAGAAAGACCAGCATATTTCCTCCCTCCCCCCAACTCACGTTATATATTTCTCTTTCTATCTCTCTGTATATATATATTATGTTGTAATTTTAAGGTTAGAACTGTATTTATTTTAATAGTTTTACCATCACTTACCTTAAAGACAAGGAAAAAATATGGCTTACAAATGTTTGGCATTAAGTAACGTGGTTTATTTAATTTTTGAGAAATGATATTATTTTTAATTGAGGATCAATTAATATTAACTCTATTTAGATCTTATTAAGGATCAGTTATGGTTTTGATTTTCAGAAAATTTAGAAGGTTTTTTATTGTTTTATTCATATTGATCTATCAATCCTCTTTATTGTATCCATGTGTTAATATATTCTTTGAAATTTGTTAATGGGTTGGAGTACCTCTTCTACTCCTCTAAATAATAATTTGCTTATAAAAAGAAAATACCCCAAAGACAATAGATAAGGAATTAAAGATATAAAGTTTACATCGAGAAAAATGACATTTAAGGTTGCAGGTATATATGTTGTCTACCGTAATATTCAATAATTATTTTAATTAATTCCATAATCATCCCCATTAGATAAAAATCAACAAAATTATTATTTTAATAAGATTAAACTTATTGACTTACTTAAAAGTTAAGGTTCATATTTTTTTAAATTTTAAAGAAATTCATAAACATTCTATGATAACCATTAAATTAATCAACTAATTGAATTAATTAAACAAAATATATTTAATGGATAAAGTGTGTGTTACATTAAGTGAGCGTTACAAAAAGGAAAAGATAATTAATTAAGGCTTAGGAGAGAAGTATTAAACCACTGCTAATATAAATGAGAGCCTTAATTGGTTATCCGAAATCATTATCCTTCAAAAATTAAATCTTGGGTAAAGACTTACTTATTGTGCAAAGAAATATGTCAATCCCTCCAAATGAACCATCAAGAGGGTGTGCATCAAATTTTGCACAGCCTGTAGGGCAAGAAGACGTAGGTGAAGCTCAAAATTTGTTGAACAATGTTGAGCGTGTGAACTGTATTGAAGGAAATTTGAATAGAATTTCATACAGGCCAGGGGATCTAGAATGTGATATCCGGCGTGCTGTGTATCGTTGGGACACAAGGCCTTATCAGCAAATATTTGCACATGGATTCCAAGCAAGGCCTCAAGGAGACACTCCCAACAGCACTTACTACAATTTGGTTCACTTTGTCCAAAATGCTGGTGCCCCCCTTGATTCAAATAGGCCTGCAACTATAACACATGCCTTTGTTAGTACCACTCTTAATAATGCTTGGCAACCTAGGCCATCTATGCAAGTCCTCCCAGAAGGAGGTCAGATTACATTCTATCGTTACGAGGTTTATGCTCCTGGTGGTATTTGGGTTGCTGTCACCCTTGGGGATGCTTACCAATACTCTTCTCAAGCTGAAGTTTGCTTTGTTGGAGGCATTGCACCTCAATACATTCGCTCTTGTCTGATATACACAGCTACACGCCCATCTGGATCAAGGTTTGTTACTTTCTTAATTGCCTTAATTGCATATTTTATAATTGTAGGACCTGAATTTGTCCGGCCCAAGAAACAGTTCCGCGAAAAACTACGAGCATAAATAGGACTCAAGCTCAAAAGGGCCAGGAAGAGACCCGTTGGGAAGATTAGCCGACTCGGCCACATCCAAGAGGAAGAGTCCATAACACACTTGACTCCAACCGGTTGGATAAGACCAGCTAGAATGTACACGATCCGGCCTACGACTACAACGAAACCCAGGAGGGCCAACGTCTAACCTCTCCTCATTACGAACGTAGAAAGAGGGCCCTAAGTGCAGCCCAAGCGATCAGAGACTCGAAGCGGTCCGAATTAGGCACGCTAGACTCTACCTCAACGCTGATGAGAGTCATCCAGTTCAACAAAACCAAATAGAGTCTGCCACATCAGTACGAAGATACAACTTCACCAAAATCAGAGCAGTCTGAGCCGTACGATCTTTTGAAAAGGAAGGAGAGGCTGTTAATGAAGCCACACCAGCAAACCAGGGGGCTGATAAGCTCGTTTCTAGTCGTCTCAATCCGCATCAAATAACTAAAGCTAACTATAGTATAGTCAACCCTAGGACGATTTTTCTCAAGGACACAGTGTGCTCGATTGTGAATTGGTGCAAAGTGAAATGATGCAGAATCTAAGATGCAGAGTATTGACTCGTCTCGACCATTGGCCGAGTTGCTCTCGGCAAAGACTAAGCTGATATGGTCTCGGTAAAGACTTATCAAGCTTGGTCTCGGCTGAGCGCAGACAGACGCAACAGAGTTGGACTGACTCTGTTTCAGTACGTGAAAAGCAGTAAATGAGGGGGTTGGAATGCAAGTAAAGTAGAAAGTAAACTAAAACTATGAACGCAGTGAACACATACTAATGCTACTGATTTTACTATTATTATTATTATGATATAACTATGCTCATGTTCAGTTCTATTAGTCCAAGTCCAGTCCAATTTCCTCACCCCAATTCTTAGCCTTGGGAATTCTTATGACAATCGCCAAAGGTTTGTCCATTGCCATATCGAGGAATTATGCAATCGCTACCTCATCAGTTGGCAGGGATTAAGTACAAAGATGATTTTAGGTTCTCAATCAACATTCGTTAAGTGATTACCTACTAAATTAGTTAAACCAGTTCCGATCGGCTTAGCTTAACATTGTTCACGTTTTAAATGCAATCGCGATTCAATTCGTGAATTACAGAAGAGGAAAGGAACAAAGATAAGAAATGCAGAATGAAATTGATTAATAGAAAACAGGGTACAAACACAGTGGTCTGAATTCAGATGGATCCATCTTCCACGACGATCGCCATGGTTGATGGTGGTGATTCACCTCCAGTAGCCTGAACGCTGAGGATCAGATCCACTAGAGTGTGTTGGAAATCCCAATTAGTCCCTTCTAACAGACTTCGGTTTCCCACTCTCTGACCTACACTTCCTCGATCGAGAGAAACACCAATGCAGCATCGTGCACCACCAATGATGGAGAAGATGGGAGAGCAAGGTAATGGATACTAAGGATATGCGTAGAGTGTGAATTCAAAGACCCCTAAAAAGTGCACAGCTCCTCCTATATATACACGAGCTGTGACCTGCTTCTCCTAATGATTCTTAACAGAATTACAACATGAATTGCCTATTCTACCCTTGCATGACTTGCATTGCAAGCTACTCCAGGGGTGACTTGGCAACTGAAGTTGAGGTGGCCTCTAAGTTGGATGGCTGACATGTATGACATAATTGGGTCACTCCTTCTTGGGCTGTTTCTCAGTGGGCTGCTGGCCTACAAGGCCTGTTCTGGCCGAGACGAAGTCGGTCTTGGTCGAGACGACTATCTTGGCTGAGGTGGACTCGGCTCAGTCTTGCAGAAGAAGGGAAAAAGACTTTTTATTAGTTAAGACCTTCAATTTAGCACATATTTGTATTTTCTCTATTTTTAGGTCCATAATATGAATCTCAGCTAACAATTAATCCTTAAGCACAAAATAATCTTACAATACCCTTCTTAGGTCTATAAAAGATGCATAATCTATGACTCATCATACCCCCACACTTAACCTTTTGCACTTTTAGGCAAAATCAAATGGGAATCAACAAGGGAGATTTTTAGGGATAGGAAAGAATTTTTTCAATTTGGCTTCCTTATGTTCAATCGAGGTAGAGTCGGCACTCCTTCACCTTGAGTTTAAGATACTCAAACAATCTGAATCTCCTGTGCTCCAGGTGAATTCATGACCTACAAACAACAAAAGGTAGCCAACAGTGATAAATCTCTCACTTAAGCAAATATTCTCTCAACTCTCAAGTGTTTGGGTTTGTATTTACACTCAACATTACATGAAACTAGTATTCTTTCACTTTGACGAGGCTCTCCTTCTACGCCTGCAAAAACAAAGCAGTTATGATCACTAGGATTTCTTTTTGGCTTGTAGTGAGGTTGGGGTCACGGGTTGGATAAAATATGGAAAGCGGTTTCAGAACCCGTGGGGAAGAAAGGAGCAAATGGGAGTAAGCTTCATCAGCATGAGGGGTAGTCCAAGATGCTGTGATCTCCTCCCTTTATTTTGTTTTTATCTGCTCACTTCTTTCCCTTTTTCTTATCTTTTCCCCCTTTTTTTTCTTTTCTGGTATTCGAGCAACTTTGCTGTTTTTCTTTGTTTGGGTTCAGCTTAGATTTTTCAACTGCTGCTTCTGCTTTTTCTTTTTCTTTCTTGCACTCACTTCTTTTCTTTTCTTTTTTTTTCTTGTCTTTTTGAGCCTTCAGAGGATGCTGATCAGATTCTGCTTCCCAGAATTTCCCCCACACTTGATGATGACTTACTCCCAAAACAATTCCAAGGCTCCTTTGCTCCCTAGGGGTGAGGTTAATTCATGGTTTTTCTAGCCTTGGCTTGTAATGAGCTGTCAGAAAGAATGGTTAATCAGGCTCAAGGGGGTGAACAAGGGCAGAATTTTTTAGGTAGGCTTTATTTGGCTCGGGGCTCATAAGAAGCATGGCCTAGATCATGTCATTCCTGCATGTGAAAGCAATTGTATCCTAGAGAATCGAGGCAAAATGTAGAATATACAGTTGATCATGAATGCAAAAATCTCACAAGATAGGAGAGAATGGCTAGACACATGCCATCAAATTCAGAGGCATATGTACAAAGGGTCAAATTCTCACACATGTTATTTTGCTCTATCATAGAAGGTTTTCCTTTTCAGTTTCCAGTCAAACATTGCCTAGAAACACAAAAGTTTCATTCCCTTCAAGCTAGAGAATTTTCTTTTCAGAGCTGTAGAATTACTTCCTACTGCCTTTTTTAAACTTCCAGAAGTCAATTCAAGATCCTTTTCAAAACATTTTTCCCTTTTCGACAATCCAATTTCGGAATTCTTCTAGGAGGGATTAAAACAGAAAACAAAAAAAAAATTTAAATCCTGCGTGGCCGAAGTCACTCCAGATCCGACCGAGATGGCACAGAGCTAGAATAGACTCGGTTATGGACAACTTTTATTGAAAACAAAAGGAAAATGACTGAAGTAAATTCAAAACCCAAACAGAAATTCAAAACAAAACAACCAAAACAAAACAAAACAAAACAATTAAAGCAAGACAAAAGAATAAAGGATGGAAATATAAAACATGGTGCTCAAAATGCAGCAAGCTTCAGATGACTGCAACAGTATCCCCCCCACACTTAAAATCTGCATTGTCCTCGATGCATGGTAGGACTAGAAGGGGTTGGCAGGGTCAGCTCAAGGTGTGCCATCTGGTGGAGCTAGTTCCATCAATGAAATGGTCTCCATGTCGCCTGCAATTGAGAGAGTTTCCACCTGATTGCCTTCTTATGGTGCCTAAGGACATTCAGCAACTTGGCTTTTTGCTCCCGGTGGAGGTTGTTGACAATGATTTCTGGGAGTTGCTGTACAGTGCCCACATAAGCATATGTCAGATGGTTTGGCAATGGTCTCAGTTCCATGGGTGGTGGCGGAGATGAAGAATTGTCATTTGGTGACTTCGGATCAGTCTTACCGACTTGACTTGAACTCGGCACTAGGTGTGCCGACATGATTTCGGCCTTTGGCCGCTGTGGCCAACCCCTTTTGGTGCGTTCAGTTATTACCGGAATGGAGTCTGACTCGGCCCTTTGTTCAACCTTGAAGTTGGGTCTGAATGGAACAATAACTTTAGCTCTTGCTTGCTTCTTGTCTTCATTGGCCGAGATGGTCTTGGCTTCATGTCGGCCTTGTCTCTTAGTTGCTTGGCCGAGTGAACATGGGTCTTTTCTTGCTCTCAGCCTTCATTGGCCGAGTTGACCTCTTTTTTTTTGTAAATGTAGAGAGGACAACTTTCTTCTCAAGGTGGGAAGAATGTGCAAAATCTAATATCTAGTATTTTTGCTCCACTCCTGTTGGTGATAGCCTGGGGAAGCTTTTTCCTCATCCATCTTGCTAAGTTCCATAAGATGTCTATTAGTGACTCTTGGAGCAGAAAACTTAATGGTGAATGTTTGACCAAGTGGCCACGCAAGCTTCTTAGTCTCTTCTTATCTTGGTGCACTTCTTTCCACTGCTCAATCTAGAGCTGGTTGATCATGAATACCAAAATTGTATTGCCGACATCTCTAGTAAGCTTTGGACTCGATTGCCGAGATTGGATTGGCCACTTCGAGTGTAAAGTTGGCTGGTTCAACATCCTTCCGACTTCTACCCCGATTTTGCATTGGTTACTGGGAATTGATTCGGCTTCTATATCCCCACTGGAGTCGGGCACGGATGGTACTCGTTTGCAGATTTTGTCGGCCGAGATGGAATCGGCTTTAACACGCGATTCTTTGGGCGAGTCAGTTTCGTCTCGCCTCGACTGCATTTGGCCGACTCGATCAGAATTCGACATGGTGATTGATTCGTTCTCAACCTTTTTGTAGGTGCACTGGAGTTGGACTCAGTATCCTCTTGATTGTTCAACTCGGAACCAGCTCCTTCTAAGTTGTTGGGCTCGATTATGGCTTCCACTTGGTTTCGGGAGTCATCACGACTCGAGATTGCAATTGTATCATCAAGATCCAGACCCTTACCCACAAAGTCGGCACTTCCAGCTATATCAACAGTGGCTGACTTATCAACCATAAAATCAGCATCCTCTGCCCTTTTAAAAATCAGTGCCAGCATATCCAAGATCAGCAATCTTGATATTAGCACCTGTAGGATCAACTATCTCCGCCACTATAATCTAATAAATAGTTGGCACATAGTCGTCAATCTCAGCCATCGTCATAGGGACAACAATAACAAATATGGAGGTGGCAGGGCTCGGCACAGTGTTTGAATTCTCTAGATCTGGACTTCTAGAAAATTCATAGTGCTCTTGGATAGATTGTGGTAGCTCCTTGCTATTCCACCTGGTTGTGCCACTCACATCTTCTTCTTGCGGATTGGCGATGGAATGAGATGGACGACATCCAAATCTCTCAGAATATAGTTGGTTTACGGTGGCAGTCAATTTGCCAATTTGCTTTTGCAAATCCTGTAGCTCCTGCAGTGTGGTGCACCTATCTTCTTGGAATTCCATATTTCTTATGGGCATGTGGTTGGTCCAGTTCCTCCAGGAACTCTCGATTTGTGGGAGCTGCATATTGTTCATGACTTTTGGTTGCGGTGTAAATGGAAGTGATGGTTCCTGTAGGATAAGACAGTCATGGATTAGATGTCCTACAGAGCCACACATGTCACATCCATCTATGTTGCTTCCCAATCTCTGAATGTCCATAGCAGTTATCCCATTCTTTCCTCTAAATGTCGTGGATCCCATAGTGTCAGAATGATGAGTGTGCAAAATCATACAACTCAGGCAACATAATAGTTAGCTCAAGTGGATATTGCTCGTATGACCGGACTTGTTCCCATTCAGGATATTGAGGGCACCATGGTTGATACATCGTGGCATCAATGTGCAACTTATTCCCCTCTAGGAGTAGAATTATCAAGATCAGAAAAATTAGGAATAATGCTGGTATCAGAATACATAAGTGATATTAATAGGATTAAAAATAAAAAGAAAAACAAAAAGATAACAGTATCAAGAAAATAAAAAAAAAAAAAAAAGAAAGGTAACGGACTTAAAACAGAAAAGGATAAGGAGAATAACGGAATCAAAAATAGAAAAATAGAAAAATGACAAATACAGAGACAGAAAATAAAAAGAAAACAAAAATTAGAAATAGAAAAATAAACGGCAAAAGAAATAAAGGTGTAGAAATAATGAAAAATAACAGAACAATTGTGAGCTGGTCAGAATGTTACTAAAAAAATTGATGCATAAAAAGAAAAAGAATCATACAGAGAAATTGTAGAATCAAATATGCGGAAAAATCAAAATCATTTATTCAGAGGAAGTTAGAGTTAGTTGTGCAAATTAGAAAATAGAAGACAAGTAGCCATCATAAAACAAAATCAATCATGCAGAAAAATCAGAGTTAGTGTTATGGCTAAAGGAATAGAAAGTTAGTCATTATCAAAATGCAAGTCAAGATACAGTAAGGAAAACGATTATTGCGCTACAGCTATTTTTTTTTGGCAGTGAAACTCATGCAAAAACTAACACATACTCAGCATGTTATTTTATTTAGAAAACAGACACAGACAAATTCAAAAGACTCAATAGACTGACTTGACAGACACACTCTACAGACTCGGGATTCGACTTCACTTAATTTGACACATAAAGACACAAAAGAACTTGTCTCCCTGGCAATGGCGTCAATTTGATAAGCTCGTTTCTAGTCATCTCAATGCGCATCAAATAACTAAAGCTAACTATAATATAGTAAACTCTAGGTCGATTTTTCTCAAGGACACAGTGTGCACGATTGTGAATTGGTGCAAAGTGAAATGATGCAGAATCTAAGATGCAGAGTATTGACTCGTCTCGGCCACTGGCTGAGTTGCTCTCGGTAAAGACTGAGCTGATATGGTCTCGGTAAAGACTTATCAAGCTTGATCTTGGCTGAGCACAAACAGACGCAATAGAGTTGGATTGACTCTGTTTCAGTACGTGAAAAACAGTAAATGAGGGGGGTTGGAATACAAGTAAAGCAGAAAGTAAACTAAAACTATGAATGTAGTGAACACATACTAATGCTACTGATTTTACTATTATTATTATTATGATATAACTGTGCTCATGTTCAGTTCTATTAGTCCAAGTCCAGTCCAATTTCCTCACCCCAATTCTCAGCCTTCGGAATTCTTATAACAATCGCCAAAGGTTCGTCCATTTCCATATCGAAGAATTATGCAATCGCTACCTCATAAGTTAGCAGGGATTAAGTACAGAGTTGATTTTAGGTTCTCAATCAACATTCGTTAAGTAATTACCTACTAAATTAGTTAAACCAGTTCCGATCGGCTTAGCTTAACATTGTTCACGTTTTAAATGAATTGCGATTCAATCCATGAATTACAGAAGAGGAAAGGAATAGAGATAAGAAATGCAGAATAAAATTTATTAATAGAAAACAGAGTACAAACACAATGGTCTGAATTCAGATGGATCCATCTTCCACGACAATCGCCATGGTTGATGGTGGTGATTCACCTCCAGTAGCCTGAACGTTGAGGATCAGATCCACCAGAGTGTGTTGGAAATCCCAATTAGTCCCCTCTGACAGACTTCGGCTTCCCAGTCTCAGACCTGCACTTCCTCGATTGAGAGAAACACCAATGCAGCACCGTGCACCACTAATGATGGAGAAGATGGGAGAGTGAGGTAATGGATACTAGGGATATGCGTAGAGTGTGAATTCAAAGACCCCTAAAAAGTGCACAACTCCTATATATAAACGAGTTGTGACCTGCTACTCTTAACGATTCCTAACAGAATTACAACATGAATTGCTTATTCTACCCTTGCGTGAATTGCGTTGCAAGCTACTCTAGGGGTGACTTGGCAACTGGAGCTGAGGTGGCCGCTGAGGTGGATGGCTGACGTGTATGACGTAATTGGGCCACTCCTTCTTGGGTTGTTTCTCAGTGGGCTGCTGGGCTACAAGGCATGTTCTGGCTGAGATAGAGTCGGTCTTGGCCGAGACGACTCTCTTGGCCGAGGTGGACTTGGCTCAGTCCTGCAGAAGAAGGGAAAAAGACTTTTTATTAGCTAGGACCTTCAATTTAGCACCGATTTGTATTTTCTCTATTTTTAGGTTCATAATATGAATCTCAGCTAACAATTAATCCTTAAGCACAAAATAATCATACAACACCCTTCTTAGGTCTATAAAAGATGCATAATCTGTGACTCATTAGGGGGCCCACCGCCTTTAGTAGAGCAAGATCCTCGCCAATCACAACAAAGGAATGTGCCATGTTAGCCACTACCCATGAGAGGCGCCGCGAATTCAGGGAGAATGTGCCACGATCAAGCGCGGGAACGAGCATCAACCTGGGGATTGTCAAGGTTAACGAATTCGATCAAGAGGCTAGAGCATCTCCACGTGGCAAGATCATATGCACTCTCATTATCTTCTCAAAAGGCTATAAAACGCCTTAGCGCGAGGGGCTGGGGGGGGCAAAGAAAGGAAGAATCAAAGAAGAGTGAAATCGTCGAGGAATTGCTACGCGAATGTGACCTAAAACTTTAAAAAGGATCAGCTGCAAGCTTACGCGACGACCAGCTCTCTGGATACTAGGTAAGTCTCTTGGCCAAAACTTCACTCAAGCCATAGACATTCTTCCTAGATACACTTTAGATGGGAAATACGTAGTTCGCCACGGAAGGAAGTCGAGTCGACCTCGGCTTCCCCCTTTCACCAAGCCTAAATTCCCACGTCCTTGAGTCCATACAAACACTCCGAATCTCTAGCATACAACCCATTCCGATATCAAACTGAGTCACGAACACTTCAGATGGCAAGCTCATAGCTCGCCTCAACTTAGAACCAAGTCGGTCTCGACTTTCATGACCTGACACCCAATGCATTTCACCCGACCCCAAGTCAGTATCCGCATACCCGAGTCAACCTAGTAGGTAGACTCACAAATATACAATTCAGTGCCGAGGCGGGACGCCTAATGGATAGTCCCGACTTCGAGTTCAAACTGTGAGGGCTGAGTGCCTAACGAAAAGTTCAGTCCCCGCACCCCAAACTCCGGTGAACGCCTAAGGGAAAGTCTGGCCGTACCAGAGTCCATACCCTGTAAGCACCTCACTATTCCCCTCCCAAAGGAAGGATGCCTAATGGAAAGTCCGACTTTATCCCTCACCTCCTGCATCCGTATAGAACTACATCGACTTTGATTCCTCCCAGTTGGGAGGTACGTAGGAGCAAGAGGCCTACTCTTGTCAAGTTAACCATTCGACCAAAAACTTGTCCCTGTATCATCCATCATAATAGTAGAGGTTATATAGCATGCAATTCATGGGGTAATTACCAGATGGTAGGCGGATGGGATGATGCGTCGTCCCCATGCGTAACCGACTCTTTACCCGGATTCTCTGATTCGAGACCGCGTCTTATCCACCCCCGTTTTCCAGTGTAGCATTAAACATTGGTGGCGACTCTAATCCGAGTCACATCAGTTTAGGCCAGCCTTTCCCGAGGTAGCTTAACAGATGCCGACTCATCACGTCGGGTCCCTATGAATTCCTGGCACATTCTCAGACTTCGACCCATCCATTCGAATCCGCGGTGAAACGCCATTTCGCCATATCATTATCTTCTAAATCTACCCCGATACTATTTAGGTCGCGTCAATAATGTAAACTATATTTCCCAAATATGTATAGATAGGATGTCAAATGAGTCAAACCCAATCCAACCTACCCTTGACTTGCTAGCCAAAGAAATTTTACTTAATATAGGATAGAAGAGGTACCAAGTCCTTTTATACAAGTAAACAAACCACTGCATATTTAACAAATATACAACAAACTGCAAATAATCATTTCCTTTCCCATAAATAATCAGTGCCTAATCACATTATCATTTGATATCAGCACATCCCAGAAATTGTAAGTAAATGAACCATAATCTACATCAATTGTACCAGCCCATTACACATATACATCACTTTCATGCAACATGACCCACCCACTGTGATAATTAAAATCTTCATATACGATTGTAGTACCTGCAAGCCAAACAAACTTTTTCTATAAATTTTTCAACACATCTAAATATTTTTTTCAAGCACACGATGAGATTTGTTGACCTTAGATAGCCAAGTCCAACTTTTAAATTTCATCAAATGCAACACTTGTTCGATGTTGGAATCTTTCATGCTTGAAAATAATATAGTTCCTATGAAGCTATATTGACCACACCTTAACAAACCAGATAAACCACCGATTTGTTTTGAACTTTTTCCCAAACCACCATTATGTTGTAAGAAATGACAGTTTAGCTCCATACACTACAAGAATTTTTTGATTTTGCTACTAATTTTAGCTACCATTTAAATTAGTAGCTAAATCCTAGCTAATTAACTATTAATTAACTAAAAAATTACTTTTTTTAGCTAAATTGAAAATATATTCATTTATATTTCTTATTACTACAAATTAGTTAGGAAATAACTACAAATTTTAAAAAATTTACTACAAATTAACTATGATTTTTTCCTAGCTAATTTGCTACTCATTTCATGCTACCATTTAATATTGTAGTAATTTTGTAGCTAATTATTTTTACTAGAAATTAGATACAAAATAACTATTAATTTTAAAATAGCCACAAAATTATTTTGTTGCAAATTTTAAATTTTCTAGTAGTGATACGCATTACCACTTGAATCTATATCCAATTTAGCATAATTCCCAAGTCAAATAAGAGAACATGCAAGAAAACATTACATAGGTGGAAGTTTCCTCCTCAGAATAATAGAAAGGACAAGTGTAGTCTTGTTCTTGAATATTGATGTTCCTCTTTCTAAGGTTGTCTTTCATTTGTATCTTGTCAATCACCAATCTCCATGCAAATGTTGTCACATTTGACGGAACAAGAATACTCCAAAAACACCAGTAGAAAGAGGTATCAATTTCTTCCTCTTGTTGTATTGCCCTATATACAGATTTAACAGAGTAAATATCTATAATATCTTGTTTCCAAACACTGAGTAATGTTTGCTATATTTATTTCGTGCAAGAACTTGTCCACTACACATTTTTCCCATTCAAACCACACCTCCTCAAACTTAAGTCCCAAGCCCAAACTTCTTCCTCTCCACCTCCCCATTTCTCGCATATAACCTTGTAATTGTTTTGTACAATCTGCTATATTTGTTTTTGACAAAGTATTCTCTCCCACCCAATTTTCAAGTCAAATCTTTAGCTTCATACAATTCTCATTTTTCAGGAAATGTTTTTCTCAAACTATCCCTCTCCACTATCAAGAACCCTTACTAAAAATACTTTCATCCCTCCAATTAGCATTGCGTCCATATTTTGACTTCAATACTAAGCAGCACAGGCTATTACATTTATTTATAATTCCATTTCCATTTCGCCAGTAATGCAGCATTAAAAATTTGTATATCCTTTATCTCCGATTCCCTCTCAACACACCTTCGCCCACTTGACCTACTTTCCACAAAAAGGGATTGAGTTAGGTTGTAATCATTTTAATAGTCTCGATGGATTACGAGATAGGTTGATCCACCATTTTTTTTAAATAAAAAAATACTTAAAAATTGACTTATCAAATAAATAAATATAAATAGTTTAAACATAAATCACAATCGCAAAGTTGTTTTAGCATTCATTATTTTTAAAACATCACCACAAGTTAAATAAAACTAGATTAAAGAAATAAAATAAGATAAAATCTATAATGTTTAAAATATTATATTTTATGGAGCAATATTTAACAAACAATCTAAAAAAAAAATTACTACCTCATAAATTCAACCAAACATATCCTTTGATTCATTGGGTAGACGGATTATATGAATTGGAAGACTGAATATATTTTAGGATTAAGTGGGTTGATTCAACATCCCATGTATAAGATATATATACCAAATATTTTACTTAATTAAATATATAATAAATTAAGGGAGCCAAATAATAAATAATCAGTTATTAATGTATATTAATTTCAATTTAGCTATATTGTTGTGCAGGTTTCCGAGAATCAGGAGAGAAATCAGATTAATAATAAATGGAAATTTCAATCCACAGTCAGCTCCGTATGTTGAGGTCATAATTATAGAGCCTACATTTTATTATCGAGATGAACATGGTACAAACAGGTACCTACCAGAAGAAACTTATACACCCGATAGGAAAGAGAAAACACAAGTCTTGTACGATGATAACTGGGATGCCGCTCATGAATGGTATACTACTAAAGTGGTTGAGGTACCTAGTTATATAGATGCTGCTTTCCGTTCATCGAAGACAAATGAAGCCTATCTATTCTTGAAAAATGAGTATGTGCGGGTGTATTATGTTCCTGGAGGAGGTGACAAGATTTTGATTGGGCCGCGTTTGATTTGTGATGGGTTTCCATCACTTGTTGATACACCATTTGGAGAATATGGAATAGATTGTGCCTTTGATACTGAAGACGACAAAGCATTCATATTCTCTACTAACCTTTGTGCCTACATAGACTATGCTCCAGGAACTGTAAATGACAGGATACTCTCAGGTCCTATGACAATTGCTTCCATGTTTCCTGTCTTCAAAGATACGGTGTTTGAGAATGGCATAGACTCTGCATATAGGTCAACAAGAGGCAAAGAGGTTTACTTATTCAGGGGCAATAAGTATGGTCGCATAAAGTATGATTCCAAGGAGCTTGTTGGCACCATTCGTGACATTACTGATGGGTTTCCTATTTTGCGAGGCACCATCTTTGAAAGTGGAATTGATGCGGCTTTTGCATCTCATAAGGAGGGTCAAGTTTACTTTTTTAAAGGAGATACCTATGTGCGTATTCATTATACTTCAGGTACAACTGATGATGACTACATTATCGATAAAGTGAAGCCAATCTTTTCTGGTTGGCCTTCTCTTCGTGACATTTTGCCTCGCAAGAATCATGGGGTTGACTCTCATGATGAACCCGATCATGAACAACCTTATCCTGATCAACACGATGAACTTTAAAGAAACATATGATGTGATGATATGATAAAAATAAAGACTTCCATAGTCAACTGTGAGTGTTTATTTTATTTCCTGATGTAAAAATGCGTGGATGTTTGTTTTCTTTTCTTTCCTGATGTAATAAAGTGTGGGTGTTTGTTTTCCTTCTTCATGTACTAAGCATGGTTTAAGAATAAGAATGTGTTGTATGGTTTAGTAAAAGGTTTCAAACTTTATTTTTTTTTGCAGTTTATCATGTTTGGAAATTGCGTTTAAGCTTACATTAAAAAAGAAAAGACACCAAGCCGGATACATTATACTTCAATAACTTAAAAAAAAAAAAACAGAAAAATAAAGGAGATTTCTTTTAATGTGCTTATCAATAATTTTCATTTAGGATATCGTCCAACATATAGAATGTTAGCGTATGGATTTGAGTGTCAAATTTAAATTATTAGGCAGCTTGGTGATGTTGAAGCAAAGTCTTCTTTCCTTTATGTTTCATATAAATTGCTCATTGTTTAAATTTTATTTTTAATTAATGATATTTTTAAAAAAATATTAAAATTTAATTTAAAATTAAACATATTGAAAATGATAGATTCGAAGAGATAAAAAATTAAAAAAAATTAAAAAAAATCCTTAAATACGTCATTGTTGAAAAATAGTTAAAAATGTTTTTATTAAAAAATAATAATTAAAAATACTTTCATTCAAAATAATTATTCGAATCGGTATCCAAAGCATTTTAACCTAGTTGACAAAAATAATGGAAAAGAAATGAAGATGAAGAGTTTTCCTTCTGAATAACGAAATCATAAAAAAGGAAAACTTTAAGGAAAATTAATAAATCTTTTATACAAATAAATTATGTTAAACATTCTCACATTAAAAAAGTCATATTTTCATTTTTGTTGTTTGTAGGAATATTAAATGGTCAATTCAATTTAATCGAACAAATCTCATTCTTAACTCTACTTGAGTTAGAGTTATTTAAAGATTAAGTTAAAAGTTTTAATTTAACTCAATTTTGTGGTGGGTTGTGAGTTGAGTTGACCAATCAAATAATTTATATTATGTATGACTTACAATATCTATCTTTAAGAGGAAGTTTCTCATTTTAGGGGTTACAAATTAAGTGGGTTGAGGTACATGGGCTTGACCCATGTTGTTGCGACCTAAATCGCGACGGGGCAAAAATTACACGCTTATACTATTGGTTTGAAATTAGAAGTCGAATCCATCTTTTGGAAGGAATTGGCTATGCAGAGTTGGAACCGGTTCGGCCTATTCGGGAGGATCGACCAAGACCAATTCGACTCTGATAGGAGTCGTCACCGACATTTGAAAGAAAACATCAGAAACTAGAAAAGGATAAAGCAGTCAAACAAATCAAGGTCTGAGTAAGGACTCGGTTACGCATAAGGATAATGCATCATCCCTACACGTCTATCATCTGATAGTTATCATAACGGATTGTATGAGCTAAGACAACCTTTACATTTGCATCTTTTTGATAAATGATTAGTTTGCAGGGAGGGACATGTATACAGAGTTTGGATGTTTTAGGATGAATAACTTGACAAAAGTATGCCTCTTGCTCCTACGTACCTCTTTTGGTTGGAGGAATCAAAGTTCATGTAGTTTTGGACATGGGACGAAATGTAGGAAGAGGGGACTATCCATTTAATGTTCACTGGGGATTAGTGGTATGATCTTGAAGGTGGACTATCCCATTGGCGTCCTGACGTGGAATGACTTGAATGGAGAAGTATGGACTATCCATTAGTCATCTGGCCATGACTTTAACAAAGAAGTGGGGACTATCCTTTGGGCGTCCAGACACGAGATGACTTGAATGGAGAAGCATGGACTATCCATTAGGCGTCTTGACACAGAGTGGCTTTCAAAGAGAAGTGTGGACTATCCATTAGGCGTCCTAACACATAATGACTTTCAGGGAAAAGTGTGGACTATCCATTAGGCGTCCATGGGGAACGTGGAGTTTGAACTATCCATTAGGCATCACAATCCTGAATGACTTTCAAAGAGAAATGTGGATTATCCATAGGCGTCCCCATCCTAAATGACTTTCAAAGAGAAGTATGGACTATCCATTAGGGGTCCATGGGGAACGTGGAGATTGAACTATCCTTTAGGCATCCAAATCCTAAATGACTTTTAAGGAGAAGTGTAGACTATCCATCATCCGACATAGGATGCAGGGTGGACAATGACTAAGTGTATTGACAATAAATATGCTAGGTTGGGACCAAGACTAACTCGGTGCTGCAGACTCGAAGTCTGGTGTATCTGGATACTGAAACCGATTTGATTAACGAACTAACCGAATGGGAGGTATTATGAGATGGTATACAAAGAAATGAATTGAGACCGACTCGATTCAGGCTGATGCCGACTACATGTCAACTAGCTGTTCTACTTTAGATGGATAATATATGAGTGTCCTTACAGCATGACTATCTACTTTATGTTATGAGTGAATTTTCCTTCAGAGCTTGGAAGACTTGCCTGGTCTCCAAAGGTCTAGATGATGCTTCCACTTTCAACTTTAATCGGTTCTCTCTACAAGGAATTTACAACAGTCACAGCTCACGTGCTTCCTTCCCCAAATTCTTCTTGTTGAAACTCTCTTTCTCGGGGAAACAGACTCTTCTCTCTCAATTCTGAGTAGCAAATTTTCACCAGCTAAAATCCGACCCCTTGCCTATTCGTAGTGAGACCTTTTATAGGCTCTAGTTGATGCCATGGATGCGTCAAATTTAGCCACATGGGGATGCCTCGGCCTTTTGATTCAGGTTGTTAGCATCACCAATCCCCAAGTTTATACTCTTTGGGACCTATGTTTGATTATGGAATGTTCCCCTTAGGTTGTGGCACGTCCTCCGACAGCTACTTCAGGGGTGGCTGACCTGTACACATTTTTGTCCCCTTGTGCTTATGTAATTGGGTTAGGGGGTTCACGTCTTTGTGATTGGTGGGATTCTTGCCCCTTCTCTTGCTGATTTGGCTACATCCAAGGGCTCCCTATGCATCTTAGGGGACCTGATGGCTCATGGCCTCTTGGATTTTATGAGGTTTTGTCTCCTTTATTGAGGTGGATGAACCCGTGGCTTTCTGCTGTGCTGTGTTGAAACCATCCTAGGCCTCTCTTGGACCGAGTCTTAAGGTCTTTCATGGGGTGGGCTATGTTGGGCCTTCCTTTGATCTACTTGGGTCGGGCCTTTCTCTGATGCGAGCCATTTTGGCTCGTCCTCTTTATTGGGCCAGATTTGGGTCCTTTTTATGAGGCAAGCCCAGCTTGGAGTTCCTTCCTTTCATTAGGTCGGACCTGGGCCTATTTCCCCTAGGCGGACAAATTTTGACTCCTACACATGTGTTACAGTTTATGTGTAATTTTGTAAACATATATTATATGATATATATATATATATATATATATATATATATATATGTGTGTGTGTGTGTGTGTGTGTGTGTGTGTGTGTGTGTGTGTGTGTGTGTGTGTGTGTGTGTATATATGTATTGTAAGCCTATTTTATATAATAAGAAAAACATAGTCATTTTACTCTCCAGGACATAAGCATATTGTCGAATCTTATTAATCATTTGTGTTTATTTATTTATACTTTTTTTACATTAAATTATTGTAGCTTGTTCAATGGTGTTCTTGATAAGCTCATTTTAGTCGTCTCAACGTACATCAAATAAATAAAGCTAACTATAGTATAGTCAACCCTAGGTCGAATTCTCTCGAGAACACAATGCGCTCAATTATGACTTTATGTGAAAACCAAGTAGTGTAGAACTCAAGTGTAGAATGCAGACTCACTCTTGGCTAGGTGTCGAGTTGCTCTCGGCAGAGACTGGTCCTTTATGGACTCAGCAGAGCCTTATTTGACACAGTCTTGGCTAAGTGCTGACAGACGCAATAGAGTCAGACTCACTTTGTTTCAGACTAAAATGCAGGAAACAGGGGGATTGGTTGTAGATCGAGTAAAACAACAATTAAACTAAGAATATAAATGCAGCTAAACTAAGCTACCTCTACTGCTACTACTGTGTTCATGCCAAGTCTTAACAATCAAGTCAGTTTTGGTTCATTCACTCAAGTTCACGTTCCATATCAACCTTAGGTTTCCTTATGACGATCGTCAAACATTCGTCCATTGTCATACCGAGGATTACACAATCACTACCTCTTCAATTGGCAAGGATTAAGTCTAGAGTTGATTTTGGGTTCTCTATTAGGTTCCCTAATTGATTACCTACTATAGTTGTCAAACTGGTTCCAATTGGCCTAGTTCAACGTTTGTCCACATTACTATATGCAATCACGACACAACAAGCGAATCAAATTGCAGGAATCGCAAACAAGAGATTGGAATCAGAAACTACTCGTATTATTAAGAACGAAATACAAACACAGAGTGTGAATTCAACGGATTTGTCTTCCACGACGATCGCCATGGTCGAACAATGATGGTTCACCTCTGTTAGCCAAGGTGTTGAGGATCAGGTCCACCAGAGTGCGATGAAAAGCCAAGCGGTCCCCTCTGACAACCTTCGGCCTCTTAGTCCTTGACCTGCGCTTCCTCAATTGAGAGAAACACCAATAAAGGCACCGTGTACCACTATGAAGATGGAGAGTGTGTGACGTATGGAAATTAGGGTTGTATTCCACACTTTAAACGTGCCTAGCTCTACCTATATATACATGAGCTGGCCTATTGAACATGGTCCTAACAGAATTACAAACTGAACTTCCTAATCTACCCTTGTGTAACTTACGCTACAAGCTTCTCCATGAGTGACATGGCAGTTGAGCAAGATGGAGTTGACTTGGATGCCCATATTGGATTGCTGATTAGGCTGCTCCACGTAGCCACTAGAACTGCAGAGCTGGCCGGTTTGGGAAGGAGTCGGTCTGGCCGAGACTCCTGATGTAGAAAGGAATAAATTCTTTTATTAGCTAAATTCCTCAAGTTAGAAAAGATTTATACTTTCCGTATTTCTAGGTCCATAATATGAATCTTAGCTAATACTCAATTCTTAAGCACCAATGATCCCAAAAACACTCGTCTTAGGTCCCTGTAAGGTGTATAAAATATGACTCATCAAACCCCCACACTTACACTTTTACACTCTTGGGCAAAATAAAAGTCGAATCATAAGGGATATTTTAAAAGAGAAAAAGAATTTTCAATAAGTTTCTCAAGCCTTAGATAAGCAAATTCAACATTCCTTCACCCAAAGAGTTGAAATGTTCAAGCAATCTGTGAAAATTACTTTCTCCATACTGAAGACAATTAAGTGACCTGCAAACATCAAAGGACGATCGAGAGTGACAAAATTCTCTCTTAGGAAAATATTCTCTCAACCTCTCAAGTGTTTGGGCTTGTATATACACTCAACATCCTATGCAACTGGTATAACCAAACTTTGATTGGCCTCTCCTTCTACACCTTCAAAAACACATGCAGAAATGATCAAAAGGACTTCATTCTTGGCTTGTATCGTGGCCAGGGTTTCGAATTGCTTCCTACTGACTCATCCAATACTTAAAGAAATTGTTTCAAATTATTTTTCAAGGCTTTTTCCTCAGCAATCAGAATTTGGAATTTAGTTAGGAGAAAACAAAAGCAAAGTTTTAACGAAAATTGAATTTGGCTGGGCCGAGCCGAAGTCAGTCCGAATCTGGCCAAGATGGAGTTGGAGTCGGCGTGGACTTGGCTTGGGTAGCTTTTTATTTGAAACAAAGGAAATGACCTTAAAAGAAAAATTGGACTGAAATGAAAACGAAAAGGAGAATTAAGATGTAAAAGAAAAATCAAGACAGAAACAAACAGTCAAAATAGAGTCGACGTGGAGTTTTCAGAGGTAGAACAAAAGTTTCAAGCATAGAATTCAGCAAGCCTTGGAAGGTGCTGGACCTTCATGGAATAGCTTAATCTGATGCCCATTGACCTGGAAGGTGTTGTTAGTATGTTCATCTCTTAGTTGCACTACACCATAGGGAAAAATGTTAGTGATAACAAAAGGTCCATCCCATCTAGAATAGAGCTTCCCTACAATGAGCTTTAAACGTGAATTGAACAAGAGTACTTTCTGGCCAACTTGGAAATCTTTTCTCAGGATCTATTGATCATGAAATCACTTGACTTTCTGCTTATAGATTCGAGAGTTCTCATAGGCTTCTAAGCGGAGTTCATCCAATTCCTACAACTGGAATTTTCTTTGCTTCCTTGCTTGGTCATAGGCCAGATCGCACTACTTGACAGCCCAATAAGCTCTATGTTCTATTTCCACCGGGATATAACAGGCTTTTCTGAAGACAATCCGGTAGGGGGATATCCCCAATAGAGTTCGGTATGTAGTTCTATGTGCCTAAAGAGAATTCTCAAGGAGTTAGCTCTAGTCTTTCCGGGTGGGATTGGTCATCTTTTGTAGCGTATTCTTTATTTCCCTGTTGAAAACTTCAGTTTGACCGTTGGTCTGGGGGTGATAGGTTGTGGTAATTCTATGCACCACCCCATACTTATGGTGTAAAGAGGACATGGCTATGTTGTAGAAGTGACTACCTTGCTCACTTATGAGCGCTTTCGGCACATCAAACCAGCAGAAGATATTGGACTTCAGAAAATCCACTACAACCTTGGCATCATTGGCTTTGGTGGCTATGGCCTCTACCCATCTTGACACGTAGTCTACGGCTAGCAGAATGTATGAGTAGCCATTGGAGACTGGGAATGTCCCCATGAAGTTGATACCCCAGACATCAAAGACTTCATAGAATAGTATGGGTTATTGGGGCATCTCATGTCTTCTACTAATGGCCACCTCAGCTTTTTGGCATTTTTCATAGGTGGAGACGAATTGGTACGCATCCCTAAAAATGGTGGGCCAATAGAACTCGTAATCAAGTACTTTCCTGGCCGTCCGAGTTAATCCATAGTGGCCGCCTCCAGGTGCTGCATGACAAAACTGGAGGACCGAATTGATCTTAGCGTCACGAATGCACCTACGAATAAATTGATCATTTCAAAGTCTCCATAGGTAGGGATCATCCCATATGTAGTACTTGACATCATTTTGCAGTCTTTCCCTATATAACCAGGATGCCTCTGGTGGAAACTAAGCTGCTACCACAAAGTTGCAGATGTCTACAAACCATGGTGTAGGCGTGGTGATGTGCAATAGTTGCTCATCTGGGAATTCGTCTTTGATGGGCATTGGGCCATCCTCTCTCTCAATCCTGCTCAAGTGATTGATGAGTCACAAGTTATACGTCTTTTAGACACCTAAGAAGGAGGTTTGCAAGACTATTATGTGATCAAGGATGGACTATTAGCTAAGATTCAGTTTATGAGCTCGAATATAGAGAAAATACAAATCTGTGCTAATTCAGACTTCTTAGCTAATAAAAGTATCACTCCTTCTTCCTGCAGGTCAAGCCGAGTTGACCAAGGTCAACAGAAGTGTCTCAGCCGAGATGAAGTCGTCCCGACCAGACCGACTCAATCTCGGCCAAGCAAGAGTCGTCTCGGCCGGCCCGTTGACTTGCAGCCCAGCAGCCCAGAAGTGAGTGGCCCAAATGTATTGGCCACATCAGCTATCCAGCTTGGAGGCCACCTCAATGCCAATTCATCTGCCATGTCACTCTAGGAAATCTGCCATGTCACGTGAAAAGATCTGCATAGGGGTAGAATCGGACATTCACTGTCATTCTGTTAGGATTCGTTAGGATTAGCTAATCATAGCTCGTGTATATATAGGAGGAGCTGTGCACTGTTTAGTCGTCTTTGAATTCACTTTAATTCCACACTCACTATATCCATTTTCTCGCTCCTGCTCTCTCCATTTTCACGGTGGTGCAGTGGCGGCCAGCATTGGTGCTTCTCTCGATTGAGGAAGTGCAGGTCTAAGACCCAGGAAGCTGGGCGTTTACCAGAGGGGACCGATCAGACTACTGACGCACTCTGGTGGAACCGATCCTCAACGCTTAGGCTAACGGAGGTGAACCACCACCATCAACCTTGGCGATCGTTGAGGAAGATGGAACCATCCGAACTTCAGGACCACTGTATTTGTACTCTGTTTTACTGTTAATTGATTTCGCTTCTGCATTTCATATCTGTTCTCTTCTTCTACTTTAATTCACGTTGAATCATGATTGCAATTTAACTGTGAACAATGTTAAGCTAAGCCGATTGGAACTGGTTTAACTAATTCAGTAGGTAACCATTTGACGATTGTTAATAGGAAACCTAAAATCAGCTCTGAACTTAATCCCTGTCAACTGATGAGGTAGCGATTGCATAAATCCTCGGTATGACAATGGTCGAACCTTTGGCGATTGCCATATGACTACCAAGGCTGATATGGACTATGAACTGGAGATTGGAACCTGACTGGACTTAATTAATGGAACTGAATCTGAATACAGTTATATAATATTAATAGATAAGTAGTAAACAGTAGTATACATTCACTGCATTCATAGTCTTAGTTTATTTTCTGCTTACCTGCATCCAAAACCCCCGTTTACTGTTTTCCTTACTATTTTCTGGTTGGGACAGAGGTAGTCCCCCTCTGTAGCGTCTGTCTGCGCTCAGCCGAGACCAAGCCGGATAGTTTCTGCCGAGACCGTCTCTGCTCAGTCTCTGCCGAGTATGACTCGGCTACAACCGAGGAGAGTCAACACTTCACATCTCAGATTCTGCATTGTTTAACTTGACACTAACTCACAATTGAGCACACTGTGTCCTTGAGAAGAATGACCTAGGGTTGACTATACTATAGTTAGCTTTAGTATTTGATAAGCGCGTAAAACGACTGTAAAAACGCACATCATCAGTGATCTACTAATAAATTCTCAACGCCCTTCTTGTCTCTGATCTCTATGCTGAATTCTTGAAGAAGAAGCATCCACCGAATTAGTCTTGACTTTGCGTCTGGATTCTTCAACAAGAATCTCAGTGTAGCGTGGTCAGAGAACACAACTATTTTTGAGCCTAGTAAGTATGAACGAAACTTGTCTAGGGCAAATACAATTGCCAATAGCTCCTTCTCAGTTGTTGGTAGTTTAACTGGGCTGGGTCCATTGTTCGAGATGCATAAGCAATCACATGCACTAGCTTGCCGACTCCAGCTCTTTGGCCTATGGCGGCTCCCAATGCCGAATTGGATGCATCATACATAAGCTCGAATGGTAGCTCCCAATTAGGTGCTTAAAAATTGGAGCGGATGTGAGTCAGTTCTTCAGCTCCTGAAATGCTTCAATATAGGGCTGGTCAAATTTGAATTCCACATCTTTTTGTAGTAGTTTGGACAGTGGCAAGGCAATCTTGTTGAAATTCTTGATAAATATTCTGTAGAATCCTGCATGTCCCAAAAATGAGCGAACTTCCCATACAGATGTAGGGTTTGGAAGAGATGTGATGATGTCAACGTTTTCTTTATCAACCTCAATGCCTTTGTTGGACACCAGATGTCCTAACACAATTCCCTCGGTCACCATGAAGTGGCATTTTTCAAAGTTCAGGACCAAGTTTGTGTTAATGCATGTCGTTAACACCTTGGATAAGTTTTTCAAACATGCGTCAAATGAATCAGGATATACCATGAAGTCATCCATGAACACCTCCATGCACTCCTATAGCAAGTCCGAGAAGATGCTAGTCATGCAATGTTGAAATGTACTCGACACGTTGCACAGGCCAAATGGCATGCAAGTGTACTCAAAGGTACCAAATGGGCAGGTGAAGGTGGTCTTGTGTTGATCCTCAGGTGCAATGTGAATTTGCATGTATCCAGAGAAACCATCTAGAAAACAATAGGGGGATTTCCCTTCTAGTTTTTCTAGGACTTGATCAATGAAAGGCAAAGGGAAGTGATCCTTGTGAGTTGCTTGATTTAGTCTTCTATAGTCGATGCAGACTCGCCAACTATTTTGAATCCGTATAGGTACCAACTCATCATGTTGTTGCCTTTTGGGCTTGCTTTCCTCCTCCATTAAAATTCTATGTAAGCAGATGGAGGGGTTTATCCCTGGAAGGTCAGATAGTTTCTACCCAATTGCCTTCTTGTGTTGCCTTAGGACACTCAACAATCTATCTTCCTGCTCCCAATAGAGATTGCTAGCAATGATGACTGGAATTTGCTGTTCAGCATCCAAATAGGCATACTTCAGATGACCTGGCAATGGTTTCAATTCCATAGGTGGTGGCAGAGTTAAAGAATTGTCAATAGATACTTTCGGATCTGGCTGGCCAACTTGGGTTAGATTCGGCACTAGGTGTGCCGACATGATCTCAGACTTTGGCTGTTGTGGCCGACTCCTTTTTGCCGGGATAGAATTGGCTCTTGTCAAATTAGAGTCGGACTCGACTCCTTGTTTTACACTAAAGTCAGATCTGGATGGAACGTGATTCTTGCCTTGATTGGCCGAGATAGACTCGGCTCTTGCTTGCTTCTTGTCTTCTTTGGCCGAGATGGTCTTGGCTTGCACATGTTCATGCGGGTCGGCTATGACATTTGTCTTTTTGGCCAAGATGACTTTAATTCTCTTTTGGTCTTGGCTTCCTTTGGCCGACTCATGTTCGGATGTGAATAATGTTGCCACTTGTGCTGTGAATGGCTTTTTGGTCTCGACAACCTGAACTTATGCCTTGTTTGAACACTCTGGGTTTTCATGCTTGCACACTTGGTCCAGTAACTTGATTAACTCGGCTTCCTGACTCAAGTCGGCAAGATCAATATTATCATCCTTGGAGTTGGAAAGATTGTGTACTTCCCACACTTCATCATAGTCGGCTACTTCTGTGAGAGACCCGAAGCAACCAATTAAATCAATATCTTCAGCAAAATTTGAAATACTTTCACTACTGCTGTCTAGTTAAAAATGCTCCTCAACTAGTTCATCAATTAAATCTATGCCAAAAAGTGAATGGTCTTCGGTAGGGTGCTTCATGGCTTCGAAAATATTGAATTGCACCAAAGTGTCACCAAATTCCATCGAGAGCGTCCCGACATGCACATCAATCTTTGTTCTAGCAGTCATAAGGAATGGTCGCCCCAAGATTAAGGTGGATCCCTTCCCTAATGTCTCGTCTTCCATATCCAGCACATAGAAGTTTGCTAGGAAAATCAGCTCATTAACTTGGACAAGAACATCTTTGAGAACACTTAAGGGTTGAACAACACTTCTGTTTGCCAGCTGTATTGTCACCCCAGTAGGTTCCAAGTCACCAAAATTCAAGGATTTGTAGATTGAAGTTGGCATGACATTAATTGAAGCTCCTAGGTCCAACATTACATCGGTAAAGGTACAGTCACCAATGGTGCATGTGATAGTGAAGATTCTTGGGTCTCGCACTTCTTTGGCAGTGGTAGTTGCGCTCCTGTAGTGAAATCTTCATTTCTGGTCAATGTCGATACTATACCTTCTATTTCCACACTTCCTTTCATCTTTTTCCTTTTGTGTACACACAATTCTTTGAGGAACTTTGCTTTATCGCATCAAGAAGTGGAATGTTGATTTCCACCTTTCGAAACATCCTCAACAGCTCTTCATCAGATTCAAACTTCTTTGCTGAGACGGTTCGGGTTGGAAACGACAATGGGATAGTTTTCTCCTACTAAAGCTCCTGTGAGTCGGCATCTGGCTTAGAGTCGGCATCAGTTATTCTCGGCAACTGCTACCGTGCTAGCTATGGCAATGCTTTTCGGCTTCTTAACGTAACTGCACTCGCATTCCCTGTCGGATTTGGAATGGTTTGTGAGGATAGGTTGCTAGATTCGGTCGACTGTAACTAGCTCACAATATTGGCTAACTGTCCTATCTACATCTTGAGGTCTTGGATGGTGGCATTCATATTTTGCTGAAACTGCATATTGTTGGAGCTCATGGTTTGTTGAAACTCCAGGTTGCTGGTTTCTAATTGCTTCATCAATTCCTCTAGAGAGGGTGAATTGCCTTGAGCTAGCATTCTCTGTTTTGCTATTGTTGGAACGATGGTACCTGATATTGTGGAGTCGGTTGTCGATAACCTGCTGGTCCCTGAGGTGCATTCGGGGCAAGTTCGAATCGTTGAGCTGCATATGGCCCTTGACTCGGCCTTGGTCGAAATGGTTGCTTTCCAAACTGTTGATTATCAACTGGCCGACTTTGTTACGACTGCTTTCCACACTGGTAGCCACCTATAGCTCCAACACTCTCTGGATAATCCGACTCGGTTTCTTGCAACGTGAGGGACATATCAGTAGGGTGCTCCACGGAAGTACATATGCCACAAACTCTGGCTGCTACGCTTGGTTGGTGTTGTCCAACACCAAGTTGCCTCACCAATGACGTCAACTCGATCAGTTGGTTCTCCAATCTCAGGTTATCAACTGCATCGATTTCATTCACCATTCGGGGTTGGCAGGCTCCTCTGATCCCAAACTGTTGTGTATTACTTGCCATATTAGAGATCAGTTGCCTTGCTGCTATTGGCGTCTTTTCCATCAATGCTCCTCCACTAGCAGTGTCAATCATACTTCGGTCCATCATCGTCAGATCTTCATAGAAATATTGGATTAGGAATTGCTCACTAATCTGATGATATGGACATGTGGCACACAATTTGTTGAATCTTTCCTAATATTCATGTAGAGTTTCTCCAGAATGTTGCCTGATCCCATATATTTCCTTCCTGATGGTCGTGATTCTAGATGCTGGAAAAAACTTCTCCAAGAACATGCACTTTATATCTCCCTAAGTATTGAATAGAATTGGCTGTAGATACAGCCAATCTTTTGCTGCTCCATCCAGGGAGAATGGGAACACCTTCATCTTGATGTAGTCTTCCGGTATCCCCTGTGGCCTCATTATGGAGCAGACCACATGGAATTCCTTCAAGTGTTTATGGGGATCTTCTCCTACAAGACCATGAAATTTGGGCAACAAGTGTATAAGACCAGATTTCAATTCATATGTTTGAGCTGGTTCTAGTTGGGGGTATTGGATTCACCAAGGTTGGTACACCACGTCAAGTGTAGCCAACTCCTTCAGGGTTCTGTCATTGTTCTCCATCTGCTCTGCAAAATTGTTAGTGCTACTAGATTCAACAGAATTAGAAGTATTAGTAACAGGACTACTATTAACATAACTGGAAGCAGAATTAGAACTATTACTTACTACTATATTTCTAGCTTTTCTTAACCTACGCAAAGTTATTTCTATTTTAGGATCTAGATCATACAAAGGGTCAGAACTACTCCTAGTCATGCATTATATAAACTCATGCAGAAAAATGCAAGCAACTTATGTAGAACTATCAATGTTAATTATACAAGTCAATACCAGTTACAGCAGAAACTAATAACTATCCGAATACAAAATCAAATATGCAATTAAGAAAATGAATGCAACGTTGCAGAAATGGTTAGTATTTTTTTTTTTAGCAGCGAAACTCATGCACCCAAAACTTTAACACACACTTAGCATGTTGTATTATTACATGATCTAAATCAAACAGACACAGACTAAATTTAGACTCAATGACTCGACTACACAGCACTCTATAGACTCGGGATGCAGCTTACTCTGGTTTGGAACACAAAGACACAAAAGAACTTGTGTCCCTGACAACAATGCCAATTTGATAAACTTGTTTTTAGTCGTCTCAACAGGTATCAAATAAACTAAAGCTAACTATAGTATAGTCAACCCTAGGTCTCATTTTTAGTCGTCTCAACGCGCATCAAATAAACTAAAGCTAACTATAGTATAGTCAACCCTAGGTCGAATTCTCTTGAGGACACAACGCGCTCAATTATGACTTTATGTGAAAACTAAGTAGTACATAACTCAAGTGTAGAATGCAGACTCACTCTCGACTAGGTGCCGAGTTGCTCTCGGTAGAGACTGGTCCGATATGGACTCGGCAGAGACTTATCCGACACAGTCTCGGTTAAGTGCTGACAGACGCAATAGAGTCGAACTCACTCTGTTTCAGACTAAAATGGAGGAAACAGGGGGGTTGGTTGTAGATCGAGTAAAATAACAATTAAACTAAGAATGTAAATGCAGCTAAACTAAGCTACCTCTACTGCTACTACTGTGTTCATGCCAAGTCTCAACAATCAAGTTGGTTTTGGTTCATTCACTCAAGTTCAGGTTCCATATCAACCTTAGGTTTCCTTATGACGATCGCCAAACATTCGTCCATTGCCATACCGAGGATTTACACAATCGCTACCTCATCAGTTGGCAAAGATTAAGTCTAGAGTTTATTTTAGGTTCTCTATTAGGTTCTCTAATTGATTACCTACTATAGTTGTCAAACCGTTTCCAATTAGCCTAGTTCAACGTTTGTCCACATTACTATATGCAATCACGACACACCAAGCGAATCAAAGTGCAAGAATCGCAAATAAGAGATTGGAATCAAAAACTACTCTTATTATTAAGAACAAAATACAAACACAAGGTGTGAATTTAGTGGATCTATCTTCAACGACGATCGCTATGGTCGAACAGCGATGGTTCACCTCTATTAGCCAAGGCGTTGAGGATCAGGTCCACCAGAGTGCGATGGCAAGCCAGGCGGTCCCCTTTGACAACCTTCAGCCTCTCAATCCTTGACTTGCGCTTCCTCAATTAAGAGAAACACCAATGAAGGCACCGTGTACCACCGTGAAGATGGAGAGTATTTGATGTATGGAAATTAGGGTTGAATTCCACACATTAAACGTGCCTAGCTCTACCTATATATACACGAGTTAGCCTATTGAACACGCTCCTAACATAATTATAGACTGAACTTCCTAATTTACCCTTGCGTAACTTGCGTAGCAAGCTTCTCCATGAGTGAAGTGGTAGCTGAGCTGGATGGAGCTGACCTAGACACCCATATTGGATTGCTAATTGGGTTGCTCCACGTAGCTGCTAGACTTGTAGAGTTGGCCGGTCCGAGAAGGAGTCGGTCTGGCCAGGACGACTTACCTGGGCCGAGACTCTTGATGGGTTGAGATCAATTCGGCCTGTAGAAAGGAATAAATTCTTTTATTAGCTAAATTCCTCAAGTTAGCACAGATTTATACTTTCCGTATTTCTAGGTCCATAATATGAATCTTAGCTAATACTCAATTCTTAAGAACCAAATGATACCAAAAACATTGGTCTTAGGTCCTTGTAAGGTGTATAAAATATGACTCATCAGTTCTCTATGGTGATTATGCCTTTATATGCCCAACTAGCCCATATGAGTATTGAGTGAAATTGATGATGGATCCATGTATGAGGTTCCATAACTACGAATCTCTTGTATTGAAGTCTCCTTAATGATGTAGAGGACATGCGACATGCCCTATTGATGTGAGCTTATAGCAGTGTAAGTATTTAGAACACATTAATGTTAATGACTAAGCTCTAAGGCCTTCATTGGCTATGGGGATTCAAGTTTCTGAAGCATATTACCAACATTCGATAAGCTCTAAAGGACACAATTGAGTACTCGCTAATGAAAATGGCTTGTACTTGAGGAGGAGTATACAATGTAAAAGAAACTCACAATTGAGGTAGAGATTGTTAGAGAGCAAGTGTGAGTTGAAAGTTCCATATTGAATAGAAATGAACAAATTGAGCAATATATAAGTAAGAAGGACCTATATACCTAATGCCTTAAGGCTTTGAGTTAGATATGGTGTCAAGTTCACTTGTATAATTGACTCATGACTCACTGTTGAATTTCTATCTTACATGTGATTGTGTATTCAGAAAGTTTTGCTATGTGATACAATTGTATTTTTTATAAACTAGTTTTTTTATTATTTTGTTTTGATAGTGTTGATCATGTTTGATGCTGAAGTTTCTTTGTAACCTTAAGTTTCTTTGATATCTCTTAATTGTTTTGTGACTATTACAACGATCAGTTGTTACCTTTTCTTTCATCTATGCTTACATATGCTCATGAGAAACATTAGAAGAAATGAACACAAGACAAGGAGGAGCTAAATTGTGTTCGTAAAAACTCTTGAGTAAAACCCTTGTTGATAAAAATGAAGGATAAACTTATCTTTAATGCAATAGGTGTAAATGTAAAAGATAAGGAAAAGAGATAATCATGCAAAGCTTTTATACTAATTTCTCTATTAAAAGACTACATCCAGTCCTTGGTAACATTACCAAGCTTTTCACTATAAGTAAAACATGTTTGCTTACAAACCCACAACTGCAAGATGGCATAGACTTTATGTCAAGTAGTCTCTCAATTGTCCGTTGAAGCAATCAAACCCAAATTTTCTTTCAATTGCTATTACCATTGTAAGCAAATTTGCTCAAACATTTCAAGCTTAAGGTGTAACATGATTTGAGGCTCTAAAATCAAGATACCAAGCAGGATCATATATAGTTTCAAACACTACCATCAAGGTTGTGCTAAGATCATAATCATTGTCCATTTCACTAGTTATGGTTGAACTCGAGAAGGACCCATTCCAATTGCAAGAAGTCTTATCTTCTTAATATAATTAGTTGAGTCTATTATAGCAATTTAGTACAATGTTGCCAAACTTGACATTGAAGCTTATTTCCTTGTCTGCCTCCTCTATTACATTGCTTGCATAGAAAAAATATATGAACCTTTCTTATGCTTTTTAAGTCATTCTTCTTGAGCCAATAACAAGGCTTCCATTTCCTCTATAGTATATAGATCAGATATGGATCCTACTCTTATTAAAGGCTATTGAAAATTGATTTAATTTGATCTTCATCACTTAGAAGTGCTCTAACTGTGGCTAGTATACCAATTTTATTAACTTTTGTAGTTGTAACTTTAATTGATTAATCTTTTTTCCAGTTTGAGAACTAAAGAAAACTTCTAATTTCTTCCATATCTAAGAAGCATACTCATACCCAACCATTCTTTTTGCCAAGCTCTCAAACATAGAAGATAGTAGTCAAGGCGTAAGGATTTGATCTTATTGCTCCCTATTGATGAAATATTTATTGATCTTTTCTTGCAATTCTCTCCTTTAGTGATAAATTTATGGGGTTTTCCTCCAGATTTGATAATGTTCTTTTGAAATATTTAACCTTTGATGATGAATAGGGTTTGCTGCTTTAATGGCAAGAAGTTGTTCTCATCCAACTTGATTGCCACTGAATTAGAGAAATGTTGAACAATGAAGCATGGAGTGATCAAAAAGCTTTCTGCCATTGTTAGATAGATAGACCTTTGATACCATAAATGATAAGGATTTGGGTAGCCTACAAGAAGATACTTAGGAGGTAGAGGACCAACAAGCATTATAAGGACCAATGACTTGAGAAAAGTTAAGAAGATTATAATAAAAAGTGTTGGAGATATTGTAAATATCTGAAGAGATATGGTAGGTAACTTATTAAGAGGTTACAAACATCTAAATATCTTATTAGATTAAGTGGTTACAAATATTTAAATATCTTATTAGGAGATCATGAATATCGCATATTATCTAGTTATTTTTTAATTTGTTATTAGTTGTAATATTTCTAGGTAGTTAACATTTACCCTATAAAAAGGGTGATTAGAAATTGTATAATTTAATTCAATCAATACATAGTTTCTTTTAATTCCAATTTGGCATCAGACCTTCGGATCTTGGGAGCTCTATTTCCACTGCCTCTCTTCAGTGAACTGCTACCCTCTGATGAGACTCACACATCGGTGCGAGAGTAGTCAAAATCCTCTTTGTTGTTCCCAACTATCGATGATAATGGTAGAAGACAAAGTCATTACGTCAGGACCTAATGAACTTCCAAATTTGGTGAGTTCTTATCGCCTTGACGACCGCAATTATCTACAATGGGTGCAATATATTCATACTACTCTTAAAGAAGTTGAGTCATATTGAAGGAAATGACCCACCTAGAGATGACCCAATGTTTGAAGAATGGGACGATGAGGATTCTCTCATTATGACATGGCTATGGAACTTTATGACTCTGGAAATAAGCCAAAATTATATGTTCTATTCCTTCGTATGTGAGATATGGGAGAATCTCATTGAGACATATTCAATGAAAAAGGACTCTACTGCTTGCTATGATATTGAAAGTAAAATCTTCAACTCTAGACAAAGAACCCAATCCGTAACAAAGTACTATGGGACTTTGAATGGGTTCTGGATTGATTTGGACTAGTATCAATATTGAAGATGTGAAAAGTTGATTTTATTGCATACACTGGGCGCGTTGAAAGGGGAGAATCTTTAAGTTTCTTCATGGCTTGAATTCTGAATACGATCCTATTCGGGTTCAGATTCTAGGTAATGAAAAGCTTCCCTCTTTGTTTGAGGTATTTTTTATTGTGTGGAGTGAAAAAACTCGACGATCAGTCATGCTTGATAAAGGAAACTCCAACACAGGATCTGCAACGGTGACAGGAAAAGGTCCTATAAAAAGATCAACCTCCAAAGGAAAATCCTTCATAAAGAGTAGTCGTGGAGAATATTGTACGTATTGCAAACGATCAGGACATACCAAGGATAATTGCTACAAGCATTATGGAAAGGAGAAAATTCTTGAACGAATGGGTGGAAATAAAGGTTCAAATCAAATGTGGGTGAAGCAAACAACCTCCGATAAAGAGAATGTAGTTGAACATCCTTCTACCTCACAACTTGACCAGGATATTCAAGCCTTTAGTAAGGAGAAGATAGACCGCCTTCGAGCTCTCCTAAACTCAACAAGTAAGCCTCTTGGCTCATGTGGTTTGACCATGAATGGTAAGAGTTCCTTCAGCATTTCTTGTTCAATTCCACAAAGCATCTGGATCTTTGATTTTGGGGAAATCGATCATATGACCTTGTTTCCTTCATATTTTACATCATACCTTAAAGTATCCAAAAAGAAACTCATTATTGTTTCTAACGAAGATCATGCTTCTATTGCTAGATCTGGCAACGTCCAACTTCACTCCTCTTTATCTCTACATAATGTTCTTCATGTTCCAAAACTAGTTAACAACCTTATCTCCATATATAGAATTATACAAGATTGGAACTGTGCAGTGACATTTTTTCGTTCTCATTGTGTTATTCAAGAACTTACAACAAGGAGGACGATTGGAGTTGCTAAAGAACAGGATGGGTTATACTACTTACAACATACAAAGATAGGTAACAACACCAATAAGGAAGAATTGCCTTCTAGTCAACGGGCAACCTTAGAAACTTGGCCAGCTTCTCAAATTTGGCTTTACCATAAACGTCTTGAACATCCACCATTTGGGTTACTTAAGACAATGTTTCCACATTTATTTACAAAAGAGTTTGTCAAGTCCTTTAAGTGTGATATTTGCCAGTTTTCAAAGCACCATCATGCAACATTTTCTCCTAGTAATAATAAAAGTCTTGAACCTTTTGACCTCATTCATTCTGATGTGTGGGGGCCAGGTAGTAACTCTATATCGAGGGCTAAGTGATTTGTATCATTTATTGATGATTGTACCTGTGTGACATGGATATTTCTTATGAAACATAAATATGAGATTTGTTTGTCAATTTTTTTCATCTTTTCAAAAATCAATTTAATAAATCCATTAAAAGACTATGGTCAATGATACCGAATTTGTAAATCTTGAGTTCTCCAAGTTTCTTAAATATAATGGTGCGGTTTAGTAAGGTGTCTCTCTCGATCGAGGAGGTATAAGACTAGGATTTGGAAAGCTGGAAGCTGTCGGAGGTGATCGCTCGGTATAGCTGACGCACTCCGGTGAATAGAAACCTCAAGCTTGGCCATCACTAGTGTACCACTGCCGTCCTTCCATTGGCGATCGTTGTGGAAGGCAGACTCTCTGGAGAACATTGAATTCCCACCTTTGTATTCATTCTATTTTCAATATTATAACTGGTTTGCAATTCTGTCTCTTGATTATAATTCCTGTGCTTTAATCTGCTTTTAACTTTACCGTGATTGCACATTGTTAGAGGTAGATCATGTTAGACTAGGGCCGATTGGAATAGGTTTAATAATCTGATTAGGTAGAGAACCTAAGATAAACCAAGTACATACTGCCTACTAACTGATGAAGTAGCGATTGTGTAAATCTTCGGTATGACAATGGACAAATGTTTGGTGATTTTCGTAAGAATCTAAGGTTGATTCGGAGTATAATTCTAAGTAAGAATGGCAACCTGTTGCGTGTTGATTGCTGAATTGGTACAGTAGTTAGTATAGATTAGTTTAGTGTAGTTTAGTTTACTTTCAGTACTTAGTTTATTTCCTCGCATTTAAACACTAACCCCCCATTATTTACTACTTTTCGAGAGTTCGAGACCAAGCCAGTCCGACTCGTCGCGTCCCATCCAAAATCGAGTCAATCCGACTCTATTGCATCCGAGTCTGTGCTTAACTAAGATCCTGTTGGATTTGTCTCTATCAAGACCAAATTGAATTAGTCTTTGCCGAGAGTGAGTCGGCATTCTACGCTTGACGTTATGCATAAAACTCTAATTTCTACACTTAGTCACAATTAAACACATTATGTCCTTGAGAGAATCGACCTAGGGTTAGCTATACTATAGTTAGCTTTAGTATTTATTTGAGGCATATAAGACGACTAAAAATTTGCTTATCAAATTGGCGCCATTGTCGGGGATACAAGTTCTTTTGTATCTTTGTGTGCCAAAACTGAGTTAAGCCGAATTCGGAGTCTGTGGAATGTTGTGTTTTTCGTTTGAGTCATAGAGTCATAGAGTTCTTTACATCATTGCATTTAACTGCATCTGCATATTTGACTTTGTTTTTTTGATAGCTACTTGTTTTTTGTTTTCTGATTTGCATAACTGACTCTAACTTCTTCTGCATAACTAATTTTGTTTTTCTGCATTTTGTTTTGCATTTTACTTCTTTCTGCATAACTAATATTCTCCATGATGCATGACTAGGAGTAGTTTTGAGCCATTGCATGCTTTTGATCCTGAGATAGAAATAACTTTGCATTGTTTAAGGAAAGTTAGGCATACTGTACCACTTGATAGCAACAGTTCTGATTCTATTTGGAATTTTGAGAATAGTAATTTTACTACTGACGAATCTAACTTTTCTGAGCACCAAGAGGCAGGATCAATGGAGAACAATGATAGAACTCTAAAGGAGTTGGCCACACCGGATGTGGTGTATCAATTGTGGTGCATTCAATGTCCACCACTAAAGCTAGCTCAAAGTTATGAATTAAAGTCCAGTCTGATTCATTTATTGCCTAAGTTTCATGGTCTTGCAGGTGAAGATCTTCACAAGCACTTAAAGGAGTTCCATGTGGTTTGTTCCATGATGAGGCCGCAGGAGATACCAGAAGACCACATCAAGATGACAACATTTCCATTCTCCCTGGATGGAGCTGCAAAAGATTGGTTGTATCTGCAGCCGGTTCTATTCAATACCTGGGGGGATATGAAGTGCATGTTCCTAGAGAAATTCTTCCCGACGTCCAAAACAACGACCATAAGGAAGGAGATTTGTGGGATCAGGCAACACTCTGGCGAGACACTACATGAATACTGGGAGAGGTTCAACAAGCTTTGTGCCACATGTCCACATCACCAGATCAACGAGCAGTTACTGATTTAATATTTCTATGAAGGTCTGATGATGATGGACCGAAGTATGATTGACGTTGCAAGTGGTGGAGCATTGATGGACAAGACGCCGACAACAGCACGACATCTGATCTCGAACATGGCCATCAACATGCAACAGTTCGGAACTAGAGGAACCATAACACCCATAATGGTGAATGAAGTTGGTACGATTGACAATCCGAGATTGGAGAATCAATTGACTAAGCTGACATCATTGGTGAGACAGCTTGTCATCGGCCAACACCAACCCATTGTAGCAGTAAAAGCATGTGGTATATGTACTTCAATGGAGCACCCTACTGATATGTGCCCCACATTGCAAGAAACTAAGCTGAACCATCCAGAAAGTGTTGGATCAATAGGTGGCTACCAATACGGAAAGCAGCCGTATGCAAACCTGCTGTTTGAAGGCCAACAATTCAGACAACCACCATACTAGCCGAATCCAAATCAAGGGCTGTATGCAGTCTAAGGATTCAGTTCAAATCGGAGCATGCCTCAAAGCCAAGGCAACTATCAACAGCTGAATCCAAGATACCAGGTGCCACCATTCCAACAACAGTAGTAGAAAACACCACCACCAAGTGACTCACCATCTATGTATGATTTCATGAAGCAGTTAGCAGCAAGCAACCTGGAGTTCCAGCAAAACATGAACGCCATTGTTCAAGATCTCAAGACACAAGTAGGCCAGCTAGCCAACTTTGTAAGTCAGTTACAATCGATCGGATCTGGGAACCTCCCCTCGCAAACAATTCTGAATCCAAGAGGGAATGCGAGCGTAGTATCACTGAGAAGTGATAGATAATTACAAGCAGCACCACAGCAGAAACCGAGATTTGCCGGCACCGAGTCAAAACTAGATGCCGACTCGCAAGCACCACAACAGGCTTGACCTATTCCAGTGCCATTTCCAAGTCGGACACTCTTAGCAAGGAAGCCTGAATCTGATGAAGAGTTGCTAAAGATGTTTAGGAAGGTGGAGATCAATATCCCACTCCTAGATGCCATAAAGCAAATCCCCAAGTACGCAAAATTCCTTAAAGAGTTGTGTGTGCACAAGAGGAAGAAGATGAAGTGAGGAGTGGAACTAGGAGGGATAGTGTCGGCACTAACCAAAAATGACGACCTCATTGTCGACACAAGACAAGCCCTACTAAAGAAATGCTGAGACCCTGCAATCTTTCTGGTCCCATGCACCATTGGTGGCTGTACCTTTGTCGATGCCATGCTGGACTTAGGAGCCTCAATAAACATCATGCCAATGTCGATCTACAAGTCCTAGAATTGCGGAGACCTAGAACCCACTGGGATGACCATACTGTTGGCAAACAGAAGCGTCGTCCAGCCCCTAGGTGTTCTTGAAGACATCCTGGTCCAAGTTGATGAACTAATTTTCCCAGCTGACTTCTATGTGCTGGATATGGAGGATGAGATACCAAGAAAAGGGTCCACCTTGATCCTAGGCTGACCGTTTCTAATGATTGCTAATACCAAGATTGATGTGCAAGCTAGGACACTCTCAATGGAGTTTGGTGATACTCTGGTGCAGTTCAATATTTTCGAAGCTATGAAGCACCTTGTGGAGGACACCTTACTCTTTGGCATTGACTTGATTGACGAACTCGTTGAAGAACACATGCAAGTAGACACTAGCAGTACTAAATTCTTCCAAGTTGCTAGAAACACTGATATACTTGATTGTTTGGGAACTTTGTTTGAAGAACCCGACTATGATGAACCTTGGGAAGTACATGACGCAAAAGTTACTACTGCCCTTGCACACTTGGATCATAACTCTAAAAGTATCGATTCATTTGACCAAGTTCGCTAGAATGAGAAAACAGAGTGTTCAAAACATTCAGAAGTCCAAGTTGTCAGGACCACGACACAACAATCAGCACAAATAGAAAACTCTTTTGCTAAGAACGAGTCGGCTGACATAGGCCGAGACTGGACGAAGATCGAAAGCACGTCGGTCACAAGAGCCAACACCAATGCGGCCGAAGAAGACTAGAAGTAGGCCGAGATCAAAATCGAAACAGAGTCAACCAATCAGCATAAGGAGCAATCAGAAGTCGGGATCATGCCAACAACCCAAGTACCTGACTCCAACCAAGTCGGCCAAATAGTTTCCAGACCAATAGGTGATGTCTCTCCCCTAAAACCACTCATTGAGTTAAAGCCATTACTAGACCACCTGAAGTACGCCTACCTAGGCAATGAACAACAATTTCTGGTCATGATTGCTAGCAACCTTCATTGGGAATAGGAGGAGAAATTGCTGCAGGTCTTCAGACAACACAAGAAGGCTATAGGGTGGAAATTATCCGACCTCCCAAGAACAAATCCCTCCATTTGCATGCACAGAACCTTGATGGAGGAAGAAGAATGCCTTGCAAGGCAACAGCAAAGGAGACTGAATCCAACCATCCTGGATGTAGTAAAGAAAGAAGTGACTAAGTTACTCACTACTAGAATCATTTATCCAATTTCAGATAGCAACTGGGTTACTCCAGTGTACGTAGTACCCAAGAAGTCTGAGATGACCGTGATGAAGAACCAGAATGATGAACTAGTACCAACGCGGGTTCAAAACAGTTGGCGAGTGTGTATTGACTACAGGAAGCTGCACCAAGCAATTCGTAAAGACCATTTTCCTCTACCATTCTTAGACCAAGTCTTGGAGAAGCTGGCTGGGAAGTCCCACTACATCTAAAGATCAATACAAGACAACCTTCACCTGTCCTTTCGACACATTTGCTTACACTAGGATGCCGTTTGGACTCTACAATGCCCCAAGCACGTTCTAGAGATGCATGCTGAGCATTTTATCTAATTTATTGGAGGATTGCATGGAGGTGTTCATGGATGACTTCACAGTGTACACATGCACTTTCAATGCATGTTTAGGAAACCTAGCCCGGGTACTGAAGCGATGCATAATAACCACCTAGTGTTGAACTTTGAAAAATGGCACTTCATGGTAACATAAGGAATTGTGCTCGACCACCTGGTATCAAGTCGAGGGATCGAGATTGATAAAGCCAAGATTGACATCATCACATCTCTCCCTAACCCCGCTTCTATGCAGGAGGTTCGTTCATTTCTAGGACATGCCGATTTTTACAAGCGTTTCATTAAGAACTTCAGCAAGACCGTCTTGCCACTGTCCAAACTACTACAAAAAGATGTGGAGTCTATCTTCAACAAAGAATGCATACAAGCCTTTGAAGAGTTAAAGACCAAATTGACAACCACACCAATCCTTCAAGCACCTAACTGGGAGCTCCCATTCGAGCTAATGTGCGAGGCATCTAACTCGACCCTCGGAGTCATTCTCGGCCAGTGAGACGTTGTTGGCCAGCCGACACATGTGATCGCCTATGCATCTCGGACCATGGACCCAACTCAGATAAACTATATGACTATGGAGAAAAAGCTACTGGCAATAGTATTTGCCTTGGACAAATTTCACTCATATCTACTTGGTTCCAAAGTCATCATCTTCTCCGATCATGCCACCTTGAAATACTTGCTAAAGAAGCCAGATGCCAAACCACAACTAATTCGGTAGATGCTTCTCCTATATGAATTCGACCTAGAAATCAAAGATAAGAAGGGGGTCGACAATGTAGTGGCCGACCACCTGAGTCGGATTGAACGTGAACCTGATCTAATGCTAATTCGAGACGACTTCCCAGATGAGCAATTGACGCACATGGATACATCTACACCATGGTTTGTAGACATATGCAATTTCATTGTTGCATCTCAGTTTCCACCAAAGGCGTCCCGATTGTATAAAGAGAAGATCAAGAGTGATGCCAAGTACTATATATGGGATGACTCGTATCACTGGAAGCGTAGCAGCGACCAAGTCATTCGTATAGGTGCATTCCAGACTCCGAGATCATCTCAGTTCTCCACTTTTGTCATGCAACAGCGGAAGGCGGCCACCATGGATCAATGCAGACAGCCCAAAAGGTATTGGACTGTGGGTTTTACTAGCCTACTATTTTTTGAGACGCCCACCAATTCGTCTCGTCCTACAAACAATGCTAAAGAGCAGGGACGGCCATAAGTCGCTGACATGAGATGCCCTAACAACCAATCCTATTTTGTGAAGTCTTTGGCGTTCGGGGAATTGACTTCATGGGGTCATTCCCTGTCTCCAATGGATACTCATACATTCTGCTAGCCGTGGACTACATGTCATGATGGGTCGAGGCAGTGGCCACCAAGACCAATGATGTCGAGGTAGTTGTGAATTTTCTTAAGTCGAACATCTTCTGCAGGTTAGGTGTGCCGAGAGCTCTAACTAATGACTAGGGAAGTCACTTCTATAATCGAGCCATGTCTTCCCTCTTGGAAAAGTATGGGGTGGTGTACTAGGTTGCCACAGCATACCACTCCTAAACAAACGGCCAGGCTGAAGTATTCAACAGGGAATTCAAGAAGATTTTGCAAAAGCTGACCAATGCCGGTCGGAAGGATAGGATGGCATACCGGACTCCGTTGGGAATGTCTCCCTACCAGATTGTTTTTGGCAAAGCCTATCACCTACCCATTGAATTGGAACACCAAGCTTATTGGACAGTCAAGAAGTGCAACATGACCTATGACCAAGCTGGGGAGGAAAGGAAGTTCCAACTTCAAGAGTTGGAGGAACTCCATTTGGAAGCTTATGAGAACTCCCGCATCTACAAGCAGCGAGTCAAACAGTTCCATGACCGCTAGATTTTGAGAAAGGAGTTCCAAGTCAGCCAGAAAGTGCTCTTGTTTAATTCAATATTAAAGCTCATCGTCGGTAAGCTTCGTTCTAGGTGGGATGGACCTTTTTTCATCACTAATATTTTTCCCTATGGTGTAGTGGAACTAAAGGATGAACACACCAACAACACCTTCCAAGTCAATAGGCACCAGATTAAGATATTTCATGAAGGTCCAACACCAATAGCAGGCAACATGGATAGCATCTCATTAATGGAACCGGCTCCATCGGATGACACACCCTAAGTCAATCTCATCAACCCCTCTATATTCATGCCTTGTATTGAGGACAATTTATGTGTGTGTGTGTGGGGGGGGGGATAGTATGGCCATCCAAGGCTTGCTGCAACAAAAATACAGCACAAGCTGCAAAACAAGAAGTGAGAAAAAAAAAAGAAAAATGGAAAAAGGGAAAGAAAAGAAGTGAGCAAGAATGCTCTTAATAGAACCACAGTATCCTTGGGGATTCCCTCCATGCTACGAACTCATTCCCCACTGCTCCTCCCTTCCCTATGGTTACTAAACCTCACTTACCATCCTATATCCTACCCTTAACCTTGGCCACGTTATAAGCCGACAAGAAGTCCTAATGATCATGATTGCATGTGATTTTGAAGGTGTAGAAGGAGATGCTAGTCAAAGTTCAGTAGTACTGGTTGCATGGGTGATAAGAGCATTTTTATTCGTCTGAACGCGCATCAAATAAACTAAAGCTAACTATAACATAGTCAACCCTAGATCGAATTTTCTCAAGGACACAGTGTGCTCAATTGCGAATTAGTGTGAAACAAAATGATGCAGAATCTAAAGTGCGAGTGTTGACTCGTCTCGGTCACTAGCTGAGTTGCTCTCGATAGAGACTAGGCCGATATGGTCTCGGTGGAGACTTATCAGACTCGAACTTGGCTGATTGCAGACTTGACGCAACATAGTTGGACTAACTCCATTCAGACTTAGAAAATAGTAAATGGGGGGGTTGGAATGCAATTAAAGTAAAATAGAAAGCAAACTAAACTATGGATATAGAGAGAATATACTACTATTACAAATATTATTATTATTATTATTACGACATAACTGTGTTCATGTTCAGTTCCATTAGTCCAAATCCAGTCCAATTTCTTCACTCCAGTTCTCAATCCATATCAACCTTGGGAATTCTTATGACAATTGCCAAAGGTTTGTCCATTGCCATATAGAGGAATTACGCAATCGCTACCTCACCAGTTGGTAGGGATTAAGTTCAGAGCTGGTTTTAGGTCCTCAATTAACATTCATTAAGTGATTACCTACTGAATTAGTTAAACCAGTTCCAATCAGCATAGCTTAACATGGTTCACGTTCCAAGTGCAATCGCAATTCAGATTATAAATTAAAGAAGAGGAAAGGAACAAAGATCAGAAATGCATAATAGAATTTAATTAATAGGAAATAGATTACAAACACAGTAGTCCGAATTTAGGTGGTTCCATCTTCCACGACGATCACCATGGTTGATGGTGGTGGTTCACCTCCGATAGCTTGAGCGTTAAGGATCAGATCCACCAGAGTGCGTTGGGAGTTCCAATCAGTCCCCTCTAACAAACTTCGGCTTCCCAGTCTCAGACCTGCACCTCCTCGATCAAGAGAAGCACAATTGTAGCACCGTGCACCACTGCAAATGGAGAAAACGAGAGCGAGATAATGAAAATGAGTATGCATAGAGTGTGAATTCCAAGACCCCGAAAATGTGCACAACTTCTCCTATATATACAAATGATGAACTATTATGCTACTCCTAACAAACTCTAACAGATTTACATAGTGAATTACCTATTCTGCCCTTGCACGACTTGCACTTCAAGCTATTCCAGGAGTGATGTGGCAACTAAGTTATGACTGAGGTGGCCTTTGAGATGGATTGCTTTTGTGGACTACACAATTGGGCTGCTCCTTATTGGGTTGCGAGGCTTGGCCTGGCTGAGATGGTTCTCTTGGCCAAGGTGGATTTGGCTCAGTCTTGTAGAAGAAGAGAAGAAACCTTTTTATTAGCTAAGACCTTCAATTTAGCATAGATTTGTATTTTCTTTATTTTTAGGTCCTTAATGTGAATTTCAGGTAACAATTAATCCTTAAGCACAGAATAATCCTGCAACACTCTTCTTAGGTCCATAAAATATGTATAATTTGTGACTCATCAATAGGACGTTTTAGTGTATACACAATCCCAAACACTTGAGAGATTGAGAGAATACGCCCTGAGAGAGAGCTTAGTCACTTCTCGTTTACTCTTTAATGTTTGCATGTTGCTTATTTGCTTTGGGTGTGGAGAAAGTAACTCTCATAGATTGTTTGAGAATCTGGATTCTGGGATGATTGCATGCTTGATTAGTTTGTCAAATTGAAAATTCATTTGAAAACATATTTCCTCTTTCAATTTGCTTGAACAATCAAATCTGATTTTGCCCAAGAGTGCAAAAGTTTAAGTGTGAGGGTCTGATAAGTCATGTTTTATACACCTCATAAAGTCTTAAGATGGGTATTATTAAGACTGTTTAGTGATTAAGAGTCCTGTCTTAATTAAGATTCGAATTATGGGCCTAGAAATAGGAAAAATATAAATATGTGCTAAAATAAGGATTTTTTACTGATAAAAGACTGACTTGTTTTGCAGGGTCTGAAAGCCGAGAGCATCTTGGCCCAAAGGAAGCATCTCGACCTAGTGCAGAAAGCCTGAAAGTCGAGAGCATCTCGGCCCAAAAGGAGTATCTTGGCCCAAAGGAGCATCTCGGCCCAAAAGGAGTATCTCGGTCCAAAGGAGCATCTCGGCCCAAAGCAGTATCTTGGATCAGTCTTTGCCACAAGCAAGTCGGCATTCTACGCTTGACGTTCTGCATAAAACTCTAGTTTTTACACTTAGTCACAATTAAATACACTGTGTCCTTGAGAGAATCGACCTAGGGTTAGCTATACTATTGTTAGCTTTAGTATTTATTTGAGGCGTGTAAGACAACTAAAACCTCGTTTATCAATATCTCAAATAAAAAGGGTTTTAAGTGTTATCATCCTCCGAGTCGTTGGTTCTTTGTCTCAATGGATGTTACTTTTCATGAAACACAATCATTGTTTGTCCTCCACTTCAGGAGAGTTATCTAAAAGTTGAGCCTGTCATCGAGTCATTACCTTTTCCTACTCAGGATGTTCAAGATTAAGTTCAAGAAGTAACGAAACCCAATCTAGTCCTAGAGCAAGTCCAAATGTCTGAGCTGGATGTAACTATCCCTGATAACTGATGAGTCATATTTTATACACCTTAAAGGGACCTAAGATGGGTGATTTAAAGATCATTTGGTGCTTAAGAATTGAGTATTAGCTAAGATTCATATTATGGACCTAGAAATATGGAAAGTGTAAATTTGTGCTAACTTGAGGATTTTAGCTAAAAGAATTTATTCCTTTTTGCAGGTCGAATTGAGGTCAACCCATCAAGAGTCCCAACCTAGGTGAGTCGTCTTGGCCAGACCGACTCCTTCTCGGACCGGCCAACTCTTTAGGTCCAGCAACCACGTAGAGCATCCCAATCAGCAATCCAATCTGGGCGTCCAGGTCAGCTCCATCCAACACAGCTGCCACATCACTCATGGAGAAGCTTGCAATGCAAGTTATGCAAGGGTAGATTAGGAAGTTCAGTCTGTAATTTTGTTAGGAGTTTGTTATCCAACATATTCAGTAGGATAGCTCATGTATATATAGGTAGAGCTAGGCACGTTTAATTATGGTTGAATTCAAACCTAATCTCCATACGTCACACACTCCATATTCTCGCTCACACCTTCATCTTCACGGTGGTACACGATACTTCATTGGTGTTTCTCTCGATTGAGGAAGTGCAGGTCAAGGACTGAGAGGTCGAAGGTTGTTAGAAGGGACTACTTGGCTTGCATCGCACTTTGGTGGACCTGATCCTTAGTGCCTTGGCTAATAGAGGTGAACCATCACTATTCGACCATGGCGATCGTCGTGGAAGACAGATCCACTAAATTCATACCTTGTGTTTGTCTTTCGTTCTTAATAATACAAGTAGTTTCTAATTCCAATCTCTTGTTTGCAATTCCTGCACTTTAATCTGCTTGTTGTGTCGCAATTGCATATAGTAATATGGACAAACATTGAACTAGGCCGATTGGAATCGGTTTTACAACTATAGTAGGTAATCAATTTGGGAACCTAATAGAGAACCTAAAATCAACTTTAGACTTAATCCCTGCCAACTGATGAGGTAACGATTGTGTAAATCCTCGGTATGACAATGGACGAATGTTTGGCAATCGTCATAAGGAAACCTAAGGTTGATATGGAACGTGAACTTGAGTGAACAAACCAAAATCGACTTGATTGTTGAGACTTGGCATGAACACAGTAGTAATAGGAGGAGTAGCTAGTTTAGTTGCATTTATATTCTTAGTTTAATTGTTGTTTTACTCCATCTATAACCAATCCCTGGTTTTCTTCATTTTAGTCCAAAGTAGAGTGAGTCTGACTTTGTTGCATCTGTCAGCACTTAGCCGAGACCATGTCGGATAAGGCTCTATTGAGTCCATATCGGACCAATCTCTACCGAGAGCAACTCGGCACCTAGCCGAGAATGAGTCTACATTCTACACTTGAGTTCTGCAATACTTAGTTTTGACATAAAGTCATAATTGAGCGCACTATAACCTCAAGAGAATTTGACCTAGGGTTGACTATACTATAGTTAGCTTTAGTTTATTTGATGCACTTTGAGACAACTAAAAACAAGCTTATCAAATTAGCGCCATTGCCGGGGACACAAGTTCTTTTGTGTCTTTGTGTGCCAAACCTGAGTTAAGCTGAATCTCGAATCTGTAGATTGTTGTGTCAGTTGCATCATAGAGTTTAAAGCGAGTTTGTCTGATTTGATTTGGATCCCGTAATAATACAGCATGTTGAGTATGTGTTAAATTTTGGGTGCGTGAGTTTCACTGCTAAAAAAAAAACAAAATACTAATCATTTCTGTAACGTTGCATTCATTTTCTTAATTGCATATTTGATTTTGTATTCTGATAGTTATTAGTTTCTACTGTAACTGGTACTGATTTGTATAACTAACATTGATAGTTTTGCATAAGTAGCTTGCATTTTTCTGCATGAATTTATATAATGCATGACTAGGAGTAGTTCTGACCCTTTGCATGATTTAGATCCTGAAATATAAATAACTTTGCGTAGATTAAGAAAAGCTAAAAATATAGTAGTAAGTAATAGTTCTTTTTCTGCTTCCAGTTCTGATAATAGTAGTCCTGTTACTAGCACTTCTAATTCTATTTAATATAGTGGCACTAACAATTTTGCAGAGTAGATGGAGAAAAATGACAGAACCCTGAAGGAGTTGGCTACACCTGACGTGGTGTACCAACCTTGGTGCATCCAATACCCCCAACTAGAACCAGCTCAAACATATGAATTGAAATCTTGTCTTATACACTTGTTGCCCAAATTTCATGTTCTTGCAGGAGAAGATCCCCACAAGCACTTGAAGGAATTCCACGTGGTCTACTCCACAATGAGGCCACAAGGGATACCGGAAGACTACATCATGATGAAGGCGTTCTCACTCTCCCGGGATGGAGCAGCAAAAGATTGGCTATATCTACAGCTAGTTCTATTCAATACTTTGGGAGATATGAAGTGAATGTTCTTGGAGAAGTTCTTTCCGGCATCCAGAACTGCGACCATCAGGAAGGAAATATGTGGGATCAGGCAACATTTTGGAGAAACTCTGCATGAATATTGGGAAAGATTCAACAAGTTGTGTGCCACATGTCCACATCATCAAATCAATGAGCAATTCCTAATCCAATATTTCTATGAAGGTCTGATGATGATTGGCCGAAGCATGATTGACGCTGCCAATGGAGAAGCATTGATGGATAAGACGCCAACAACAGCAAGGCAACTGATCTCTAATATGGCAAGTAATACACAACAGTTTGGGATCAGAGGAGCCAGCCAACCCCGAATGGTGAATGAAATTGGTGCAGTGGATAACTTGAGACTGGAGAACTAGCTGACCGAGTTGACGTCATTGGTGAGGAAACTTGTTGTTGGACAACACCAACCAAGCGTAGCAGCCAAAGTTTGTGCCATATGTACTTCTGTGGAGGACCCTATTGATACCACACTACAAGAAACCGAGTCGGATTATCCAGAGAGTGTTGGAGCTATAGGTGGTTACCAGTACGGAAAACATCCGTATCAGAGTCAGTCAGTTGATAATCAATAGTTTGGAAAGCAACCATTTTGGCCAGGGCCGAGTCAAGGGCCATATGCAACTCAGCGATTCGGATCTACCCCAAATGCACCTTAGGGACCAGCAAGTTATCGACAACCGACTCCACAATATCAGGCACCACCGTTCCAACAATAGAAACAACAGAGAATGCTAGCTCAAGGAAATTCACCCTCTTTGGAGGACCTAATGAAGCAATTAGCAACCAGCAACCTAGAGTTTCAGCAAACCATGAGTTCTAGCAATTTGCAGTTTCAACAAAATATGAACACCACCATCCAAGACCTCAAGATACATATAGGACAGTTAGCCAATACTATGAGCCAGTTACAGTTGGTCGGATCTAGCAACATACCCTCGCAAACCATTCCAAATCTGAGAGGGAATGCAAGTGCAGTCATTATAAGAAGTGGAAAAGCATTGCCACAACTAGCACCGCAGTAATTGCCGAGACCAGTTGATGCCGAATCTGAACCAGATGCCAACTCACAAATGCCTTAGCAAGATAAAACTGTCCCATTGTTGTTTCCAACCCAAACCATCTCAACAAGGAAGCGTGAATCTGATGAGGAGCTGCTCAGGATGTTTTGAAAGGTGGAATCAATATTCCACTCCTTGATGTGATAAAGCAAAATCCCAAGTATGCAAAGTTCCTCAAAGAATTGTGTGTACACAAAAGGAAGAAGATGAAAGGAAGTGTGGAAATAGGAGGTATAGTATAAGCGTTGACCAGAAATGAAGATTTCATGCACCATTGGCGACTGTACCTTTGGCGATGCAATGTTGGACCTAGGAGCTTCAATTAATGTCATGCCAGCTTCAATCTACAAATCCTTGAATTTTGGTGACCTACAACCTACTAGGATGACAATACATCTGGCAAACAGAAGTGTTGTTCAATCCTTAGGCGTTCTCGAAGATGTTCTTGTCCAAGTTAATGAGCTGATTTTCCCAATAGACTTCTATGTGCTAGATATGGAAGACGAGACATCAGGAAGGGATCCACCTTAATCTTGGGGCGACCATTCCTTATGACTGCCAGAACAAAGATTGATGTGCATGTCGTGACGCTCTTAATATAATTTGGTGACACTTTGGTGCAGTTCAATATTTTCGAAGCCATGAAGCACCCCATCGAAGACCATTCACTCTTTGGCATAGATTTAATTGATGAACTAGTTGAGGAGCATTTTCAACTAGACAACAGCAGTGAAAGTATTTCAAATTTTGCTAAAGATACTGATTTAATTGGTTGCTTCGGGTCCCTCATAGAAGTAGCCAACTATGATGAAGTGTGGGAAGTACACAATCTTTCCAACTTTGAGGATGGTAATATTGATCTTGCCGACTTGAATTAGGAAGGCAAGTTGATCAAGTTACTAGACCAAGTGTGCAAGTATGAAAACCCGGAGTGTTCAAACAAGGCAGAAGTTCAAGTTGCCGAGACCAAAAGGCCATTCACAACACAAGTGGCAATAATGTTCACCTCCAAACATGAGTCGACCAAAGGAAGCCAAGACCAGGAGAGAACTGAAGTCATCTTGGTCGAAAAGACAAGTGTCAAAGCCAACCCGCAGGAACATGTGTAAGCCGAGATCATCTCGGCCAAAGAAGACCTAACACAAGTAAGAGCCAAGTCTATCTCGGCCAATCAAGGCAAGAACCATGTTCCATCCGGATCTGACTTTAGTGCAAAACAAGGAGCTCAGTCCGACTCTAATCTGACAAGAACCAATTCTATTTCAGTAAAAAGGAGTCGGCCATAACAACCAAAGGCCGAGATCATGTCAGCACACTTGGTGCCGAATCCAACCCAAGTCGGCAAGCCGGATTCGAAAGTATCTATTGACAATTCTTCTACTCTGCCACCACCCATGGAATTGAAACCATTTCTAGGTCATCTGAAGTATGCCTATTTGGATACTGAATAGCAACTTCCAGTCATCATTGCTAGCAATCTCTATCGGGAGCAGGAAGATAAATTCTTGAGCGTCCTAAGGCAACACAAAAAGGCAATTGGGTGGAAACAATATGACCTTCCAAGAATAAATCCCTCCATCTACATGCATAGAGTTTTAATGGAGGAGGACAGCAAGCCCATAAGGCAACAACAAAGAAGAATGAATCCGACCATCCTAGACGTGGTCAAGAAAGAGGTGACAAAACTGCTTGTTGCAAGAATCATCTACCCCATTTCAGATAGTCAAAGGGTAAGCCTAGTGCAAGTAGTACCTAAAATGTCTGGGATGACTGTCACGAAAAACCAGCATGATGAGTTGGTACCTATGCAGATTCAGAATAGCTAGCGAGTCTGCATCGACTATAGAAGACTGAATTAAGAACCTCGTAAGGATCACTTTCCTTTGCCTTTCATTGATCAAGTCTTGGAAAACTAGCAAGGAAATCCTATTATTGTTTTTTGGATGGTTTCTTTGGGTAAATGCAAATTCACATTGCACTTGAAGATCAACACAAGACCACCTTCACCTACCCATTTGGTACCTTTGCATACACTCGCATGCCATTTGGCCTATGCAACGCGTCGAGTACATTTCAACATTGCATGACTAGCATCTTCTCGGACTTACTACAGGAGTGCATGGAGGTGTTCATGGATGGCTTCACGGTATATGCTGATTCATTTAATGCATGTCTGGAAAACTTATCCATGGTGTTAACGAGATGCATTGACACAAACTTGGTCCTCAACTTTGAAAAATGCCACTTCATGGTGACCGAGGGAATTGTGTTAGGACATCTAGTGTCAACCAGAGGCATTGAGGTTGATAAAGCAAAGGTTGACATCATCACATCTCTTCCAAACCCTACTTTTGTTCAGGAAGTTCGCTCATTTTTGGGACATGTAGGATTCTACAGAAGATTTATCAAGAATTTCAGCAAGATTGCCCTGCCATTGTTCAAACTGCTACAAAGGATGTGGAATTCAAATTTGACCAGCCCTGTATTGAAGCATTTTAGGAGCTAAAGAACCGACTCACATCCGCTCCCATTCTTCAAGTGCCTAATTGGAAGCTGCCATTTGAGCTTATGTGTGATGCATCCAATTCGGCATTGGGAGCCGTCTTAGGCCAAAGAATTGGAGTCGGCAAGCCAGGGCATGTGATTGCTTATGCATCTCAAACAATGAACCCAACCCAGTTAAACTACACAACAACTGAGAAGGAGCTATTGGCAATTGTATTTGCCTTGGACAAGTTTCGTTCATACTTACTAAGCTCCAAAACAGTTGTGTTCTCTAACCACGCTACATTGAGATTCTTGCTAAAGTCTGACGCAAACCCGAGACTAATTCGGTGGATGCTTCTCCTTCAAGAATTCAGCATAGAGATTAGAGACAAGAAAGGCACTGAGAATTCAGTAGCAGATCACTTGAGCAATATTGAGAGAGAGGTTGACCCAATGCCTATCAGAGACGAATTCCCAGATGAGCAACTATTGCACATCACCACGCCTACACCATGGTTTGTAGACATCTACAACTTCGTGGCAGCATCTCAATTTCCACCAGAGGCATCTCGATTATATAGGGAAAGACTATAAAATGAGGCCAAGTACTACATATGGGATGATCCCTACCTATGGAGACTTTGTAATGATCAAGTTATTCGTAAGTGCATTCCTGATGTCGAGATCAATTCGGTCCTCTAGTTTTGTCATGCAGCACCTAGAGGCGACCACTATGAATCAACTCGGACGGTCAGGAAAGTACTTGATTGTGGGTTCTATTGGCCGACCATTTTTAGGGACGCGTAACCAATTGTCTACACCTGTGAAAAATGCCAAAAAGCTAGAATGGCCATTAGTAGAAGACATGAGATGCCTTAACAACCCATACTGCTTTGCGAAGTCTTTGATGTTTGGAGTATCAACTTCATAGGGCCATTCCTAGTCTCCAATGGATATTCATATATTCTATTAGTCGTAGACCATGTGTCAAGATGTTTGGGGTATCAACTTCATAGAGGCCACCAAAACCAATGATGCTAAGGTTGTAGTGGATTTTCTAAAGTCCAATATCTTTTGTCGGTTTGGTGTGCCAAAAGTGCTCATAAGTGACTAGGGTAGTCACTTCTGCAACATAGTCATGTCCTCTTTACTCCACAAGTATGGGGTGGTGCATAGAATTGCCACAACCTACCACCCCAGACTAACGGCCAAGCTAAAGTTTTCATCAGGGAAATAAAGAAGACGCTGCAAAAGATGACCAATCCTAACTAGAAAGATTGGAGCTGACTCTTTGAGGACGCTTTTTGGGCACATAGAACTGCATATGGAACTTCGTTGGGGATGTCCCCCTACCGGATTGTCTTTAGAAAAGCCTGTCATCTCCTGGTGGAAATAGAACACAAAGCTTACTAGGGTGTCAAGTAGTGCAATCTGGCCTATGACCAAGTAAGGAAGCAAAGAAAATTCCAACTACAGGAACTGAATGAACTTCGCTTGGAAGCCGATGAGAACTCCCAGATCTATAAGCAGAAAGTCAAGCGACTTCATGATCAACAAATCCTAAGAAAAGAGTTTCCAAGTCGACCAGAAAGTACTCATGTTCAATTCACGTTTAAAACTCATTACTGGTAAGCTCCATTCTCGATGGGATGGACCTTTTGTTATCGCTAATGTTTTTCCCCATGGTGCAGTAGAACTAAAGGATGAACACACCAACAACACCTTCTAGGTCAATGGGCAACATATTAAGCTATTCCATGAAGGTCTAGAACCAATAACAGGCAACTTGGAGACCATCTCATTAATGGAATTGGCTCCGGTGGATGACACACATTGAGCCAATCTCATGACCCCTCCTCTGTATTCATGCCATGCATTGAGGACAATGCAACATTTAAGTGTTGGGGGGGAATGGTGTGGCCATCCAAGGCTTGCTGAATTCTATGGTTGAAACTTTTGTTCTACCTCTAAAAACTCCATGCCAACTCTATTTTGAATGTCTCTTTCTGTTTTGTTTCTGTCTTGATTTTTCTTTTACATCTTAATTCTCTTTTTCATTTTCATTTCGGTCCAATTTCTCTTTAAAGGTCATTTCCTTTGTTTCAAATAAGAAGCTACCCAAGCCGAGTCCGTGATGACTCCGACTCCATCTAGGTCGGATTCGGATCGACTTCGGCTCGGCCCAGCCAAATTCAATTTTCATTTTGTTTCCTCCTATATGAATTCATAATCCTGATTGTTGAGAAAAATGTCTTGAAAAAGAATTTGAAACAATTTCTTTAAGTATTGGATTAGGAAGCAATTCAAACCTCTCAAAGACAAATTTTTCAAGCTTGACAAGGAATGAAATTTTTGCACCTTGGGCAGTAGGTGACTGAAAAACAAAATAGACCATTAGTGGCAGAGCAATTAACCGTGTGAGAATTTTTTGAACCTATGTACATATAAATGGCTTTGCATCTTGTCATTCTCTCTTTCTTGTGTGATTTTTGCATCATTGTTAACTGTATATTCTAGATTTTACCTTGACTCTCTGGATATATCTGGTTTCGCATACAGGAATGAGATGGTCTAGGCCGTGTTTCTAATAAGCCTCGAGCCAAATGAACCTACCTTGTAAGTCTTATCCCTTGTTTACCCTCTTTCAGCCTGAATGACCATTCTTTCTTGACAACTCATTACAAGCCTGATGAGTCACATTTTATACACCTTACAGGGACCTAAGATGAGTGTTTTGGGATCATTTGGTGCTTAAGAATTGGGTATTAGCTAAGATTCATATTTATGAACCTAGAAATAGGGAAACGATTAATCTGTACTAATTTGAGGATTTTAGCTAATAAGAGAATTTATTCCCTTTTGTAGGCCAAATTGACCTCAGCCAATCAAGAGTCCTGACCCAGGTGAGTCGTCCCAACCAGACCGACTCCTTGAACCGGCTGGCTCTACAGATCCAACAGCAGCGTGGAGCAGCTCAGATTAGCAAGCCAATCTGGCGTCCAAGTTAGCTCTATCCAGCTCAACTACCTCGTCACTCTTAAGAAGCTTGTAGCGTAAGTTATGCAAGGGTAGAGTAGGAATTTAAATCCGTAATTAAGTTAGGAGTCCGTTAGCTTGCGTGTTCAAAAGTCCAACTCGTGTATATATAGGAGCTTGGTGCATTTAATGGTTGTTGAATTCAAACTTGATACCATATACATTTGTGCTCTGTCTTCTTGCTCATGCCTCCATCTCTACGGTGCTGCACGATTCTTCATTGGTATTTCTCTCGATTGAGGAAGTGCATGTTAAGGACTGAAAGGTCAAAGGTTGCCAGAGGGGACCACTTTTTTTGCCATCGCACTCTGGTGGACCTGATCCTCAACATCTTGGCTAACAAAGGTGAACCATCACCGCCGACCATGGCGATCGTCGTGGAAGACAAATCAATCGAATTCACATCTTGTGTTTGTATTTCATTCTTAATAATATGAGTAGTTCTGATTTCCATCTTGTGTTACGATTCCTACATTTTAGTCTGCTTTACTATGTTGCGATTGCGCATTGTTCAGTAGACAGTGTTGAACTAGGTCGATTGGAACCAGTTTAACAACTTCAGTAGGTAATCAATTAAAGAACCTAAAATCAACTCTGAACTTAATCCTTGCCAACAGATGAGGTAGCGATCGCGTAATTCCTCAGTAAGGCACTAGATGAATGTTTGACGATCGTCATAAGAGAAGTTAAGGTTGATATGGAATGTGAACATGGGTGAACGAACCAGGGCCGACCTGATTGTTGAGATGGAGTATGAACACAGTAATAGTAGTAGAGGTAGTCTAGCTTAGCTACATTTCCATTCGTAGTTTGATTGCTTAATCTACATCCAACATGTTTACTACAATTTAGTTTGAAATAGAGTTAGTCTAACTCTGTTGCATCTGTCAGCACTTAGTTGAGACCGTGTCAGATAAGGCTCTACCGAGTCCATATCAGACTTCTCTCTGTCGAGAGCAACTCAGCACCTAGTTGAGAGTGAGCCTGCATTTTACACTTGAGTTTTTGTGCTACTCCAATTCTCGCACAAGATCATAATTGAGCGTACTGTGTCCTCGAGAGAATTCGACCTAGGGTTGACTATGCTATAGTTAGCTTTAGTTTATTTGATACATGTTGAGACGACTAAAAATGAGCTTTATCAAACTGGCGTCGTTGTCAGTGAGAGAAGTCGTTTTGTGTCCTTGTGTGCCAAACCTGAGTTAAGCTGAATCCCAAGTCTATAGAGTATTGTGTCAGTTAGTCGAGTCATAGTCTAAATTGAGTCTGTGTCTATTTGAAATTGGATCCTGTAATAATACAACATGCTAAATATGTGTAAAATTTTGGTGCGTGAGTCCCACTGCTAGAAAAAAACAAAATAGCTGGAACATTGCAATTATTTTCCTTACTGCATATTTGATTTGCATTTCGATAAGTACTGGTTTTTGTTTCGACCCTTTGTATGAGTTTATATAATGCATGACTAGGAGTAGTTCTGACCCTTTGTATGAATTAGACCCTAAAATAGAAATAACTTTACGAAGGTTAAAGAAAAGCTAGAATATAGTAGTAAGTAACAGTTCTAATTCTATTTCTAGTTCTGATAATAGTAGTCCTGTCACTAACATTTCTGATTATGCTGAATATAGTAGCACTAACAATTTTACAGAGCAGATGGAGAACCATAACGATAGAACTGTGAAGGAGCTAGCTACACCTAACGTGTTGTACCTACCTTGGTGTATCCAGTACCCTCAACTGGAACCAGCTCAAACCTATGAATTGAAATCTGGTCTTATACATTTGTTGCCTAAATTTCATGGTCTTGTAGGAGAAGATTCTCACAAGCACTTGAAGGAATTCCATGTGATCTGCTCCACAATGAGACAATGGGGGATACCGAAAGATTACATCAAGATGAAGCCATTTCCATTCTCCCTGGATGGAGTAGCAAAAGATTGGTTGTATCTACAACCAGTTCTATTCAACACCTGAGGAGATACGAAGCGTATCTTCTTGGAAAAGTTCTTTCCACTATCCAGAACTGCGACCATCAGGAGGGAAATTTGTGGGATCAGGCAACATTCTGGAGAAACTCTACACGAGTATTGGGAAAGATTCAACAAGTTGTGTGCCATATGTCTACAACATCAAATCAGTGAGCAATTGCTGATCTAGTATTTTTGTGAGGGTCTAACGATGATGGACCAGAGCATGATTGATGCTGCTAGTGGAGGAGCATTGATGGATAAAATGCCAACAGTAGCAAGGCAACTAATCTCTAATATGGAAAGTAATACACAACAGTTTGGGATCAGAGGAGCCAGCCAATCCCAAATGGTGAATGAAATCAGTGCAATGGATAACCTGAGATTGGAGAACTAGTTGACCAACTCGGACTCTCTCAGCAAGAAAGCCTGAGGATGTTTCGAAAGGTGGAAATCAACATTCCACTCCTTGATGCGATAAAGTAGATTCCAAAGTATGCAAAGTTCCTCAAGTACACAAGAGGAAGAAGATGAAAGGAAGTGGGGAAATAGGAGGTATAGTTTCGGGGTTGACCAAAAATGAAGACTTCACTACAGGAGCACAGGCACTGCCAAAGAAATGCCGAGATCCTGGAATTTTTTTCGTCCCACGTACCATTGGTGAATGTACCTTTGTCGATGCCATGTTAGACCTAGGAGCTTCAATTAATGTTATGCCAACATCAATATACAAATACTTGAATTTTGGTGATCTGGAACCTACTAGGATGACAATACAACTGACGAATAGAAGTGTTGTTCAACCCTTAGGCATTCTCGAAGATGTCCTTGTCCAAGTGAACGAGTTGATCTTCCCAACAGAGCTTTATGTGCTAGATATGGAGGACGAGACATCAGGGAAGGGATCCACCTTAATCTTGGGACGACCATTCCTCATGACTGCCAGAACAAAGATTGATGTGCATGCCGGGACACTTTCAATGGAATTTGGTGACACCATGGTGTAGTTCAATATCTTCAAAGCCATGAAGCATCCCACCGAAGACTATTCCCTCTTTGGCATGGATTTGATTGATGAATTAGTTGAAGAGTATTTTCAATTAGACAATAGTAGTGAAGAAATTTCAAATTTAGCTGAAGATACTGAGTTAATTGACTGCTTAGGGTCCCTCAAAGAAAAAGCCGACTATGAAGAAGTGTAGGAAGTACACAATCTTTCCGACTCCAGGGATGATATTGATGCTACCGACTTGAGTCAGGAAGCTGAGTTGATCAAACTACTAGACCAAGACCAAGTACACAACCATGAGAACCCGTAGTGTTCAAACAAGGCAGAAGTTCAGGTTGCCGAGACCAAAAAGCTAGTCACAGCACAAGTGGCAACAATTTCACAGTCAAGTATGAGTCGGCCAAAAGAAGCGAAGCCCGAGAAGGGACTGAAGTCATCTCGGTCAAAAGGAAAAGTGTCAATGCTGACCTGCATAAACAAGTGCAAGCCGAGATCATCTCGGCCAAAGAAGACCAGAAGCAAGCTAAAACCGAGTCTATCTGATAGAGACCGAACCAATAAAATCAAAGATAATTTGTGTGACATTGAAGGTCCCATGACTAGGCCCAAAACCCAAATAATGAAGCAATTGTTGCCAGGCCTAAGGTTGGGAATTACGAAAAGTTTAGGGTAAAGTGAATCAGAGGTTGTACCAAAATGGGTCACTTTATTACAAGTTGATGAAAATGAGAGCCCATATTGAAGAACATATATATAAAGCCCATAGTCATTGTCATGTAATTTGGGCTGGGTAGTTAATTAGAATTTATTTACATGTATTTTCGCATAAATCACTTTTTGATAGTTGGTAGAAAACAGGAAAAGATGGATAGTTGGTGGAAAAATAGAAAGGTCATTAATGATGGAAAGTATAGATATCTTATTCCTAAGTTAGATGATATGCTTGATGAATTGTTTGGTTATTGTATGTTTACTAAAATTGATTTGAGTAGTGGATACAGTCAAATGCATATGAAAGAAGATGATGAATGGAAAATAACTTTCAAAACAAAATATGGTTTATATGAGTGGTTAATGGTGTCATTTGGCTTAACTAATGCTCCTAACACCTTCATGAGGATAATGAATCGTGTTTTGTGTTCTTTCATTGGAAAATTTGTAATAATATATTTTGATGATATTTTGATTTATAGTAAGACTTTAGATAAACATGTTGAATATTTGCATGTTGCTCCTAATGTCTTAAGAGGAAATAAATTGTATGGAAATTTCAAAAAATGTTCATTTTGTCTTGAATCTATTGTCTTCAAGTGGGATGATGTGCATGAGAAAGCTTTTAATTTGTTGAAAGATAAGTTGACCAATGCACTTGTGCGTTGTTTGCCTAATTTTGATAACACTTTTGAAATTGAATGTGATGCTTCTGGTGTTGGAATAGAAGTTGTATTGATGCAGGAATCTAAAACAATTGTATATTTTAGTGAGAAGCTAAGTGGGGCTGCATTGAACTATTCTACCTATGACAAGAAGTTGTATGCTTTGTTTATAAAATCTCAAGGTAAGCTTCAAAAGAGACATGTCAAGTGCTTGGAGTTCATAGAGGTGTTTCCTTATGAGAACAAGTATAAGAAAGATAAAGATAATACTGTGGCAGATGCATTTTCTAGAAGAAAGCATAAGAAAAAATTTGTTAGAGGGTTGCATGTCAAAGTTCGAGCTAATATTGAGAAGAGGAATGAACAATATGAAAGCCAAGAAAATAAAAGGCATGTTATGACTTTTGAGCCTAAAGATTGTGTTTGGGTTCATAGGTGAAAAGAAAGGTTTCCTACTCAAAGAAGATACAAATTGCAGCCAAGAGGATATGGAACATTTCAAGTGTTAGAAAGGATCAATGACAATGCCTACAAGTTGGATTTACTAACTACATATGGTAATGTAAGTTCTACTTTTACTAATTTATCTTTATTTGTTGTAGGTGAAGAATTTGATTCGAGGACAAATCCTTTTGAAGAGGGAGAGAATGATAGAGACCGAACCAATAAAATCAAAGATAATTTGTGTGACATTGGAGGTCCCATGACTAGGCCCAAAACCCAAATAATGAAGCAATTGTTGCCAGGCCTAAGGTTGGGAATTACGAAAAGTTTAGAGTAAAGTGAATCAGAGGTTGTACCAAAATGGGTCACTTTATTACAAGTTGATGAAGATGGGAGCCCATATTGAAGAACATATATATAAAGCCCATAGTCATTGTCATGTAATTTGGGCTGAGTAGTTAATTAGAATTTATTTACATGTATTTTCGCATAAATCACTTTTTGATAGTTGGTAGAAAATAGGGAAAGTTGGATAGTCGGTGGAAAAATAGGAAGGTCATTAATGATGGAAATAAAAGGTTAGTGGGGAGATCTAGTGGATGAGATTTTATGCTAATTAAGGTATTAATGAACATTAAATCCATGAGATTTTATGCCAATTAAAATATTAATGGGCATTGATTTCAGGGTTGTCTAGTTAAGCCTATAAATAAACTCTTGTAACCATCCAATAGGACAGAATTCATAATTTGAATAATATTTGTGTTTCTTTGTGAGCACTTTTCCTTTGGTTCTTAGGTTAAAGAACTTTTATAGTGTTGGTTCTACCGGCAAGTCGCGGTTAGGATCGCACTTCTGATAACTTTGGTTCTAGCGGCAGGTCGCGGCTAGGGTCAAGTTCCTCTTTTCGTCTGATTTCAAGACGGTCCAATTTTAAGATTGTGTCACTATCTCGGCCCAAAAAGGCAAGAACCGCATTCCATCTGGATTCGACGTTAGTGCGACACAAGGAGCCGAGTCCACCTCCAAACCGACAAGGGTCAACTCTACCCAACCAAAAAGGAGTCGGCCACAATAGCCAAAGGCCGAGATCATGTTGGCACACCTGGTGCCGAATCCAATTCAAATCGGCCAGCCGGATTTGAAAGTTTCTGTTGACAACTCTTCATCTTTTCCATCACCGATGGAATTGAAACCATTGCCAGGACATTTGAAATACGCCTATTTAGATGCTGAACAGCAACTTCCAATTATCATCGCTAGTAATCTTTACCAAGAGCAGGAAGACAAATTGCTGAGCGTCCTAAGGCAACATAAAAACGAAATTGGGTAGAAATTATCAGACTTCTAGGGATAACCCCTCCATCTGCATGCATAGAATATTAATGGAGGAGGAAAGCAAGCCCATAAGGCAACAACAAAGAAGAATGAATCCCCGACCATCCTAGACGTGGTACAGAAGGAGGTGAAAAAACTCCTTGCTGCAGGGATCATCTACCCCATTTCAAATAACCAATGGGTGAGCCCAGTACATGTAGTACCTAAAAAGTCTAGGATGACCATCACGAAAAACCAACACAATGAGTTAGTACCTATGCTGATTCAGAATAGCTGGTGAGTCTGCATCGACTATAAAAGATTAAATCAGGCAACTCGCAAGGATCACTTTCCTTTTCCTTTTATAGATCAAGTCCTGGAGAAATTAGTAGGGAAGTCCCATTATTATTTTTTGGATGGTTTCATTGGATACATGTAAATCCACATTGCACCTGAAGATCAGCACAAGACCACCTTCACTTGTCCATTTGGTACCTTCACGTACACCGCATGCCATTTGGCCTGTGCAACGCACCGAGTACATTTCAACATTGCATGACAAGCATTTTCTCGGACCTGCTACAAGAGTGCATGGAGGTGTTCATGGACGACTTCATGGTATATGCTGATTCATTTGACACATGTCTGGAAAACTTATCCAAGGTGTTAACGAGATGCATTGACACGATCTTGGTTCTTAACTTTGAAAAATGCCATTTCATTGTGACTGAGGGAATTATGTTGGGACACCTGGTATCCAAAAGAGGCATCGAGGTGGACAAAGCAAAGATTGACATCATCACATCTCTTCCAAACCCCACTTTTGTGAAGGAAGTTCGCTCATTTTTGGGACGCTGATGAGTCACAATTTATACATCTTTTAGACACCTAAGAAGGAGGTTTACAAGACTATTCTATGCTTAAGAGTGGATTGTTAGCTAAGATTCATTCTATGGGTTCGATTACAGAGGAAATACAAATCTGTGTTAATTTAGATTCCTTAGCTAATAAAAGTGTCACTCCTTCTTCTGCAGGTCAAGCCAAGTTGACCAGGGTCAACAAAAGGAATCTCAACCGAGATGAAGTCATCCTGGCCAATCCGACTCCATCTCGGCAGGAACAGAGTCGTCTCGGCAACCCATGCCATGCAGCTTAGCAGCCAGTAGAGAGGCCTAGTTGTATTGACCACATCAGCTATCCAGCTCGGAGGCCATCTCAGCGTCAGCTCAAATGCCATGTCACTCCTAGGAAATCTGCCATGTCACGTTAGATGATCTGCATAGGGGTAGAATAGGATCTTTCACAATGTAATTCTGTTAGGATTCGATAGGATTAGCATATCACAACTTGTGTATATATAGGAAGAGCTGTGCACTTTTTACACGTTCTGTCTTTGAATTCACTCTTAATACACTTCATTTACTCCATCTCCTCGCCCTCATCCTTCTATTCCTGGTGGTGCACGGTGCTGCATTGGCATTTCTCTCAATTGAGGAAGTGCAGGTCTGAGACTGGGAAGCCGAAGTCTGCTAGAGGGGACCGATCAGACTACTGACGCACTCTGGTGGAGCTGATCCTCAGCGCTCAGGCTAACGGAGGTGAACCACCACCATCAACCATGGTGATCGTCGTGGAAGATGGATTCACCTAAAGTCAGGACCACTGTATTTGTATTCTGTCTCTATTAATCGATTTCATTCTGCATTTCATATCTCCTTTCTCTTTCCTCTTCTTTAATTCATGTTTGAATCGCAATTGAATTTGAATATGGACAATGTTAAGCTAAGCCGATTGGAACTGGTTTAACTAATTCAGTAGGTAATTAGTTAACGATAGTTAATCGAGAACCTAAAATCAGTTCTGCACTTAATCCCTGCCAACTGATGAGGTAGCGATTGCGTAATTCCTCAGTATGGCAATGGACGAATGTTTGACGATCGTCATAAGACTATCAAAGGCTGATATGGACTGAGAACTAGAGTGTGGAACCTGGACTAGACTTGACTAATAGAACTGAACATGAACACAGTTACATAATAATAATAATAGAGAATTAGTACAGTAGTATATGTTTACTGCATTCATAGTCTTACTCTATTTCTTGCTTTACTTGCATTCCCAACCCCCCTGGTTACTGCCTTTAAGTTTGAGACAGAAATAGTCCACCTCTGTAGCGTTTGTCTGCACTTAACCGAGACCAAGCCGGATCGTATCTGTTGAGATCGACTCGGTTCAGTCTCTGTTGAGAGAAACTCGGCCATTGCCGAGACGAGTCAGTACTTTACGTCTCAGATTCTACTCCATTTCACTTTACACCAATTCACAAATGAACACACTGTGTCCTTGAGAAGAATGACCTAGGGTTAGCTATACTATAGTTAGCTTTAGTTATTTGATAAGCGTGTAAAACGACTGTAAAAACGCCCATCATCAAATTGGCGCCGTTGCCGGGGACACAAGTTCTTTTGTGTATTTGTGTGCCAAGCTAAGTGGGATCGAATTCTGAGTCTGTAAAGTGTGTTTGTCAAGTCGGTCTTGAGTCTTTTGAACTTGTCTATGTCTGTCTATTTTGTTTATGGATCCTAAATAAAAAGCATGTTGACTATTATTTGTTTCTCTACATGAATTCACCGTTAAAAAAAAAAAAAAAAGAAAGAGAGAGAGAAGAAGAGAGAAATCAAACATTCATTTCTGTAGCTACGTAGAACTAACATTATGTTTTGTATTCACTACTACATCCTTCTCTCTGCATTGCATTCTTGCATTCAGCTAGTTTTTATGTTTTGCATTTGTGCTAGTTTGATTGCATTCTTTCCGTATGCCAATTTGTAGTTCCATTGGTTAGTTAACTGATAGCTGTAGTTTCTAATTCTGCATTTACTATTTCAAATACTATTTCTAATTCTGAAATTTTTGCATAACATGTACAATGCATGACTAGAAGTAGTACTGATCCATTGTATGTTTTTGACCCAGAAATAGAATTAACTTTACGTAGATTGCGCAAAATTAGGAACGCTGCAGTAAATACTAGTATCAATATAGATTCTATAGCTGACTCTAACCAGTTTTACACTAACAATTTTGTTTCTAGTTCTAACGTCTTTGCAGAATCAGGACGAATGGAGAATAACGATAGGACACTCAAGGAATTAGCCACTCCAGACGTGGTGTATCAACCTTGGTGCATCCAATACCCACAGCTGGAGCCAGCCCAAACATATGAGTTAAAATCTGGTCTTATACACCTGTTGCCTAAGTTTCATGGTCTTGTAGGAGAAGACCCCCACAAGCATTTAAAAGAATTCCATGTGGTCTGTTCTACAATGAGGCCGCAAGGGATATCGGAAGACTACATCAAAATGAAGGCATTTCCATTCTCCCTAGATGGAGCAGCGAAGGATTGGCTGTATCTTTAGGCAGTACTTTTCAATACCTGGGGAGACATGAAGCGCACCTTCCTGGAGAAGTTCTTTCCGGCATCCCGCACTGCGTCCATTAGAAAGGAAATATGTGGGATAAGGCAGCATACAGGAGAAACACTGCACGAGTACTGGGAGAGGTTAAACAAACTCTGTGCCACCTGTCCACATCATCAGATCAGCGAACAATTGCTGATCCAGTATTTTTATGAAGGATTATCGCTGATGGACAGAAGCATGATAGACGTAGCCAGTGGCGGAGCCCTGATGGGCAAGACGCCAGCAGCAGCAAGGCATCTGATTTCTAATATGGCAAGTAATACACAACAGTTTGGGATCAGAGGGCCAAATCAACCACGGATGGTGAGTGAAATCGGTGCAGCTTCCAATCAGAGGTTGGAGAATCAGCTGACCGAGTTAACATCATTGGTGAGACAGCTTGTTGGACAACACCAACCAGCCATGGCAGCAAAAGTATGTGGCATATGTACTTCCGTGGAGCACCCCACTAATATGTGCCCCACTCTCCAAGAAACCGAGTCGGACCAGCCAGAAAATGTTGGAGCCATAGGTGGATTTCAGTACGGGAAGCAGCCGTATCAGAATCGGCCATTTGATAACCAGCAACAGGGAAGACAACTATTTCGGCCAGGACCGAATCAAGGACCATATGCAACCCAACAATTCAGATCCACGCCGAGCACCTATCAGAGGCAGGCAAGTTATCAACAGCCGACTCCGCAATACCAAGCACCACCTTTCCAGCAGCAACAACAACAGCAGAGAATGCCTACTCCAGGCAACTCTCCATCTCTAGAAGACCTGATGAAGCAGCTTGCAACCAGCAACCTGGAGTTCCAACAATCTGTGAGCTCCAGCAATTTACAGTTCCAGCAGAACATGACTGCCACCATCCAGGACCTCAAAACCCAGATTGGACAACTAGCCAACACTGTAAGCCAATTACAGTCGGCAGGATCCAGCAACCTTCCCTCTCAACCCATTCCTAATCCGAGAGGTAACGCCGGTGTAGTCACTCTTCGAAGTGGAAAAGAACTACCTCAACCTACATTGGAGCAGGTGCCGAGATCAAAAGAAGCCGACTCCGAGTCAAATGCCGACTTACAGTCTCGGCCAGAGACAACTGTCCCATTGCCATTTCCATCTCGGACCATTTCGGCAAGGAAGCCAAAGTCGGATGAAGAATTGTTGAAGATGTTCCGCAAGGTGGAAATCAATATTCCATTCCTCGATGCTATTAAACAGGTCCCTAAGTACGCAAAATTCCTCAAGGAATTGTCTGTACACAAAAGGAGAAAAATAAAGGGGAGCAAGGAAACTGGAGGTGTGGTGTCGGCTCTGACACAGAATGGAGCAATCACTACAAGTGCCTTAACTCTGCCAAAAAAATGCAGAGACCCTGGAGTCTTTTCGGTCCCATGCACCATCGGCGAATGCACTTTTGCCAATGCCATGTTGGACCTGGGAGCCTCAATTAATGTCATGCCCACATCAATCTACAGGTCCTTGAATTTTGGTGACTTGGAACCCACAGGGATGACCATTCAGTTGGCAAATAGGAGTATTGTCCAGCCCCTGGAAGTTCTCGAGGATGTTCTCGTCCAAATCAATGAACTAATATTTCCAGCTGATTTTTACGTGCTAGACATGGAGGACGAAACATCCGGGAAGGAATCCACCTTAATTCTGGGAAGACCTTTCTTGATGACAGCCAAAACAAAGATTGACGTGTATGTAGGGACGCTCTCCATGGAATTTGGTGACGCCTTGGTGCAATTTAACATTTTCGAAGCTATGAAGCACCCAACCGAAGACCACTCTCTCTTTGGCATTGATATACTTGATGAACTAGTTGAAGGATATCTTCAACTAAATGGCAGTGGTGAAAACATTGAAGAGTCTGCTGAGAATAATGATGAAAGCAGCTTCCCAGGAGTTACAGATGAAGAGGCCGACTATGAAGAAGTACAAAACCCCTCCAACTCTGAGGACAATCATAGTGATGTTGCTGACCTGGCCTTTGGATTGGAACTGTCCGAATTGTTAGAGCAAGTCTACAGCACAGAACACTCAGAGTATTCAAATGATGCAGAAAACAAAGTCGCTGAAGCTGAAAAGTCTCCCATTGCACACTTAGCGACAATTGTTACGGCCAAGAATGAGTCGGCCAAAGAAGGCCGAGTCAATGAAGAAGTCAAAGTCAACTCGGCCAAAGAAGTCAAAGCCGACAAGCTTGCCGAGACCATCTCGGCCACAGAAGACCTAACTCATACTGTAGCAAAAATAAAGAGTCCATCCGGATCCAACTCAGAAGGAACGCTTAAAGCCAATGCCGACTCCATTCCGACGATAGCCAAAACCATAAAGTTGAGCCAGCCGAAGCAGACAAGGGCCGAAATCATATCGGCACACCTGGTGCCTGATCAGGATCAAGTCGGCCAGTCGGATCCAACCTCAGAAACTGACAAATCTCCATCACCGTCACCACCTATAGATTTAAAAACATTGCCGAGTCATCTGAAATATGCCTCTTGGGCAAGGCACAGCAACTCCCAGTTATCATTGCTAGCAATCTCAACCGAGAGCAAGAAGACAAATTGCTGGAGGTCCTAAGGCAACATAAGAAGGCAATAGGGTGGAAGCTTTCTGACCTTCCTGGCATAAACCCCTCCATCTGCATGCATAGAATATTAATGGAGGAGGAAATCAAGCCCATAAGGCAACCGCAAAGAAGATTGAATCCAACACTCCTGGACGTGGTCAAAAAGGAAGTTACCAAACTCCTTGCTGCAGGGATCATCTACCCCATCTCGGATAGCCAATGGGTGAGCCCTGTGCAAGTGGTGCCAAAGAAGTCCGGGATGACTGTCATGAAAAATCAGCAGGATGAGCTGGTACCAACTAGGATTCAGAATAGTTGGCGAGTGTGCATTGACTACAGAAGATTAAACCAAGCAACTCGTAAGGATCACTTTCCTCTGCCTTTCATTGACCAGATGCTTGAGAAGTTAGTAGGGAAATCCCATTACTGCTTTCTGGATGGATTCTCAGGCTACATGCAAATCCATATAGCCCCTGAAGATCAACATAAGACAACCTTCACCTACCCATTTGGTACCTTTGCGTACACACGCATGCCATTTGGCCTCTGCAATGCTCCGAGTACATTTCAACGTTGCATGATGAGCATCTTCTCGGACTTGCTACAGGACTGCATGGAGGTGTTCATGGATGACTTCACGGTATATGCCGATTCATTTGATGCATGTCTGAGTAATCTATCAAGAGTGTTGAAGAGATGCATTGACACAAATCTCGTGCTCAATTTCGAAAAATGTCATTTCATGGTGACTGAAGGAATAGTGTTGGGACACCTGGTCTCCAACAGGGGCATCGAGGTAGACAAAGCAAAGATAGATATCATTACTTCCCTTCCAAACCCCGCTTCTGTGTGGGAGGTTCGCTCATTCTTAGGACACGCAGGTTTCTACAGGAGATTCATCGAAAATTTCAGTAAACTAGCCTTGCCTCTGTCCAAGCTGCTATAGAAGGATGTGGAATTCAACTTTGACCGGCCCTGTATGGAAGCATTTCAAGAGCTGAAGAGAAGACTCACATCCGCCCCCATCCTGCAAGCACCAGATTGGGACCTCCCCTTTGAATTGATGTGTGACGCATCCAACTCGGCATTGGGAGCCGTTCTCGGCCAAAGAGCTCGAGCCGGCCAACCAGTGCACGTGGTAGCCTATGCATCCAGAACTATGGATCCGGCCCAGCAAAACTACACAACAACTGAGAAGGAGCTCTTGGCAATAGTTTTTGCCGTGGACAAATTTCGTTCCTACCTTCTCGGTTCCAAGATAATTGTGTTCTCTGACCATGCTGCCTTAAGGTACTTGCTGAAGAAGCCTGATGCTAAGCCAAGACTGATTAGGTGTATGCTTCTTCTTCAAGAATTCAACCTAGAAATCAGAGACAAGAAGGGTGCTGAGAATTCTGTAGCAGATCATCTGAGCAGAATTGAGAAAGAAAGCGAACTGATGCCTATCCGAGACGAGTTCCCTGATGAGCAATTGCTACATATAAAAACGTCTCCACCTTGGTTTGCTGACATTTGTAATTTTGTTGCAGCATCTCGGTTTCCACCAGAGGCATCTCGGGCATACAAAGATAAACTAAGAAGCGATGCCAAATACTACATTTGGGATGATCCCTACCTTTGGAGACTATGCAGTGACAAGATCATCCGTAGGTGCATTCCTGAAGCCGAGTTCAATTCGGTTCTCCAGTTCTGCCACTCGGCACCTGGAGGCGGTCACTATGGATCAACTCGGACTGCCAGGAAAGTACTAGACTGTGGCCGTTACTGGCCAACTATCTTCAGGGACGCGCATGAATTCGTCTCCACCTGCGAGAATTGCCAAAGAGCAGGAGTGGCCATGAATAGAAGGCATGAAATGCCCCAGCAACCCATCCAATTCTGTGAAATCTTTGATGTCTGAGGAATAGACTTCATGGGGACATTCCCAGTCTCCAATGGCTACTCATACATTCTGCTGGCTGTGGATTATGTATCAAGATGGGTAGAAGCCATTGCCACCAGAACAAATGATGCAAGAGTGGTTGCGGACTTTCTGAAGTCCAATATTTTCTGCAGGTTCGGTGTGCCAAAAGCACTCATAAGTGACCAAGGCAGTCACTTCTGTAACAGAGCTATGGCTTCCCTTCTTCAAAAATATGGAGTAGCACACAAAATTGCTACTGCCTACCATCCCCAAACAAATGGCCAAGCAGAAGTGTTCAACAGGGAAATCAAGCAAACATTCCAAAAGATGACCAATCCCAGCAGGAAGGACTGGAGCCGTCTCCTTGAGGATGCTCTCTGGGCTCATAGAACTGCATACCGAACACCTTTAGGGATGTCTCCCTATAGGATTGTTTCGGTAAAGCCTGTCACCTTCCTGTGGAGCTAGAACACAGAGCATACTGGGCTGTTAAGCAGTGCAATTTGGCTTATGACTAAGCAGGAGAGCAGAGAAAATTTCAGTTGCAAGAGTTAGATGAGCTCCGCTTGGAAGCATATGAAAACTCTAGGATCTACAAGCAGAAAATCAAGCGATTCCATGACCAGCAGATCCTGGGAAAAGAATTCCGAGTTGGCCAGAAAGTTCTCTTGTTTAACTCACGCCTCAAGATCATTGTAGGTAAACTACGATCTAGATGGAATGGGCCTTTTGTTATCACTAATGTGTTTCCCCATGGTGTAGTACAGCTAAAAGATGAACACAGCAACAGCACCTTCCAGGTCAATGGGCATCAGATTAAGCCATTCCATGAAGGTCCAACGCCTATCACTCATGACATGGAGATAATATCATTGATGGAACCAGCATCTACAGATGACCCTGCCTCGCATTGAGAACAATGCAGATTTTAAGTGTGGAGGGGGGGATAAATATACAGTATCTCAATTGTTGTGTCTTAACTCTGTTCCCACTCTCCTGAACTGTGCTAATTTTAATTTTATTAGTTTTAATCACTTTGTTGTTTTCTTTCAGTTGCATCGTTTTGTCATGTTTTTCAATAAAAGCTGCCTAAGCCGAGTCCATGCCGGTTCTGTGCCATCTCGGCCGGATCCAGAACATCTTCGGCCTAGCAGAGTTTCAATTTTGTCATTTACCTTTAATCTTTCCTCCTAATCAGAATTTTCAAATGGATTGTCAAAAGTAAAATTGTTTTGAAAAGAATCTTGAACTGGCTTTTGAAAGTTTGAATAAGTCAGTGGGAAGTAACTCTGCAACTGTGGCAAGAGATTTCTCTAGCTTGAGGGGAATGAAACTCTTGAGCTCTAGTCAATAGTTGATTGAGAATCTAAGAAGGAAACCACCTGTGTCAGAGCAAATACAACCTGTGTGAGATTTTGAGCCTTGTAAACATTGATGGCTTACATCTTGCCATTTCTCTTCTTTTTCTAGTGTGATTTTTGCATTCATGACAACTGCATATTCTACATTTTGCCTTAACTCTCTGGATACAACTGTTCTCACATGCAGGAATGACATGATCTAGGCCATGTTTCTTATAAGACCTGAGCCAAATAAAGCCTACCTGAACAAATGTGTATGTTATTTACCCCTTTTGAGCCTAATGTAACCATTCTTCCTAACAGTTCACTACAAGCCAAGGCCAGAAAAACCATGAATCAACCTCACCTTCGAGGAGCAGAGGAGCTTTGGAATTGTTTTGGGAGTAAATCATGATCAAGTGTGGGGGAACTCCAGGAAGCAAAAGGTTGTTCAGCACCCTCTAAGGCTTGAAAATGCAAGAAAAAGAATAAAAGCAAGTGAAAGAAAGGAAAGAGAAAAAGAGGAAGTAGCAGCTGAAAATCTGAGCTGAAACAAATAAAGAAAGAAAATAGCTGCATAAGTTGAATAATAAGAAAAAGAAAAGAAAATGCGCTGGTAGCAGCAAGAAGGAGGAATTGACAGCATCCTGGGTTATCCCTCAAGCTGATAAAGCTTACTCCCTATTGCTCCTCTCTTCCTCGTGGGTCCTGAAGCTAGTTTTCCCATATTCTATCCTACCCGTGACCCAGCCTCGCTACAAGCCGAAAAGAAGTCCTAGTGATCATAATTGTGTGTTTTTGCAGGTGTAAGAAGAGAGATTCGCCAAAGTATGGTAATATCAGTTCCATGAATGTTGAGTGTAAATACAAGCCCAGACACATGAGAAATGAAAGAGTTATTTGCCTAAAAGAGAGCTTTGTCACTCTTGGTTACCTTCTCTTGTTTACAGGTCATGAATTTGCCTAGAGCACGGAAGGAGTAATTTCCGGATTGTTAGAGTATCTCGATCTCAGAGTGAATGAGTACTGACTCTGTCTCGGTTGAACTAAAGGAAGCCAAGTGAAGAAAATTCTTTTCTATCTTTAAAAATTTCCCCTTGATGATTTTCATTTTATTTTGCCCAGGAGTGCAAAAGGATAAGTGTGGGGGTGTGATGAGTCACAATTTATACATCTTTTAGACACCTAAGAAGGAGGTTTACAAGACTATTATGTGCTTAAGAGTGGATTGTTAGCTAAGATTCATTCTATGGGTTCGATTATAGAGGAAATACAAATTTGTGTTAATTTAGATTTCTTAGCTAATAAAAGTGTCACTCCTTCTTCTGCAGGTCAAACTGAGTTGACCAGGGTCAACAAAAGGAATCTCAGCCGAGATGAAGTCATCCTGGCCAGTCCGACTCCATCTCGGCAGGAACAAAGTCGTCTCGGCAACCCATGCCATGCAGCTCAGCAGCCAAGTAGAGAGGCCTAGTTGTATTGACCACATCAGCTATCCAGCTCGGAGGCCATCTCAGCATCAGCTCAAATGCCATGTCACTCCTAGGAAATCTGCCATGTCACGTTAGAAGATCTACATAGGGGTAGAATAGGATCTTTCACAATGTAATTCTGTTAGGATTCGATAGGATAAGCATATCACAGCTCGTGTATATATAGGAAGAGTTGTGCACTTTTTACACGTTCTGTCTTTGAATTCACTCTTAATACACTTCATTTACTCCATCTCCTCGCCCTCATCCTTCTATTCATGGTGGTGCACGGTGCTGCATTGGCATTTCTCTCGATTGAGGAAGTGTAGGTCTGAGACTGGGAAGCCGAAGTCTGCCAGAGGGGACCGATCAGACTATTGACGCACTCTGGTGGAGCTGATCCTCAGCGCTCAGGCTAACGGAGGTGAACCACCACCATCAACCATGGCGATCATCGTGGAAGATGGATTCATCTGAAGTTAGGACCATTGTATTTGTATTCTGTCTCTATTAATCGATTTCATTCTGCATTTCATATCTCCTTTCTCTTTCCTCTTCTTTAATTCATGCTTGAATCGCGATTGCATTTGAATATGGACAATGTTAAGCTAAGCCGATTGGAATTGGTTTAACTAATTCAGTAGGTAATTAGTTAACGATAGTTAATCGAGAACCTAAAATCAGTTCTGCACTTAATCCCTGCCAACTGATGAGGTAGCGATTGCGTAATTCCTCGGTATGGCAATGGACGAATGTTTGACGATCGTCATAAGACTATCAAAGGCTGATATGGACTGAGAACTGGAGTGTGGAACCTGGACTGGACTTGACTAATGGAACTGAACATGAACGCAGTTACATAATAATAATAATAGAGAATTTGTACAGTAGTATATGTTTATTGCATTCATAGTCTTAGTCTATTTCTTGCTTTACTTGCATTCCCAACCCCCCGGTTACTGCCTTTTAAGTCTGAGACAGAAATAGTCCACCTCTATAGCATTTGTCTGCACTTAACCGAGACCAAGCCGGATCGTATCTGTTGAGATCAACTCGGTTCAGTCTCTATTGAGAGCAACTCGGCCATTGCCGAGACGAGTCAGTACTTTACGTCTCAGATTCTACTCCATTTCACTTTACACCAATTCACAACTAAACACAATGTGTCCTTCAGAAGAATGACCTAGGGTTAGCTATACTATAGTTAGCTTTAGTTATTTGATAAGCGCGTAAAACGACTGTAAAAACGCCCATCATCAGACATGCATGATTATACAGAAGATTTATCAAGAACTTCGGCAAGATTGTCCTACTGTTGTCCAAGCTGCTACAGAAGGATGTGGAATGTAAATTTGACCAGCCTTGTATTGAAGCCTTTTAGGAGCTAAAGAGTCGACTCACATCCGCCCCTATTCTCCAAGCACCTAACTAGGAGTTTCCATTTGAGCTTATGTGTGATGCATCCAATTCGGCATTAGGAGCCGTCTTAGGCCAAAGAGCTGGAGTCGGCAAGCCAGTGCATGCAATTGCTTATGCATTTCGTACAATGGACTCGACCCAGTTAAATTACACAACAACTGAGAAGGAGCTATTAGCAATCGTGTTTGCTTTGGACAAATTTCGTTTATACCTACTCGACTCAAAAATCATTGTGTTCTTTGACCATGCTGCACTGAGATTCTTGTTGAAGAAGTCAGATGCCAAGCCAAAACTGATTCGGTGGATACATCTCCTTCAAGAATTCAACATAGAGATAAGAGACAAGAAAGGTGCTAAAAATTCAGTAGCAGATCACTTGAGTAGGATTGAGAAGGAAGATGACCCGATGCCCACCAGAGATGAATTCCCAGATGAGCAACTATTGCACATCACCACGCCTACACCATGGTTTGTAGACATCTTCAACTTTGTGGCAGCATCTCGGTTCTCACTAGAGGCATCTTAGCTATACAGAGAAAGACTTCAAAATGATGCCAAGTACTACATATGGGATGATCCCTACCTTTGGAGACTTTATAACGATCAAGTCATTCGTGCATTCCTGATGCCGAGATCAACTCGGTCCTCTAGTTTTGTCATGCAGCACCTGGAGGCGACCACTATGGTTCCACTCAAACTGGTAGGAAGGTACTTGATTGCGAGTTCTATTGGCCCACCATTTTCAGAGATGCCTACCAATTCGTCTCCTCCTACGAGAAATGTCAAAAAGATGGAGTGGCCATTAGCAGAAGGCATGAAATGCCTCAACAACCCATACTGTTATGCGAAGTCTTTGATGTTTGGGGTATCGACTTCATGGGGCCATTCCTATTCTCCAATGGGTATTCATATATTCTACTGGTCGTAGACTACGTGTCAAGATGGGTAGAGGCTATAGCCACCAAAACCAATGATGTCGGGGTTATAGTGGATTTTCTGAAGTCGAATATATTCTATCGGTTTGGGGTGCCAAAAGCTCTCATAAGTGACCAAGGTAGTCACTTCTACAATAGAGTCATGTCCTCTTTACTCAACAAGTATGGGGTGGTACATAGAATTGCCACAACCTATCACCCTAGACCAACGGCCAAGCTGAAGTTTTCAACAGGGAAATAAAGAAGATGCTGCAAAAGATGACTAATCCCAATAGGAAGGATTGGAGTCGACTCCTTGAAGATGCTCTTTGGGCACATAGAATTGCATACCGAACTTCGTTGGGGACGTCCCCCTACAGGATTGTCTTCGATAAAGCCTGTCATCTTCCTGTGGAAATAGAACACAAAGCTTACTAGGTTGTCAAGCAGTGCAATCTGGCCTATGACCAAGTAGGGGAACAAAGGAAATTCCAACTGCAAGAACTGGACGAACTCTGCTTGGAGGCCTATGAGAACTCTTGGATCTATAAGTAGAAATTCAAGTGATTTTATAATCAGCAGGTCTTAAGAAAAGAGTTCCAAGTCAGCCAGAAAGGACTCTTGTTCAATGCACATTTAAAGCTCATTGCAGGAAAGCTCTGTTCTAGATGGGATGGACCTTTTGTTATTACTAATGTTTTTCCCTATGGTGCAGTAGAACTAAAGGATAAACACACCAATAGCACCTTCTAGGTCAATGGGCACCGAATTAAGCTATTTCAGGAAGGTCTAGCACCAACACCAAGCAACATGGAGACCATCTCATTAATGGATAGCGTGGCCATCCGAGGCTTGCCGAATTCTGTGCTTAAAAGTCTTGTTCTTTTCTTTAAAATGTAAACTCCATATCTGGTTTAACTTTGTTTTAACTTTGGTTTTATTTTTTTTTCTTTTCAAGTTCAAATTTTTGTTTTGTTTCTTTTTTGTTCCTTTCTTTCGTTTCCGTTAAGTCGAGTTCGTGCCAAATCTGACTCCATCTCGGACGGATTCGAACCAACTTCGATTCGACCCAGCCAATTTCAATTTTTGTTGGAATTTTGCTTTTGTTTTTCCTGACTGAATTCAGAATTTTGAATGCTGAAAAAATGCCCTAGAAAAGAATTTTAAATAATTTCTTTAAGTATTGGATGAGTCAGCAGGAAGCAATTCAAAATCCTGGAGGACAGATCTTTCAAGCTTGACAGGGGATGAAATCTTTGCACCTTAGGCAGTAGAAAAGAGAGACCATTAGTGGTAGAGAAATCAACCAGTGAGAATTTTTGAGCCTATGTACATATAGATGGCTGTGCATCTCACCATTCTTTCTTTCTTGTGTGATTTTTAAATCCATGTTAACTGAGTGTTCTAGATTTTGCCTTGACTCTCTGGATATATCTGGTTTCGCATGCAGGAATGAGATGATCTAGGCCATGTTTCCAATAAGCCTCGAGCCAAACAGACCTACCTTGTAAATCTTATCCCTTGTTTACCCTCTTTGAGCCTGAATGACCATTCTTTTTTGACAACTCATTACAAGCCGAAGCCGAAAAACATGATCAACCCCAACCTTAGGGATTAGAGGAGCTTCGGAATTGTTTTAGGAGTACTTCTCGTTCAAGTGTGGGGGAGACAACCCAGGACACAACAAGATTAGTGTATCAGAAAAGGGCCGAAGAGGAAAAGAAATAAAAAAAATTGCATGATGAAACAAGGAAAAGAAAGGCAGCAGAAACTAGAAGTTGCAACAAAAAGAAGGAAAGGAACAAGTGCAAGAAAACAAAAGAAAAATCGAAGAAGCAGCAGCCAAAAGTCATAAGCTGTGATGAAAACACAACACATAACTGTAGAATAAGAAGTGAGAAAAAGAAGAAAAGAAAAGCAGGAAAAGGGAAAGAAAGGAGGGGAGTCAGAACTGTTCCTAGAAAATTGCAGTGCCTCGGGGATACTCCCTACACTGGCAAAACTACTCCCCACTGCTCCACTCTTCTCTATGGTTAGGAAGCTCACTTCCCCATCCTGTATCCCACCTTTTAACCCTTGCCATAATACAAGTCGAGAATGAAGTCCTTGTGATCAGGACTACATGTGTTTTTGAAGGTGTGGAAGGAGAGACCAATCAAGGTTTGGTAATACCAGTTACATGGGATGTTGAGTGTATATACAAGCTCAAAAACTTGAGAGGATTGAAAGAATATTTTCCTAAGGGAGAACTCTATCACTCTCGGGCGTCCTTTGATGTTTGCAGGTCACTTAATTGCCTTGAGTGTGGAGAAAGTAATTTTCACATCTTGTTTGAACATCTCAACTCTGGGTGAAGGAATGTTGATTCTGTTTTATCTAAGGATTGAGAAAATTATTGAAAATTCTTTTTCTCTTTTAAAACCTCCCTGGTGTTTGAACTCTTATTTTGCACAGGAGTGCAAAAGTGTAAGTGTGGGGGTCTGATGAGCCATATTTTATACACCTTAGAAGGACCTAAGATGAGTGTTTTAGGATCATTTGATGCTTAAGAATTGGGTATTAGCTAAGATTCATATTATGAACCTAGAAATAAGGAAAGCATAAATTTGTACTAATTTGAGGATTTTAACTAATAAGAGAATTTATTCCTTTTTGCAGGCCAAATTGATCTCAGTCCAGCAAGAGTCTCGGCCTAGGTGAGTCGTCCTAGCCAGATCGAATCCTTCTTGAACTGGCCGGCTCTGCAGGTCCAACAACCACGTGGAGCAGCTTAGATTAGCAAGCCAATCTGGCATCCAGGTCAGCTCTATCCAGCTCAACTACCCTGTCACTCTAGGAGAAGTTTGCAGCGCAAGTTACGCAAGGGTAGAGTAGGAATTTCACTTTGTAATTTAGTTAGGAGTCAGTTAGCTTGCGTGTTCAGAAGTCCAGCTCGTGTATATATAGGAGCTGGGCACATTTAATGGTTGTTGAATTCAAACTTGATACCATATACATTTATGCTCCGTCTTCTCGCTCACGCCTCCATCTCCACGGTGGTGCACGATTCTTCATTGGTATTTCTCTCGATTGAGGAAGTGCGGGTCAAGGGCTGAAAGGTCAAAGGTTGCTAGAGGGGACCACTTTTTTTGCCATCGCACTCTGGTGGACCTGATCCTCAATGTCTTGGCCAACAAAGGTGAACCATCACCGCCGACCATGGCGATCGTCGTGGAAGACGAATCCATCGAAATCACAACCTGTGTTTTTATTTCATTCTTAATAATATGAGTAGTTCTGATTCCCATCTCGTGTTACGATTCCTGCATTTTAGTCTGCTTTACTATGTTGCGATTGCGCATTGTTCAGTAGAGAGTGTTGAACTAGGCCGATTGGAACCAGTTTAACAACTTCAGTAGGTAATCAATTAGAGAACCTAAAATCAACTCTGAACTTATTCCCTGCCAACTGATGAGGTAGCGATCGCGTAATTCCTCAGTATGGCACTGGATGAATATTTGATGATCGTCAAAAGAGAAGCTAAGGTTGATATGGAATGTGAACGTGAGTGAACGAACTAGAGCCGACCTGATTGTTGAGATGGAGTATGAACACAGTAATAGTAGTAAATGTAGTCTAGCTTAGCTACATTTACATTCTTAGTTTGATTGCTTAATCTACATCCAACCCCCTATTTACTGCAATTTAGTTCAAAACAGAGTTAGTCCGACTCTATTGCGTTTGTGAGCACTTAGCCGAGACCGTGTCGGATAAGGCTCTACTGAGTCCATATCAGACCTGTCTCTGCTGAGAGCAACTTAACACTTAGCTGAGAGTGAGTCTGCATTTTACACTTGAGTTTCTTTGCAACTCTAGTTCTCACACAAGACCATAATTAAGCGCACTATGTCCTCAAGAGAATTCGACCTAGGGTTGACTATGCTATAGTTAGCTTTAGTTTATTTGATGCATGTTGAGATGACTAAAAATGAGCTTTATAAGGCCAAAGCCAGAAAAACCATGATTGAACTCAACCTTAAAGGGTAGGGGAGCTTTGGAATTGTTTTGGGAGTAGGTCATGATCAAGTGTGGGGGAGACACCAGGGGACAAAGCAAGAGTAGTGCATTCAAAAAGGGTTAAAAAAGAAAAGAAAGATAGAAACAAGTGCAGGAAAATAAAAGAAGTAGCCAAAAGTCATAAGCTGTGACAAAAACCCAACATAAAGCTCCAAAGAAGAAGTGAGAAAAGAAGAAAAGAAAATTAGAAAAAGGGAAAGAAAGGAAGTGAGCTAGAGCTGTTTCGAGTGGACTCGTACTGCCTTGGAGATACTCTCCATGCTGGCGAACCTATTCCCCATTGCTCCTCTCTTCCCTACCGTTAGAAAAACTCACTTATCTATCCAGTACCCCACCTTTTGACCCAGGCCACGATACAGGCCAAGAATGAAGTCCTTGTGATCATGATTACATTTGTTTTTGAAGGTGTGGAAGGAGAGACCAGTCAAGGTTTGGTAATACCAGTTACATGGGATGTTGAGTATATATACAAGCTCAAAAACTTGAGAGGATTGAAAGAATATTTTCCTAAGAGAGAACTCTATCACTCTCGAGCGTCCTTTGATGTTTGTAGGTCACTTAATTACCTTGAGTGTGGAGAAGGTAATTTTCACAGATTGCTTGAACATCTCAACTCTTTGGGTGAAGGAATGCTGACTTTATTTTTATCCAGAGCTTGAGAAATTTATTGAAAATTATTTTTCACTTTTAAAAATCTCCCTTGTATTTGAACTCTTATTTTGCCCAGGAGTGCAAAAGTGTAAGTGTGGAGGTCTGATGAGTCATATTTTATAAACCTTACACGGACTTAAGATAAGTGTTTTAGAGATCATTTGGTGCTTAAGAATTGAGTATTAGCTAAGATCCATATTATGGACCTAGGAATAGGGAAAGTGTAAATCTGTTCTAACTTGAGGATTTTAGCTAAAAGAATTTATTCCTTTCTACAGGCCGAATTGAGCTCAACCCATCAAGAGTCCCGACCCAAGTGAGTCGTCCCCACCAGATCGACTCCTTCCCGAACCGACCAGCTTTGTAGGTCCAGCAGCCACATAGAGCAGCCCAATTAGCAATCCAATCTAAGCGTCCAGGTCAGCGCCATGTCACTCATGGAGAAGCTTTCAACGCAAGTTACACAAGGGTAGATTAGGAAGTTCAATCTATAATTCTGTTAAGAGTTTGTTATCCATCATGTTCAGTAGGCCAGCTCGTGTATATATAGGTAAAGCTAGGCACTTTTAATTGTGGTGGAATTCAAACCTAATCTCCATACGTTCCCCTCCATCTTCTCGCTCGTGCCTCCATCTTCACGGTGGTACACGATACTTCATTGGTGTTTCTCTCGATTGAGGAAGCACAGGTTAAGGATTAAGAGGCCGAAGGTTGTCAGAGGGGACCGCTTGGCTTGCCATTGCATTCTGGTGGACCTGATCCTCAGCGCCTTAGCTAACAGAGGTGAACCATCGCTATTCAACCATGGCAATCATCGTGGAAGACAAATCCACTGAATTCACACCCTGTGTTTGTATTTCGTTCTTAATGATACGAGTAGTTTCTGATTCCAATCTCTTGTTTGCGATTCCTATACTTTAATTCGCTTGCTGTGTCGCGATTGCATATAGTAATATGGACAAATGTTGAACTAGGCCGATTGGAACCGGTTTTACAACTACATTAGGTAATCAATTAAAGAACCTAATAGAGAACCTAGAATCAACTCTGGACTTAATCACTGTCAACTAATAAGGTAGAGATTGTGTAAATCCTCGGTATGGTAATGGACGAATGTTTGGAGATCATCATAAGGAAACCTAAGGTTGATATGGAATGTGAACTTGAGTGAACGAACCAAAACCGACTTGATTGTTGAGACTTGGCATGAACACAGTAGTAGGAGGAGGAGTAGCTAGTTTAGTTGCATTTACATTCTTAGTTTAATTGTTGTTTTACTCGATCTACAACCAACCCCCGGTTTCCTGCATTTTAGTCCGAAACAGACTATCTCTCTGTACAACATCAAAGTTTTATTGTTGTCATTGATGCAATTGAAACACCTACATCAATACAAGAAGCTTTGAAAGATGAGAATTGGGTTCAAGCAATGAAAGATGAGATGGAGGCGTTAGAGAAAAACTCAACTTGGGAGATTGTTGATAGACCTAAAGACAAAAGAGTTGTAAGCTGTAGATGAATGAACATACACTATGAAGTATAAATCTGATGGGACCCTTGAGTGATACAAAGCAAGATTGGTTGGTAAAGGGTATACACAGACTTGTGGAATAAATTATGAGGAAACATTTTTCCCTATAGCAAAGATGAAAACCGTAAGAGTTATTATTTCCTTAACCACCCACTTTGGCTGGAACTTGCAACAATTTGATGTTAAAAATGCCTTCCTTCATGGAGACCTAGAAGAAGAAGTCTACATGGAGATTCCCCCAAGATCCTATTCTCATAGTGAGAAGAACAAGGTATACAGACTCAAAAAGGCATTGTATGGACTTAAACAATCTCCTTGAGCATGGTTTGGAAGATTTGCTCAGGTCATGATATCCCTAGGATATAGGTAGAATCAAGATGATCATACTTTCTTTATAAAACATTCTCCTAATGGTAAACTCACCCTTCTCCTTGTCTATGTAGACGATATGATTGTTATAGGTGATGACAAGATTGAAAAACTAACTTTGAAGGAAAAGTTGGCAACACAATTTGAAATGAAGGAGTTGGGAAAGTTGAAATACTTCCTTGGAGTTGAGGTTGAATATTCCAAACAAGGTATATTTATCTCCCAAAGGAAGTATGTACTCGTTCTCCTCAAAGAAACAAGAAAATTGTGATGCAAGACCTTAGGGGTACCTATTGAGCAAAACCATAGGATTGGGTGTGAGAAAAGTCCAATCATAAAGAAGTTCCAATATCCAAGATTGGTGGGGAAATTGATCTACTTATCCCACACTAGTCCAGATATTGCCTATGTTGTTAGTGTGGTTAGCCAATTTATGCATGATCCTAGGGAAAGGCACCTTTAGGTAGTTGAAAGGATTCTCCAGTAGTTAAAGGAAAGTCTAGGAAAAGAACTGTTGTTCATAAAAGAAGGAACATTGTCCATGGAAATATATACAGATGCAGACTATGCAAAATCGGTTATGAATAGAAGATCCACCTCTGGATATTGTATGTTTCTAGGAGGAAATCTAGTAACTTGGAGGAGCAAGAAGCAAAATGTGGTTGCTCGATCTACTATAGAAGCAGAATTCCGAGCCATGGCACAGGGTATATGTGAAGGATTATGGATGAAGATTATTCTTGATGACCTCAAAGTAAAATATGAGGGGCCTATAAAGTTGTTTTGTGACAACAACTCAACTATGAGTATTGCCCATAATCCAATCCAACATGATAGGACAAAGCACATTGAGATTGACAGACACTTCATTAAAGAGAAGTTAGACAATGGATGTATAGTCACAACACATGTTGCTATAGGACTCCAAGTGGCAGATGTTTTCACCAAAGGGCTCCCTGCAACTAGATTTCAAGAACTCAATGGCAAGTTAGGAATGATTGATATTCATTTACCAACTTGAGGAGGAGTGTTGGAGATATTGTAAATATCTTATAAGATATGGTAGGTAACTTATTAAGAGGTTACAAACATCTAAATATCTTATTAGATTAAGTGGTTACAAATATTTAAATATGTCATTAGGAGATCGTGAGATCGTGAATATCGCATATTATCTAATTATCTTTTAATTTGTTATTAGTTATAATATCTTTAGGTAGTTGACAATTACCTTATAAAAAGGGAGATTAGAAATTGTACGATTTAATTTAATCAATACACAATTTCTTTTACTTCCAATTAAAAGTGCTTCAGAAAGTGGAATCTCTTGGGAGCTTGGACAACTCAGGCCAAGCCCATGCCCAATCATATACACTACATGGGCATGTTTCTTTCACTCTCAAAAGCATGAAGACATCATTTGGATTTCATTTTAACTTTCTTCGTTTTAGGCTACTAGCTATATGTCTGTTTGGCTTGTGTGAGGATAGGATAGTCTTATTCCTACAGTAGGATAAGGATATAGCATGTTTAGATAGCAGGATATACTATCCCACCATCCAAATGTGTGAAGAAGACATCATTTGGATTTCATTTTAACTTTCTTCGTTTTAGGCTACTAGCTATATGTCTGTTTGGCTGGTGTGAGGATAGGATAGTCTTATTCCTACAGTAGGATAAGGATATAGCATGTTTAGATAGCAGGATATACTATCCCACCATCCAAATGTGTGAAGAGGTGCCTATATAAGGATCCTTTCACCCCTTGTATTCATAACTTTTGGTATATCTTTGAATTCAATAGAATTTGTGAGAGTTTTGTTCTTATTAAACGTTTAAGAGGCTTGTGGTGAATCCCTAACAACTCTTATCTTGCACTTAAGAGAGAGTGGTGAGTTACCGTTCGCCCATTTATCATCCATGTTTTACATTTTGTTCACCCTTTTCCTTAAACATAGCTTCTATGCCTACTCAAAGTTCAAAAAGGAGTCATTTGGCTTCAACTCAATTTTGATAGCATATCAATAAAGGTATTTGAGCAAGACCAAAAGAACGAAAGAAAAAGAAAAGAATAGATGAAAGCGAGAAACCAACAAATCTGAATATTAATCTCTTTGGTTATATTACAATAGTACAAAGAGCTTCTGTTTATAAAGTAGCTTTGCCTCTGATAGTTATATTGGCTAAACAGAAAACAATTATAAGTATAACATAAACTAACTTATCATTATCTTTTACGGTACATATTTTAAGAATTAGTTGTAACTTAATAAGTACTAAATTGGCTTATTTAACAAACCTTTCAAGTATAGTTATGGTTAGTGTGCTTAACAATACAAAATACCCATTCAATAATACCCATTCAATATGATTATGAAATTATTATTGACTATAAATAATATATACAGTAAAATTATATTTAATTATAATAATAATAATTCATTTTTAACGCATCAATGTATGGCTTTTGATTGAAGAAGCTACAAGGATGCCTGAAGACACAACTACTACAGTGGTTGAGGAACTATAGTGGTGACCACCTATAGAGACTCTAATGATTACATAAGTAAAAAAGGGGACAGTGGATGAATAAATGGGAGTGGTTGCGTACCTGATCATGAAGTGTGATAAATTGAACTTTTGTATATTAATGCAAGTAGATTTTTGGGTGAAACTGCATTATTTTTAATTATTAGCGTGCAAAATTCACTATTGTTCTTTGATTTTGATACAATACAAGTTCACAAGCCAAAAGGAAGAAAAAAGAATGAAAACTTGAATGTTTGGACTTAAAAGAGGAAGCCCAGAGAAAAAGCGCGACCATGCTTTGATAAGCACAATTGTGAACAAAGGCAGAAGATGAAGTGTAGTCATACTTCCATTTAGCAAGCTCATGCTCAAGCTAGAACAATCAAACATAGTCGTGTTTCTATTCAACATGGTCGTGCTTAAGCTAAGATAGTGCAAAATAGTTGCACTCTTATCAAGCATGCCTTGCTCAAGCATAAACATACTAACATGGTTGTGCCCCCTTTCAGCATGGTTGTACAAGCTCACCAAGAGGGACCAATCCTTTAATTATAAAAGGAAGCAACTAAGGGGTAGAAAAAGACATCCTAGAAGTTCCAAAGATTCAATTCTCTTATACTTTCTCTCTCTATAAGTTTTTATAGCACTCTTGAGAATTAAGGCTCTTTAGCAAGGTTATGACATAGGGCTAAGTGAAGAAGCAAAGCTTCCACTCTCTACCAGTTCTTCTTTCTTACCTTTCTCTATGTTTTCTTTGTTTGCTTACATTATAATCATGAGTATGAGTGATTAAACTCAATTTGTTTATTCTGGCATAATTTGTATTTGAAACCCCTAATATGAAATTGAATGTGAATTCTTACTTTTATTTTATTAAGTTGTTTTATTTTCGAATATACTTTGAATTTGACACATCTGTTCATACTTCAAAATCAACCAACTGATGCATTGAAGTCTAATCCATACTTCTCCAATATTATGGTGTCAGGTGACTCATAAAATAATATATAAAAAATTAGTAAATTAGTATAATATATTAAACTAAAATGAAGAAACCAATGTTGGATAGCTCAATTTTAACTTTCTTCTTTCTCTCAAAAAAAATACAAGTTAAAAAATCACAGCTAAAAAGGAATTGCTTAGATTGAAATCTTTTTCATCGCAAAGTTAAGAAGAAAAATGGACCCATATAAACAACAAAGTATCAAGCCTAAACACATCCTAACTACCTCATGTTTTAAAAAATTCACAAAACAACTTATGTCTTAGCAATTACAAATTAAACATTAATGATTGACAACTAAATTTTTAAAAATAATGAGTCGAGACAGTTACGAATACCTTTGTTTATGAGATCAGTTGTGTCTTCCCATTTCCTCTTGGGATTTCAATAAGTCAGCTTTAACAGGGAAAACCACAATTAAGATATTTAATAGTCAATATTCACTTCCATTTTATAGATGCAAAAAAAATATAGTGCTCATTAATCAAACCTTTGTCTGCTTACCTTATCTTTAACAAAGTTTATAACTTTCTCACGAATAGCATCATCTATGCTTGGCTCTTCAACACTGCCAATGTGCTCAAACAAAGTCGTCAAAGAAGTTGCATTGACAACTAAACTATAAGAAGAACCAAAGTACAATACCAATTATAAATGTAAAAAATCTAGAAAGCCTATTGTGTGATAATTGTAAAAATTTAAGCATTCATGGGCATGAATTTTTTGTGTAAGTACAACATTCAGAGCAATTAGCCTAACTCCGTGCCATTATTTTGGCATGCAATAGTTTTACAAAATTATTAGACTTACACAATTAATCTGATCAATCCATACCTTGTGAGGAATTCTTTGGCGAGCAGCTTGATTTCTACTCTCCTAAGCATAACCCATAATTGGAGATCCAATCCTCTCTTATCTGGTACAAAGCAAATCCAGGAAAGGTAATATTAAAACTAGCCAACCAATATAGAATTAGTTAACATTCATCGTTCAAACCAAAATTAAGTTAGAAATCATTGTTTCATTTAGAGCTTTGGCATGCACATTTTATTATTTGAAAGAAAAACTTAACTTACCAATGTGACCTTAATTGTGGTCATGTGGTGTGAAGACTCCAAAGATCTTGTTTGGCCAAAATGAGGGTTGTGAGCTATATTTTTTAAAACCTTGAATATAACCACACTAGGTTGTGAAAAGAATACAAATTCACTGTGAGATATAAATAGAACATAAATGAAATCAAAAGAAATTTCATTACTCATGAAAGCTAAACTCATCATTGGTTATACTAGCTAGACATAAAGTTCACAAGTTTGTATCTTCATTCTTCAGTTGCAAGATTTCAAAGGATTGAAATATTTTGTAACTTTCATTTAAGTATAATTTATAACACATATAGTATAGGTGTTATCAATTACTTCATTGAAGTGTGGATGATTCTTGAACGGGTGAAAGACTTCTTGCCTGTGCATTATTGCATATACTACCTGCCCTGGCCACATAAACAATCGATTAGATAGATGCAAAATGCTATAATGTAAATTTCAACTGATGCAAACTAGATAAAAATAGACGTGATAAATTTTCTCAACCAATGAAGTAAATATCAAATAGCTCAGGATTTTGAGGTAATCATAAGTTAGGATTGCATTTATTATTTTTCATACAAGCCTAAAAGGTTAGTATAAATGTGCAATTAAGTTGACTACACCAAAAGAATATAAAATTTCGAAAAAACGAATAATTAAAGTTTGTAATAAATAAAATAACAAAAGCACAAAGGAAGTATATAACATATCTTCTAGAAGGCTATTTCCTTTGATTGAGTTTCCTTTTGCTGTACAAAGCTTATTATCTCCACGTTCAGCTAATTTATTATAACTAATAAGTAGCAAAGATATGGCCACATTTTAAACCAAAAATTACAATGTTCTAAAATATGTAGAAATGGTAATAGAAATAGAAATACTACGAAGACAAATAAAAGAGTGTCATACTTGTGTGAAAGCATATAAAAAAGGCTTATTAGTCTTTGAGATGCATATGCACTCAATTAATGGATATTAGGTGCCATGTTAGCCAAAGTTGCCAAACATGTTTGGAGATAGGCATCCTATCATAACTCAATACATAATAGAATGATCAAAGGATATATAAATAAAACAAGCAATTTTATTAGTTTTATGCACATAAACTACTTGGATAAACAAGGATCAGAGATGTTTCTAAGATTGAAGTATGTCAATTTTACTTATATTTAATCTATTGGCATACTTTTTATGTAATCACAAACTTTAATAGACATAATCTAATTGATAAAACATATTTTAAGTACTTAATAGTGACTTAAGTTGAACATATTTAATATCATTTTATGTTTAATATTAATAAATTTATTGAGTCTTAGATTATTGGACCTAATTGAGCTTAATTGCTAATCTATGTTTATTTTTTCATTTAATTCTTATTATGATATTTTTGTATTGTGTAGGCCATATATGAAGTTACAAAATTCTAAATTGGACAATCTTAATGGCTTTGGAAAGCTAAGGCAAAGATTTACAACGTTTCTCTTTTGGGCTTAACCCGTTTTGATCATATTCAGTGTCAAAAGTCCGTGTAGAGTTGTGGCCTCTGCACCCACTTTGTTGCACCTTTCTTTGTATATTCTAACAAAATTTTTTTGGACCTTGGTTGGTGAGCGTTTGGATTGCAAATTCCTCTAGTCAAGGCCACCATCTTTGGCATTTAGAACATGTAATAATTAGTAGTTAGTTAGTAGGAGTTAGAAGTTAGTTAGTAGGAGTTAGAAGTTAGTTAGTAGGAGTTAGAAGTTAGTTAGACACTTCTCGGACCTTTCACATTTAGTTTAGAAAGAGGTTTTTTGTATCACAAGTTTCCTCTTTTCTCATTTTCGTTTTTGCTTTGGATTGTGCTACGTTTTCTATGATGATTGCCATGGAAGGCTAAGCTCTCTTATCGATTCAAGGTTCCAGGATTTTAGTTTGGTTTGAGTTCTTGAATCTTTCTTATGCTAATTCTTCTATGCTTCCCTTTTCTTTCCAATTCTTGACTTGTTTTCATGATTATGATTTCCCTTGAAGTTTTGGATTGTACTATGTTAGGTAATTGATTGATCACCTAAATTAACCAATTATGTGCTTGAATTCATACTTATTAGGAGTTGCGATTGTGATCTCAATTTGTATGGATGAATGTTAGATGATGATCTATTGGTTTGATATGAATTTGCTTACTTATTAGAACCGTGATAACGAATTGCATGATTGGATCCTTAGATTAGTGTTATATAATTCAATTTCATTCTATTTTTAATTTCATTCTATTTTTGTTCTACATTTTACAACCTCATAATTCTGTTTTGCATATTTTCAATTTTCTTCATGATTTTTGTATTACATAACCCCCCCTTTTATATTCTAATTTGGTTCCTATTCAAAAGGATTAGGCATTACATGATTGTATCCTTGAGAGATTCGATCTAGGTTAGTCCCTACACTACAAAATTAAGGAAAATATAGTAGTTTTGATAGTATTTTAACACCATCATCACTAACTAATCACAATTCTTTCAAAGTCTTAATCCCAGGCTTGTACAATTGTAAACTTTCTATATGTCCTTAAAAAAGATCACGACCTTCCAATATGGGGAATTTTAGGTAAAATACCTATAATTCAAATTCAACTATAATGGGAAGAAGCATTTCACATACAAGAAATAATCATAGTCAATAACATCATACATTCAATTAATAAAGTCATAACTAATACTAACTTAGAATAGTGGCACATCTCTCAATAATAACCATATTAACCAGAGAATATATTACATACTATATATGTAATGTTTGAATTAAATAATCAGTTTTTTACAATAAGATGAAAGCAAATGATTCTCTTCTTGGCTAATTTTATGATTAGAGATCTCTTCACAAAACATCTTAGGTTCTTTACCAATGGAAAAAAAACATGAACAATTTGATATTTCCTTATGTCAAACAAGACATATGATGTGTGATCCAGTAAGGAAAATATCAAAGATTTACATAGAATAATTTTTTTTTCAAAGAATGCCTCTTTAATCCGAACAACCATAGATAATAACTTTAAAAGCCATAAAACAGGGAATAAACTTCTAGAAATAATTAGTTTGGTGAGGATTGAATAGTGTCAGCCTTCTTATTTTCACAAAAATCCCTTTAATATATACCTTAATGCCTTCCAGCAAGAGACAAATAATCTTAAATACTCATAATAATAGTCGTGGTACACTCTACTCTGAAAATATAACAGGGCACTAACAAGAATTTTGCAAAAGTTAAGCAGAAAGAAACTGAGAATTAATCTCGTTTCATAAATTATACTTCAAACAAATCCTTGGAGCAAAGAACTAAAGAATGTGCCTAAGACATCTTTATCACAAGTTCACAACTATTAGGATTTCTTTCTCTACAACAAGGATCAATGAGTGTATCATAAACAAAATTGAAAATTTATATGCAAAGTGAGAGAGGATTTTGTAATTTAATTACTTTCTTGTTTTTAAATACATAACACAAATATAGCAACACTGATTACATGTCCTCTAGGCTCTTATTTCCAACATAAAATTATTAGAAAATAGTTAAAAGTGTGGTTTTAAAGTGCTATTTGAAAAGAAGCAACTAATCAAAGAAAAGACTTTCTATCTAGACTTCACCGAAGAGTTTTACTTATTACAAAATAGTTGCAACCAAACCAACATAATACGAAACAAAATCATAATTAGCCTTAGCCCCAAATGCAAAATATGTATGTAGACACTAAGATTAAATTCAATCACCCTTGAATAATCCTTTTTTTGGAAGTTTCACATGTACAAATATGAAAATAAATTAATTTAAACAATTAAAGGAAAAGGAGTTTCACATTCACGAATATGTAAATGCAAGGAAGTTTCTAAAAAAAAAAAGAAAGCATTTGAAAACCTCATCTTGTCCAATGTGGTTAAACTTCTCTTTCTTCAAAATTGATATGTCGAAATGAGGTTCAACCAACTCAGAAGTACTTAATCTCCAGTTCTGACACCATACAAGCACTGACGACAGCAACAACACATCAATGAAGCCTTATGAATTTGAAGCAGATATTGTAAGATGGAAATTGTAGAGCGAGTCCAATGGTGGAGAAGCTTTTGGTGGAAGGTTTGGCTAGGATTTTGGAGGAAACAGAGAGTGTCCAAGAGCAAGTCGTTGTAAATGAAATTTAAATAATTTTACTAATTTTAAACTCCAACAAAAGGATATTAACCATGATTCAATTATATTATTTTTAGTTTTACATATTTAAAATCCATAATTAATTTGCTTAAAATTAGCCACTGACAATGGATATCCATGATGCGAATATGTTATTGGTTCATGAGAAATCAAATTAATAAAATTGAGCTTTATATTTTAGAAAAAAATAATTTAGAAAAAATGTTTTAAAAGTAAAAATGTAATCAATAATTATACATACTGGTTAGTTGAAATAGAAAAGAATTTAGTTTTTATTTAGTAATAATTTATTGACAAAAAGAATTTTTTTCAAAACTAAAATTAATAAAATATTATTTAAAATCAACAATGTTTCAACAAAAATTAAAAAATTAGCTTTATTATCAATTGAAAAGAAATTTTAAACAAAATTAATTATAATAAATTAATAAATAATTGTATATCTCTGAAAGCTTGAAAGATAACCTTTGAATAGAAATAAAATTATATAAAAAATATTGTTATTATTTTTTATAAAAAATATTATTATTAATTTAAAAAAGGTCTCGCGAGAAAAATGGCTTTATTTGGCCTTGCCTCACAGCATCTAGGTAACTAAGTAAGCTATGCATGTATTAGTTTCTCAAGGACGTATTTTGAGGAAAAACCTTGCAGCACTCTGTGGAGAGAGAATTTTGAGGAATTGACATGTTTCTTAATGGAACAAGTAAGCTATTCACATTTTCAGTTTCTCAAGGACGGAAAAACCAAGCCACTTATATCAGTACTCCTGTAATGCTTCTCTCCCAACCCTTAATTATCACTACAAGAAAATTCAAAATTAATTACAACAAAATTTGGTAGATAAATTGTAACTAACATGTAATAAAAATAATTAACTATAAATTAGCTACAAAATAACTACAAAGTTGTTGGTAACATACAATGAGTAGCAAATTTACTAAGAAAACCATCCAAGTTAATTTGTAGTTATTTTATAAAAATTTATAACAAATTTGTAGTTAATTTATAGCAAATATTATTCATTTTTTCTCTTTTCTAGTTATATAGTTAGAATTTTTCAAAGAAATTTCATAATTAAACTATAGTTATAATAGCATATATTTATAATAACTTTATAGTTATTTCGTAGCTTATTCATAAATAAATTAATTCAAACATTTTATTCCAAAGTTATTCTATAGGTAATTTGTGACTAATTTTGTATTCTCCTCGAACAAGTTTATAATATATCATAGTTAATTATAATTTAATTTTTAATTCATATATTAATTTTATTCAATTCATTATATGTTGTTGTTTTTAGTACATAGAGACTTGAGAGTTAATACGAAGTCACCAAAGCAACTTGATCTTCAATTCGGTAGTGTTCCAAAATACAATCTTGATAAGAAAACTTATATATAAATTAGACAGACATAGAACAAATTGCAAGGTATTTAAATAGGACCACATTATATCACTACAACAAAATTCATTTTTAGAGACCGAAAAAATCGGTTCTATAAGCTGGAAATTCGGTTGCTAACGTAATATTTTGGTCGCAAAATTGTTTAGCGACGGAATTAGAGACCGATTTGATTCCGTTGCGAAAAGCCAAGCAGCTAAAAATTTTGTGACCGAAAAACAATCGGTGGCTAACTATTTTAAAAATTCGGTCGCTAAATCGGTGGCTATTTTATATTATTAAAAAAATTCTGTGACTTTTTTTTTATTTTTAATTATTTATATATTAAAAAATATGTCGCTAATTCGATCGCTATTTTTATTTTTTTTAAAATAATTCGGTGAGTAATTCGGTGGCTATTTGATTTTTTATTATAAATAATTTGATCGCTAAATCGGTCACTATTTTTTTTTTTAAATAGTTATATGGTAGTGATAGATTGTTGGTTGTTAGGGAAGGGGGGAAAAAGAGAGGGAGAAGGGAGATGTAATGGAGGGAAGGAATGAGATAAAGGAATGGAAGGAAGGTGGTGGTGGTGGTGGTGGTTGATTGTTGGTGGTTACGAATAGGGGGGGGGAGGAGGAATAAGAGTGGGAGAAAGAAGAGGAAAGAGAATAGTGGAAAGAAGGTGGTGGTGGTGGTTGTAATTTTTATTTTTTTATTTTTCTGAAATTGGTCGCTAATGTAATTTGTATTTTTTTATTTTTCTGACCTTTGGTCGCTATTTCCGTCGCTAATATATATATTCCTTTATTTTTTAATATTTTTTCGGACGCTAAATCGGTCGCTAATTTTTTTAAAAAAAATCCTCTTCCGTCGCTAATTCCATCTCTATTTAGCCACCGTGGAAATCGGTCGCTAATTTCGGTCTCTAAAAAACATTTTTTTGTAGTGTATGTATGATATATGCATAATCAACTATAGCATAAAAGAAACAAGGAAGTCATGTAATAGTTATCTTAACCCACACAAAAGCTATTGATTTCTAGACATTCTCCATACAAAAGCTAGAGCTCATTCACGGTAGAATAATTCAAGATAAAAGGATGCACAATCAGATAAACTTCTTGATTGGATATGATGAGTTACATGGCTCCTATATATGCAGATAGAGATAACAGAAACTACCAAACAATAAACTGCAACAAAATATATAACAAAATAATAGAAAATTCCCTAATAGAAACTATCCAAGAAAGCTAGAAGATAGAAAACAGATCTTGAATTCAACTAATCAATTATAAATATAGAAATTATGTAATATAATTATGAAACAATAGCCTTAATAATTACTCTTATACATTTTTTTTCATCATTTGCATCAAGTGCTTGTTGTCTAATTAATTGATGTTGATTAGCTATCTTCTTAATAAGTCACAACTCTTTATCTTGGTCATCATGAAGTCATAATATTCATCATTCTCTTCAAAAGTATGTTGATTTTTTAATGTCTTATGCCCCTTAACAAGTCCATGCTTCAACCCTTTGTTCCTATCATTCTTGACACCTGGAGAAAGTAAACTATAAGTAGACATAAAAGAAAACATACTAGCAAAAATCAACAAATACCTTGGGAAAGCAAAGCATGTGGGGTGGTGGTGGGGTGATGGTGGACTAGTGCATGAGTAATCAAGTTGTGGTGGATTGCTCCAACCTCTCCCTCGACCACGTCTAGTTCCTCTACCTCGGATGCTCATGTTAAGATATCTATATACAACTTGGTCTTATTTTTGAAAAAATTGTTATTGTTTGAACAATGCTCATTTACTAATTTAAAATGGATTTGATAAAGAAAAACACATCTAAAAAATGTGTCCTCTCTAAATGAATGAACTATTATCCCCACCCATTGATCCTCTCCATGAACGGTATTTATGTAATCTTCCATAAACCCATATTGATACAAATGTTTCTCAACCCAAAATGTGTCTCTTTCCTAACATAATTCTTACATTTTGAACATGGGCAAAGAATGCGGCTTAATGCATTAACAACTGTTGGATCTTTTTTAGCAATCTTAATGAAATCATCAACTCCATTCTTAAATTCTTTACTTACTTGGCCAGTACAATATTTTCTTTTTATCATCCAACTCCGATCAGGTCTCATGGTTGCTAAAATCTATAGATATTCATATACATGTTTAATGCTAAAACCAAATGATTATAGAAAATAAAATAGTTAAATATAAGAGAGAACGAGTACCTAAAGTTTAAGTTAGTAGAAATTCTTCTAGCCTTTAATCACTGCAATTCACCAAATTAAATAGCACAATTACTTTTCATGAACAAACTTAAATATTAGGATATATTTATTATGTTATGCAGTTGCAGCTAAAAATGTATGAACATCTCAACTACAACTAATACATATATGTTTGACAATGTATAAATTATGTTTAATCTTGAAAACCTGTTACTTAGGTGACTACAAATTCTCAAGGAAAGGTGTACTTATTATTGTTAGGGAACTATAAATTTTGAATTACTTCCCATTTAATTACGCAAACTATACTCACATTTTCTAACATTTAATAATAGTTGATACTTCTTCAAGTTTATCTTATGAAACATCTTAACTTGAGTTAGGAGGCTCCACGCTATATTAGTCGAATATTCTTTTCGTTTTTTATTTATCCATTTACAAGTTCAAAATGACATTAATTACTATATTTGAATAATGTGATTATCTCTACTTAATTCTAAAATACTTTAAACACTTATCATAATAAAAAAGAAAACAATGATGAAAATCCATTTTTTAACCTTTCTCCTTCCCATGGTTGTACTCTAACTCCAACATCTAGAACTTCAATCTTTTATAACCATAATAAGCATGGACACTTCAAAATAATTACCATACCAGTGCCAAATACTTTATTGACAATTAAAAGATTCCCGACCGCATTCTACAACCTTTTACATTTTATAATAAGACCAATGGAAATACTCTAATAATTAGATTAATGTAGTATTTTATTATGATTAATGCTAATTTGTAGAACATAGATTCCCTCTTTTAATTTAAGATTTGTATTTTAATTTTGATTATATATTAATTTTGTTATATCATAGTTGTGTGTCATGTCCAATGAATTTTAAAATATCTCATGTTAATGTATTTGTCCTATCATATATGTGCTTCCTCTCCATTGCTACCATTTCACCATTTTCTGATCAATTATTCAGAAAAACAGGTGTTGCTACTACTAGACTACTATGCTAAAGTATCTAGACAAGTAATCTAATGAGGAGTTTTGGCAACAAATAGAAAATTAATTGTTAGCAAACATCAAATGTTGGGCACATTTTAAATGTAAGCCCACTACATAGTTTTTACAGTATGCTAAATGACAAAGAAGCATCCTTTCAAATCTTAAACATAGAGATTATCTTGACATACCAAGGTGAAAATAGTGTGACTTCGACTACTAATAAGATTGAAATTATTTGAACCCACATGTCTATGCGCTGCATTATTTTAGAAACTAGACATTAAAATGTATAAATTAAAAGAAAAAACATCTAAAAATACAAGACCAAAGAAAATATCATAACTATAAATAACTTTCAAAAGATCATAAAATTTGTAGTTAGCAGGAAATTTGAAGTACAAAAGTTGGCCATGCTTTAGTTTGAGCAATACGTAAAGCACTGTAAAAGAAAATTTAGAAGTGAATGCTACCAATGGTTTAAATGGGAACAAAGGGAAGAAAAAACATCAAAAAGTTTGTTATACCTTCTCTTGTAGCAATCATAGAAAGGGCATGAGCAGGAGATAACACAACTTCCTCTTTGATTCCCTCAACATAAGTACCATGTCACCATTATACCTTGTAGTCTCATTATAAGATTCAATTAAATGACATAGTCTTCTTAATGCAATGTCTAAGATAAGAAAAATAAGAATTGATAGATGTTTGTGTGTAACAAAGAAGAGCGCTAGCAACACACCCTTTTTAACACTCTACATTATTGGTGCTAGTACCAAATATGGCTAGCTTCAAGCTATTTCAACTGAAGTAATGACAGTAAAAATAGGTTTAAAGTAAATTATGGTTTATATTAATATTGAATAAATTAGGATTTCTTCTAGCATCATTAAGATTGCTTTAGAAATTATCTTCATACTAGAATTAGAAGTGCATGGATCTTACAACTTTTAGAATTATGGTTGTCAAAATGACATTAGAATACACCATATTGATATGATATCCTATTATTTAGTCTCGATTCTCTCTTCTCTTTTCCTCCTTCCCTATTTTAACCTTATAATTCCAACAAGCAAACATTTAGACTTTCAGAGTATGACAATATGACTAGCTCTTGACTATTCAATATTAATTAATAAATATAAATAATTGAATACTTGAGCATCCTCTCGTATTCTTAGTTTTTGCCCAGTTAGATCCAGCAAGCCATTAATGACCTACAACAAGAGCAGATAAAATTGAAAAGTGATACTTATTAAGATATAAATACATATGACCATGGATAGATTGATATATACTCATGCTTGTAGGCCTTATTTACATAGAAATTTGAGGAAAGGGAAGCATAAAATATCAATTGACATTTGTTAAAGGAAGTACGGAGGGTCTCCAAATATTTGAATAAATTAATTGCAATAGTTTATTATAAGTAGTAGTTGACTTATAAAAAGGTAATTTATGAGGTTTTCTTTTACAACAAGCTTTACAAACAAAAGACATTTTATTCATATCTAAAGAGATATTACATTTTTGAGCACACGAGAAACAATTTTAGAAGAAGGATGACCTAATATTGCATACCAAGTAGCAAAGAAAATATTATAATTGGAATTTCTTGATTATGAGAGTTGGTTACAAGTCTTATTTTGATTAGTACCATGAAAAGATGACATTGTAGATGCGACAGATGGTAACTTTGTCAGATGAATATCATCAAATACTTAGAGGCCATCCTTAAGTTTTTCTTCCAAAAAATACTTCATTGTCCTTAGCAAATTGTGATACATTCAAAAAGGTCTTAAAAATGCTTGGGACATGCAATAAATTATGCAAGAATAGGGACTTGCCATTTTATGAGATATGAAGAATGATTTACTTGTATTTTATAGTTATTATAGCATTATTCAAACCACACCCCCTCAAACTTAAGTCCCAGGCCCAAACTTCTTCCTCCCCACCTCTCCATTTCTCCGATATAATGTTGTTATTGTTTAGAGTTAAAATAAAATTTTGCAATATTTGTATGACAAAGTATTCACTCTTACCCAATTTTCAAGTCAAAACTTCACCTTCATACAATTCTCATTTTTCAAGTAATGTTTATCTCAAACTATACCTCCTCACTACCACTCTCACAAATTCTCCCCAATTCTCTCTACCATCGAGAACCCTTACTAAAAACACTTTCATCCCTCCAATTAACTTCGTGTCCATATTTTGGCTTCAAAACTAACCACTACAAGCTATTACATTTATTTATGATTCCATCTCCATTTGGCCACTAATGCAGCATTAAAAATTTGTATATATCCCCAATCCCCCTTCCTTTGGACAACATACATTCTCCCACTTGACCTACTTCAACTCGTGATGGACTACGAGTTAGGTTGATCTATCATTTTTTTAAAAAAAAATGACTTAAAAATTGACCTATCAAATAAATAAATATAAATAGTTTTAAAATAACTCACAATCACAAAAAAATTATCTTATTAAATTGTCTTAACACAGATTATTTTTAAAACTTTCATCACAAGTTAAATAAAGATAAAATAAAAAAACAAAATAAAATAAAATCTATAATGTTTAAAAATGTTATCTTAGGAAACAATATTTAACTAAACAATCTAACAAAATTCTAATAAAGAAAAACACACTATGTAGTAGGTCAACTCAATCCAACAAGTTTTCTTGACTCATTGGATTAGCGGGTTATATGGATTGAAAGATTGAATATATTTTAAGGTTAAATGAGTTGATTTGTTTGATTCAATATATTTTAACATCCCTATGTATATGTATAAGGTGTATAAACCAATTTTTTTACTTAATTAAATATATAATAAATTAGGGGAGCCAAGTAATAAATAATCAGTTATTAATGTATATTAATTTCAATTAAGCTATATTGTTGTGTAGGTTTCCGAGAATCATGAGAGAAATCAGATTAATAATAAATGAGAATTTTAATCCACAGTTAGTTCCGTATGTTGAAGTCATAATTGTAGAGCCTACATTTTATTATCGGGATGAACATGATACAAACAAGTACCTACGCGAAGAAACTTATAGACCCGACAGGAGAGAGAAAAGACAAGTCTTGTACGATGATAATTGGGATGCCGCTCATGAATGGTATACTACTAAAGTGGTTGAGGTACCTAGTTATATAGATGCTACTTTCCGTTCATCGAAGACAAATGAAGCCTATCTATTCTTGAAAAATGAGTATGTGCGGGTGTATTAAGTTCCTGGAGGAGATGACAAGATTTTGACTGGGCCGCGTTTGATTTGTGATGGGTTTCCATCACTTGTTGATACGCCATTTGCAGAATATGGAATAGACTGTGCGTTTGACACTGAAGATGACAAAGCATTCATATTCTCCACTAACCTTTATGCCTACATAGACTATGCTCCAGGAACTGTAAAAGACAATATACTCTCAGGTCCTATGACAATTGCTTCCATGTTTCCCGTCTTCAAAGATATGGTGTTTGAGAATGGCATAGACTCTGCATATAGGTCAACAAGAGGTAAAGAGGTTTACTTATTCAGGGGCAGTAAGTATGGTCGCATAAAGTATGATTCCAAGGAGCTTGTTGGCACCATTCGTGACATCACTGATGGGTTTCCAATTTTGCGAGGCACCATCTTTGAAAGTGGAATTGATGCGGCTTTTGCATCTCATAAGGAGGGTCAACTTTACTTTTTCAAAGGAGATACCTATGTGCGTATCCATTATAACCCAGGTACAACTGATCATGACTACATTATCGACAAAGTGAAGCCAATCGTTTCTGGTTGGTCTTCTCTTAGTGGCATTTTGCCTCGCAAGAATCATGGGGTTGACTCTCATGATGAGCCCGATCATAAACACTCTTATCCCGATCAGCACGTTGAATTATAAAATAAAAATATGATTTGAGGTGAATGATAAGGTTGGACTTTTCATTAGGCGTCCTCCCCTCGGGATGTGAACAGTGTTGTGCGTGTAGCGTATGAGTCTTAGTATGGTTGGACTTTCCCTTAGGCGTTCACCAAGGTCTAGGGTGCGAGGATCAAGCTTTCCGTTGGGTGCTCAGCCCTCGCAATTTAAGTATGAGGTTGAGACTATCCACTAGGCATCTCGCCTCGGTGCTGGACTAAGTATTCATGAGCATGCATGCTGGGTTGACTCGAATGTGCATCTATTGACTCGGGGTCAGATGAGATATACTGAGTGCCAGGTCATGAAAGTCGGGACCGACTCGGTTTTAAGTTGAGGCGAGCTGTGAGCTCGCCGTCCGAAGTGCTCGTGAGTTGGTTTGGTATCAAGACGGCTGGCCTGCCATCTAGAGTGTAGTGGACGTTGGGATGGAAATGTGAAGGATTCGGTAACGAAACTAAGACGGCTTGCTAGCCATGTGGAGTGTGACGGACTTGAGATGAAGATGAGATGGATTCAGTTCACCGTTGGAATGGATTGTGCACTAGAGGCTCTGAGTATTGGGATCATATGGACTCGGGGAAGTTTTAAGTTTAGTGAGAGGGGGAGGCCGACTCGTGTGGCGAATTACGTATTCGCCATCTAAAGTGTGCCTAGGGAGAATGTTTATGGCTTGACTGGAGTTTTGGCCAAGAGACTTACCTAGGATCCAGAGAGCTGGTCATTGCGTAAGCTTGAGCTAATCTTTTCAGAATTTGGGTCGCAGTTCCGCAACGATTCTCCGTAATTTTGTTCTTCTCCTAGTCTTCACTTCTTGGCCCTGAGTTCTTTGAGCTGAGGTCTTTTATAGCCTTTGAGAGGGTAATGAGAGCGCATAGGATCTTGCCACACGAAGCTACTCCAGCCTCCTTATCCAGTTCGTTAGAATTGGTGATCCCCAGGTTGATACTCCTGCACTTGATAGTGGCACGTTCTCTTGAATTTGCGATGCCTCTCGAGAGTAGTGGCTGACATGGCTCTTTCCTTCGCTGCGATTGGCGATGATCTTGTTTTGTTAATGGTGGTGGGGCCCCTGGTTTGTTGGCGTGACTTTATTGATAGCCCCTCTTTTCTTTCCAGAAGATTGTGCGGCTTGGATTGTTCTGATTTTGATAAGGTTGTTACCTTCTGCTGAGGTGGCAGATTCTTTTTTATTCTGTTGAGTTGGACACTCTCGTCGTTGTTAAGGTTGGATCTTGCGTGCTTGATGTGGCCACTTCGAGTCCTTGGTTGTTTGGGCTACATTGGGGGCCCCATTCTACGTCTGTCCTACGGGGGATGTGGATGCCGGTCCTCTTGGGCTTCGTCCGAGTCGTGGGCCGGGTCGTGTACGTCCTTGCCAGTCTTGTCCTGCTGGCTGTTGTCAAATATGTTGTGCTATTTTTTCCCGGGTGTGGCTGAGTCGGCTACTCTTCTCGATGGGCTTCTTCCTGACCTACTTGGGCATTGAGTCTTCCTCGTACTTGTGATTTCCTGTGGAATTGTCTATTGGGCTGGACGGATTTAGGATCCTACGTCTTGTAATGATTTTCACATAAAATTAAATATCCTATAACATAAAAGTTAAAAGGATGTGAAATTTTATGTATGAATATTTTGAAAATTTAAAATTAAAGCAACCATCTTCAGGTGAATAAAAAAAATACAATAGATATATTTGACATATAATGAAGAGTTTTGGCTTTGAATTTTTAATCTCGATGTAGTATGTTTATTAAGAACAGAACTAAAAGCACTTTGCTTTTATTAATAAAGAAAATAGAAATCCAATATATAATATAACTACGCTTTAGTTACAAACGACATGTGCTGGGTTTGGATTATTCGATAAATAATCTTTTTTTTTTTAAAATACAACAACAATGATGATGAAAATGTGTCATCATTCTTAATCTTGTCTTTTTTAACCTAGGTAAGGTACATATTTATTTATATAATTAAAAATATAATAAATAAAATACTTGTGACTACTAGAAAATTTAAAATTTGCTACAAAATAATTTTGTGGTCAATTTTAAAATTAATAGTTATTTTGTAGCTAATTTCTAGTAATAATAATTAGCTACAAAATTACTACAATATTGAATGGTAGCATGAAATAAGTAGCAAATTAGCTAGGAAAATAATCTTAGTTAATTTGTAGTAGATTTTTTAAAATTTGTAGTTATTTCCTAGCTAATTTGTAGTAATAAGAAGTATAAATGAATATAACTTCAATTTAGCTAGAAAAAATAATTTTCTAGTTAATTAGCTAGGATTTAGCTACTAATTTAAATAGTAGCTAAAATTAGTAGCAAAATCAAAAAATTCTTGTAGTATATATATAGATAAATTATATTATAATTAAAATTCATATTAAATAAAAAATTCATAATAAATATATAAATTATAGAAGACTATGTTATCCTCGAAGTGGCAGGCAATGTTGGCTAAATAATCAGCACACTATAAACATGTTTTACTCTTAATCTACAATTGCCAGTATACTCCAAATTGGAATTTTTCCGTTCGTATCAATCGTTTAATAAATTTCAACAAAAATAGATTTTAAAAGATATGTTTAAGTTACACTTTTCTCTCATTTATTTTAAAAAATATATTTTCCTCACTTAAAAGATTATTATTGGAAATAAGTATTTTAGAGAATCTTTTTCTCTCGGATGATTCTCAACATGTTTAGAAACTAGTTTGGAATACCTATTATCAATTGTATTGCCTTGATGAAATGAAAATTTTATATATAGTTTTAAAACTAATTAGAAAGATGTTTAAAACTTCATTTTACTTTCTAAATTTTTATAAAATAGATATTCCAAATTAGTTCACTATTAGAAAATTTAAAATTTGCTACAAAATAATTTTGTAGCTAATTTTAAAATTAATAGTTATTTTGTAGCTAATTTCTAGTAAAAATAATTAACTACAAAATTACTACAATATTGAATGGTAGCATGAAATAAGTAGCAAATTAGCTAGGAAAATAATCTTAGTTAATTTGTAGTAAATTTTTTTAATTTTGTAGTTATTTCCTAGCTAATTTGTAGTAATAAGAAGTAAAAATGAATATAACTTCAATTTAGTTAGAAAAAATAATTTTCTAGTTAATTAATAGTTAATTAGTTAGGATTTAGCTACTAATTTAAATGATAGCTAAAATTAGTAGTAAAATCAAAAAATTCTTGTAGTGGTTATTGGTCATACTAAAACTTGTAGAACAATACAAAATATCATTAGAAACTACTTTTATAATTATTTATCATTGTTAGAAGTTCATTTATGTTAAAGAAGATTAAAGTGTAACTTATATTTATCTCTCAAAACAAGTGACTATATATTTTAAAATATGAGAAAAATAAAATGTATAATGATCTCAAAAGAGAGAAGAGAAATTTATTTTTTGTTAAATATCTTCGTAGTTTCACTACAAGAATTTTTTGATTTTGCTACTAATTTTAGCTACCATTTAAATTAGTAGCTAAATCCTAGCTAATTAACTATTAATTAACTAGAATATTATTTTTTCTAACTAAATTGAAGTTATATTCACTTATACTTCTTATTACTACAAATTAGCTAGGAAATAACTACAAATTTTAAAAAATTTACTACAAATTAACTAAGATTATTTTCCTAGCTAATTTGCTACTTATTTTATGCTACCATTCAATATTGTAATAATTTTGTAGCTAATTATTTTTACTAGAAATTAGCTACAAAATAACTATTAATTTTAAAATTAGTCACAAAATTATTTTGTAGCAAATTTTAAATTTTCTAATAGTGTTTTATGTAATATACGTGCCTACCTTTTGATTTTGGTCCTTTTAATTGTTTATAATATAGTCTCGATAAATTTATTTTTTTTTGGCGTTAGGATAATGCCATTAATTGTTGCTTTGGTCGGTTGTGCAATTATATATATCTTATTTTTATTTTAGTTCCTTTAATATATTTTATTATTATTATTATTATTTGACTACTTAGTAATAACAAGAACTAATGCCAAAAATAATTAAATATTATGAGAGTTAGTTTAAAAAATTAAAATGACTAAAATAATAAGGTAAGTATATTGTTAATTACATAAAATAAAATTATATTTATGACTTATTTTTAAACGTTATATTGATGTGACTAAAAATAAAAGTTACATTGATGTATAATTTTAGGAGATGAAAAATATTAAACACAATGGAGAAAGAAAAAACCACTCAAATGGTGTATGATGGAAACCCTTCGCAAATAAGATGTGGCCCATTCACAATCCTGTCATCTTTTGTTCCCGGAGCATAATTCATAAGCACGTACTCATTTTTCATGAATAAGTAGGCTTCATTTGTCCTAGATGAACGGAATGCAGCATTTATATAACTAGGTATCTCTACAACTTTATGAGTATACCACTCACAAGCAGCGTCCAGGTTGTCATCCATGATTTCTCTTTTCTCTCTTGCAGGTGTATAAATTTCTTCTGGTAGGTACCTCTTCTCGCCATTTTCATCATAATAAACATGTGTTGGAAGATAAGTTATGACCTCTCGATATGGAGATGCCTGTGGATTGAAATGCCCATTTATTATTAGTTTGATTTGTCTGATGAAGCTCACATTGCTGCAAAACAAGAGCTAAAACTGAAATTAGTATTAAATTACTCATCGTTTGTTATGAGGAGAAATTCTACTGTACCCAGTAAATTTGAGGGGTTTTTGGAGTTTTTAGATCAATACCATTTATGTCATGTAATTATTTTGTTATTCAATAATAAAATTATTATTTATATATATTTTAATTTATATCTTAGTTAGTTAACATGTTTTTTCTTTTTAAATTTAGAAAAAATATTATTATTTTAATTAAAAAATTTTGATTATTGCCCATGATGAAAAGGATTAAAATATTTTTAAACAATAGTTAGATTTCTTTTAATTATAAGTCATACGTAACATAAATTATTTAATAGGTCAACTCAACCTGTAACTCAACTCAACATATTTTTTCATGAATTAAGAACGAGATTTGTTGAATTTATCATTTAACATTCTTACAAATAACAAAAATGAAAATATGAGTTTTTTAATGTGAGAATGTTTAACATATTTTATTTATGTAAAAGACTTGTTAATTTTCCTAAAAGTTTTTCTTTTTCATGGTTTCAATATTCAAAAGAAAAACTCTTTATCTTAATTTCTTTTTCATTGTTTTGTTAACTACCTAAGTTAAAATGCTTTTCATATGATCATTAATAGTTAGCCTTGGTCTTAATAGTTAGAATAATTATTTTAAATGAAAGTATTTTTAATTATTATTTTTTAACAAAAATGTTTTTAATTATTTTTCAACAATGACATTTTTAAGAATTTCTTTTAATCTTTCATATCTTCCTATCTATCATTTTCAATATGTTTAATTTTAAATTAAATTTTAATATTTTTTAAACATCATTAGTTAAACAATGAGCAATTTATATTAAACATAAAGGATAGAAGACTTTGCTTCAACATCACCAAGCTGCCTAATAATTTAAATTTGACAATCAAATCCCTACATTAACATTCTATATGTTGGACGATATCTTAAATGAAAATTATTGATAAGCACATTAAAACAAATCCCTTTTATTTTTCATTTTTTTTCAAGTTATTGAAGTATAATGTATCCGGCTTGGTATCATTTTCTTTTCTTTATTTTTGAAAAATGTAAGATTAAATGCAATTTCAAAACATCATAAACTACCAAAAAAAAATAATATTTGAAACCTTTTAGTAAACCAAACAACACATTCTTATTCTTAAACCATGCATACTACATGAAGAAGGAAAACAAACATCCATTCTTTATTACATCAGGAAAGAAAAGAAAACAAACAACCACACATTTTTACATCAGGAAATAAAATAAACATCCACACGGTGACTATGGAAGTCTTTATTCATATCATATCATCACATCATGTCTTTTTTAAAGTTCATCGTGTTGATCAGGGTAAGGTTGTTCATGATCAGGTTCATCATGAGAGTCAACCCCACGATTCTTGCGAGGCAAAATGCCACTAAGAGAAGACCAACCAGAAACGATTGGCTTCACTTTATCGATAATGTAGTCATCATCAGTTGTACCTGGGGTATAATGGATACGCACATAGGTATCTCCTTTGAAAAAGTAAACTTGACCCTCCTTATGAGATGCAAAAGCCGCATCAATTCCACTTTCAAAGATGGTGCCTCGCAAAATTGGAAACCCATCAGTGATGTCACGAATGGTGCCAACAAGCTCCTTGGAATCATACTTTATGCGACCATACTTATTGCCCCTAAATAAGTAAACCTCTTTACCTCTTGTTGACCTATATGCAGAGTCTATGCCATTCTCAAACACCGTATCTTTGAAGACGGGAAACATGGAAGCAATTGTCATAGGACCTGAGAGTATCTTGTCATTTACAGTTCCTGGAGCATAGTCTATGTAGGCACAAAGGTTAGTGGAGAATATGAATGCTTTGTCATCTTCAGTGTCAAATGCACAGTCTATTCCATATTCTGCAAATGGTGTATCAACAAGTGATGGAAACCCATCACAAATCAAACGCGGCCCAGTCAAAATCTTGTCATCTCCTCCAGGAACATAATACACCCGCACATACTCATTTTTCAAGAATAGATAGGCTTCATTTGTCTTCGATGAACGGAAAGCAGCATCTATATAACTAGGTACCTCAACCACTTTAGTAGTATACCATTCATGAGCGGCATCCCAGTTATCATCGTACAAGACTTGTCTTTTCTCTCTCCTGTCGGGTGTATAAGTTTCTTCAGGTAGGTACCTGTTTGTACCATGTTCATCCCGATAATAAAATGTAGGCTCTACAATTATGACCTCAACATACGGAGCTAACTGTGGATTAAAATTCCCATTTATTATTAATCTGATTTCTCTTGTGATTCTTGGAAACCTGCATAACAATGTAGCTTATCTGAAAATAATATACATTAATAACTGATTATTTATTACTTGGCTCCCTTTATTTATTGTATATTTAATTAAGTAAAAAAATTGGTTTATATTCATTATACCTAAGATGTTAAAATATATTGAATCAAACAAATCAACTTACTTTAACCTAAAATATAATCTTACAATCATCCAAACTAATAAGTCAAATAACATGTTGGATTTGTAGTATGTTTTTTTATTAAAATTTTGATAGATTGTTTAGTTAAATATTATTTTATGAGACAATATTTTTAAATATTATAAATTTTATCTTATTTTGTTTCTTCATTCTACCTTTATTTAACTTGTGATGATAATTTTAAAAATAATTTGTGTTAAGAAAATTTATTAAGATAATATTCTTGTGATTGAGACTTATATTTAGATTATTTATATTTATTTATTTAATACATCAATTTTTAAGTATTTTTTATTTTTTTAAGAAAAAGATATTTCAACTTAACTCGCAATCCATAACGAGTTGAAATGGGTCAAGTGGGAGAAGTGTGTCGTGGGGAATTGGGAATAAAGGATATACAAATTTATAATTTTGCATTACTGTAAATAAATGTAATAGCTTATGGTGCTTACGGACAAAAAAGTTAATTGGAGGGATGAAAGTGGTTTTGTTTTAGTAAGGGTTCTTGATGGCGGAGAGATTTGAGGAGAATTTGTGAGAGTGGTAGTGAGGAGGGATAGTTTGAGAAAAACATTACTTGAAAAATGAGAATTGTATGAAGGAAGTTTTAACTTGAAAATTGAATGAGAGAGAATACTTTGTCAAACAATATTTCAGATTGTATGTTAACTCAAAACAATAACAACTCATCTCTCAGAAATGGGGAGGTGGGGAGGAAGAAGTTTGGGTTTGGGACTGAAGTTTGAGGAGATGTGGTTTGAATGGGAAAAATGCGCAGTGGACAAATTGTTGCACGAAATAAATATAGCAAACATTGCTCAAGGTTTGGAGGAAATGTGGGTTTTGGAGTATTCTTGTTCCACCAAAGGTTGGATTGGGTTTGAGTCATTTCACATCCTATATATATACATTATAAAATATGAAATTAAGGCAATTAAGAAAGTAACGAACCTTGATCCAGAAGGGCGTGTAGCTGTGTATATTAGACAAGAGCGAATGTATTGAGGTGCAATGCCACCAACAAAGCAAACTTCAGCTTGAGAAGAGTATTGATAAGCATCCCCAAGGGTGACAGCAACCCAAATACCACCAGGAGCATAAACCTCGTAACGATAGAATGTAATCTGACCTCCTTCTGGGAGGACTTGCATAGATGGACTAGGTTGCCAAGCATTATTAAGAGTGGTACTAACAAAGGAATGTGTTATAGTTGGAGGCCTATTTGAATCAAGAGGAGCACCAGCATTTTGGACAAAGTGAACCAAATTGTAGTAAGTGCTGTTGGGAGTGTCTCCTTGAGGCCTTGCTTGGAATCCATGTGCAAATATTTGCTGATAAGGCCTTGTGTCCCAACGATACACAGCACGCCTGATATCACAATCTAGATCCCCTGGCCTGTATGAAATTCTTCTCAAATTTTCTTCAACACGGTTCACACGCTCAATTGTGTCCACCAAATTTTGAGCTGCATTTACGTCTTCTTGCCCTACAGGCTGTGCAAAATTTGATGCACACCCTCTTGATCGATCATTTGGAGGGATTGACATATTTCTTTGCACAATAAATAAGCTTTTACCCAATATTTAATTTTTCAAGGATAATGATTTCGGATAACCAATTAAGGCACTCATTTATAATGACGCGCGGTGGACAAGAGCGAAAAATACCAAACATAAACAACGTGGTCCAAGAATTATAATTATCAAAGATAATTTTATTTATATTCGATAGTAATTTTGGATTTACATATTAATATATGTTTTGTGGATAAGCATACTGGTCACTAATATAGATCAACCCATTGTTTGTTTGTCTATATATTCACACAAGGAAATGAAGAAACATCTCCTAGTTATTTCTATTTTTTGTGGGTAATATGCCACATGCAATTGTGGTATTTATATTAACTCTAACTTGGTATTTTGTTTGCTGAGTTTAGTAATAATAGTTACTTTGGCTTATAAAATGAAGAAAGAAACATCCCCTAGTTTTAAAAAACTTGTTTTGAAAAAATTTTCCAAAACATAATGATTTTAAAATAAAAGATGAAAAGAGAATCCAATATTCTCTAAAATTCTATTTGTTTATTTGAAAGTAAATAAGAAGAACAGCTTTAGGGGAAAGCCAAAAGAAAAAACATCTTCCCATCTCCAAATTCGCATGAAATAAAGGGAGAAGATTTCTCTTTTTATTTTGTTTTGTTTGAGTTTCTTAAGAAATTAAAAAAATATGAAATTAAAATAATAATAATAATAAATAAATAAATAAATTTATCCTAAAAAAATGATAGACTAAAAAATGAAACTAAATTTTTTAATTACTATAAAATTTGTTCATATAATTTATTGTTTTTTCTAAAACTCTTTTTACAAATTCAAATAAAAGGTGATAACTTTTCACTTCCTTTTTTTTATTTTTATTTATGAAAATAATACATTTTTTTTTAATTTTTCTCATTTTTACTTCTAATTCAAATGACTAGAGTAGAAAGATTCCTTAAATCGGCCAATTTACATTTAATTTATTACAGTTGATTTTCATGCTTGGCATTATTTGATGATAACATTTATTCCAGCTGTAAACTATTAATGCATTTTGCATCTTTTTTCCCTTTATTTGATGGCAGTTTCTATTCTAGCATTAAACTATTATCGTATTCAGCATCTTAAATAACGTGTTGAATTCTGTATCTTGCATTAACGTATTCAGCATCTTAAATAACACGTGTTGAATTCTGCATCTTGCATGGATAAGTCTGTTCAGACGTGTTATGTGTAAATAGCAAAATCGCATCTTTTCAAGAGAAATGTTCGTCGTTTCTGATGCTAAAAGAGTATAAGAAAAGAATGAAACAGAACATAGATAAGACTGAAGAAATACAATGAGGTAGCAACGAAAATAATATTTAATAAGATTCTTAAAACTTAATGGCTCAGATATTTTATAAATATTAATTTCTATTCAAAGGTTATCTTTCAAGCTTTTAGAGATATACAATTGTTTATTAATTTATTATAATTAATTTTGTTTAAAATTTCTTTTTCATTGATAATAAAGCTAATTCTTTTAATTTTTGTTGAAACATTGTTGATTTTAAATAAGATTTTATTAATTTTAGTTTTAAAAAAAATTCTTCTTGCCAATAAATTATTACTAAATAAAAACTAAATTCTTTACTATTTCAACTAATTATTATATATAGTTATTGATTACATTTTTACTTTTAAAAAAAAATTCTATTATTTTTTTCTAAAATATAAAGCTCAATTTTATTAATTTGATTTCTCATGAACCAAACCTATTCGCATCATAGATATCCATTGTCAGTGGCTAATTTTAAGCAAATTAATTATGAATTTTATATATGTAAAATTTAAAATAATATAATTGAATCATAGTTGGAGTTTAAAATTAGTAAAATTATTTAAATTTCATTTACGACATATTGCTCTTGAACACTCTCTTTCCTCCAAAATCCTAACCAAACCTTCCACCAAAAGCTTCTCCACCATTAGACTCGCTCTACAATCTCCATCTTACAATCTCCACTACATAAAATTTTCATGTTTAGCGACTAATACCGAAACAATCGGTCGCTAAAACTGAAAAATCGGTCACTAAAGTTACATTTCGGTCGTTAAATGGCTTAGTGACGCAATTAGCGACTGATTTCTTTCCGCCGCGTTAAAAATTTTGCGATCGAAATACATTTGGTAGCTAATTATAATCAAAATCCGGTCGCTAAATCAGTCACTATTTTATTTTATTAAAATTATCTGGTGAATTTTTTTATTTTTAATTATTTATATATTAAAAAATTCGTCACTAATTCGGTCGTTATTTTTAATTTTTTTAAATAATTTGATCGCTAAATCGGTCGCTATTTTTCTTTTTTAGAAAAAGTAATTGGGTCGTGGTGGTAGATTGTTGGTGGTTAGAGGAAGGGGGAAAAAGAGGGAGAAAGGAAAGGAAATGGAGCAGTGGGAGGGAAGGAAGGGAGGAGATAAGGAGTGGAAAGAAGGTGGTGGTGGTGGTGGTAGATTGTTGGTGGTTAGGGGAAGGGGGAGAGAAGGGAGTGAGGGAGAAGGAAAAAGAGTGGGAAAAAGGAGAGGAAAGGGAGGGAAGAGAGGAGAGAAAGGAGTGGAAGGAAGGTGGTGCTGGTGGTTGTGGAGGAAGAGAGGAGAGTGGAGAATAGAGAGGAGAAGAGGAAGTAAGGGATAGGAAGCGGTGATGGTGGCGGTGGCGGTGGTGGTTGTGGTTGTAGTGGCGGTGGCGACGACGGATAAGAGGAGGGAGTACAGGAAAGGAGAGGAAGAGTGTTTAAATAAGGGAGGGAGAAGGAAAAAGAGCGGGAAAAATTGGAGGGAAAAATTTTGATAATTTGAAAATAGGTCGCTAATTATGTTGCTAATTTTTTTTTTATTTTTTTTGTTTTATTTTCAATTGCAAATTCGGTCGCTAATATATATATTTATTTTTTATTTTTTAAAATTAGTCGCTGAATCGGTCACTAATTTATTTTTTATTTTAATTTTTTTATTTTTAGATATTCGGTCACTAATTCAGTCCCTAATAAATATTTTCTTATTTTTTTATTTTAAATTTCAGTCACTAATTTTTTTTATTATTATTTTTCTGAAGTTCAGTCGCTAATATATATATATATATATTTTATGATTTTTAGTTTCGGTCGCTAATGTATTTTTATTTTTTTGCTTTCCTGAAATTCAACCGCTATTTCGGTCGTTAATATATTTTTTATTTTTTTTATTTTTTTCGGTCACTAATCAGTTGCTAATTCCGTCGCTATTTAGCAACTGTGGAAATTGGTCTCTAATTTCAATCGCTAAAAAATATTTTTCTTGTAGTGCTCTGCTTCAAATTCATAAGGCTTCATTGATGTGTTGTCGTTGTCAGTGCTTGCATGGTGTTGGAACTGGAGATTAAGTACTTCTGAATTGGTTGAACCTCATTTCGGCATGTCAATTTTGAAGAAAGAGAAGTTTAACCTTACTAGATACAATGAGGTTTTCAAATGCTTTCTTTTTTTCTCTAGAAACTTCCTTGCATTTACATATTCGTGAATGTGAAACTCCTTTTCCTTAATTGTTTAAATTAATTTATTTTCATATTTGTGAATGTGAAACTTCCAAAAAGAGGATTATTCAAGGGTGATTGAATTTGATCTCAGTGTCTACGTATATATTCTGCATTTGGGGCTAAGGCTAGTTATGATTTTATTTCATATTATGTTGGTTTGGTTGCAACTATTTTGTAATAAGTAAAATTCTTTTGTGAAGGTCTAGAGAAAAAGTCTTTTCACTTTGATTAGTTGCTTTTGTTCAAATAGCACTTTAAAACCACACTTTTAACTATTTTCTAATAATTTTATGTTGGAAATAAGAGCCTAGAGGACATGCAATCAGTGTTGCTATATTTGTGTTATGTATTAAAAAACAAGAAAGTAATTGGATTAAATTACAAAATCATCTCTCACTTTGCATATAAATTTTCAAATTTGTTTATGATACACTCATTGATCCTTGTTGTAGAGAAAGAAATCCAAATAGTTGTGAATGTGTATAAAGATGTCTTAGACACAATCTTTAGTTATTTGCTCCAAGGATTTGTTTGAAGTATAATTTATGAAATGAGATTAATTCTCAGTTTCTTTCTACTTAACTTTTGCAATTTTAGAGTACAGTGTACCACGATTATTATTGTGAGTATTTAAGATTATTTGTCTCTTGCTGGAAGACATTAAGGTATATATTAAAGGGATTTTGTGAAAACAAGAAGGCTGACACTATTCAATCCTTACCAAACTAATTATTTCTAGAAGTTCATTCCTTGTTTTATGTCTTTTAAAGTCATTATCTATGGTTGTTGGGATTAAAGAGGCATTCTTTGCAAAAAAAAAAAATTATTCTATGTAAATCTTTGATGTTTTCCTTATTGGATCACACATCATATGTCTTGTTTAGCATAAGAAAATATTAAATTGTTCATTTTTTTCCATTGGTAAATAACCTAAGATGTCTTGTGAAGAGATCTCTAATCATAAAATTAGCCATGAAGAGAATCATTTGCTTCCATCTTATTGTAAAAAACTAATTGTTTAATTCAGACATTACATATATAGTATATAATGTATTGTCTAGTTAATATGGTTATTACTGAGAGATGTGCCACTATTCTAAGTTAGTATGAATTATGACTTTATTAATTGAATGTATGATGTTATTGACTGTGATTATTTCTTTCATGAGAAATGCTTCTTCCCATTATAGTTGAATTTGAATTATAGGTATTTTACCTCAAATTCCCCATATTGGAAGGCCATGATTTTTTTAAGGACATATAGAAAGTTTACAATTGTACAAGTCTGAGATTAAAATTGTACAAGCCTAGGATTAAGACTTTGAAAGAATTGTGATTAGTTAGTGATAATGGTGTCGAAATACTATCAAAACCACTATATTTCTCTCAAGGGCGAAATCATGTAATGTCTAATCCTGTTGAATAGGAACCAAATTAGAATATAAAAGGGGTTACGTAAAACAAAAAATCATGAAGAAAAATGAAAATATGAAAAATAGAATTATGGGGTTGTAAAATGTGAAACAAAAATAGAATGAAATTGAATTATATTGAATTATATAGAATTATATAACACCAATCAAAAGATCTAATCATGCAATTTATTATCATGGTTCTAATAAGGAAGCAAATTCATATCAAACCAAGGTTCATTAGATCATTATCTAACATTCATCTATATAAATTGAGATCACAATCGCAACTCCTAATAAGCATGGATTCAAGCACATAATTGGTTGATTTAGGTGATCAATTGATTACCTAACATAGTACAATGCAAAACTTCAAGCGAAATCATAATCATGAAAATGGGTCAAGAATTGGAAAGAAAATAAAAGCATAGAAGAATTAGCATAAGAAAGATTCAAGAACTCAAACTGAACCACAATCATGGAACCTTGAATTGATAAGAGAGTTTAGCCTTCCATGACAATCATCATAAAAAAAATACAGCACAATCCAAAGCAAAAACGAAAATGAGAAAAGAGAAAACTTGTGATACAAGAAACCTCCTTCTAAACTAAATATGAAATCCCATAAGTGTCTAACTAACTTCTAACTCCTAGTAACTAACTACTAATTATTACATGCTCTGAATGCTAAAGATGGTGGCCTTGGCTAGAGGAATTTGCAGTCCAAAGGCCCACCAACCAAAGTCCCAAAATTTTGTTAAAATATAAAAATAAAGGTCCAACAAAGTGGGTGTAGAGGCCACAACTGTACGTGGACTTTTGACACTGAATATGGTCGAAAGGGGTTAAGCCCAAAAGAGAAACGTTGTAGATCTTTGTCTTAGCTTCCCAAAGCCACCAAATTTGTCCAATTTGGAGTTTTGTAGCTTCATATATGGCCTACACAATACAAAAATATCACAATGGGTATTAAATGCAAAAATAAGCATAGATTAGCAACTAAACCAAATTAGGTCCAATAATCCAAGATTCAGTAAATTTATTAATATTAAATACAAAATGATGTCAAATATGTCCAACTTAAGTCACTATTAAGTGCTTAAAATATGTTTTATGAATTAGCCTATGTCTATTAAAGTTTGTGATTATATAAAAAGTATGCCCAATAAATTAAATATAAGTAGAATTGACATACTTCAATCTTAGAAGCATCTCTGATCCTTGTTTACATAAAACTAATAAAATTGCTTGTTTTATTTATATATCCTTTGATCATTCTATTATGTATTGAATTATGATAGGATGCCTATCTCCAAACATGTTTGGCAACTTCAGCTAACATGGCACCTAATGTAGCACCCCAAAACTGTCTGGCCCAAACAACCATAGTTGACTTTCCTTTAACTGATAACAATAAAATCCTGAAGATTCTATATGTTATCAACAAACAACCACAAGTTGACTTTCCCTTAACCGATAACGATAAAATCCTGAAGATTTTATATGTTATCAACAAGTAGCCGCCACGGTGGCCCGTGTTGACTACCTCTAACAACTATGGCGGTTGTCACCATAACAGATAAAAAAATATATTCTCTCATCCCAAGAATCAGGGGATAAACCTGTTAGATATTCAAAATTCAAATATAAAATATAATAAAATATTCTCTCATCCCAAGAATCAGGGGATAAACTTGTTAGCTATTCAAAATTCAAATATAAAATATAATAAAATATTCTCTCATCAAGAGAGAGGTCCAAGCCCATTTCGCAGCCTATATAAGACCTCACCGCGAATGAGCAGGGGTCGGAGATTTTCTACGGGGTGGAACGAAATTTTCCACCAGAAAGCCAGAAGAGTGAGAAGCCAGGAAGTCTGAGAAAGCATCCTGGACAAAGAAGAGAAGAATAACATGGCAGGTACCAGGTTAGTAAGAATCTCCTCCCCCTTTTTTTTATTAGACTTAGGTTGATAGAACTAGAAAAAACCGAATTAAACCCATACGTCCTTCCACTGCCAACTTCTCTTCTCTTCTCTCCCTTCCCTCCCAAACTCTTCTTTTCCAAATCGGTCATGGCCGAGTTCATCTCGGCCATTGGCTAAGCCTACCCTAGGAAACTAGGCCAGAACTACGTAGACTTTGACTCCTCGAATCCGAGGTACGTAGGCACAGGAGGCACACTCCTATCAAGTCTATTCCCCCAAACCAAACCATCCTCCATACATAGGATACCATCTCTACCCACACTGAAACCTTAGTAAACCCAAAAGCTAGTCTTAGGTAATTGTTAAGTAACAGGCATGCTGGGGGCACTCTATGCCCCTGGTGTGTAACCAACTTCCGAACCCATTCATCTGGTTCCAGACCAAACCTTATCCCTCTCACCTTGGTTTTCCAACATTCCTAATCAAAACGCTGGTGGCGACTCCTCCCTAGGCCGAATTGATTTCGGCCGCCCTCCTTAAATTTTCCCTTTTCGCTTCGTCACAAATCTGGTTGTGACAGATGGCGACTCCGCTGGGATCGAACCTACAATCTTTGGTTTCTGGGTTCCTAGAAAGTTGAGCCTTAATAGAATGGCTAGGATTGTAATTTCGATGTTATTTAATTGTTGCTTATTATGTTGTTCTAAATTTTACATGTCTGCTCATGCATTTTACTCCATGTCCCTTCAGATTGCACTATACATGTATTTGTTTTAGCTTAGGGCTGCATATGGCCAAAAAAAAAAAAAAAAAACTTCCCTCTTGACATAGAACTAATTACACTCAAATATGCATGCTTTCCCTAGCTTAGGTAGTTTTTCCTTTCGTTTGTACAAACCCTCATAAGATTCTAATGATTAACGGGTAGTCGTTGGGTGTTCTTAGGCTAATATTTTTATTTTTGAGTGGGGTCCTATTCTTGGACCTGAGAGTTAAGGAGTGCGGAATGTGTAGTGGAACCATGCTGGAGGGTTTCCTCTGTACTAGTGATCATGATAGTTCCACCTAGGGTTGACAACCTTTGGAAACGATCATATTCTAGGATACTCTCCTGTCTATGGTTGCGTTCCTTAGGAGGTCTATAGACCTAGGGACCTGGTGAGAATTTTCTTTTAGCAGCCTAATTGTGAGACTACCTAGGAAAAAATCCTTCTTACCACTAGGTTAGTTTTTTTTTGCCGGCATGAATGTCGACTCCGAGACGGAGTCGGCACGCCTTGGGAAACTTCATCTTTTACGTTGAAAAATTTCGGCGTAACTCCGAAATGGAGTTGGCCGTGAAACCCTAATTTAAGACTTAGCTGAGGCCGATATGGAATCGGCCTTAACTTAATTAACTAAAAACTTAGGCCGACATGGAGTCGGCCTTAACTTAATGGACTAACATGTTGGCCGAGATGGAGTCGACAAAGATGAAACTGACATGAAGTCAGCCAGTCAAAAAAACCTTAACTCAAGATGGAGTCATCTTCTATATCATCCTGTCCCACTTTTCTATCGTATTCTACTCTGCTCCCACACACGACATGCATTCCATGCATAATTCAGAAACCTTAGCATTCATCGTAGAAAAAAAATCTAAAATAATTAATCATGGATATTTCAGAAAAATGAAAAGAGAAACTTCTAGGGATAGATGTTGGCGCCCCATTCAAGTCAAGGAACCCGAGCTCCAATCACTTCGTTGTTGGGCTAGTTGCTTAGAAGGGTATTACCGTCGAATATTCAAAAAAAGATATGGCCACCTCCTACGACTCATTGAAGTAGATACCCAAGTTGTCGCCCTCGAAGTGCTTTTCCAATACTACGATCCACCACTCTATTTCTTTACCTTTAGAAATTTCTAGATAACCCCAACCTTAGAAGAATATGAATGGTTATTGGGTCTTCCCATTCACGAATTACTCCTCTACTTCCCTCAAGGGTGGCCATTCCCTTGGAACACTATAGTCAAACTTTTACAGCTACCACAGACGGTAATAGGGGAAATACGACAAAACCGCAATGACATAAAAGGAATGTGTAGGTCCACCCTAAAAGGAAGGTTAAGACAATTCGAAAGATTAGCAGACTGGAAATCCTTCATCGATGCGCTAGGGTTGCTGGCCTTTGGGGTCCTACTGTTCCCACACTTAGAAAACTACATAGATGCGGCAGTAGTAGAAGTATTCCTAGCTCGAAAAGATCGGCAAGAAAATCCAACTATGGCTGTCCTCACTAATACCTACTATACCCTTAACTACTGCGGAGAAAAGGGGGAAGGAAGTCTCCGGTGTTGCGTTACTATATCTATGGACCGCCCACCTATTTCGCAATAAAGAGCAAGTTGTTTGCCCATACCAAGACTACCGATGGAATTGGATAAAGATAACCCCTAAAAAGCAGTGGATCCGACTCTTAGACGAAGCTTCTGAACGGACGATACGGTGGTACCCCACGTGGAACGCACATGGACAAGTAATCATTAGCTATGGGTCATACCCGAACGTCCCTCTGCTAGGAATGCAAGGGGCCATCCACTATAACCCCCAACTAACGTTACGACAAGCAGGATACCCTATAATGCAACCTCCCTCGGACGAAGCCCTGACCCCCTTTATAGTTCACGGACCCAAAGCACACGAAATAGACAACCTCAGAAAGATCAAGCAAGCTTGGGGACGCGTTGTGCGAAAGGGAGCCGAACTCGGCATCAGAAGTTCTGGCGCTTCCCAAAGTTACAAGAACTGGCTCCACGAGCTGATACAAGCAATCGGATTAGCCGGAGGTCTCCTCTATTTGCAACCAGACCAAGGGATCAAACTCCTAGAAACTATCAAAATCAAGAGTTCGAACAAATCCTAGGCCAACTAGAAACTGAGCAGCAGACCCTCAAAAGGAAGTTGGAACAAACACAAGCAGGGGTCCTTCAGAAAGACTGCTAAAAAAAGGAAAGTATAAAGAAGGGACGACACGAACGCCAACACTGGCTAAGGATGGCCAGTTGTTTACAAGCCACGGATCAAGAGCTGGGCCTTCGAAGAGTAGAAAGAAACCAAGTGGCCCTAGAAAATGAGTCCCTTAAAGAAACCATAGCTACCCTTAAAGTAAACGGGATGGAAAAAGACAAGCAAATCCAATCCCTCCAAGGGAAAATTCACCAGCTGGAGAACGAGCACACAAAGATTCAAGCCTATCTAGAACTCCACATGGATCAAGGATGGAAGAGCTTGACCAATCTAGTCGAAAAACAAACTAAAGCCTATGAAACCCAAGAGACCGTCCAAGAATCACAAACAACCATAGAAGATGGGAAACGCAAAGCCCAAGCAACGACTAAGATTGCTCAACACATAGTCGACGCCCTCCAAATCCTTCAAACCGCAGAAGATTCCTCCAAGATTTCAAAGGAACTAGCCCAACTTCAAGAACTTTGCAAGGAATTTTATAGTACCATCGACACACCTTGAGAAAACCATCGTCGTAGTGTTTAGGAAATTTTTGTAAACGCCATGAGCGTCCTTAGAAATTTTTGCAATAGGGAATTTTGTAATGCCATTGGCACCCTCCCTTTAGGAATTTAATTTTCAATGTAACTCTTAGTTCAATTTAATAAAAGGTTTCTCTTTCCAATTTTATGAAGTGATCCACGAATAAGACATTCATACATACATGCATACTACTTCTTTTTGCATCCCATTAAATGAACTCGTAATAGAAAAATGAACCACAGGGGATTAGAGAGCAGCGCGCCGCGACATCGTCACCACACACGAGCATGGACCAAAGAGATGGAGAGTGCAATCGAACAACTTGAACAACAAAACCAAGAACTAAGAACAGAAAATCAATGGTTAAAAGAAGAAGTAGAAAAAATACAAGAGCAGTTGACGAAAGGACATGTGGAGCGGATGACCAGGGTGTATGAAACCCCCAGACATCCCCTTAGGTTCACACTATAGTACGGGATGCCTCTCGGGTGGAATGATAACATGGAAAACCAACAGCAATCTCGGCAACCAGAGTAGGCGGGACAGTCTGAAGCACAAGGATTTGGACCTGGCCCCAAAGGACCCTTTCAACCCCCGCCATTCGAGATAAACGGACCAGAAAGAATGAAGTGGGACGCTTTAGAAGAACGTTTCCGAGCCATCGAGGGAACAAGTAGTCTTGGCTTGGATGCAACAGATCTCTGCCTCGTCCCCAACATAACACTACATCCGGATTTCAAAATGCCCAAGTTTGAAAAATACAAGGGCAGTTCATGCCCCCGCGTGCATTTGGCCATGTATTGCCGGAAGATGGCCGCCTACAACCACCAGGACTCGATTCTAATACACTGTTTCCAAGAAAGCCTTATAAGTGCTGCCCTAAGATGGTTCGTAGGCCTAGAAAGCGGACATATAAAAACATAGAGGGACCTTGCTGACGCTTTTGTCCACCAATATAAGTACAACGGGGACATGGCTCTCGACCGTTCTCGTCTGCAGAACCTCTCAAAGAAAGACTCTAAGGATTTCAAGGAATATGCACAAAGGTGGCGTGAGCTGGCGGCACAGGTACAGCCGCCTCTTCCCGAAAGAGAAATGGTCACCATGTTCATTGACACTCTGCCACCCCCATACTTTGACAAAACAGTAGGAAGTGTGGCATCCAGTTTTGCTGACCTGGTACTCATAGGAGAAAGAATCGAAACTGCTATCAAAAAAGGAAAATTCATACCAGCTAGTGGCAGTCCCACCTTTGTCAAAATAAATAAATAAGATAAACGGAGAGGAGAAACAAATGCCATAACCATAGATTCCACCAAAGCTCAAGGTTAGACAAAGCTCGTTCTGGGCGGCCACAGCACCCAAACAACATTACCCTCGAATGATGGAACGCCAACCCCGCCACGAACACGCTTAAGGAGAACCTTCACACCTGTCCCTATGACATACACCACTCTACTTCCAACTCTACTACAGAAAAAGTTGATAACTACCATGCCACTCAAGCCGCAAGAACCCCCGTATTCCAGAACTTATGATCCAAATGCAAGGTGCGACTACCATGAAGGTGCTGTAGGGCACTCCACCGAAAGGTGTTGGACCCTCAAACACAAAGTCCAAGACCTAATTGAAGAAGGATGGATCAAGTTCAAGAAGAACGAACCAAACGTAGATACTAACCCTCTCCCTGCACATGTTGGGCAGTTCATAAATACCCTAAGTCATGAAGTGGCTGGAATAGAAGATGCCCAACCAATTGAACCATTGATCATCTACTACGACCCTGCTCTGGGGCCCACACCACTCATTATTCAATGCCCTGTGAAGCCCTCTTATAAGGACAACCATGCGGTACCGTAGTTGTACTATCCTATGTCAGAATCACCGGAACCAAACAAACCAAAACAAGATGTTACCAACATCACAGCACCTGGAGGCATGACAAGAAGTGGAAGAGTATACACCCCCGAAACACTAGCAAAGAAAGCCCCAGCAACAACAAAAGTCGCGGGGCCCCCAAAGGACACGTCATCTGACACGGAAGCTAAGGAGTTCCTGAAGCACATCCAAGATAGTGCATATGAGTTGCTAGAATAAATGAACAGGACTCCAGCCCGCATCTCATTGCTCGCGCTATTATTGAACTCAGAAAACCACAGGTGCCGCCTCATTGAAGTCTTGAGCCAGGCCCATGTGCCCAAAGACATCACAGTTGAAAGATTTGGAGGAATTGTCAACAACATCAACAGTAGGGGGCAACTTACATTCTCGGAGGAAGACCTGCCAACCGAAGGGCAAGGGCACAACCAATCGCTGTATATCACTACTCGGTGCAAAGGTTACACCATCTCCAAGGTCCTAATTGACAATAGTTCGTCCCTCAACGTACTATCCAAATCCACATTGGACAAGTTAGAATCTATTCAAGTCCAACTACAACCAAGCCCGGTAGTGGTAAGAGCCTTTGACGGATCCAGAAAGGACGTATTGGGCGAAATTACCCTTCCAGTCTACATAGGGCCTATCCTATTTGAAATCACATTTCAAGTCATGGACATCCACTCCGCATACAATTGCCTCCTTTGCAGACCTTGGATTCATGAGGCGGGGGCAGTACCGTCTTCCCTCCATCAAAAGGTGAAGTTCATAGCGGGCCCACATCTAGTCAGCGTGTAAGCAGAAAGGGAAATATTGATCACCACCTTTGCACCAGAAATGTTCATCGAGGGTGATGAGGATGTCCAGGGAATATCACTGCAATCATTAGAAGTTGTACCTCTCGAAGAAGAGACGCTTGTGCCACCTCCCGCTACAGAAGGAATGGCCCTCCGAGTCATGATGAAAGATGGATACCTACCCGACAAAGGACTAGGACCTCGCCTAGACGGAATACCCGCCCCGATCCAGATCTCAAAAAACAAAGGGAAAGCCGGACTCGGATACCAGAAAGAAAAAGATCCTGAAGAAGACCTGGGGCTCATACTATCAGAATTCTTTGAGCTAGACACCACACTTTTCGAGTCAGACATCATTGCAACCATCGGAGATGACCTGGTCAAGCCCCAGGGAGAAGTCTACATCACGAAGGAGCCCTTGGCCAAATGGAAGATTGAAGCAGTGTTTAATGAGTGTCTTCTCGTGTAATTTTCTTTTTTAGCAGCTTTTTGTTTTTTTCTTTCTAGGCCCCTAGGGCAGACAAAATAATAGCTCAGTCTAAGCATGCATTTTTGAATTTAATGCACAATTTCCTTCTTTTTACTTCTCCTGTCCTTGTTCTCACGTGTGTATGTATCGAACCTCCGCTAAAACACAATCTCTTTTAAAAATGGACCAGAAACAATAATAGCGCACCTTCAAACAATACAGAATCTACGCTCGAAGACCCCAACCTAGCTAACGCACCAATTGAAGACACAAACACAGAAGTAGAAGCACTAATGGAGATCGAGAAACACTACAAAAAAATTAATTTTTACTGGAGGTTTATTTGCAAGGGTTACTAGAAACCGCCAGAAATTCTATAACTGGGAATTTATTTGTGGAGGTACAATAAACCGCCACAAAATGTTCATTTGAAAAAACAAAAGAAGCTGTAACCCTCATTCGTTTAACCAGATAACACAATCACACTAGTTTCCTCTTCTTCTCACCTTTTGCTCTCTCTTTCTCTTTCTCAAAATGTGTTGAAGTTGCAGAGAAAATGGATTGAGAATTCTCTCTCTTTCTCTTTCTCTTTTCATTTCACTTTCCTGTGGATCATTCAGGTAACTCCTCTTCTTTACCTTCTGAATTCATTTTATTTTATTTCTTTTTTGTTTTCTTTCTAATGGTTCAGATTGGCTTTGTTTGTATACGTGGAACGAAATCCACTTTCCCTATTCATTGTTCAATTTTCGGTTCAAGCAATTGTTTCCTTCTCTCTCTTTTCTTTATCTTGTTCTGTTTTTTAGGTGATGAATTCCTAAGATGGATCATGGATGTCATCAACAAAAAAAATACCTTTGTTTTAGGAGCTAAACGAGCCATTAGTGTTGTTGCAGCATTACTTGCATTATTTTCTTCTATAAAACTAATAGTTTAGTTTAGTACTAGTAGGCATATAATCCTATAAAGTCTTGCCAATCAAGACCGTCTCCCTGATAATTGAATTGGCTTTAACATTCTTGTCATGCTTCAATGTTGAGAGAGGGAAAACAAGAAAGTTATAAACTATTATTGTCAAAATTGATTAATGCTTAATCCTTTTCTACATCACTTCTAATGTATGTAAATCCACTGGCAGAAGAGACTCTGAAGTAGAGGAACCAGTTCAAATTTTCAATACTCCTCTCTGTGAGCAGGTATTATTTTTTTGTATTTCACATTGCCTTTGTGCTTCCTCTTTTCTTTCTCTCTTCCCATTCTCCCATGTAAATATAAATAGTTAAGAAGCACAATGAAAACATGGTTCTAAAATTGCACAACTCAGAAGTAAATTCTAGGAAGGACATCTAGGAGAAAACATATGATCTTTCTATAATAAATAAGGGAGTGCAAAGCATGAAAAGGAGCATTTTCTAGAACATGGTTTGATGGAATCCTCCTCTGAAATTATACCCAAAGAATTAATTGTGCATTTCTTCTTTTTTTGCTAAGTATCTTTCTAGTTATTTCTGTAATTTGTATATCCTAATAATTGACATAAAAATTTTACACTGAAATGCTACTCATAGGGTATTGTCGGTTTTAGCATTGGTCTAGTAGCTATGGTGAGTCTGAGGTTAAAATAACTCTTTTCTAGCTTTACCATCAAATCTTACTACAGTTTGATATATTTATGCTATTTATATTTTACATGCCAGGAAAATTAAGCCATAGCAGAAATCCAGTTTGCAGATTACATTTTCCTTGATTTCGACCAGGCATGCTCCCTTCCCGTGGTTTGAATAGAAATGTTTGACTTTTATTCTGGTATCTGGATGCTGATGGGAAAGTGTTATATATAGTGCCGCTGACCATATTTTTAAACACTAGAAACTTCTTATTCAACATTGTTATATAATTAAACTATTTTGCAAATAACTATTATATCAATACCATTCTGCTTTTTGATATCCATTCTCTTGTGCTTCTTGTTTGTCTCTTTTGATATCAATACACTTCGATTCACCTTAGCCATCTCTGCTGGACATATGGATTCTTTACTTTTTCCCCCTCTCGCGTACCATTTATAATTCATTTTACTATTTCATTATACAACAATTGAATAACATTCATTATGTGTGTTGCATTTCTACGGTATCAAGTTCGTAGTGCCAATTCTGAAATTTGAAGCCATTGCCAACTATTTTGCTCTTATGGTATTCCTTTGAATCGATAGGATAAATATAATGTCTATAATTTCATTCTTGACTTAACTGCAATTATTCCTTAATTTATTGGTTTAATTGCAATATCTCTTATGATATTTGATTTAAGAATAGTATCTACTAAGTTCTAACATACTAGAGTGCTTTACATAGTTGGATAAAATAAACTAGCTAAAACTACTCAAATTAATAAGAGAAGACTTGACCAAATACCTTAATGTCCCCCTTCTATACACCAAATTCCCACAAACTCGCATTTTTTATTTGCACTTGCACATATCATTTGGAACTTTTGTTTTTAAAGTGGCCCCATGGTGCAGGGGAGTCTAGGTAATGTGTGAGAGAGAAACATTATGTGAAGGCAAGAAATAGTACAAGACTATTAATGTGCTAAAATTTGAAGAAAATAAATAGTATAACTTTGAGCCTTGCTATATTTAATGACTTTGTGGCTCAGGATGGAAGCTATCCAGGTACTGGTAAATTTGATGAGGTGGGTAGTGGAGATGGTGAAAGAACCACACTAAATTTGCCTCTTCCTGGAGGCTCAGGTGATACTTCTATTAGAACTGTGTTCGATGACATAGTGCATGCAAGAGGAGATGTAGCCTTCGTGTGATTTGCAACTTTAATGTAAACAATGGAAAAAAGCATAGCTTCTCTCTTGCCTACGAAATCAGAACTCTTTCTCTTAGGATTTGAAGCTAGTATGCAGCTTTTGCAATTTTAATCAAGTGATTCTTGGTTCCAGTGGCTTTATCATTTGGCTGTTGAAGAAGTACCAGAGGATGATTACATGCTGCCTTTATCTGAGGCTAATTTCTTTTATGAAGAAGTTGTATGCCTTTATCTGCATTGTATTGAATGAAAAGCTTTCTAATTAAAAATTCTTCTATTGAAAAAACATCATTGTAATGCCAACTAAATCAAAAGTTCCATCAGCTCTTGTACAAAGTTAAATTCATATAGGTTAAGGTTGCAGTGAACAATACATGCTATAGGTTAAGGTTGCAATGAATGTAAGAGTGGGAGAGGGTGCTTTTGTAGGGAGATTAGGGGAGAGGGAGAGCGATAAATCCTTTGAGGTTGGCAGATTAGGTTCAATTAGAGGAGAGGTTGAATTTTAAGTTTATTCTCTGCTTTGCAGTACCGTCAGCCTTAAATTCTTGAAAATTACTTGTAGAAAACTACTTATAATTCAGTGTGAACTATCAAACTTTCCATTTGCCTTTGACTATTCTGTATCGTATACTGGCAAATTTTTAAGCTCGTGTTTGGGTATATAAATCTATGTAAATAGGGGTTTTCCTCTGGTGCATGATTTGATCCCTACGGACCTCTTGGTGTGCCTGATTTTGATCCCAACATATTTACAAGGTATGGTAGAACATCATGCATTCCATATACTATATTGCACTAATGATGTCATTTACATGTTTAACTCTTGTGCGTCTTTTATGTATTATTTTCTTTTCATATTCATCTTTCTCTTTTCATTTATGTTATTGTTCACGTAGGATTTTGGGAGTGAAACCCGGGTGTGGATCTAATAAGGAAGAATAAAAATGTATTTTTGGGCGGTTTATAACTGTCAAAATATGTGAAGCGTAAAATGAATTGAAAAACATTTATTGGCGGTCAAAACTGACACTAAATATCAAAAGAATGAAATGTATTTTTTGGGGGTTATAAACCACCAACAAATATTTTTTATTTCCTAGCGAAAAAACCAGGAGTTAGATAAAAACCACTAAAAATCGTTTCTGGCGTATGCAGAACCAGCGGTTATTTTAACTCCCAGAAATTGTAATTTTAACCTCCACAAATAACATGTTTTTTTGTAGAGAAACGCATGGAATGGGATAAACCAAAATTCCAACCGTTTATAGAGGAACTTGAAAATATAAACTTGGGAGGCGAAACAGAACAGAAAGAAGTAATGGTGAGCAGGCTAATGCCACAAGAACCAAGATCACGCTTGATTGAACTCTTGAAGGAATACACCGACGTATTCGCCTGGTCCTACCAAGGTATGCCAGGATTAGATCGAGAGATCGTAGAACACAAGTTACCTTTACTTCCTAACTGCATCCCGGTCTGTCAACAATTAAGAAGAATGAAACCCGAAGTAGCCCTAAAAATCAAAGAAGAAGTTGAAAAACAGTGGAACGCAGGATTCCTCGCAATCTCAAAATATCCACAATGGGTGGCAAACATTGTACTTGTACCAAAGAAAGACGGGAAGGTTCGTATGTGCGTCGATTACAGGGATCTAAATCATGCTAGTCCTAAGGACAATTTCCTTTTACCCCACATTGACACGCTCGTTGATAACACCGCTCAACATGCATTCTTCTCCTTCATGGATGGTTTCTCAAGATACAACCAAATCCTCACGGCTCAAGAGGACTTAGAAAAAACGACCTTCATCACATTATGGGGCACTTTCTGCTACAAGGTGATGCCCTTTGGGCTTAAGAACGCGGGGGCAACATATCAAAGGGCCATGGTAACACTGTTCCATGACATGATGCACAAGGAGATTGAAGTATATGTGGATGACATGATATCAAAGTCCAAGACTCCAGAACAACACATCGAGGACTTGCGGAAACTGTTCACTAGACTCTGCAAATACAAGTTAAGACTCAACCCGGCTAAATGCACCTTCGGAGTAAAGACGGGGAAATTGCTCGGCTTCATAGTAAATGAGAAGGGCATAGAGGTCGATCCAGACAAAGTTAAAGCCATCAGAGAAATGCCAACTCCCAAGACAGAAGCAGAAGTTCGAGGATTCTTAGGGTGGGTGAACTTCATAGCTCGGTTCATCTCTCAATTAACAGCCACATGCAGTCCTATCTTCAAACTTCTCCACAAAAAGCATGAACTCAATTAGAACTCCGAATGCCAGCAAGCCTTCGAAGAGATCAAGAAATACATAGAAAATCCACCAGTCCTTGTTCTAGCAGTTCCAAGTAGACCTTTAATTCTATACTTGATCGTATTAGAAGAATCCATGGGTTGTATGCTGGGCTAACGGGACGACACTGGAAAGAAGGAACATGTTATTTACTATCTTAGCAAAAAGTTCACGGATTGCGAGCAAAGGTACTCAGCATTAGAATGAACCTGCTGCGCCTTGGTTTGGGCCACCAAGAGACTCAGGCAGTATATGCTAGCCCACACTGTTTGGCTAATAGCAAAGACGGACCCCATCAAGTACATGTTCGAGAAGCCCGCACTAACAGGATGAATCGCAAGGTGGAAAATGGCCTTATCGGAATACTATATAGTCTACTTAAGTCAGAAAGCTATTAAAGGGAGTGTCTTAGCAGAGCATCTAGCATATCACCCTCTAGAAGATTTCCAACCCCTACTTCATGAGTTCCCTAATGAACACGTCATGACAACCATTGAGACTAAGGATGAAGAATGGAGAATGTGGTTCAATGGAGCCTCTAACATACTAGGAAATGGAATAGGAGTTGTCCTAGTCTCACCCAAAGACCAGTGCTTCCCCTTTTCAGCTAAGCTAGGGTTCAACTGCACTAACAATATGACAGAATACAAAGCCTGCACCATGGGACTCTTAATAGCAGCAGAACATCAGGCTAAGCAACTCAAAGTCTTCGGAGACTTAGCCTTGGTCATCTATCAACTTCACAGCGAATGGGAAACTCGAGATGCTAAGTTGGTGCCTTACCATGAACACATAAGGGAACTAATGGACTCATTCGATACGGTCACTTTTCACCATGTCCCTCGAGAAGAAAACCAAACGGCTGACGCCCTTGCAACCCTATCAGCCATGGTCTAAGTAAATGAAGGCCAAGAGCTAACCATCCACGTTCGGCAACAACCCCGCATAGCTTACTATCAGTATCTGAATATAGAACCAGAGGAAACAGACCCAGAATCGTGGTACATAGACATAAAGAGATACCTGGAAAAAGGAGAATACCTGGAAGGAGTGTCAGAAAACAGTAAGAGAACACTAAGAAGGTTAGCCATAGGATTCCTCCTGAGCGGACCCACATTGTACAAAAGAAGAGCAGATATGACACTTCTACGATGTGTAGACCAACGAGAAGCTAAATAAATAATAGAAGAAGTTCACGAAGGAACATTTGGTACACATGCCAACGGCCATGCCTTGGTCGGCAAAATCCTCCGAATAGGATATTACTGGACCAAGATGGAATCTGACTATCATCAACACGCGAAGAGATGTACCAAATGTCAAACCTACGCCGATCGCACCCATTTAGCTCCTTCCGTTCTACACAATCTCACTTCCCCGTGGCCCTTTTCTATGTGGGGCATAGACGTGATTGGGCCCATCGAGCCTAAAGCTTCAAATAGACACAGATTCATCCTAGTGGCTATCGACTACTTCACCAAATGGATCAAAGCCTCCTCCTATTCTACTGTTACACGCAGCACGGTAGTACGATTCATCAAGAAAGACACCATATGCCGGTATGGCCTCCCAACCCATATCATCACAGACAACGGAACCAACTTGAACAACAAGATGATGACTGAACTATGTGAGCAATTTCAAATCCGCCACCACAACTCCACACCCTATTGTCCTAAGATGAACGGAGCCGTAGAAGCAGCATAAAAACATCAAGAAGATAGTACAGAAGATGGTGATTACCTACAAAGATTGGCACGAAATATTACCTTACACCTTACATGGCTACCGCACCTCAGTTCGCACACCTACGGGGGCAACCCCCTATTCTTTGGTATACTGAATGGAAGCAGTACTCCCAGTGGAAGTTGAAATACCTTCCCTCAGAGTTTTAGCAGAAGTAGAACTGGACGAAGCAGAATGGATTCAACAAAGACTCGATCAATTAAATATGATCGATGAGAAATGCCTAACGACCCTCTACCATGGTCAACTCTACCAAAGAAGAATCAGGAACACTTTCGACAAGAAGACCGAGCCCCGTACCTCTAGAGAAGGAGATATGGTACTTAAGAGGATACTACCAAATGTCAAGGACCAGAGAGGAAAATGGGCGCCCAACTATGAAGGACCCTACATTGTGAAGCACGCCTTCTTAGGAGGAGCTTTAATCTTAACTAACATTGAAGGGCAGGACCTCCGCTATCCCGTTAACACGGACTCCGTCAAAATGTTCTATCCATGAAGCCTAACTCACGCAAGAGGCCAGCTCTAGTTCTAGTAAGTCTTTTCTTTTTAAATAAGGCATTTTTGTAATATGTTTCCCATTAATAAAAGGCCACATGCATACACTCAAGCTTCCATTTTTCACTTCTTTTCCTTCTCTCTTCCCAATAAGATAAAGCAATGGCCAGGTTCAAATCATTTCCAAATCATTTCCAAAACCATTTCCATCTCGGTCAACCTCAAAACCGATTCCATCTCGGTCAGACTGGTTGCATTGAGAGGCCAATTTCATGTCGGCCAGTCTGACCCCTTTGAGGAAGAAGACTCTATTTCGGTCTAAAAGACTCAGAAAATTTTGAAAGCTAACTTAGTTATTTCAATTTAGAACTTAGGAAAATTTCAAAGGCTTCAAGGCTCAGAAAATTTATAAAAAACCCAAGAAAGGTAACTCAAAAAGACCTCTACAGAACCTACCTCACATGAAACGTTCTAAGACCTGTAACTTAAACAAAAGAATTTCCAGCCTATCCAGTTCACACTATGAACCCATTGACTTAAGCACAACATTACACCAAATAACTCCTCAAACGCGATGTTTCAATTTCGAATCAAATAAAATAAATAGATGAATAAATAAATAATAAAATAAAAAATAATAAAAAGCGAAGTCGTCCCCATTTCAACATGACCGAGACGATCTCGTCTCGCCCCCCCCGAGATGAACTCGTCTCAGCCGGCATGCACGCAGGACTCTGGAACCAATTCGTCTCGGTCAACAGCTCTACCATGGTTCAACAAAGAAAAGAAGACTCAAACTAACAAGCCATCATAATCCAACATGAAGGCATTCATCAGTTATCAAGTTCAAGACATCACTAGCCGCCCCGAGTAGAGTTCAGTGATCTCATTTCAAACTATCAATTTCAAACTATCCCTTAAATTTCAAACTATCTTCTAATACGATGGTCAACCATCAAGTCATCACAGCCAAATTCATACCGTCTCAAGTCACCTCAATCAGCATCCGCCAACTACCAGATTTCACTGGCCGCCCAAAGGAAAGTCCAGTGATCTTATTCAAGTTCAAATTCAAGCTACCATATTTCACTGGCCGCCTAGAGGAAAGCCCAGTGATCTTATTCAAATTCAAGTCCAAATTTCACCGAACGCCAAAGGAAAGTCCAGTGCCACATTTCTAACCTGGATGCCAGTGGAAAATCCAGTGTCTCATTCTAGCCTGGACGCCAAAGGAAAGTCCAGTGCCACATTTCTAACCCGGATGCTAGTGGAAAATCCGATGTCTCATTCTAGCTTGGACGCCAAAGGAAAGTCTAGTGCCACATTTCTAACCTGGATGCTAGTGGAAAATCTCATTCTAGCCTAGATGCCAAAGGAAAGTCTAGTGCCACACTTCTAACCCGGATGCTAGTGGAAAATTTGGTGTCTCATTCTAGCCTGGATGCCAAAGGAAAGTCCAATGCCACATTTCTAACCTGGATGCCAGTGGAAAATCCAGTGTCTCATTCTAGCCTGGATGCCAAAGGAAAGTCCAATGCCTCATTCTAGCATGGACGCCAAAGAAAAGTCCAGTGCCACATTTCTAACCTGGATGCCAGTGGAAAATCCAATGTCTCATTCTAGCTTGGACGCCAAAGGAAAGTCCAGTGCCACATTCTAGCCTGGATGCTAAAGGAAAGTCTAGTCCCACATTTCTAACCCGGATGCCAGTGGAAAATCAGGTGTCTCATTCTAGCCTAGATGCCAAAGGAAAGTCTAGTGCCACATTTCTAACCTGGATGCCAGTGGAAAATCCAGTGTCCCATTCTAGCCTGGACGCTAAAGGAAAGTCCAATGCCTCATTCAAACCTAGACGCCAAAGGATAGTCCAGTATCTCACTTCAGACCTAGATGCTAGTAGATAATCTAGTGTCTCTTCCAAACCTGGACCCTAGGAGACAATCCAACTTCAATAAAATCAAACCTAGATAGCCCATTGACCTATAGGATAGTTCGATAATCAACCCTATGGCTGCCCATAGGTCAACCACAATGATCAACCACGAGTGTCAACCACAATTTTCAAAGAATAGCCCAATGATCAATTATTCCAACCCACAAATCCATAGTAGATCCCAAAACAGGCCTCTTTGAGTCTTTATTTATGTTCATCACACTATCTCCCCTAGATGAACACAAATAAAGAGGGGGCAACTGTAGCACCCCAAAATTGTCCGGCCCAAACAACCACAGTTGACTTTCCTTTAACTGATAATAATAAAATCTTGAAGATTCTATATGTTATCAACAAACAACCACAAGTTGGCTTTCCCTTAACCGATAACGATAAAATCTTGAAGATTTTATATGTTATCAACAAGCAGCCTCCGTGGTGGCCCGCGTTGACTACCTCTAACAACTATGGTAGTTGTCACCATAACAGATAAAAAAATATATTCTCTCATCCCAAGAATCAGGGGATAAACCTGTTAGATATTCAAAATTCAAATATAAAATATAATAAAATATTCTTTCAAGAAACAGGGGATAAACCTGTTAGATATTCAAAATTCAAATATAAAATATAATAAAATATTCTCTCATCCCAAGAATCAGGGGATAAACCTGTTAGCTATTCAAAATTCAAATATAAAATATAATAAAATATTCTCTCATCAGGAGAGAGGTCCAAGCCCATTTCGCAGCCTATATAAGACCTCACCGCGAATGAGCAGGGGTCGGAGATTTTTCTATGGGGTGGAATGAAATTTTCCACTAGAAAGCCAGAAGAGTGAGAAGCCAGGAAGTCTGAGAAAGCATCCTAGAAAAAGAAGAGAAGACTAACACGGCAGGTATCAGGTTAGTAAGAATCTCCTCGCCCTTTTTTTTATTAGACTTAGGTTGATAGAACTAGAAAAAACCAAATTAAACCCATACGTCCTTCCACTACCAACTTCTCTTCTCTCCCTTCTCTCCCAAACTCTCCTTTTCCAAATCGGTCATGGCCGAGTTCATCTCGGCCATTGGCTAAGCCTACCCTAGAAAACCAGGCCAGAACAACATAGACTTTGATTCCTCGAATTCGAGGTACGTAGGCACAGGAGGCACACTCCTATCAAGTCTATTCCCCCAAACCAAACCATCCTCCGTACATAGGATACCATCTTTACCCACACTGAAACCTTAGTAAACCCAAAAGCTAGTCTTAGGTAACTGTTAAGTAACAGGCATGCTGGGGGCACCCTGTGCCCCTGGTGTGTAACTAACTTCCGAACATATTCATCTAGTTCCATACCAAACCTTATCCCCCACCTTGGTTTTCCAAGCATTCCTAATCAAAACGCTGGTGGCGACTCCTCCCTAGGCCGAAATAATTTCGGCCGCCCTTCTTAAATTTTCCCTTTTCGCTTCATCACAAATCTGGTTGTGACACCTAATATCCATTAATTGAGTGCATATGCATCTCAAAACCTATAAGCCTTTTTTATATGCTTTCACACAAGTATGACACTCTTTTATTTGTCTTCATAGTATTTCTATTTCTATTTCTTCATATGTTAGAACATTGTAATTTTTGGTTTAAAATGTGGCCATATCTTTGCTTCTTATTAGCTATAACAAATTAGCTGAACGTGGAGATAATAAGCTCTATTCAGCAAAAGGAAACTCAATTGAAGGAAATAGTCTTGTAGAAGATATGTCATACACTTCCTTTGTGCTTTTGTTATTTTATTTATTACAAACTTTGATTATTCGTTTTTTCTAAATTCTATATTCTTTTGGCGTAGTCAACTTAATTGCACATTTATACTAACTTTTTAGGCTTGTACGAGAAATAATAAATGCAATCATAACTTATGATTACCTTAAAATCCTGAGCTATTTGATATTTACTTGATTGGTTGAGAAAATTTATCATGTCTAGTTTTCATTAGTTGAAATTTACATTATAACATTTTGCATTTATCTTATCAATTGTTTATGTGGCTAGGGTAGGTGGTATATGCAATAATGCACAGGCAAGAAATCTTTCAGCCGTTCAAGAATTATCCGCACTTCGATGAAGTAATTGATAACACCTATACTATATGTGTTATAAATTATACTTAAATGAAAGTTACAAAATATTTCAATCCTTTGAAATCTTGCAAGTGAAGAATGAAGATACAAACTTGTGAACTTTATGTCTAATATAACCAATGATGAGTTTAGCTTTCACGAGTAATAAAATTTCCTTTGATTTCATCTATGTTCTATTTATGTCTCAGTGAATTTGCATTCTTTTCACAACTTAGTGTGATTATATTCAAGGTTTTAAAGAAATAGCTCACAACCCTCATTTTGGCCAAACAAGATCTTTGGAGTCTTCACACCACGACATGACGACAATTAAGGTCACACTGGTTAGTTAAGTTTTTCTTTCAAATAATAAAATGTGCATGCCAAAGCTCTAAATGAAACAATGATTTCTAACTTAATTTTGGTTTGAACGATGAATGTTAACTAATTCTATATTGGCTGGCTAGTTTTAATATTACTTTTCCTGGATTTGCTTTGTACCAGATAAGAGAGGATTGGATCTCCAATTACGGGTTATGCTTAGGAGAGTAGAAACCGAGCTGCTCGCCAAAGAATTCCTCACAAGGTATGGATTGATCAGATTAATTATGTAAGTCCAATAATTGTGTAAAACTATTGCATGCCAAAATAATGGCACAAAGTTAGGCTAATTGCTTTGAATGTTGTACTTACGCAAAAAAATTCATGCCCATGAATGCTTAATATTTTGCAATTATCACACAATAGGCTTTCTAGATTCTTGACATTTATAATTGGTGTTGTATTTTGGTTCTTCTTATAGTCTAGTTGTCAATGCAACTTCTTTGACGACTTTGTTTAAGCACATTGGCAGTGTTGAAGAGCCAAGCATAGATGATGTTATTCGTGAGAAAGTTATAAACTTTGTTAAAGATAAGGTAAGCAGACAAAGGTTTGATTAATGAGCACTATATTTTTTGGCATCTATAAAATGGATGTGAATATTGACTATTAAATATCTTAATTGTGGTTTTCCCTGATAAAGCTGACTTGTTGAAGCTCCAAGAGGAAATGGAAAGACACAACTGATTTCATACTCGACTCATTATTTTTAAAAATTTAGTTATCAATCATTAATGTTTAATTTGTATTTGTCAAGACATAAGTTGTTTTGAGAATTTTTTAAAACTTGAGGTAGTTAGGATGTGTTTAGGCTTGATACTTTCTTGTTTATATGGATCCATTTTCTTCTTAACTTTGCGATGAAAAAGATTTCAATCTAAGCAATTCCTTTTTAGTTGTGATTTTTTAACTTGTTTTTTTTTTTTAGAGAAAGAAGAAAATTAAAATTGAGCTATCCAACATTGGTTTCTTCATTTTAGTTTAATATATTATACTAATTTACTATTTTTGTATATAATATTTTATGAGTCACCTGACACCATAATATTGGAGAAGTATGTATTAGACTTCAATGCATCAATTGGTTGATTTTGATGTATGGACAAAGGTGTCAAATTCAAAGAATATTCCAAAATAAAACAACTTAATAAAATAAAAGTAAGAATTCACATTCAATTTCATATTAGGGGTTTCAAATACAAATTATGCCAAAATAAAAAAAATCAAGTTTAGTCACTTATACTCATGATCATAATGTAAGCAAACAAAGAAAACATAGAGAAAGATAAGAAAGAAGAACTTGTAGAGAGTGGAAGCTATGCTCCTTCACTTAGCCCTATGTCATAGCCTTGCTAAATAGCCTTAATTCTCAAGAGTGCTATAAAAACTTATAGAGAGAGAAATTATAAGAGAATTGAATCTTTGAAATTTCTAAGATGTCTTTTTCTACCCCTTAGTTGCTTCCTTTTATAATTAAAGGATTGATCCCTCTTGGCGAGCTTGTACAGCCCTGCTGAAAGGGAGCACGACCATGCTAATATGTTTATACTTGAGCAAGGCATGCTTGATAGGAGTGCAACTATTTTGCACTATCTTAGCTTAAGCATGACCATGTTGAATAGAAACACGACTATGTTAGATTGTTCTAGCTTGAGCATGAGCTTGCTAAATGGAAGTATGACTACACTTCATCTTCTGCCTTTGTTCACAATTGTGCTTATCAAAGCATGGTCGTGCTTCTTCTCTTATGGGCTTCCTCTTTTAGGTCCAAACGTTCAAGTTTTCATTCTTTTTTTCTTCCTTTTGGCTTGTGAACCTGTGTTGTATCAAACTAAAAGAACAATAGTGAATTTTGCACGCTAATAATTAAAAATAATGCAATTTCAACCAAAACTCTACTTGCATTAATATACAAAAATTCAGTTTATCACACTTCATGATCAAGTATGCAACCGCTGCCCATTCATTCACCCATTATCCCTGTTTTTACTTACGTAATCATTGCAGTCTCTATAGGTGGCCACCACTAGAGTTCCTCAACCACTGTAGTAGTTGTGTCTTCAGGCATCCTTGTAGCTTCTTCAATCAAAAGCCATACATTGATGCTAATAATGAATTATTATTATTATAATTAAAGATAATTTTACTGTACATATTATTTATATTCAATAATAATTTCATAATCATATTGTATGAATATTTTGTATTGTTAAGCACACTAACCATAACTATACTTGAAAGGTTTGTTAAATAGGCCAAATTTGCACTTATTAAGTTACAACTAATTCTTAAAATATGTACAGTAAAAGATAATGATAAGTTAGTTTATGTTATACTTGTAATTGTTTTTTGTTTAGCCAATATAACTATTAGAGGCATAGATGCTCTATAAACAGAAGCTCTTTGTACTATTGTAATATAACCAAAGAGATTAATATTCAGATTTGTTAGTTTCTCGCTTTCATCATTCTTTTCTTTTTCTTTAGTTCTTTTGGTCTTGCTCAAATACCTTTATTGATATGCTTCCAAAACTGAATTGAACCCAAATGACTCCTTTTTGAATTTTGAGTAGGCGTAGAAGCTATGTTTAAGGAAAAGGGTGAACAAAATGTAAAACATGGATAATAAATGGATGAACGGTAACTCACCACTCTCTCCTAAGAGCAAGATAAGAGTTGTTGAGGATTCGCCACAAGCATCTTAAAAGCTTAATAAGAACAAAATCTCTCACAAATTCTATTGAATTCAAAGATATACCAAAAGTTATGAATACAAGGGGTGAAAGGGTCCTTATATAGGCACCTCTTCACACATTTGGATGGTGGGATATTATATCCTGCTATCGAAACATGCTATATCCTTATCCTAATGTAGGAATAAGATTATCCTATCCTCACATAAGCCAAACAGACATATAGCTAGTAGCCTCAAACGAAGAAAGTTAAAATGAAATTCAAATGATGTCTTCATGCTTTTGAGAGTGAAAGGAACATGCCCATGTAGTGTATATGATTGGGCATGGGCTTGGGCCTGAGTTGTCCAAGCTCCCAAGAGATTCTACTTTCTCAAGCACTTTTAATTGGAAGTAAAAGAAACTATGTATTGATTAAATTAAATTATACAATTTCTAATCTCCCTTTTTTATAAGGTAAATGTCAACTACCTAAAGATATTATAACTAATAACAAATTAAAAGATAACAAGATAATATGTGATATTCATGATCTCTTAATGACATATTTAAATATTTGCAACCACTTAATCTAATAAGATATTTAAATGTTTGTAACCTCTTAATAAGTTACCTACCATTTCTTATCAGATATTTACAATATCTCCAACACTCCCCCTCAAGTTGGTAAATGAATATCAATCATTCCTAACTTTCCATTGAGTTCTTGAAATCTAGTTTCAAGGAGCCCTTTGGTGAAAACATTTGTCACTTGGAGCCTTTTAGGAACATGTGTTATGACTATACATCCACTGTCTAACTTCTCTTTAATGAAGTGTCTATCAATCTCAATGTGCTTTGTCCTATCATGTTGGATTGGATTATGGGCAATACTTCTAGTTGAGTTGTTGTCACAAAACAACTTTATAGGCCCCTCATATTTTACTTTGAGGTCATCAAGAATAATCTTCATCCACAATCCTTCACATATACCCTATGTCATGGCTCGAAATTCTGCTTCTACACTAGATCGAGTAACCACATTTTGCTTCTTGCTCCTCCAAGTTACTAGATTTCCTCCCAGAAACATACAATATCTAGAGGTGGATCTTCTATCCACAACCGATTCTACAAAGTCTGCATCTGTATATATTTGCATGGACAATGTTCCTTCTTTTCTGAACAACAGTCCTTTTCCTGGACTTTCCTTCAACTACTGGAGGATCCTTTCAACTACCTGAAGGTGCCTTTCCCTAGGATCATGCATAAATTGGCTAACCACACATAGGCAATATCTGGCCTAGTGTAGGATAAGTAGATCAATTTCCCTACCAATCTTTGATATTGGAACTTCTTTATGATTGGACTTTTCTCACACCCAATCCTATGATTTTGTTCAATAGGTACCCTTGAGGTTTTGCATCACAATTTTCCTATTTCTTTGAGGAAAACGAGTACATACCTCCTTTGGGAGATAAAGATACCTTGTTTGGAATATTCAACCTCAATTCAACCTCAATTCCAAGGAAGTATTTCAGCTTTCCTAACTCCTTCATTTCAAATTGTGTTGCCAGCTTTTCTTTCAAAGTTAGATTTTCAATCTTGTCATCACCTATAACAATCATATCGTCTACATAGACAAGGAGAAGGGTGAGTTTACCATCAAGACTGTTTTATAAAAAGAGTATGATCACCTTAACTCTGCCTGTATCCTAGGGATATCATGACTTGAGCAAATCTTCCAAACCATGCATTGGGAGATTGTTTAAGTCCATATAATGCCTTTTTGAATCTACATACCTTGTTTTTCTCACTATGAGAATAGAATCTTGGGGGAATCTCCATGTAAAATTCTTCTTCTAGGTCTCCATGAAGGAAGGCATTTTTAACATCAAACTATTGCAAGTTTCAGCCAAAGTGGGTGACTAAGGAAATAATAACTCTTATCGTGTTCATCTTCGCTACAGGGGAAAATGTTTCCTCATAATTTATTCCATAAGTCTGTGTATACCCTTACCAACCAATATTGCTTTGTATCACTCAAGGGTCCTATCAGATTTATACTTCACAATGTATATTCATTTATAGCATATAGCTCTTTTGTCTTTGGGTCTATCAACAATCTACCAAGTTGAGTTTTTCTCTAATGCCTCCATCTCTTCTTTCATTACTTGAACCCAATTCTTATCTTTTAAAGCTTCTTGTATTGATGTAGGTATTTTGATTACATCAATGGCAACAATAAAACTTTGATGTTGTATAAAGAAATGGTCAGTACACACGAATTGAGAAATAGGATACTTGACACATGATCATTTCCCTTTCCTCAAAGCAATAGGCATGTCATCAGTAACATCCTCAATGGAGTTATCAAGAATACTTACCTCTGGCTCAAACAATTGGACTTGCTCCTCAATGGAGTTATCAAGGATACTTACATCTGGCTCAGACATTTGGACTTGCTCTAGGACCAGAGTGGGTTTCGTAACTTCTTGAACTTGAACTTGAACATCCTAAGTAGGAAAAGGTAATGACTCGATGACAAGCTCAACTTCTAGATAACTCTCCCCCTGAAGTGGAGGACAAACAATGATTGTGTTTCATGAAAAGTAACATCCATTAAGACAAAGAACCGACGACTCAGAGGATGATAACACTTAAAATCCTTTTTATTTGAGAGATAACCAATGAAAACACATTTGACAGCTCTAGGATCTAACTTCCCACGATGTGGATTATGAGAGTGGACAAAGGCAACACACCCAAAGATATGACTTGGTAAGCTTAACATTAGGGGTGAAGAAGGAAAGAAGGATAACATATGTTTAATTGGACTAATACCGTTTAAGAACCAAGTGGGTAACTTGTTGATTAGATAGGTGACAGTTAGGATAGCTTCTCCCTAATATACATTAGGGACAGACATTTGGAAGAGGAGGGCTCTAGCAACCTCAAGGAGGTGACGATTTTCCCTTTCTGCAACCCCATTTTGTTGGGGAGTATTCACACACGTTAGTTCATGAACCACACCATTATCTTTAAGAAACTTGGAGAACTCAAGATTTACAAATTCGGTACCATTGGCCGTAGTCTTTTAATGGATTTATTAAATTGATTTTTGACAAGGTAGAAAAATTCGACAAATATTTGAAAAACCTTATATTTATGTTTCATAAGAAATATCCATGTCACACAGGTACAATCATCAATAAACAATACAAACCACTTAGCCCCTGATATAGAGTTATTGTTGGAATTCCCTCCTTAATTGTGGTTCACAAGTCACAATGCATGGGGGATGAACATTCCAAGGTCTTGGAATTAATCTTTGATCTTGAGACATGCACATTCAACTTTGAAGAAGATATTAGGAGTTTCTAGAACTCATTGGAATTATGAAAATTTATTAACCTCCATTAAACACTCTTTGGAGAAGCTATATTTTTCTCCTATAAATAAAAGAACTTGTGAAGACTTGAATCATCCACATCTAAGTGAAGAAATCCTAAGAGAGTTAGAGAGTCTTTTGTATTCCCCTTTTGAGAGAAAGAGAGAGCTATATAGAGAGAAAGTTTTCTATACAATCCGAGAGGGTGAGATTCGTAGAGAGATCCTGAGAGATTGAGAGAAACACTTTGTAATACTACTTTTATAGTGGAGATCTTTTGTTGGGCTAGGTCCCGTAGTTTTTCCCGAGAGGGTTTTCCACGTAAAAAATCTGGTGTCATCCTTTTCTCTACTCTTTTATTTTTTTACACTTCTGCATAGTGCCCATTTTGCATTCACAGAGGAGGGAATAGGTACTACTATTTCCCAACAGTAGCATCAGAGCTATTGGTTTGAAAAGTCATAGTCCTGTGCAATTCAAGATGGAAGGAACATTCACTCATGATGGAGACATGTTCAAGCTAACTGCAGATAATTATTCCTATTGGAAGCCAATGATGGAAGACCATCTATACTGCATAGATTTGCATGAGCCAATTACAAATGAGGAAATGCCAGAAGGGAAGATTGAAAAAGATTGGGAGATTCTGAATCGTAAAGTTGTTGCTATGATTTGAAAATACATCGACAAAAGCTTGTTTGAGCATGTGTCGACTTATACCAATGCGTATGAGTTGTGGACGAAGCTTGAATCTATGATTCAAAAGAAAACTCCTAGAAACAAAGCTTATCTTGTCAGTCGATTGGCAAAATTAGAGTACTCTAATGACCAAAATATGATCGAGCATCTAAACACCTTCAAAGGTATTGTGAATCAATTAATGAAAGCATATATAGAGATTGATGATGAGTTACAAACTCTTCTACTCCTTAGTTCTCTACCTGAGAGCTGGGACACATTGGTTGTCACTCTCAGCAACTCAACACCAGATGGAAAGCTTAGTCTGGATACTATTATAGATAATCTGTTGAATGAAGAGTCTAGAAGGAAAGAAAGAGGAATGAGGCGGACGGGATAGAGGCGGTTCATGAAGGGATTGCTGAGACAGAGACGGCCTACATGGAGACGGCCGAGATAGAGGCGGACGAGGGGTTGTTGAGATAGACACGGCCTACTTGGAGACGGCCGAGATAGAGGCGGTCCATGGAGGGATTGCTGAGACAGAGACGGCCTACGCGGTGATGGCCGAGATAGAAGCAGTCCATAGAGGGGTTATCGGGACGAAGACGACCTTTGTAGAGACGATCCTCGAGTGGACCCGTATCCGGGCTCGAGTGAGATAATGGGCCGCGGTGAATTGGGCCTATCCTTATTATTTTATTTTTGTTTGTTGTTGTCTTTGTTTTTGTTTTTGTTTTTGTTTTTGTTTTTGTTTTTGTTTTTGTTTTTGTTTTTGTCTCTGTTTTTTTTTTTGTGGGGCTCCCACGTTTGAATTTCAGGAGGCAACTGAAGGGTTGTGCGTGGAGGAACGCGCCTTGCCACCCTTCGGACAAACCTCTTCGATTCTTGGAGCGCATTGATGAGGGTGGCACAATGATTGCGCCGTTCTGGAGAATCGCGAACCGTGGGGTTCCAAGGGAGGCACTTATTGGGGGTGTGCATTTCCTTTGTTTCATCCTTGCCTCGTTCTCCTTCTTACTTGTGCCTAAATTGTCAATTGCAGCTTTCGCGTTCTGAACTTTTCCTCTTGAGCCTTCGCATTCTTCACGTCTTCTTCAACCTTCGCCCCTTTTCGCCACCATGTCAAGTACCTCGTCTTTTGAAACCTACTCTTCTTCTTCTTCTTCTTCATCGGGTGAGGCTCTAGAAGCCATACCCGTGGCTGTCGCTGAAGAGGGGTCTTCACAAGCCCCTGCACCTTTGGTACAGGAGGCGGGTCCACCGGCGTGGGTCCATAAGGATGTACTAGAGAACTTGTCAGAGATGACCCGCTCTGAGGTGGAATCCCTGGTGGTGGATGGAAAATGGGTTCGCGACTCCCACGCTGGTCTGTTGAAGGTGGTGCGCTGTGGTAAAAAAGAGCGCGTATGTGACGTCGCCAAGGGGAATAGCCATTCGTCTTCATGTACGAGATGGTGTTGATGGACTTAGGAGTTACACTCCCCTTTGATTTCTTCGAGGCAGATGTCTTGAGGGTGTTGGGGATAGCCCCTTCTCAACTTCACCCTAATGGTTGGGCAGCGATTCAAGCTTTTAGGGTAGTCTGTTTGGCACTTGGGATTTTACCCACTGCCCCCGGTCTTTCTCGCCACTATACCACTCGAGTCGGCCAGCCCGTGGGGTGGGTCTCATTAACCCCCTTGCCCAATTCAGGTCTTTTCACCTCTTACATGGTCTCCTACAAGGGCTTCAAAAGCCGATTCATGAAGATCAAGGCGGCTGAAATGGGTCACTTCTGTATTGACCCTCGGCCATTGCCACTGTATTGGTGAGAACCCCCAAAGTTTAAGGGGTTAGAAAGGAGTCAAGTTTCTCTGGAGGCTAAGGTTGATCTGCAACTGCTGGACAGCCTACCGAGAGGAATGAACTGCCGGGACATAGTATCCTGGATTTCTTCGAGCAATGCTACTTTCCGCCTAAAGAGTGAGTTTTTCTGAGTTGTCTTCAGACTCGGCCTCGTGCCGAATGTACTAATATACTATGTTTTTGGCTTGTAGGTATGATGAAGAAGCAAGGCGTTGACATGGCTGAGTTGATCAAGAAAGCTCGCTTGACCAACGACGCTAGGAGCTCTGGCCGAAAGGCCTCGGGTGCTAAGACTACTACAACTGCTGCTGAGAAGAAGTCGGCTACAAGCTTGGTCGAAAAGGTGTAGAGTTGTGGTGACTGATGCGGAACTTCTCGCAAAGTTCAATCACCATCTTATTGTTTAGATTAGTGTCGTTATCTGTGATGATGTGAACCGGGAGACCGTATCGACATATGATGTCCCTCTTAATGAACCGTACCATTGTACTGTAGGTGACAGAAGACTAAGAGGCTGCTTCTACCCATTTGGTGAAATAATCAATGGCCACCAGGATGAATCTGTGCCCGTTGGATGCCTTAGGTTCAATAGGTCTGATTACGTCGATGCCCCACATAGAGAATGGCCATGGTGCATTGAGATTGTGTAGCGCGGATGGAGCAACATTGAGGTGGTTGGCGTAGATTTGGCACTTCGGGCATTTTTGAACGTGCTGGTAACAGCCTGATTCCATTCGGGTCCAGTAGTATCCTACCCGAAGGATTTTGCGAGCCAGGGCGTGTGAGTTTACGTGAGTGCCAAAGACCCCCTCATGTACCTCTTCCATGATCTGTTTAGCCTCTTGATCATCCACGCATCGGAGGAGTGTCATGTTCGAGTTTCTCTTGTAGAGTGTGGTTCCACTTAACAAGAAGCCGAAAGCCAAGTGTCTTAGCGTTCTTTTGCTATTTTCGGAGGTTTCATCGGGGTACTCGCCTTTCTCCAGGTATCTTTTTATGTCGTAATACCATGGCTCCGTACTTGGTTCTGCTATTTCACGGGTGAGGCATTGACAGTACGCTGTCTGCGGCTACTACCGGACCTAGATTACCAGCTCTTGTCCCTCATTCACCTGCACCATGAAAGACAACGTGGCGAGTGCGTCAGCCGTTTGATTTTCTTCGCGGGGGACGTGGCTAAACGTGATCATGTTGAAAGCCATCATAATCTCCTTTGCATGGTCGTGGTATGAGATTAGCTTAGCGTCCTTTGTTTCCCATTCCCCACGGAGCTGATAAATGACCAAGGCCGAGTCTCCGAATACCCTGAGTTTTTTCAACTGGTATTCTAAAGCCATCAAGAGGCCCATGGTGCACGCCTCGTACTTGGCCATGTTATTGGTACAGTCGAAACCCAGCTTGGCGGCGAAAGGGAAACACTGGTTGTTCGGCGAGATTAGGACTACCCCAATCCCATTTCCTACTATGTTGGAGGCCCCGTCAAACCACATTGTCCATTCGTCGTTGTGTCGATTCTTGTCTACAACGGTTGTCATGAGATGCTCATCCGGGAACTCGTAGCTTAGTGGCTGCGAGTCTGTCAGAGGGTGATAGGCTAGCTGTTCGGCCAAGACGCTTCCTTTAACGGGCGTTTGGTTTACGTAAAGGATGTCGTATTCAGACAATGCCATTTGCCAACACGCGATTCGTTTGGTTAAGGCAGGTTTCTCGAAGATGTATTTGATTGGATCATTCTTGGCTACTAGCCAAGTTGTGTGGGACAACATGTATGACCTGAGCCTTTTGGCAGCCCAGACGAGGGCACAGCAGGTCCGTTCGAGTGCTGAGTATCTCGCTTCACATTCGGTGAATTTTTTATTGAGATAATAGATAGCCTGCTCTTTCTTTCCTGTGGCGTCCTGCTGCCCCAACACACATCCCATAGATTCCTTCAATACGGTCAAGTACAATATTAATGGCCGCTCTGGCGCCGTTGGTACGAGTACCGGAGGATTTTCCAGGTATCGCTTGACCTTGTCGAAGGCCTCTTGGCATTCTAAATCACATTCCTTCTTTTGCTTTTTCCGCAAGAGCATGAAAATGGGGCTACAGGTAGCCGTCAACTGGGAGATGAAACGGGATATGAAGTTGATTCGTCCCAAGAATCCCCTGACTTCTGCTTCTGTCCTGGGGGCTAGCATTTCCCTGATAGCCTTGACCTTATCTGGATCCACCTCGATGCCGTCTTCGTTGACCACGAAGTCGAGCAGTTTGCCTGTTTTTACTCCGAAGGTACATTTGGCAAGATTTAGTCTCAGCTTGTACTTGCGGAGCCTAAGGAAGAGCTTTCGCAGGTCTTTTATGTGTTGTTCTATTGTTTTCGACTTTGCAATCATATCGTCCACGTAAACCTCGATTTCCTTGTGCATCATATCGTGAAACAAGGTTACCATGGCTCGCTGATATGTTGCTCCTGCATTCTTAAGCCCAAATGGCATTACCTTATAGCAGAAGATTCCCCATAGAGTGATAAATGTCGTTTTTTCTTGGTCTTCCGGGAGCATCATGATCTGGTTGTAGCCCGAGAATCCATCCATGAATGAGAAGAATGAATGTTGGGTAGTGTTGTCTACAAGCACATCGATGTGAGGTAGCGGGAAATTATCCTTAGGGTTGGCTCTGTTCAAATCCCTGTAATCTACGCACATTCGTACCTTCCCGTCTTTCTTGGGAACTGGCACTATATTGGCTACCCATCGCGGGTAATTGGCTACCGCCAGGAATTCTGCATTCCACTATTTTTCTACCTTCTCTTTGATCTTGAGAGCCACCTCCAGCTTCATTCTTCGTAGCTGTTGCCTAACCGGGGTGGCTCCTGGGAGCAAGGGTAACCTATGCTCGACAATCTCGCGGTCGAAGCCGGGCATGTCCTGATACGACCAGGCGAAGACGTCCGCGTATTCTTTCAGTAGCTCAAGGAGCTTTGCTCGCGAAGCCGGGGGTAGTTGTTTGCCTATTCGGACTTCCCTCCCTTCTGTTCCTTCTTGCAGGCTGACACTTTCGAGGTCCTTGGCTGGGGCCTCGAACTTCGGCTTTTCTTTACCTACCCCCTGGTCTATGTCCGCTAGAGCCTCAGCTTTAGTGCTGACACTCTCGCTTGGTGCGTTAGATTGGTCAGGTTCTTCATTTCCGAGGGGTGGGTTAACGGTTGGGATTATCGAACTATTTTTACTGGTTGTTTAGAGAAGACTTATTTTAGTGCGACATAGGAAAAGACAAGAACAAGAGGGAACTAAAAATGCATGCTAGAACTTTATTAATTGAAATTATGGAATTGTTCGGGCGGTTTACAAAAACAAAAGAAAAAAGAAATTACATTTCCAAAAAGTCTAAGTCCAGTAAGTCTTCCGTAGTCTAGTTGGTGAGCTCTCCTTGCATAGAGTACACCCATGCATCCCGGCCTTCAACCTCTTCTTCAATTGTTGACACACTTCCCAGTAGAAACTACTGCCTCCAAATGGCCTCTTGGGAGTCGATACCTTGGTAGCCGATTCCAAATCGCCCTGGATTCTCAGATACCTGGATTGAGGCTGGTATGCTTGTTAAGTGAGGGCCCAACCCTTTGCCTGGCTGATATCCTTCCTTGATCATAATTTGTAGCGTCGTATTCACCTGGGGAGGGAGTGTAGCGCCCCCCAGCTTCCCTCTTTTGGTACCATCTACTTCTAGCGACTGGAAGGAGGCCTCAAGCGCCTCCTCGTCCCCTTCGATGTACTCTTCGGGGACAGGAGTAGTGATCATTAGCTCCTTTTCACCCATGATGCTGATTATTTGATGGTTGCTAATGAATTTCACTTGTTGATGAAGGGAAGATGGCACAGCTCCTGCGGCGTGTATCCAGGGTCGTCCGAGGAGGCAGCTGTAAGCTGGCCGAATGTCCATGACTTGGAAATCGATGTTGAATAAAGCCGGACCAATGAGAATAGGCAGGGAGATTTCTCCCATGACTTCTCGCTTTGACCCATCGAATGCTCGTATGACTACAGAGCTAGCCCTGAATGGCGCATCTATAGGGGTTAGTTTATCAAGTGTTGCTTTGGGGAGGACGTTCAGAGATGATCCATTGTCGATCAGGACCCTGGCAATCATGTAGCCACCACACCTTACCGAAATATGGAGTGGCTGGTTGTGGCTTTTTCCCCCTGCCAGTATCTCATCGTCGGAGAAGGTCAAATGGCCTTTGCTAGTGATGTTGTTAACCAAGTTGCCGAATTTTTCCGCAGTTATGTCATGGGCCATATGGGCTTCTTGTAGGACCTTCAAGAGGAGATTCCGATGGGCCTCGGAATTGAGTAGCAAAGATAAGAGTGAGATCCGTGCCGGAGTCTTGTTCATCTGATCTAGGAATTGATACTCGCTATGCCTTATTATTTTCAGGAATTCCTCGGCCTCTTTTCCGGGTGTTTGAGCGGGTGCACTCGTGGCTGATGCCTTCCGGGTGGGGTCGTGTATCTCCTTGTTAGGGGCGTGAGTTTCCTGACCCCGGAGGACTTCTGGTGTGTAGATGCATCCACTTCTGGTGATGCCCCCACTTTCAGCTATATTGATGACTTCTTTCGCATCCTCCTCTTCCTTAGGCACTTCTAATATTGTTAGCTCGTATCGCCACGGTACTGCGTGGTTATCATGGTAGGCTGGCTGAGCCGGAACGCTGATGGAGAGAGGGGGACCCGATATTTGCAATGGGTCGTAGTAGATAGTAACCAGTTTCAACCAAGGGATTTCAGCTTGCTCGGCTACCACGACCTGGAAGACCATTTGCCCACGAGTTCCTTGTCTAGCGGGCTCAGGGTGTTGACAGATGTTCCCCGTGAGGGGGAAGTGGGTTTGTGCTCACATTTGGCCCACCTTCCTTAAAATTGAGCCATCCACCTTCCAAGAGATCCTGTATTTTGTGCTTCAAAGCCCAACAGTTTTCCGTGGTGTGACCTGGGCCCCCTTCATGGTATTCGCATTTGGCGTTAGGGTTATAACTTCGAGGGTACAGAGGCTCTAAGGGCCTTAGCGGGGTCGTTGTAATCATACGCTTTTGCAGTAGTTGATGGAAGAGGGTCGTGTACGACATTGGTATGGACGTGAAGATCCTCCTAGGTCGGGATGGCCTGGGATTCTTGGTATCGGTCGGGCTGGCAGCCTCGACTCCGCTCAGATTCGGAGGGTTGGTTGAAACGACCACCATAGGAGGGTTGAGCGCGACCGAGGTGGCGCTTGAGTTTCCTCCTGGTCCGTAAGGTTTGGAGGGATCAACGGTTACGGCATTGGTTTCCCCTTCCTCCTCTCGGGCATGGGCTTCCTTGCGGAGCTGGTGGAGCTACTGGAGATCCTCCCACGTTGAGGCCAGACTCGATTCTCTCCCCCACGATCACTAAGTCTGCGAAGCTTGATGCTACGCTTCCCACGGCATTCCTTGGGTCGCGGCGTTAGAGGTCAAACCGCCCTTCTATGGGGGTACGTCAGAGTTCCGGGGGGTACGTCGGAGTTCCTTGGGTCGCGGCGTTAGAGGTAGCTCCTGGTGTGGTGGTGGGCCGCGGAAGGGATTCATTTCGGGCGAGGAGTTCGAATACTCTATTCAGCTGTTCTTTTATTTCACCCATGTGCTCTCCCTCATCTGGCCAACCTCTGCCCTTGTTTGCACGCTCTGCTGTTTCAGTTCGTCTATCGCCTGCTCCATGTGCCGGGTCCGGGCTTGGGTACGATAGTGGTGGCTGGGGGCGCGTGTTCTTGTTCGCCTGGAATCGGGTTAAACGTTATTTTCTTTGTTTGGAATTTTTTTTATTTAGACAAAGCGGATAATGCAAAGGTGGGGGAAAGGGATATGCATGGAGTATGAGGATGCATGACACATTTCTAATTACGGGCACATTCAGCAAACGTGTGACCTTTATCAAACTAATCAAACAATCAATTCGAAAAGAAAAGCAATACACAGCCCATCTTTATTAGGGCGCGGCAACCCTAGCCTTCAACTGGTCATAAAACCCTCTACAAAGATCTAAGAAGCTTGTTATTTCCCTTGGCATTTTTATGAAGCCGACCATGCCTTCTCTTGCCTTGAGGCCTCGAGGTATGTCTTTTAGCGCTTGGTTGGCGAGCCATGCCAATTTGAAGAACCTATCTTTCCAGAACAAGGTTTCAGCTGTAGCTGCATTCACTTGTTCTTCGGCACTGTCGGCTATATCTTGACATCGTCGCTTCCACTCTTCGGTTGCTTCTCTAAGTCCCCGGATGGTTTCCTTGAGCCGGGCTTTGTCGTCTTCGGCCTTTGAGCGAGCCTCGACTAGCTCCAGTAAGCTTTTCCGCCCTTGCTCCCTCAGCAGTTCCTTGGAGAGGTTGGCCCTTGCGAGCTCCTCTTCTAGGAGGCGCATCTTTCCTTGTAGTTGGCGGAACTGCTCTTGTTGTTCGGCTTCCCTTCTTTGGCTATCCAGCAAAGCCCTCTCGAGCTACTCCTTCTCCCTGGTTACTTGGTCACGTTCGACCCTCCTTGCACACATCTCCTGGTCCGCCACCTTGAGATAACTACCGATTCTTAAGTGCGCGTCATGCTCTGTCCTGGCTTTCTTAGTGATTTTGTCATTCAGGTGCTTTTCATGATGGATCTCTTCCAGCGCCTCTTCGAGTTTCCGTTTCCAATAAGCCTTTTCAGCCTCTGTCTTGTCTAGGGACCTTTTGAGCTTTTCTACCTCGAGGGTCTCCTGTACCTCGTACGGCTGAGTGCTGGGGTCCCGAGGCTAGACTTTGTCCCAAGGAAGCCTTAGGGCCTTGGCTCGTTCCTCCACCCATTGTCGGTATTCTGGAGAAGCTCCGCAACTCCGGAGTTTCTCCGTAGTTCCTTTCTTGATTAGGTTGTTCCAAGCGCGTCGAATCTTTCGGTAATGAATTCCCTTCCGTGCCTCCGGCCATGGTAGTAAGAAAGGTGTCAAAGCCTCTTCCCGGGGAGGGGTGATTATTGGATACCCGGCCTGCCGTACCGTCAATTCCGGATTATAGTTGATCGCAACTTGTGTTCCTAATAAGGGTACATTTGGATACCCCTCGCACCTGATGATGACGTGCTCCCTTTCATTCCATGGGGGTACCAGCGGATGGATTTTTCAGACGCCTCGTCTAGCTTGCGGGCCCATTCCTCCTTGATCATGGAGGGAACCTAGCTCCATTTGAAGTCTTCTATAGGACAGGTAGTACGGTGCTTGCATTGGAAGAGGTGGGAAGTTAGCCATAAATATAGAAGAGGCGTACAGCACCTCAGAACCCCTCTCCTTCGTTCACCGCACTGGTGGAGGGAGTAGTAGGTGTCTGTCAGGACTGCCATGACGGGATTCTCTCCTTTGTTTTTCTTGGCCAAAAAATACTCCCACAGCCACAAGGTCTACGTAGTTCTCTAGTTGGGGAAATAGTAGGACCCCATATATTAGCAACCCCGAGAGCATCCATGAATGCGGGTCAGTCCTCCCCCTTCTGGAAAAGGTCCAAGCGTTGTTCCAGGTAAGCTCTTGGGAGGCCTTCTGTTCCATTGCGGTTTTTCTTGGCTCTGGCTATTTCCTCCTCTGAAGATTTTAGCAGCCGGGCTATGGTGCCCCAGGAGGGTGTTTGATCTTGATGGAAGTACAATGACCCTAAGTCTGCTAGTGGTAATCCCAGCAGGCGCTCATATTCTTCCAACGTGGGGGCCATTTGGAAGTCCCCGAAGGTGAAGCATCTTGCGGGTGTGTCGTAATACTGGATCAGGGCTTCGAGTGCTTCAGGTTGGGTCTCGACCTCTAAGATTTGCAAGAGGTTGCCATGTGTTTTCTCGAAGGCTCTATGCCACTGCCCTTTTAGCCGACTGCTAATATTGCGGATGGTATGCAGGTTCGAGGTCTTTATCTGGACAGGATACCCCATTTTGGTGCCGAGGATGTACCTGGTCCCCATTTTCTGAAAGTCCCGTAATTAGTTGAAATTATCATGCAATACAAGGGGTGGACCTGTACTTGGCCACAAGTCAGACGTTCGGGTAAGGACAGTTCGGTCCAAGGGTTGACTTGGCTCAGGATAGATTGGACATACCCGGTTTAAGGATTAGACAGACTCAGTTTAAGGATGGATTGGATAGACTCGGTTTTAGACAGACCTGGTTTAAGGATAGATGGGACAGGCTTGGTTTAAGGATAGATTAGATAGACTCGGTTGGACAGACTCGGTTTTAGACAGACCTGGTTTAAGGATTAGATAGACTCGGTTTAAGGATAGATTAGCCAGACTCGGTTTAAAGGTAGGCTTGGGTTAAGGTTTATCCCATCAGTTTCCCTCAGGGTTCTCACCATTGGATTTCTAGACTTCCTCACTATTAGGCTTCTGGGTCTATGGACTCCCCGAAGTTTCCAACACAAACAGGATCAATTTCCCAGAGTGTGCTGGCTCCCTCAAGTTATCAGCCCCAGGTAGAACTATTGCAGTCACCAGTATAGAGAAACCTCCAGTATGGGTACCGCTACACGCTCCGCACTCCTTAACTCTTAGGCCCGGGAATTAGGACCGCCCCATGTGGGTATAATCGCACCGTAACAGTTTCCCCAATGGATGCCCCATGTGAACGCAATAGTATAATAACAAAATTATGTCATCTATCCTATGATTTCATACAAAACATACAAATGGCAACAGAAATTGGAGGACATATATCACTTAGTGACACTGCCAGTCTCCTCCCCCCTATACAACTAACCCTGCAGGGCTCAACTCTCAATAAAACAATGTCCCCAGTGGAGTCGCCATCTATCACAACCTAAATTGTGACGTTAACCTGTATGGGCCAAGACTACCTCAACCTCTCTACAGCCGAACTATTCTCGGCCGTCAGGAGTCGCCACCTACATTTTTCTCAGGAATGTAAGGAAACCTAAGGAAAGGCTGGTCTGGGATCAGAGCTGCAGGTTCGGGAGTTAGTTACACATCGGGACAACAGGGGCCCCCAAATATGTCTATCACAGGATAGTTACCCTAGGCTAGCTGTGAGGGGTAGGGGAGTTACTCACATTCGGTCTCGGCGAGGGTTTCGGGCGTAGGTTAAGACGGGTTGAGTGTTGTGAGGCGCCAAGCTTTCCTTTTATTGGGGTTTATGGTCTTGACTTGATAGGAGTATGCCCCCCTATGCCTACGTACCTCGGCTTTAGAGGAGTCAAAGTCAATGTAGTTCTGGGTTTTTGATTAGGTGGAGGGGACTGGTTTAGCTGTGTTGTTTTAGTTTTGGTTTCTCTTTGGCCGAGTCATACTCGACCTTGAGGGAGGGAGGTTTGTGACTGGCATCGGATTGGTTGTGGGGCGGTCTCAGTTTCTCTTTGGCCGAGTCGTACTCGGCCTCGAGGGAGGGAGGTTTGTGACCGGCATTGGATTGGCTGTGGAGCGGTCTCGGTTTTTCTTTGGCTGAGTCGTACTCGACCTCGAGGGAGGGAGGTTCATAATGGGGGCCCTACCTGGCAGCGTGACTAACACTACCCTAATCTAGTCATGTGGTATGTTAAAGCTTGGGGTAAAGAGAACCAACCTAGATTCTGGAGCGGGTAGACTTTCCTTGCTTGCAGGCCAGTATCTCTGCTTGCCCTTCAGTCTGGACTTAGAGCGTCTACTTCCTCTTTGCTTAGCAATCGTCAGCTTTTCGTTTTTTCTCCTCCTCTTCTTCTTTCGCATTGGGAGGCTTATATAAAGCCTCTCAGCCACCAGGTGGTTACCCTTGGGCCCCGCGCAAGGGTGGTTGTTGGGCTGGAGATTGAAACGGTTTTGTGTTGGGGTTAAGATTCGCCTAGATATCCGGGCAACTTGGTCCTGGATTCACGCAACGGCCGGGGTGGACTCGGTCTCGTATTCTGGTTTCGGTCTCAATTTTGACTGGGTCTCAAACAACCCACTAGTGGTTTCGGCGGACGGGGGTTTGACTGGGTTTTGGAACGACTCCCTACTGGTCTTAGGTTGACTCCTAAGGGTTAGGGTTCTGGCCCATTTTGAGAGATTGGGCCGTGTGGGATTTGACCGAACAGTTTTGGGGTGCAACAATGTCAAATATATATATATGTTGTATTGTTTTTTATTCTCCTATTACGGTTTCTTCAATTTTAAATTTTCAAATATATATATATAAATTTTCACATCCCTTCTACTTTTCTTGATAGGTTATTTTTTTGTGAAATCCATTGCAAGATATTTTATGCGGGGTTGCCAAAATGCAAATACAATATATATATATATATATATATATATATATATATATATATATATAAATATAATGCTAAACCCCACGCTAACATTCTATAAGCTGGATAATATACTAAATGAACATTATTCATAAGCATATTAACACAGATGTTATTTTTTTTTCCACTTTTTAAGTTATTGAAGTATATATAATTTATCAAGCTCGGTGTCTTTTCTGAAAGATGTAAAATATTAAACACATATTTCAAACATGATAAACTGCGAAAAAAAAATGAAATCCTTTACCAAACCAAACAACCATGCTTATTACATGAAGGGAAACAAACATCCATATGTTATTACATCTGGAAAGGAACGAAAACAAACATTCATGCATGATTACATTAGGAAATAAAACAAACATTCACGCGCTATTAAGGAGAAAGAAGTAAACATTGGCATTTGATCAATAATAGAAGTCTTTATTCTTATTTCTATCATTTTGTTTTTTTAAGTTCATCATGGTCATCCAATTAAGGTTGTTCAATTTTTTGCCTAGATTCTTGCGAGGCAAAATGTCACGAAAAGAAGGCCAACCAGAAAAGATTGACTTCACTTTGTCGATAATGTAGTCATTATCAGTTATACCTGGGGTATAATGAATACGCACATAGGTATCTCCTTTGAAAAAGTAAACTTGACCCTCCTTATGAGATGCAAAAGCCGCATCAATTCCACTTTCAAAGATGGTGCCTCGCAAAATAGGAAACTCATCAATGATGTCACGAATGGTTCCAACAAGCTCCTTGGAATCATACTTTATGCGACCATACTTATTGCCCCTGAATAAGTAAACCTCTTTACCTCTTGTTGACCTATATGCAGAGTCTATGCCATTCTCAAACACTGTATCTTTGAAGACGGGAAACATCGAAGCGATTGTCCTAGGACCAAAGAGTATCTTGTCATTTTCAGCTCTTGGAGCATAGTCTATACAAGCACAAATGTTAGTAGAGAAGATGAATGCTTTTTTGTCCTCACTGTCAAAGGCATGTCTATTCCATACACTACAAAAAAAAAATGTTTTTAGCAACCGAAATTAGCGACTGATTGCCACGGTGGCTAAATAGAGACGGCATTAGCGACGGAAAAGGATTTTTTTAAAAAAACTTAGCGACCGGTTTAGTGACCGAAATTAAAAATCACAAAAAAATAAAGAAATTTTTAGCGACGGAATTAGCGTCCGAACTTTTAAAAAATTAAAATTAAAAAATACATTAGCCACCGATTTAGCGACCGAAATTAAAAAATAAAAAACAAGTAAATATTTATTAGTGACGGAGTTAGCGACCGAAGTTCTAAAATAAAAAATAAATTAACGACCGATTTAGCGACGGAACTGTAAAAATAAAAATAAACAAAAAAATATTCATTAGCGACAGAATTTGTAAAATTAAAAAAATAAAAAAAATATTTAGCGACCGATTTTAAAAAAAAGTAAATAAGAATATGTATTAGTGATCGAAAATTAAACGAAAAAAAAAATTAGTGACCGATTTTCAAATTTTCGAAAAAAAAACTTTCCTCCCATTTTCCCCTCTCTTTTTCCTTCTCCCTCCCTTATTTAAACACTCCTTCTCTCCTTCCCGTTACTCCCTCCTCTCACTCCCTCATCTCCTTCTCCTTCACCGCCACGACCACCACCACCTTCTTTCCACTACTCTCTTTCCTCTCCTTTCTTCCACTCTTATTCCTCCTCCCTCCCCCCTTCCCTAACCACCAACAATCAACCACCCCCCCCCCACCACCCCCCCCCCACCACCACCACCACCACCACCACCACCACCTTCCTTTCATTCCTTTCTCTCATCACTTCCCTCCCTTTCATCTCCCTTTCTTTTTTTCCCCTTCCCTAACCACTAACAATCTACCACTACTATCAAACTATTTAAAAAAAAAAATAGCGACCGATTTAGCGATCGAATTATTTAAAATAAAAAATCAAATAGCCACCGAATTAACCACCGAATTATTTTAAAAAAAAAAATAGCGACCGAATTAGTTTTAATTTTTAATATATAAATAATTAAAAATAAAAGATGTCGGATTTTTTTAATAACATAAAATAACCACCGATTTAGTGACTGAATTTTTAATATAGTTACCCCGATTATATTTCGGTCGCAAAATGTTTAGCGGTTCGGCTTTTCGCAACGGAATAAAGCCGGTCGCTAATTCCGTCGCTAAACTATTTTGCGACCAAAATATTACATTTGCGACGGAATTGTCAGCTTTAGTTGACCGGTTTTTCCGTCGCTAAAAATGAATTCTTTTGTAGTGATATTCTGCAAATGACGTATGAACAAGCGTTGGAACCCCATCACAAATCAAACACGGCCCATTCAAAATCTTGTCACCTCCATGATAGACCCATACATACTCATTTTTCAAGAATTGATAGGCTTCATTTGCATTATACTAAAAAAAATTTTAAATTTAGCGACTACTGAAATTGGTCGCTAAACTTAAAAGTTGGTCTTTATTTCTAGAATTTCGGGACTAAATGGATTAGCAACCGATTTTCACTATAAGATTTTTTTTATTTTGTTATAATTTTAGCTACCATTTAAATTAGTAGCTAAATCCTAACTAATTAACTATTAATTAACTAGAATATTATTTTTTCTAGTTAAATTTAAGTTATATTTATTTATACTTCTTATTACTACAAATTAGCTAGAAAATAACTACAAATTAATTAAGATTATTTTCTTAACTAATTTACTACTTATTTCATGCTACTATCAATATTATAGTAATTTTGTAACTAATTATTTTTACTAGAAATTAACTACAAAATAACTATTTATTTTAAAATTAGCTACGAAATTATTTTGTAACAAATTTTAAATTTTCTAGTAGTATTTGGTCCGTTGCAAATATCATAGTCACTAAGGTATTTAGTGACCAAATTTGTTTAGTGGCTAATTAGAGACGAAATACTTGGTTGCTAAATCAATCGTTGTTTTATTATTTTTTTAAAAAAGTCACTCACTTTTTATTTTTAGTTTTTTTTAAACAAATGCTATTTAGCATGAGAGAAAAAATATAGGTATATAGGTGTTTCAATATTAAACTCTACATGAATAAGATGGTTCAATATATAGATAACTTTTTTAGGTGTTTGTGGAGTATAAGGCTCCAACTAATGTTTTATCTTTGTATAGAAGTTGATGAAGAGGATACAAACTAAAGATAATTTAAGAAAGAGAAACATGACATTAACCAACAGTTATGCTACGTGCCCATTTGTAACCAAGAGAACGAAATTACATTTTACCTCATATTCTCACGTGACTTTCTTCGTCCATATTAGTAGCTTACTCGGATTTTATGTGGTGATGCCTAATGATAGTATGAGTAATTTTGTGCAACATTCTTATACGCTCTAACAGGAAAAAAAAATTGTAAAGAAGGCTAGGCATTTTGTGTGGTTTATGTGGTGATGCCTAATGATAGTAGGAGTCATTTTGTGCAACATTGTTATATGCTCTAACAGGGGAAAAAAAAGTGTAAAGAAGGCTAGGCATTTTGTGTGGTTGGCCTTGGTGTGGCCTACATGGTTACACAGAAATAACACTATTTTTAAAGGCCAGAGTCATGTCCTATGTATGTTATAAATCTTATAAAGTTTATACCTTAGTTGTGAATAACTGCAAAGGTGAAGGGTTTTCTTTGTTCGTTTTGTTGAATGGTTGACGAAACCATTGTTGTGCATCAAACAAATAAAGTAACTTCCATATACTTATATAAGGGCTTGGATACTCTTATACCCTATATATATGTTCTATTTTTTTATCAAAATAAAAAATTGTTCAAATCAAATCGTCATGACATAAAGCTAAAAAATTATTATCTTTAAAAGTTGAAAAAATATAGCATGGACAACAAATCACTTTATTTAGTATATATTTGAAACATATATTATATATAAACATATACAACATATTATTAGATTAGATGACTGCCGCATCATATTATAAGATTCCACGTAGTAAGCTACGTCATTACCTAACATATTAACTTAATGGAGAAGACTAAAACTGTTAAAAAAAAAGTTTTAGGAAGAACTAGGTTGGGTCAAAAAAAATTTTGAGAAACTAAAAACAAAAATCAAGAAAAAAAAATAGAGACTAAAAACTTATTTTATCCGAGAGAATATGATAGGTGTACTGCTGTAGGTTGGTTCTGTTATTAAGACCGAGAGCTTATATTGTAGCTTTACTCATATTTTGATGCTACCATTCCTTATGCCTAAGATCTAGGTTCTTATTTTTTGAATGATTTAATTTGGGTTATAAAGAAAACCTGGTCAATACTTGGAGGTAACGCTCCAATCGCTTTAATTTTCTTTTTCTTTCTGCTTGATGGATACATATTAACTTTCTCTTTGCGCATTTGCCAAAGCTAGTTGTTGTTGCTCCTTCGTTTTTTATTTATTTTATTGTTTCTTGAATGTTCCCTAAGATGCTTTGTATTTTTCTTTACTAAATTCCTTAGCATTATTTATTTTAGACATAGATGATTTAATATTTTCAACTAAAGTCAATCTTATCAAGTTTAATGGTAGTCTATTAGACTGATACTAAGCCTTAAAGAGAGACTTGTCATCATCTATACTGGTCTATGTAATCGTTGGAGATCTTTCTATGTAATCATTAGAGATCTTTCATCCATCCCTTGTTTCAAGTCTATGTTCATTACACATAATTGAAATAGATAATCTTATACCAATCAGCATAATGGTGTTATTGATGGTATGAAGTACTTTGGTGAATTCTTTTGCCTTTCTTCTATGATCTTACATGAGAGTTAATTTTAGAATTATTAAAGAGAAAAATATTTAGAAGAGAAGTTATCTTTTAGTGGAAACCAACTTTTTTTTTCTAATAATCTTTATAATTTCTTTTTCAAATTCTCTTTTTCAAATTCTTTTTTTAATATCAAAATTATACTTAATGAAATGAGAAAAAGGAGATTTATTTTAAAACTAAAAAATAACCTCAATAACTATAATACATTTTAATCCTAGCAATCTTCATATTAGGAATCTTTTCATCGAAATCATTTTATAAATTAAATTATATGAATCATTTTCACTTTTCGAGAGGCTGCCTAAGAGAAATTCCTATATATATGATCAGCCTTAAGATTCACCTATTGTCCTAGTTTTTACTCCAATAACCATTATAGTTGAATCAAGAACATGGTAGCAATGATAATCCTCTCTTTCTTCTCTACTGTTGGATCAAGTGGAAATCTCAAAATTAAAATTTTTCTCGGATATAAAATAGTAGTAATATTGGCGACGGTTAAACAATATTAACTCCCTCTACACATAACAGCCAAGGTTTTTGTCCTCACTTGCTCCAAAAAGTGTTTTGGCTTGTGTCTTGCTATCCTCTTGGTGACAATACTATCAAATTAAATATGGAGGGAAGCTCCATGGGGAATCTCAATTGATATGGGTATGATGACTTAATTAGAAACGACTTATCGGAATCTCAATTTGTTTACCACAGACATTAATTATGAACTCTAAGCAATCTCTTATGGTCTAAGCTGGCTTGGAGCAACCAGTAAAAAGAAATCATTTGTGCATCTGATATACTAATTGAATTTAGGGTTTAGGTGACTATTTTTCTTTTTTTTTATTTTTAAATTCAAATTCAGTTGTTAATTTGATCGTTAAATTTTTTTTATATTTTTTTATTACAATTCAATTGTTAATTCTGTAGCTAAATTTCTTTTAAAAAATTTTATTTTCATATAAATTTTGGTAGTTATTTTTCTTTTATTATTTTTATTTTTAAATTGAAATTCGATCACTAAAATTTTTTTTTTTAATTACACTTTGATCGGTAATTCGATAACTAAATATTTTTTTTATGCACATATCGTTCAAATCATATAAGCTTTTTTTTTTTTTTTATGAATCTAAAGCCCACAATCCTATTTTTATAAATACGAAATCTGTTTTGAGGTTTCCTAATAAAAAAAACCCATGTTTTACAATTTGGCTTCTCAACTCCACTTAATGAATATGTGCGTAATTAAAATTATAGTCTTTTAGTATATATTTTAACATTAGGCTTATCCTTTCCATTTTCCATTAGGTACGATTACTACTGTAGTCTACTGATTTTCTTATGTGGTTTCTATAGAAGTGATTTACATATAATTATTGTATATGATATGCATGACTAGCCTGTGCCCATTTCTTGAATTCAACTATATATCTATTGATTTTTGCATTTCAGGCAACATTTGGTACCAAAGGAGGGACAAGTCAAAGAAGAATAAAAGTTTATTTTATGGTGATTTTTAACTGTAAAATATGTTAAGTGTAAAAAAATCAAAATATTTTTAACTGTAACTAAATTCTAAATGGAAGAAGAATAAAAATGTATTTTGTACTAGTTTTTAATTATCAGAATATGTTAAATGTAAAAAGAATCAGAATGTATTTATTAGTGGTTTTAAACCCCGAATAAATATTTTTTATTTTTAAATAAAAAAACTAGTAATTAAATAAAAATTGTCAAAATCTCATAAATTTTATAAATTTCATTTGTTCCAATTTTTTACCTAGAAATTATAATTTTAACACTACAAATAACATGTTTTTTCTTTTTTTCATGGTAAGCAACATCATCGAAAAATCAAGTTAATTAATGGAGGAGAATAAAACCGCAAACAAAAATTTTAAAAAGAGTTAAGATGGGTCAATTTTTATTTTTTTTTGAGAAACTAAAAGGAAATCAAAAAGTTTATTTTATCCTAGAGTATACGATGGGTGTTATGCTCAAGGTTGGTTTTGTTATTAGGATACAGAACTAATATTGTAGCTTTACTCATATTTTGATGCTACCATTCCTTATGCTTAGGATCTAGTTTTCTTTTTTTTTTTTTCTTAATTGAATTAATTTGGCTTATTAAACAAAACCTGGTCAATACTTGCAGATAACGCTCTCCAATCCCTTTAATTTTCTTTTTCTTTCTGCTTCATGGATACATATTAACTTTCTCTTTAACCATATTCCAAAGCTAGTTGCTTTCTTTAACATATTAACAATTTATTTTTTTTATTATTACTTAATGTTGGATGAGATGCTTTGCGTTTTTTTTACTAAATAAATAGTTTGACTTCTTGAAAGAATATATTTTTTATGAAAAAATATATTATTTTATATTATTATTCAATTACAAATCATGATGGATAGAAAATTTGTTAATTTTTACATTAATTACCTTAAAAACCATATCAACACTAATGTGTAATTAGAAGTGAGTGGTTTGTTATTGAAAAATAATATAAAACTATTTTACATTTTTAATGCATATTAGTTAGTAAACTTTTTTTTATTTCCTTATTAAATGATCAAAAGTTTGTTCAATATTTTGAAAGAAGACGAGCTTATCTCCTTATATATAGATATAATTTATTTCCTTATTTCTAAGAATTTATTCAAATCTTAAAATTTAATAAATTAACTTTAAATATTTATTATTTAAAATTATAAAGGATAATTTTTGAAGGTTTAGTTACTATTAAATATTTTCAAAAATTTACATTATGTTTTAATTTTAAAGTTAGAACAATATTTATTTGACTACTAATAAATAGTTGGTCCAAGTGACATTCAACTTAGTTCTTTTAAATATATATGGTTAGGGTTTGAATAGTAAATTATGTGTATTGAAAAATATTAGTGAGAAGGGAGCATTTAAGTGCCAACAAATCTCTCATTGTGATTGATAGGATACTCCTTTGCAATCATATATATGCACCCAAAAAACTATATTTATTTGAATAGTTTTGCTATCCATTATTCTAAAGACAATAAGAAATTAAATTTTTTTATTTAAAAGAATTAATGACATTTCATATTATTAATATATTTCTATCGTAATTTTTTAATAAAAATACTTTTTACAAATTTCTTAATTATTCTATTAATTAAAATAATAATTATCGTTAGGACTCCATATTTAATGTCCGACCACAATTCAAATAGAATTGTCTGCAAAGGATGATCTTTGTAGAAAAAAAATTAAAATTTCTAAATTCAAATGCTTTTAAATATAAAGAATTGCATAAATATGTATTTTAAAATTATTTAATTATTTTTTAGTTTAGTTTTATTTTTAATTTTATATCTATATATACATGTGAATACAATGCAAACCCATTGGAGTATGAGGTAAATTTTATCCGATAAAATGGAGATGAAGAATGTATGCAACAACCATTAATTATCCCCACTTATATTAAAGAATAAAATATGTTTTTATTTTCTCACTTTTTCTTACATTTAGTCTCTAAAAAAGAAAAATTAATTGATTTTAGTCTCATAAACTTTTTGTTTTTGTTTTTAGTCTCTATAGTTAATCTGAACCATTAAGATAACCGACCAAAATACTCTAATATTTTAAAGGATCTAAAACCAATAAAAAAATTACGACTAAAAGTATAAACTGTGATATAATAAGACATTATTTCATATTTTACCTTTTTTATAGTTTAAAACCAATAAAAAAATTATTAATTTTTAAAATGCAACATAGTTTCATGTGACTGCCCATGTCATACTCTAATAATCCACTTGGTAAGCAACATCATCTCTTAAATAATCAAGTTAATTAATGGAGGAGAATAAAACCGCAAACAAAAATTTTAGAAGGAGCAAAGATGGGTCAAATTTTTTTTGAGAAACTAAAAAGAAATCGAAAATTTTATTTTATCCTAGAGTATATGATAGGTGTTGTAATGTTGGTTTTGTTATTAGGATACAGAAGTAATATTGTAGCTTTACTCATATTTTGATGCTACCATTCCTTATGCTTAAGATCTAGTTTTCTTTTTTTATTTTTAAATGAATTAATTTGTTCAATACTTGCACATAACGCTCTCCAATCCCTTTAATTTTCTTTTTCTTTCTGCTTCATGGATACATATTAACTTTCTCTTTAACCATATTCCAGAGCTAGTTGCTTTCTTTAACATATTAACATTTTTTTATTATTTCTTAATATTCAATTAGATGTTTTTCGTTTTTCTTTACTAAATAAATAGTTTGGCTTGTTGAAAGAATATAATTTCACTAGAAAATAGACTATATATCGATATTATAAAATTATTTTATATTATTATTTAATTATAAATTATGATATATATAGTATATTTGTTGATTTTTACAAAACTTTATCTTTAAAAAAAATTCAAAAAAGTATAATTAATGAAGGTTTAATTAACATTAAATTTTAAAAAAATTTACAATATCTTTTAATTTTAAAGTTAGAAAAATATTTATTTAACTATTAATAAGTAACTAGTCTAAGTAACACTCAACTGGAATCTTTTAAGTATGTGATTAAGATTCGAATCTTAAATTATGTATATGAAAAAATATTATCGAGAGGAGACAACCTACCTAGTGAGTGTCAACATATCTCTCATAGTGATTGATAACATATTCTTTTGCAATCATATGCATCCAAAAAACTATAAACATTTTATATTATTAATACATCACTATCATAATTTTTTAATAAAAACATTTTTTACAAATCTCTTAATTATTCTATTAATTAAAATAATAGTTATCACAAGGAGATGTGTTTATACTTAATGTTAAACCACAAATAGAATTGTCACCAAAGGATAATTTTGATAAAAAAATTAAAATTTCTAAATTCAAATGCTTTTAAATATAAAGAATGCTACATGGTCATCTATCTATGAATTATTATGTAATTGAAAATTGTTGAATTTTTTAAAACAATTACTTTAAAAATCATATTTAAGATAGTATCATTTGGTTAATATTTTAAAAAATTACACTAACAATATGAAAATTAATTTCTGAGATAAAAAGTATATGATAACCATTAAATTAATAGACTAATTTAATTAAGTATGAGGTATGTTTAAAGTTAAAGTGTGCTAAAAAAGGAAAAGATAATTAAGGCATAATAGAGAAGCATTCCACCAATACTAATATAAATAAGTGGCAGGGACGTTGGTTATCCAATCGACATGAATTGCAATAAGAAGTTAACTATTTCACCTCTGATTACGACCTGAAGCCTTGTCCTTTGTTTTTCCATGCTTGGAACTAGACACGTTGTCCTTGAAAACCTAGCTATCCTCAGTTAAAAGCTAATTGGTAGTTTACTTATTCATTCAACTAAGAAAGATGTCAATTCCTCCAAACGATCCATCGAGAGGGTGTGGTACAAAATTTTCACAACCCGTTGGGATAGAAGATAGAAACACAGCTGAGAATTTGGTGAACATTGTTGGCCGAGTTAATCGAGATGTAGGTTTGGATGAAATCGTATACAGACCAAGCGATTTACTGTATGATGTTCGCCACGCCTTGATCCGTTGGGACACAAGATCTTTTGAGGAGATCTTTAGAGATGGTTTCAAGCAAGGCCACAAGGAAGTACTCCCAACAGCACTTACTACAATTTGGATAGCTTTATCCACAGTGCTGGTGCGCCTCTTGATCCAAATAGGCGTCAAACACATGCCTTCGTTAGTACTACTCTTAATCGTGGATGGCGTCCAAACCCAACCATCCGTACCCTCCCACGTCGTAGTTCCATGCAATTCTTTCGCTACGAAGTTTTCGCACCTGGTGGCATTTGGGTTGCTATCACCCTTTGGAATCGATACCATCACCTTTCTCAAGCTGAAGTTTGCTTTGTGGGTGGCATTGCACCTCAATACATTCGCTCTTGTAAAGTATACACAGTCCAACGTGATGCTTCGGGGTTAGTACCTCCTCTTTATTTCAATTTTTATATACACTATATCCACACCATGTATAATTAATCTAAGTTATTTAACTACCGGAGTCCGGCCAGTGGCGGAGAAACTAGGTACTATAGATCAAGTTTTAGGTTTGAGCGTATTTTCTTCTTTTACTAATAACAATCCAAGTTATTTAAATGTAAAATAAATTACTGGACTCGTAATAAGAAGTTAATATGCTACCTAGCTTGATAAATTAAGGAATTTTGGAATACTTCAATCTTTAAGCCAATACAAATACAAGTAGTTTATACATGATCTATTTTATTATTTAGTAAAAAACCCCTTTATTTATTTCCATTTATCTCTTAATTAATTAAAATGTTTTTTCTTTAAATTTTAAAATTATAATTATTTCAATTAAAAGAAATCTAATTATTGTTTAAAAATATTTTAATCCTTTTCATCATGGGCAATAATCAAAATTTTTAATTAAAATAATAATATTTTTTCTAAATTTAAAAAGAAAAAACATGTTAACTAACTAAGATATAAATTAAAATATATATAAATAATAATTTTATTATTGAATAACAAAATAATAACATGACATAAATGGTATTGATCTAAAAACTCCAAAAACCCCTCAAATTTACTGGGTACAGTAGAATTTCTCCTCATAACAAACGATGAGTAATATAATACTAATTTCAGTTTTAGCTCTTGTTTTGCAGCAATGTGAGCTTCATCAGACAAATCAAACTAATAATAAATGGGCATTTCAATCCACAGGCATCTCCATATCGAGAGGTCATAACTTATCTTCCAACACATGTTTATTATGATGAAAATGGCGAGAAGAGGTACCTACCAGAAGAAATTTATACACCTGCAAGAGAGAAAAGAGAAATCATGGATGACAACCTGGACGCTGCTTGTGAGTGGTATACTCATAAAGTTGTAGAGATACCTAGTTATATAAATGCTGCATTCCGTTCATCTAGGACAAATGAAGCCTACTTATTCATGAAAAATGAGTACGTGCTTATGAATTATGCTCCGGGAACAAAAGATGACAGGATTGTGAATGGGCCACATCTTATTTGTGAAGGGTTTCCATCGCTTATTGATACACCATTTGGGGAAGAGGGAATAGACTGTGCTTTTGACACTGATTACGAAACAGGATTTCTTTTTAAAACATCAAAAAATGAAGCATTCATCTTTTCCGGCAACCTTTGTGCCTACATAAACTATGCCCCAGGAACTAAAGATGACAAGATACTTTCAGGTCCTATGACAATTGCTTCCATGTTTCCCTTCTTCAAGGATACGGCGTTTAAGAATGGCATAGACGCTGCTTTTAGTTCAACTCGAAGCCACGAAGCATACTTATTCAGAGGCGACGAATACGCTCTCATAGACTATGATTCGAAGAAGCTCTTTGGCATTCGTAAAATCAGTGGTCATAATGGGTTTCCTAGCTTGCGAGGCACCGTCTTCGAAAAAGATATTGATGCAGCTTTTGCTTCTCACAAGGAGAATGAGGCTTACATTTTCAAAGGAGACTTATAAGCACTTATCAATTTCGCCCCAGGAACAACCGATGATTACATTGTAGGAGGTAGAATAAAGGAAATCCTTCCCAATTGGCCCTCTCTTCGTAGGGTTTTGCCTCTCAAGAATAAGGGACTTGACTATCACGATCATCATGGTTGTGGAGAACATCACGACCCAGATCAACACGATGAATTTAATGAATAATCGCATGATAATAATAAAGTCTTTCTGCGAATGATGTTTGGTTTGCTTTCTACTCTTAGTTACTTTAAGTGTGGATGTTTGTTTCCTATTTCTTCAAGTAATTTATGTGTGGATGTTTGTTTCCTATTTTCATGTAATATGCATGATGCAAGAATAAAATAAAAAGTGAGTTGTGTGTTTGATCAGTTAACGGTTTTGAGTGGCTTTTTCTTTCTCCATTTTTATGTTAGGAAATTGTGTTTAATATTTCTCATCACTTGAAATTATAGACCAATATAACTTTTTTTTAGTTACATCATATAACATTTGAAAATAAATTTTAAATATATTTTTATTCTATATAATTAATAATATAATTACCTTTTTATTTTAGTCTTTTTAATTTTTTAAACTAACTACTATAATATTCAATTATTTTTTACATTTACTACTAAAAAAATTTGATTTAGCGGTATAATATGTGAAGTACAAATGTTTCGATCTTAACAATTAAAATGTGTCATTACTAACTAATCAATCACTAATTCCATTGTAAAAGAAAAAAAATATAGATATCATTTTGTCATGGATTTAGTGATTGATTTGAATTCTCTTACTACTTTTATTAAATAATAACAATTGAATTTTATTTTAAAAATAAATAAAAATAATAAAATAGCAACCGTTTTTCAAAAATTTTCACTCTCTTATTCTATCTTTAACTTTATTTAAACATGTTTTTACCTTCAATCATTTCCCACTCTTATTCCACCACTCCTCCCTCCCTTGTTGAGCTCCGCCCCACTAAACGTTGCCTGATCAAGTTAATAAAAAAAATAGCGTTCAATTTAAAAAAAAATAGTAACAACTTTAGCGGTCGATTTAAAAAAACAACAATAATTTAAAAAATTAAAACTTAGCCAACAAATTAGTGACATTTTAAAAAAAATAAGAATGAAAATTTAGCCACTAAATTAGTAATCGATGTGACTATTTTTTATAAAAATAGAAAATGACCAATTATTCAATTACAATTAACCATCAAATCATATTCGGTCGCTAAATGACTTAGTGATTAGGATTGTTTAGCCATCAAATTCCAAAAAATAATGATCTGATTTTTTAAGTTTAATGGCCAATTTTGATGGTGGTTAGATTTAAAAGTTTTTGTAGTGATTAGTCCTTGCTATTACTAAGTGGTCAAATAAAATATATATATATAAAAGGAACTAAAATAATAAAATAAGATATATTTATTTTTCATTACACAACCAACCGAAGCAATAATTAATGATTTCACAACTTAAGATACTAACGCCAAAAAATTAAATTTATTGAGACTATATTACAAACAATTAAAAGGACTAAAATCAAAAGGTAGGTACGTTTTTTTAGATAGACTAAGTAGATATTTAAGTAAAAAAATAAATTTATTCTTCTTCTCTTTTTGAGATCAATATACATTTTATTTTTCTCATATTTTAAAATATATAGTCACTTGTTTTGAGAGATAAATATAACTTACACTTTAATTTTTTTTATATATATGAACTTCTAATAATGATAAATAATTATAAAAGTAGTTTCTAGTGAAATTTTGTATTGTTCTCTAACCTTTGGTTTGACCAATAACTAATTTTTGAACATCTAATTTATAATATTTTAGAAATCAAAATGAAGTTTTCAACACCTTTATAATTGATTTTAAAAGTATATCTAAAACTTTCATTTCATCAAGCTAATAGAATTGATAATAGATATTCAAAATTAGTTTCTAAACATGTTGAGACGAGAGAAATAGATTCTCTAAAATACTTATTTGCATCAATCATCTTAATTTTAAGAGAGGAAAATATATATTTTAAAATAAATGAGAGAAAAGTGTAACTTAAACATATCTTTTAAAATCTATTTTTGTTGAAATTTATTAAACGATACTTTTTGGGCGGGGAATTTTAAAGTTGATACGAACTGAAAAGTTCCAAGGTGGAGTATAGTGTAACAGAAGCTTGTCAGTAGCAATTGGAGATTAAGAGTAAAACATGTTTATGTGCTGGTTATTTGGCCAACTTTGCCTGCACTTGGAGGACAACAGAGTCTTCTATAATTTATATATTTATTATGAATTTTTTATTAATATAAATTTTAATTATAATATAGTTTATCCATTCACAAGTATTTATTCATTATAAGTTTTAATTATATAAATAAATATTAATTCTATGCCTTACCTAGGTTAAAATACCATTTTGTTATTCATCTAACAATAATTTGATTTAATTTTTCAGAAGGAGCCCAGGTTAAGAATGATGGCACATTTTTATCATCATTGTTGTTGTATTTTTAACGGAAAAAAGATTATTGATCGAATTATCCAAACCCAGCGCATGTCGTTTGTAACTAACGCATCGTTAAATTATATTGGATTATTATTTTCTTTATTAATAAAAGCAGAGTGCTTTTTGGTTCGGTACTTGATAAACATACTAGATAGACGCTAAAAATTCAAAGCCAAAACTCTTAATTATATGTCAAATATATCTATTATATGTTTTTCTTTCCTAGTCCTGCAAACAACTTTTTCAATATCGAGATAAAACTATAATGGTGGCATTTAGGATCGGGTTAGTATAAACCATTATGATAAAGATAAAATAGTAGAAAATAAAAACACGTAAGTAACAAATAGTAGAAAGGGGAGATGGAAAGGAGAGTCTAATTGTATTAGGACTTCTCTTCTATTGATATCCCAACTAGTTCTCGACAATGACATCAAAAACTTGATGTGATTTAGTTAATATTTAATGGCAAGCGTAGTCTATCACGGTATTAATAATAATAAGTCTAGATATCATACCCAAGGGATTAGTATTTCAATTTTTGAAAAATTTTGGTGTAAATTAGACAATCAAAATTAGAAAATATTTGAGTATAAAAAGTAAAAAGAAAAACAAAAAATGATAAAGAAAGATTGTTTTTAGTTCTTTTTGGAATTAAGGGTTCTGGTTTTATTATGTTTTTCCCTCTCGAACTCAATTTATGCAATTCTCTTACCTTACCTTTATGCATTACTGATTATACTTTTTAATGCTACTAGGGGACTTAGTCTAGCACCCCTATTATTTTTTATCTAAGGATGGTTCCTATTTGATCATTTAGAAACACATACTTCAGTAAGTTTGAGGCCCATAGAAGTCACTATTGCTAGTTGAATCAAAAGCCTACAAAAAAAGGTTGGTCATGCAATTCCTCTAAATCCAACTATCATATAATTCCACCAACTAATTAAGGTGTGATCGCCTCTAACTAGTTGATTAACATGCAAGCATATTCAAGCAATAGAATAATTCAAGTAGTGAAGATAAATAAAAAATTGCATTCAAAAGAGTAATCAAGTGTTTCAAGCACAACTACACCATAACCCTTAAAAATAAACATAGTTACTCATACACATGATAAAAAGATAGGTAAACATAATTAAAAAAGGAAAACTAGTGTAGTACCCCAAAATTGTCCAGGACAAATTCTTCGGCACATCTCTGTGGGACCCACCATGACTCGCTTCAAAGAGGGGATCATGGAGTTAGTGGAGTCAGCCACTCATGATGACCAAGAGGGAGTCATGGATCATGTAGGACTGGAACCATTATGGAGGAGTGGAACCAAGAATTGTGGGATCATGGGAAAGTTGAGTCTACACTCTCGAAGCCTATAAAAAGGCCTCAAGCCGAAGTGCAAAGAGGTCGGAAATTGAAAGCAGAAAACCTTGGTCCGATAAGTGAGAGGAGAAACTCTGGTGAAAAATTCTGTAGATAGGAAGAAAGAAAAAAACTGGCAATAGCGCGGTGCAAGTTGAACGAAAAAACCAGGGGAGCCAGAAGGAGAGAAGGAAGTACTGGGCGAAAGGAAGAAGACACCAAACTCCTCTGGATACCAGGTTAGTAAGTGAATGCATAAATATTTCCCTTGGGTGAAGCCTTAGGTAGCTCCTTCCCTCTCTACGAAACCAAAGTCAAATCTCCCAACTCCCTTCCTCCCAAGCCTCCGTCTTACCGAGGTCGAATTCGCCTTGGCCTCCCTTGGCCGGGACGAAATAGCCTCACCATTTGACTTCCTCCATCGCTAGGGCCGAGTTCATCTCGGCCTCATGTGGACCAACCATCCTCCTGAAAATTTCTGTCGCTAAGACCGAATTCATCTCGGCCTAAACACAGCCAAGTTGGTATTGACCAGCTTCATCCTTTCCTAACTAGCAACCCAGCCAGAACTACGTGGACTTTGATTCCTCTAGAGCCGAGGTATGTAGGCACAGGAGGCACACTCCTATCAAGTCATAAATCAAAAAAGCCAAAAACACTTACTCCTATCATTGACTTCTGTATTCTTTACAGGACCCAAACCTAAGCATCATCTCCACAACCTTATAGCTAGCCTAGGGTAACTATCAGGTGATAGACATGTTGGGGCACCCTGTGTTTCCAATGTGTAACCAACTCCCGAACCTGCAACTCTAATTCTCAAACCAGCCTTTCCCCCAAGTTTCCTAGCGTTCCTTGGAAAAATGCCGATGGCGACTCCCAGTGGCCGAGTCGGTTTCGACCATCCTATGGTTGGGACCATTTCGGCCCATTCTGAACCATTTTATGCCTCCTCACAAATTAGGTTGTGACAGATGGTGACTCCACTGGGGACGTTTGAGAGTTGAGCCTTGATAAGATTAGTTGGGGGAATAAATTTGATGTATGTATAGGATTGTGGGTTTGTTTTTTTTTCTTTCATTATATGCATGTGGTTTCTTTTCTTTTATTATATATATATTACCTGCGAAACTGTGGAATAATACTGATGTGATCGGGACATTTGCTTGGGAGAGGGTTTTCACCTGTGATTTTATCAATGAGAGAGGTCCTATTCTCGGGCTTGTGTGATAGGGAGTGAGGGACGTGTAGTGGTACCCATACTGGAGGTTTTCTCTGTACTGGTGACCACGATAGTTCCACCTGGGGCTGACAGCCTTTGGAAACAATCATATTTTGGGATTCTATCCTGTTTGTGGATTGCGTTCCTTAGGAGGTCCATAGACCCAAGAGCCATGGTGAGGAATTAGTAGCCTAATTGTGAGAACCTTGGAAAACCTTTGGGCAAAGGTTAGGCCGAGTTGGATTCGGTCAGCTCATAGAGATGGACCCTCTTAAATGAAACCGTCCCGGATGGAACCGTCTCAAAGGGAGTCGTTCGTGATATAACTATTCCTAAATCGTCCTTAAGACTGAAACCCAAAATGGAACCAGCAAGAATAACCATCCCAAGCCATAACCATGGGTCTCTAAGATTGAACCCGAAATGGAATCAACCAGAATAACAATCTAAACCATGACCATGCCCCTCACCAAACACCATATCAGCCTACATGCATACGCACCCAATCCAACCACTGTGCTAATTCCAATTTCGAGTCCGGCTCAATGTCGTTGTCCCAGCCATGGTGTCATTTCCAAACCCAATCCTTGTGCTGATTCCAAGTCACGTCCGGCTCTGTGCTGTCTCCTTTTATTCAACTCTACTCCAGCCCCTCTCCCGATTCCAATTCTCGTGCCATCTCTAATCTGGCTCTGTATCGTTCCTTATTTAAGCTAGCTCCCTATCATCTCCCCAATTTTGTTTTACCCCCACGTCGCTTCCTAAGTTGGCCCAACGTTATTTTTCAATTTGGTACTGACCTTGTCCGGTTAGGAATGCAGAATTGACTTAAAAAATAAATAAATAAAAATAAAAATGAAAAACAACATAAAAATAGCATGCATCATATGCTGCATTCATCTCCATCATGCATTTAAAATTAGGTGTTGCATTCTATCACATTTGCATATCATTCTTTACCCGACCAGCTCCCCAAGACCAATACCAGGGCAGGGATCACGTTCCGAGAAACCTTTACAAGGTGCTTCCCAAGGCAAAACAAATGTAGACAAATATAAGGGATTTAGCAAAACAACAAGAAGTGCTAAAAAATGATGTTAGACAATTAAAGATACAAATTGGCCAAATCGTGGAAATGCTGAAGTCAATGTCAAACCAGGGAGCATTGGAGCAACCTCAAGCCACCCCCCATCATGTCACCTCAAACCAAACCTCGCATCAAGGCCCTTACTCTGAAAATAGTGGGGCCCAAATAGTCGTTCCATCCCATGCTCACCCCGGTGAAGACTCTCGGTTCGCTCGAATCCTACAACTCCTTGAAGAAGACTAGATGCCTTGGAGGGATTTAAGCACATGGGATTTGACGCGGTTTACCTATGCTAATTTCCTGGTATCGCCATTCCTCCCAATTTCGAGCTGCCAACATTCGACAAGTACAGAGGAACCTCCTGCCCTCGAAGTCACCTTGCCATGTACTGTAGTAAGATGACCCCGTACACCCATGACGACACTCTACTAATCCACTTCTTCCAAGAGAGCCTCACGGGAGCAGCTCTCAAATGGTACTTGGGATTAAGGCGTGAACATATCCCAACTTGGAGAAGCTTGGCAGAAAGCTTCCTTAACCAATACAAGTATAATATGGATATGGCCCCAGACAGCTCTCAATTGCAAAACATGGCCAAAGGAGAAAAGGAAGCCTTCAAGGAATATGCTAGACGTTGGATGGAACTAGCCACCCGCATTCAGCCTCCTCTATCCAACAAAGAAATGGTAACAATGTTTATCGATACACTCCGCCCACCATTCTACGAGAAAATGGTAGGGAACGTGTTGTCAAATTTTACGAATCTACTTCTCATCGAAGAAAGGGTGGAAGTAGGGATGAAGAAAGGGAGGATTGTGCTAGAGGTGGCAACCTCCCATATCGGTGAATCCTACGACAGCGAAAAAGAGGAAGGAACAAACCTAGCTGCAAGCTTGAAACCCCAATTGTTGGCTCCATGAACCGGCTAGGGCTCGGTTAAAAAGAAAAAACCTGTGAAGCCGAGTTCTGATTAGGCTGCATCCTAAGAAGAGCCTCCTGTTTTGTAGTCTTCAATCCTTTTTCAAATTGATTATAATGCTCTTTTTTCGAATTAATATACTTTTCCATAATTCCTTTTCTCTTCCCGCATTTAAACCAAGTCAAAAATACCAATAAAAATCCATCCCTAATGCTAATATCTCATGTTCTAATTTTGACTATTCCATCAATCAAACCAACAAGGATAATAAGGGAAATCTATAAAATCTCAAGCATCTAGTCTGACTACTTGGCCTCCAAATCAAGAAGGAAAAAGGGTTTGCCTCATCAAACTTTACCATGCTTAAAAACTCTCATTGGCTCAGCACTCCCCCAAAAAGAAAAAAATGAAAAATGAAAAAGTGAATTGTTAGACTGAAAACTCAAAAGAAATGGTCAGAGTCATAAAAAAGGAAAAAAGAAAGCGGCTCGCTAGGTTGAAACCTCAAAATAACAACCTAGACAAAAGTTAGAATCCACAAAAAAAAATCAAATAAAAGTTCACTAAGACTGAAAACTTGAAAAAGGCAGTCTAAGCGAAAATGCAATACTAAGGGCAAGCCACTAACACAAGGGGCAGTTAGAAGCAACAACTCAGTCATAGAGATACCCAAATTATCCTTAAAGGCATTGGACGATGGACTCTCCAAAATTGTATACATGATGATAGCATTGATCCCCCATAAACCCTTTTGCAGAAACAACATCCTTTCCATTCCTTCATAAGCCAAAAACAAAATAAATAAAAGGGAGTGTTACAGTTAAGATGGAAAAGTTAAAGATCACTCAAAGCAGTAAGCCTCTAACTAGTCTAAACCCATGAGCAATAATAAGGTAACAATATCTGGGACGTCTCCAACACCAAAGCTAGAACGAAAGAAGCTCAATTGGCTACACCACGAGTCTTAGGATAGCAAACTGTAGGGAAATAAAGGCTTAAGCTCAGCTGGTTACACCACGAGTCTTGGGATAGCAAATTGTAGAAAAATAAAGACTTGCCCTTGTTAAATGCACACCCCCTATACCCCATCCAACTCCACACCTTGCCATTACCTTATATAGTCCATACCTTCGTATACACCTAGCAATCCACGCCAACCCACATCAACACAACCAAACTTCCATACAAACCTCCATGCATCCATACAGTCACATATCCAGCCATTTATGTCTATACAGCCACATATCCAGCCATCCACGTCAAACACCCATGTAACCCACATGCATTCCATGCATTCACGCATCCAGCAATCCATGCATATGACATGCATTCCAAGCCCCCAAATGGCCATCCTCTAATTTGAACACCTATTGGATAGTCCAATGATCAACCAACCCATTAACCCAACTTTGGACCTCTAATGGCTCCATCTCAAAATGAAAATGAAGAAGCGTGTCTGGACGCATTCGAAACAAGGGGGCATGTCTAAAGAAAGACCAAGCGCGTCCCTTCAAGCGCAACCCTTGACATTGCAAAATTCAAATTCAAATTCCTCCGCCTGGCGCAAGTCATCTCGGTCAACCCCAACTCGTCTCGGCCAGCATCAGTCCGTCTTGGCTAGTCTCAGTTCATCTCAACCAACATCAACTCGTCAGTCGACATCAATTCGTCAACCGATGTCAACTCGTCAGTCGACATCAATTCGTCTCGGCCAATATTCGGGCATCCCAAACTAAAGGAAGCCTTTTCAAAAAGCAACCCGATCAACAATGGGCACCAATGGAAAGCTCATTAACCTATCAAGCCTGGACGCTAAGTGATAGTCTAGTGTCAACCAATCAAGCCTGGATGCCAAGAGATAGTCCAGTGTCAACCAATCAAGCCTGGACGCCAAGAGATAGTCCAGTGTCAACCAATCAAACCTAGATGCCAAGAGATAGTTCAGTGTTATTCAAGCAAACCTGGGCCCTAATGGACAGCCCAGTATCAATCAAGCAAACCTGGACGCCAAGAGATAATCTAGTGTCAAGCAAGCAAACCTGGGCCCCAATGGATAGCCCAGTATCTTCTTATCAAACCTGGACGCCAAGAGATAGTCTAGTGTCAAGCAAGCAAACCTGGGCCCAGTGGACAGCCCATTATCTTCTTATCAAACCTAGACTTTAAGAGATAGTCCAGTGTCAACCAAGCAAACCTAGGCCCCAGTGGACAACCTAGTATCTTCCAATCAAACCTGGACGCCAAGAGATAGTCCAATGGCAATCAGCCAAACCTGGGCCCCAATGGACAACCCAGTATCTATCAATCAACCCACAAATCCAACTTTGAGTCTTTATTTATGCTCATATGGGAGAGAGTAGGGAGAGACTACTCTCTCCTCTAGACGAGCACAAATAAAGAGGGGGCAACTATAGTACCCCAAAATTGTCTAGGACAAAGTCTTCGGCACATCTCTATGGGACCCACCATGACATGTTAGGGCACCCTGTGTTCCCAATGTGTAACCAACTCCCGAACCCGCAACTCTAATTCTCATACCAACCTTTCCCCTAGGTTTCTTGGCGTTCCTTGGAAAAATGCCAGTGGCGACTCCTAATGGCCGAGTCAGTTTCGGCCATCCTATGGCTAGGACCATTTTGGCCCATTCCAAACCATTTTGTACCTCGTCACAAATTAGGTTGTGACAACTAGAATCTATAGAAGCTTGGGATTCTGCTTCTTTGCTTTATGTTGCGTTTTCTACCTTATCTTTAAGTGTCTTTGAGGGAGTCTTAAGGATGAAGGGACCACTTGGACAGATGGAGATGGTGGATTATGAAATGATGAAGATGGAATGACATGTATTGTGAGTGTCAAGGGTGGGTTCTACAACCTCCAAAATGCCTCTTTTTATACTGTGCAAAATGGGCTTTTTCGGGGGCTTGCATGGGCGATGAGATAAAATAAAATGGTGTACAGATAAAATAAAATTGCATGTAGATAAAATAAAATAAAATAAAAGATAAAGTAAAAAATATGATAAGGATAAAATAAGAGATAAAGATAAGATAAAATAAGAGATAAACATAAAATAAAATAAAAGATAAAGATAAAATAAACTAAAAGATAAAAATAAAGATAAAATAAAGGATAAAGCTAGAGGAGTGTGTTGATCTTTTGTGGCTTCATCTTTTTGGGCCAAAAGTCCTTATTTTTATTACATTTTCCCTTTTCTTGTGTGTGGGCCTATGTTGTATTAATCTCAAGAAAAAACGTGAATTATGCATGGTATTTGTAAAGAATATTCATGATTTTACCTAGAAAGATACAACATTATTGTATAAAATATTGGTTTATCAGTGAACTATGATAAACTATGTTAATCTCTATTTCCCTTCCTCTATTTTATGTTTGCACACTTTGGATAGTCTATTCTAAAATTTATGTTTTTGAACTTATATCTATTAAAAAAAATTTAAAAGTTCTTTTAAATCACACACATAATTCAACCCCCTAATGAATAAGGACCACACGAAGTCTTGTACTCAATTTCACCCAGCAAGGATAATTACTCACTTAGCAAAAGGAGAGATAAAGGGTTCCAATACTCTTATTCACTCAATAAAGCTAAAGTTCACTCAGGGAAACTACCCACAAAGAGTTCCTAACTCTTTGTTCTACATTCTCACCCAACGAGACCTTATCTTGTCCAACGAGTGGGTCATCAAGGGTTTCACTCTTCCAAACTCGCCCAGTGAATCCTTGATTCACTTAGTGAGTAGGGTTACAAAGAGTTTCAGCTCTTGAACCCTCATTCTCTTGCTTAGCAATATCATTTCTCACTTAGTGAGTGGAACATCAATGGCTTTAGATTTCTTAATAGCCTAACAAAGCCTATGTTCACTTAGTGAATGGCTTGATAATGAATACAACTCAACTCTTTGTTACACACTTTTAGTTAGTGAATTAAACTCTAAAGAGTTTCAGGGGTCTATTTGTCTTGCAAAACTAATCACTCGCCAAGAAAATTGGGCTATAAAGGAGAATTTCCTCTTGTTCAATGTGTTCTCACCCAACGAGTGCAACAAAGAACAGGATTACGATTTCACTATTTCTACACAAACTCCACCAAGACTAAGTGATTTCATGGGAAAAACTTAGGCAATCTATGTTTTCTTATTTCCTGTGGGTTTAGCATGTAAAAACACATACAAAATAGCACTAATTTGCATTCAATTTCATCAATTTACAAAAACCATAAATCACCCACAATCTGAACTTTCACAAATAGCACGAATTCAAGAAATTACTCAAAGGTTATCCCTCCAAGACATGCTAGAATCATATATTAGACTCACACTAATCCAAGGGTTTGATCCTCCTTCAAATACTTCCAAAACATATAAAACACCAGGGTCTTAGATACAACCCCGCTACTCATAATGCTTTTTGGCACCCTACAATGAGTTAATCTTACATATCCTTTACCTTGGTAAGCACAGACAATAGTAGAAGGGTTCTCACAGTTTCCTTGTTTTCTCCTTTGAAGCCTCCTCGAGGGGTTTTCGTTTTACCCTATGGTCTAGAAAGTAGAAATTTTATTCGATTTTGCCCTTTTAAGGTTCTCCTCTTATTGTTCTAGCATTCTCTTTGGGGGGTTCTCCTCCTTGATCCTTTAGAGATGACGATTTGTTGCAAGTGTGATGACTCTTTGGGGGGTTCTCCTCCTTGATCCTTTAGAGATGACGATTTGTTGCAAGTATGATGTACAAATAAAACAACCCCGTGTCTCTAGTGGAAGCTCCAAGAAATGAGGAAATTGAAATAAAATTAAACTATGATAGGTTCAATGCTTTGCATCAAACCCATCTTATTTGGAGGCTTTCTTGACTTGCTTATTACTTGGTGTCCCATTCCTTATATAGAAGAAAAAGATGATACATGAACTTATGTTATTCGATGTAGGTTTGAGCTTTTATCATAACTAAATGATCTATTTTTGTTAATTTAATTAATTAAGATTCAATTTAAAACTCAACATATATTTCTCCGAAAATATTATTCATTAAATGACAAGTATAAACCATTCAAATGCTTAATAATATTCAATAGTAATAAAACAACAAGATTTACAAGCAATAATAAATAAAATAAAAATTAAGGTGTTACATATTACATTTGTTTTAATTACCCCCTACGAGCATTTAAAGCATAGATAGATAACCTTGAGAATTATGCTTGACACCCTTTACCCCAACTATATTTATTTATATATATCAACTAATATAATACTAAGATTTCAAAATCACAAGCATGGCAAAGGATGCACATTCCAACATTACTCATGTGTTCAATAAAATGTAATACATTGAAATGTCCTAATGGTACTCTGAATTCCAACTAAAGAAAATAATATATTAACAATCATCCTTACAGCTCGCCTCGATGTTACATCCTATTAGCATAAAACTCAATGATAAAATGAAAACAAAATCAAGGAAAGAGCTCAACTCAATTCTCATGCTCTTGCTCAAAGTTACGTGCAAAGGGCGATAAGCATAGACATAAAGACAATAAAGAGTGAAGATATATCTCACTACAGGCTTGTGGTATGAGTGTAAAGGATGGGTACAACACTTAAGATATACCACATAGCAAACATAAATAACATATAACAATTATGCATTTAAACATCCCAAATGCATATACTCTAACAATGATGCACTCCTAATTACTACTTCATATGCAATGTGGTACAAACTCTAAACCAAGAAGTATCCTAGTAGTAACACTATTTAACTCTCTAGTTGATTTGTTCCACTCTAGCATGATATTGTCTAGTAGCATGTCAAGTACTACTCGTCTTACATCATCACCTGCCACCATGTGGGATCAATCACAACCCTTGGGATTTTTGCACTAAGTAGCCTTAAGAAGGTTGAGTGACCTTATCGCTTGGGTTCATATCTACTTCCACACTTTTGGTTTTATTAAATGATGCATGACACATAACTCATTTTATTGTTCCATTTTCACAAATTGGGCCAATAATGACCATGCTCATTTCTCCATACTAGGCACCTCATCAACAACCCATCATAATGACACCCATTCTCAATTACTCATTTCTCAATTCATGTCTTAATGTAATGCACTCCAAATTTGTGGAGATTTTGCAATGATCAAGTGATCCATCAATGCATACCTAAAAATGAGACCTAGTAATAGTTTCACTTTTGTCATGCCTCCCTAGTAGGAGAAAACTTTCAACCACAGCGAACGACTAGAGAGGTGTTGAATTCGAGGTTTTATTGGGCCACCATTTTCAAAGATGTATATTAGGCTTTCACCACTTATGAATAGTGCTAGAGAGAATAAGTGGCCATCACCCATAGGCATGAGATGTCCTAACAACCTGTTATTTTCTGTAAGGTTTATGAGATTTGGGGTTGGTGTGCCCCAAGTTATCATGATGACCAAGGGAGTCATTTCTACAACAAGACCATGGGGGCCTTACTTCGGATATATAGGGTTATGCATAATGTTGCTATGGCTTATCATCATGGGCAAGAAAAAGTCTTTAATAGGGAGATAAACAAATTTTGTAGGTAGTATACCTAAATAAGGACTATTAGAGCTACTTGTTAGAGGATGCTCTTTAGGCTCATCTAATTGCTTATAAGACACCTATAGGGATGTTTCCCTATCAAGTTGTTTTTGGTAAAGCATATCACCTACTAGTGGATGCATATTAGGAAGGGTAGAATTGTAACTTAGTCTTTGACTAAACAGACTTAGAAAGAAAGCTTTAGTTACTAGACTTGAGAAGCTCTGCTTGAAAGTTTATGAGAACTCCAAACTTTATGAAGAGAAGCTCAAATATTACATGACAAGAAAACATGCATACTAGTAATTTTTTATTTTTCTTTTCATTCCAATAAAAGGAAACAAAATCATTTTAAAAAAAAATAAAAATTTTGTGTTACTTTTAATGCTTTTGTTTAGTTTCTTTTACTTTTTTTACTAGTCATCTGATTAACTTGGTAACTTGACTCGACCCAACTTAAATGAAGACTGCTTCAAAGAACTTACTCTAGTCCACTTTCTCTTCTCTTCAACATGTTATCATCCATCCTTATTCTTCTCTTCAACTCTCCTTATAACTTATCTTTAATTTTATATAGAAAATTTTATAGACCATTAATAATAAATGAGTAACCTTAGCAAAGGAGGTCAAACACACGATGCAGACCATGAATTATAATTAGTATGATTGATGATTATTTTACTTTAAATACTATTTAATTTTAATAATATATAATTATGTTGCATGACTGGTTTGTGTGGTCAAGCATACTCGTCATGGGTGGTATACTTGAAAGGTTTATTAAACAAGCTAATTTTGTAGTTATTATGTTACAGCTATTTCTTAAAAATGGTACATTGCAATTGATATCCTTTTCCCTCTTTTGTAGATAATTATCATTAAAAAGGTTGAGCATGTTTGGTTTGAAAAACTATTTTTAATTGTATTTCTTACTTTTATAAACAATTATAAAATTTAACTTAATTTTTACTTTATTCTCAATATAGTAAATAGTGAAATTAACAAAGGCCTTTTGGTCTTAACAAATATTTTCTATTTTATTTTCTTATTTGGATGAACTTAGGGTATCTTCAGCTAAAAGTTAGTCAGTTTGAGTTTCGTTGCTTATGTAACGATTTTATTAGTGAGTAATATATATAAGTACTTTCATAAATGCTTGTTGAGCCTAAAGGTTTATCCTGACCTAATGAGCCCTTGAAATACAACTTACTTAAACTTTTTATATAAAAAAAGATAAAATGTTAAAAACTAATCTTTTGAAATAGTGAAATTCATTTAAGAGATTGAATTTTCTTTATTGATATTTTTTCACACAAACGAAATTGAGAATCAAATTCTTGACTAAATGCTTAAGAGGCATGTTTATCTTTCAACCATACCACACCATGTTGGTTTTGTATTTTATTTTATTTTCATGATTATTTACAAAAATATCACATCACTCTTTTATTTTATTTTTTATTATATAAGAATTTTTATATGCCATTACGGTAGATGGAACTTAAGTAAAGAAGGCCATACTCACAAAACACGAACCAAGAATTATTATTATTTGAAAATAATTTTATTTTAAATAATATTTATATTTGATAACAATTTCTTAATTTATATATTTGTGTTGCATGAACGGTTTGTATATGAATAAGGAAACCATCCGCTGCCACACAAAAGAAGACAATTTTGTATTTACTTTGTTAAAGTTATTTCCTAAAGGCCATCCAATTGATATCCCTTTTGGTATATATCCATTCCTTTGATGTACCCAAAAAAAAATATCCATCCCTTTTCCTCTTTAAGATAATTAATTATCTTTAAGTATGATGGTTTGAATTTTTTATGGTATTTTATAAGTAACTATATAATTATAAATTTATTTTTATTTTATTTTATTTTTCAATGTTTCTTTTTTCAGTAAAATACTGAAATTAACAAAAGTTTAGAATCATTTAAGTTTGAAATTTATATTTTACTTTCATTTTTAATCTTTAATTAATTACAAAATATCAATTTTTTAATTTTATTTTTCATATAAAAAGTTATATACCATTTATGATCGATAGAGAACTCAAAGAATAAGGCCAAATAGGCGTGTTGCACGTTTGATATTGTTTGATCTCTCACTGTCATATGTTTCTTTATAATTTATTTTCTTTCAGTTCACTTAGTTGTCTTGTGTGGTCGAATTTTAAGGTGGGCCAATAAAATAAGTGACAGTGAATTATTATTTTTAATTATTAAATATAATATTTAAAAAATAAATGGTAACATTTAATTATTTTATTACATATTTTAATTCTTTAATTATTTATTATTTATTCAACTATATATTATCTAGCGGAACATTTATTTTATAGTCCAGCTCAAAAAACTGTCATCTTATCTGTTCTTTATTATCTAACTCGTGTATTTAATAGTGTTTTTTTTTTATGGATACAAAATTTCTTTTATCATTTTGCTAAGCTTGTAGTTCTAGTCGCTGCTACTGCTTCTTTTTTCGTTAATGTTTTATAAGATGCTTTGGGTTTTTCTTTTGTTTAGATGTAAGGGGAAAATATATATATAGAGAGAGATAATAATGTTTTTTTTTTTGTTTAATTGAAGAAAATATGAAAAGAAAACGAAGAGAAATATTGACTTGCAGAAACAATTACCCTAATTTTGTTTTTCTCTCAGACTACATAGAAGTTAGACTCTTGATTTTAAGGTTAGAACTGTATTTATTTTAACAATTTTTCTATTCATCACTGTAAAGATAATAAATAATGTTATCAACACAGCTAAATATATGTTATAATAAAAATGTGTTTATTAATCCTTAACCACAAATATTAAGATAATAGTTAACAAATTCTTTATTTGAATAAAATATATTAAATTGAAAATTTCTAAAATGTAAGGTTCATATATTTTTAAATATAAAAAATTCCATAAAAATTATACAGTAATAACCATTAAATTAGTAAAATAATTTAATTAAACACAAAAATGCTAATAGCTAGCCTCATATATGGTAGAATCTAGAAAATTTGGAATTTGTCCTTAATAAATTGTAAACAGATGCATTGTGCATTGCTAATAGGTCTCTTAAATAAGTTAGCGATACAGTTGGATTATCTTGACCTTGCTATGCTTGTTAAGATCTATGGAACATAATAAGTTGTTATTTTTGTAGCAGTGTTTTGACTTGGACCTTAGCTCCCTATCACTTGTGCAGTGAAAACCCTCCACTATAGTAGAGGTTTATTATAATTTTAATTCTCTTTAAATACATCTAAAATGTAATTTAATAAAATATTTTTTAGGAAAATAAATATCTGTTTATAAATTTTAGAGAAAATAGGTTATTAACTAATAATGACGTTACAACTTAGACATGCAGCGTAACTTTATTTTTTAATATATTAACCATTATAATTTTTATCATAAAGTTAATATTTTATTTTCTCACTCTATCCATCTCTATCATTTGATATCTTCCCCTGTACACCTGTACAATTGTCACCTATTGTCCAGGCTTGGACCAGCATTCAATTTTCTGTTTGTTCTCTAATGCAGAAGGAAATCATGGAAATAAAGCTGCAATGATTTTATACGTCATTTACGATAGATATAAGCGAGAAAGACCAAACACGAATAACGTGGACCAATCATTATTATTATCAAAGATAATTTTACTTGAAATACTATATTTATTCGATAGTAATTTCAGAATTTATATATTTATATATTTGTGTTGAGTGAATAAGCACAATGGCCAGTAATGTAGATCAATCCATTGTTTGTTTCTATACATATTCAGAGTAGGAAATAAGAAAAGAAGAGAAAAGATAGAAATATTATTTTTATTTTTAAAAATTATCTTTATTTTTAAAAATCTAACTAAACAAGTGAGCACAAATAACTAGTAGAGGGAAGTGGCCTGAAGACATTGAATAATATGAAAACAAAAGGACAACTACAAAATATGACAAAACCTTTCCTAGTTATTTCTACTTTTTGTTTTTAAAAACACTTTTTTTTTTTAATTTCCATAACAATAGATTTTAGATGAAAAATTGATCGGTGAGTAGTGTCAAATTATTTTGGAAAACAGATTTTAAAATCAAAAAGTAAAAAGAGAATTAAATATTTTCTAAATTTCTATTATTTATTTGAAAATAAATAGGAAGAACAGTTTTTTTGGGGGAACCCAAAAGACATCTTCCCATCGCTAAATTGGCATGAAATAAGGGGAGAAGATTTCCCTTATTATTTTTTTGTTTGACTTTCTTAAAAAATTTAAAAAATTTTTGAAATTAAAAAATTAATAAATAAATTTATGCTAAAAAATTAATAGCTTAAAAAATTATTTTTTGCATTAAATTTAATTTTTAATTATATAAAATTTATTATTTTTTCTAAATTCTTTTTTACACATTCAAATAAAAGGCAATTTTTTTAATTTTTTTTACTTATTTCTAATAGTTCTTTTTCTTTTCTTTTTTTGGTGGATACAAAATTTCTCTTTTATCATTTTTCAAAGCTAGTAATTCTAGTGGTTGCTACTGCTTTTATCCTTTTTCTTTTTATTTTATTTTATTATTTCTTGAATGTTTCATAATATGCTTTGTGTTTTTCTTTTGTTTAGATGTATGGGAAAAAAAATAAAAAGGAAAGAAAATAGAGATTATAATGCATTTTCTTTTTGCTTGGTTGAAGAAAATAAAGAGAAATGTTGACTTGTAAAAACAAATATCTTAATTTTATATTTTTTTTCTCCCTTTATTTCTAATTTCAAACTTTTTTTATTTCCCACTTTCTCTTTATCATACCAAAGAGACCTCACGAATAGTTTGGCTTCTTAAGATAGCCATTCTTTTTTGTTCTTTATTGAAGGAAAAGTTTATTATATTTTTTTTTCAAGAAATTAAGATTGATTAATCTATTTTTTATTCTCTCTAAATGTTCATTTTATATACATATAAATTATATTTATGGAAAATTAATTCAAAGTTTACAGAAGTAATGACTTCATTCCTATCAATCATTATTTCGATGGTAACTCTTTTCTCACACATAAATCATATTAGGTGTGATTTCTCTCTCATCGACGTTTATTTTGGTTGTATCTTTTTTTCCAGTAACAATATTACTAATATGAAGCTTCTAAATGTAGTTTTCAGAAAATTGGACTTTGCTTTATTTGTCAAGAAATTTCTCTTTAACTGATGGATATTCTAGCTATTTTTGCTAAGCTATATTTCTACCAACTTTCTCTCACTTCTCAAGCATCCCAGAGTTGCCTCTCAAATTATTATTTTTTTTATACAACTCAATATTTATGTTTTCTCTTTATTTGTATGAAAATAAAATTTTCTTCTTGTAACAAGTTGAAAGCTTAATAAACTTCAACTTGAGTGGGTGTTGGAAAATTAGAAATATATTTAATGATATTACTTTTTTATTTTAGAATATTTTAAAGTATCCTAGATGACCTTTTAGGTTTTATTCTTCTTTTATATCTTAGGACTAATTTCCTTATTTAATAAAATATATCATATCATGTGAATATGAATACCATCTTCTATATTTATTTGTACTTATTGCATTAAGTTTATAAAAAATAGATTCTTTTGTGTATTTGATGAATACATATTTCAATATTTCTCTCATATATTTTTTTCAACAAAATAATATTTTTAAATTCCATAAATAGAAATAACTAGGAGATGTTTTTTTTTCTTTTAGAAGCCGAAGTAACTATGATTACTAAACTCAGCATAAAAAAATACCAAGTTGGAGATAATACAAATGCCACAATTGCATGTGGCATATTACCAAAAAAAAAAAAAAGTAACTAGGAGATGTTTCTTCATTTCCTTTTCTGAATATCTAGAGAAACAAACAATGGGTTGATCTATATTAGTGGCCAGTATGCTTATCCACAAATCATATATAAATACGTAAATTCTTAAGTTACTGTCGAATATAAATAAAATTATCTTTGATAATATAATTATTGGACCACGTTTTTCATGTTTGGTCTTTTTCGCTTTCGTCCACCGTAAACGACGTATAAAACCCTCTATGCTTCGTTTTAACTTTATTTCGACGATTGCCTTCTGCATCAGAGAAAAATTACTGGTCCAAGCCTGCACAATATGTGACAAATGTACAACTGTACAGGGAGGGCAGGATATCAAATGATAGATGTTTTATTACGAGAGAGTTGAGAAAAGTATATCTTAGCCATAGAATAAAAACATATAAGTTAAAATGAAATAATATTTATGTGACTTCTTATTTATGTACTATTATCTTGTTCATATTTACTTTTTCTATTTTCTCATACTAATAATTTTTCTCGCTTGATATATTCTCTCCTTATATATATATATAAAAGATGTATAAACATATACATATTTGTTTTCTAAAAAGTATTCTAATAAGTTATATTTTTTTGTGTATTTTAAGAAAACTAAAATTATATTACTAATATTTTTGTCTTTCGGTAATAAATTAAACATATTTAGAACAAAAGAGAGTAAGAGAGATCAAACTAACTATGAATGGAAGGAAAACAAAACTTTACAGTCAATTAATTAGATTATAATATAGAACTTATTATAATTTATTAAAAATAATAAATAATAATATTATTATTATTAAAATAAAATTTAACTAATAACCAACTTTTAAAAATATCATGAGAATAACAACTTAAAACACTGCTACAAGTGATAGGAAACTCTGGCCCAAGTTAATACACTGCTACAAAAATAACTTATTTACCGAACCAAAAACAAATTATCCAACTAATGTAATACCCTATTTCTACAAATAACACCAAGAATCTCTCCACCGATTTTAACAAGCTTAGCAAGGTCATGATAATCTGACTACATCACTAACTTTAGTGTCAGAGACCTATTAGCAATGCACACAGCATCTGCTTACAATTTATTAAGGACTCATTAGCATGACAATATATCAACATATATTACTTCTAACAACATTTAAAATATATTAAAAAAATATATTAAATATGTTACAAAAATATAATACGTTGTATTTGAAATATTTATTAGTTTTTGTAATATTTTAAAATACGTTACAGTTGTATTTGAGTTATGTTGTAAAATATTATTAATAATATTTTATATTTAATAAATATTATTCAAGATATATAAAAATATTGCTAAAAGAAATATTAATAATACTTTTAAATAAATATTATTAAAAGTGATAAATGTAAGAAGTTTTCTAGATTCTACCATATATGGCTAGTCATTATATTTTTTGTTTAATTAAATTAATGTAGTAATGTAATGATTATCGATTGTATAATTTTTATACAATATTTTAATATTTAAAAAAAATATATATGAATCTTACATTTAGGGAAGTTCGATTATTTATTATTATTCAAATAAAGAATTTGTTAACTTTTTTTTTGGGGGAGTTTGTTAACTATTATCTTAATATTAATGATAAATAAATAAATAAATATTTTTATTAAATATTACACTTTCAATAAGTCTTTTTTCTTATGATTCCTCATTTATTGTGTTTATAGTAAATTGTTAAAATAAATACAATTCTAACATTAAAATCAAGACTCTAACTTCTCTGCAATGGCAAAGGAAAAACTTTTACCTAGTTATGATTTTTAAGATATTTATCCTAAAAGATAACAAACTTATCTAATTACATTACAATTTTTCTATTAAATAACAGTGTAAACTTCTTTTACTCTCTTGATAAATAATTCATTCTAAAATTAAAAAATAATATAAATGTTTGAAAATTTTAATTGTAATTAAAATTGTCCTTAGACATGTTGGAATATAGTTGTCACATAAATATATTGTTAGGAGTTCTATCTATATGTATGAAGAGATTTTGTGAGGAGAGACAATATCCATTTAAAAAATCTTTATACCTTGACAGAGTTAGTCTTCAGTTATAAGTTAGAGAATATTTTTGTTGTAAAGAAAAAAAATTAACCTTTTATAAATATTCTTAGTTATTTAAAATTAATTAATATTTAAAAATATTTTATTAAATTCTAAACTTTGAATTAGTTTCTTAAAAATATAAAACTAATTTATATGTATATAAAATTAAAATTTAGACCAAAAAAATAAAAGAAATAGACTAGTCTATCTTAAAAAGTTTAGTAGAATAAACTTTGTTAATAACAAAGAAAAAAAAATATGACTCTCACAAGTCATACTATTCATTTGTTCCCTTTGGTATGATAAAAGAATGTGGGAACTAAATGTAAGTTTGAAATTATAATTAAAGGGAGAGTACGTGAAATTGAGAAAATAAAATTAAGATATTTGTTTCAACAAGTCAACATTTCTCCATTTTCTTTTTATATTTTCTTCAACCAAGCAAAAGGAAAATACATTATTATCTGTACATTCTTTTCTTTCCCTTACCTGAGTTACATAGAAACAAAAGAAAAACACAGCATCTTAAGAAACATTCAAGAAATAAGAAAATAAAAATAAGAAAACGATAAAAAAAGCCGTAGCAATAAGAACTAATGGCTTTGAAGAAAGATAAAACAGAAATTTTGTATCCATCAAAAAGAAAAGAAAAGGAACTATTAAATACATGAGTTAGATAATGGAGAACAAACAAGACAGCTAAGACTCGTGAAAGAAAATAAATTATAAAAAGACAGGACAGTGAGAGATCAAAATATATCAAACGTGTAACACACCTATTTAGCCTTATCTGCTGAGCTTCTCCGTCCATCATAAATGGTATATAAGACATTTAATATAAAAATAAAATAAAAATAAATTGATATTTTTTGTAATTACAGAATAAAAATAAATATTTTCAAACTTAAATGACTTCGAAACTTTTTTAATTTCACTATTTACTGTAAAACATTGAAAAAAAATAAAATAAGAACAGTTATAATTTTAAACTTATAAAAATAAGAAATACCAATATTTCTTTTCAAACCAGACACACTTAAAGATAGTTATTTATCAAAGAGGAAAGGGGATGAATATTCTTTTATTACAAAATTCTCTTCCTTCATAAATATTTTGTGTAGCTTAGTGGCCGGTGTCCTTATCCATACAAACCATTCATGCAACATAAATATCTAAATTAAAAAAATATTATCAAATATAAATATTATTTAAAATAAAATTATCTTGAATAATAATAATAATTCTTTGTCCGTCTTTGGCTTGTTTGGTCTTCTTTACTTAGGTTCTTCATCTACATGCATATAATGGCCTACAAAAATTCTTATGTAATAGAAAATAAAATAAAAGAGTAATCTTATATATTTTTTTTCTAAATAAAATCATGACAATCAAATAAAATACAAACCAACATAATTTGGTACGGTTGACAAATAAATTTGTCACTTAAATATGTAGTAAATATTCAATTTTTAATTCTATTAGTATAGAAAAATATTAATCAAGAAAGATCAATTTCTTAAATAAATTTTTATCTCTTGAAGGATTAGTTTCCGACTTTACGGATAGAGATACTCCAAGTTCACCAAATTAAGAAAATAAAATAAAAAATATTTGCTAAAACCGAAAGGCCTTCAAAATTTTGTTAAATACTGCTAACTGCATAAACATTGCAAAATGAAAAAATAAATAAAAACAAAGTTAAAGTTTATAAAAGTAAGGAATAAAATTAAAATATTTAAAAACCATACTTACTCAACCATTTTAATTATAATTATCTACAAAGGAGGGAAGGGATATCAATTGCAATGTACCTAAAGATATCCAAGCAAGACCAAAAGAACGAAAGAAAGATTAACGAAGAGATGAAAAGGAGAAACTGACAAATCTGAATATTAATAATCTCTTTGGTTATATTACAATAGTACAAAGAGCTTGTATTTACATAGGAGCTTGGCTCTTATGGTTATAATGGTTAAACATAAAATAGTTACAAATATAATACAAATCAATTAATCGTTATCCTTTACATCCCCTATCAAACTCAAGTTTCTTTCTATCAACAACCCTAAGTGTATGTGTACATGGTTTAAAAGTTGATAAGGGCACAACTATATATATAACGTTCTACAACATTTTAAAAATGTTAAGAAAATATAACAAAAAAGTTATTTATTAATTTTTGTAATATTTTAAAAAATGTTGTATTTGATCAATGCCACAAAATGTTAGTAGTAACATTCAAATGTTACTTTTTACAATAAATTATTACTAAAAGTAATATATGTAGTAGTGAGAACAACCTTAATAAAAACATATGCAGTCTTCTTAGAAGATACAATATGATGAATAGTGAGTTTTCTTTGTTAGACTTTGTTGTGCACAAAATAAATATCCAATTCAAAGTGCTTGGTTCTAAAGTGAAGGAAGGGGTTTGTTGCAAAAAGCACTACCCTTAGGTTGTCATAGTAAATAATCAGAGGACTTTAGGATGGAACCTACAATTCATGTATCACTAACTTGATCTAAGAGATTTCTATAGCAACAATGACAATGTTTCTATACTCAGCCTCAATATTGGATCAAGAAACCACATATTATTTCTTAAAGTACCATGAAATAAGGTTGGCTCTAAGATAAACACAAAAGCCTAAAGTTGATTTTCTATCATTAATGTTAGAGCCCTGATCAGAATCACAAAATGTTGTGATGTTTAGGTGAAAGGAAGGAACCATAGACAAGCCATAGGTGGTTATCCTAGAGAGATAGCGCAAAATCCTTTTTACTACCTACCAATGATGTATCTTTGGAGCATGCATATATTGACAAACTTTATTTATAGCATATGAAATTTCTATCTAGTGATAGTAATATATTGTAGTCCACCAACAACAAATCTATAAAATTGAGGATTGTCAACCAGAACACTACACTCAATTGGCAATTTGAGACTAGTAGCGATAGGTGTACTTTGGTCTTGATGTTGTTATATTAGTCGTTTGAAGCAACTCATGTATGTATTTGGATTGGGAAAGATGAATCCCCCTACCAAAATATTGTGAACTTGAATATCAAGGAAATCATTCAAGGAGCCAAAATCCTTAAAAGGAAAATCTGAGTTAAGAGATTGTATTAAAGCATGTAAAGCTTGAGGTGAGTCACTTGAGGATGATATCACCTATAGAGACCAAGACCAAGATAGTATTGTTTCCTGTCTTTTTAAGGATTAGGAGGCATCATATTTAATAGCTTGAAATCCAAGTGTAAGAAGAACATGGTGAAGCTTGGAAAACCAAGCTTGAGGGGCTTGTTTAAGGCCATATAATGCTTTATTTAACTTGCACGTAAGGGAAGCATCCCCTTGAATAAATATTGGGGGTTGAAACATATAAATCACTTCTTACAAGTCCCCATTTAGGAAATCATTATTAATGTCAACTTGATGCAACCAATTTAAAGATCCATTTACCACCAATTAGAGAAAGACCAGTAGGTAAGGGAATCAAAGACCATATTTGGTTGTGCATGAGAGCATGAAACTCTTGAAACGTAGCCTCTTTCCACTTAGAGGAGGCAAGGGCAACAACTACACATTTTGGTTTTGAATCTTGGTTAGAATTTTGTGCCAACATAAGCCTTTTTGGCTTAACAATCCCAGCGTTTTCTTGAGTTATCATTGGGTGGCATTATCCACCTTAGGAGTAGTGACATTTTCAAATTGAGAAGGTTGTAGAGATATTACGTTAGTAGCAACAACAACAAGTTGCTCAAGCACAATATCAATCATATGCTTTCTTTTAGCTAAACCATTTTGTTCATAGGTATATGAACAATTAAACCTATGGATATTACCATAGTTATTGAGATATTTAGTAAAGAGAGCATATTCTTTTCCACCATTAGATTGAAAGGCCTTGATTAAGGTACCATTTTGTTGCTCAATCATTGTTTTAAAATGAACAAAAGAGGATAGGGTTTGGGATTTATGTTGCAGTACATAGATCCAAGTGAACTTAGTGTAAGCATCTATAAGATGAATGCAATATCGACTGCCATTTGTTGAAGGAAGTGGGGAGGGTCCCCAAATATTTGAATAAATTAATCGAAATAGTTTATTATAAGTAGAGGTTGAATTATATAAAGGTAATTTATGAGTTTTCCTTTACATCAAGCTTCACAGACAAAAGACATTTTATTCATAACTAAAGAGATTTTACATTTTTTTAGTACATGAGAAACAATTTTAGAAGAAGCATACCTTATCTTGCATGCCAAGTAGCAAAGAAAACATTATAATTAGAATTTCTTGATTATGAAAGTTGGTTACAAGTCTTATTTTGATTAGTACAATGAGAATATGACATCGTAGATGTGACAGATGGTGACTTTGTGAGATGAATATCATCAAATGCTTAGAGGCCACTCTTAAGTTTTCCTTCCAAAAGAACTTACTTGGTTGCTTGAGATTTAACATAACATCTATTAGCATGGAATTCAAAAAATACTTCATGGTGCTTAGCAAATTGTGATACATTCAACAGGTTCTTAGAAATGCTCAACACATCAAATAAATTATTCAATAATAGGGGTTTGACATTTTTATGAGATATGAAAAATGATTTACCTATGTTTTATAGTTGTTATTGCACCATTGGCCACTTTGATCTTGTTATCACCATTGTAAGCAAATTTTCTCATGAGATTTCAAGCTTAAGGTGTAACATGATTCAAGGCTCCATAATGAGGATACCAAGTAGGATTATATATAGTTTTAGACACTACCATCAAGTTTGTGCTAAGGTCATCATCATTATCCATTTCACTAGTCATGGCTGAACCCGAGAAGGACTCATTCTAATTGCAAGAAGTCTTATCTTCTTAATATGGTTGGTTTAATCTATTATAGCAATTTAGTGCAATGTGGCCAAACATGCCACAAACTTGACATTGAGGCTTATTTCCTTGTCTACCACCTCTATTACCTTATCTACATCTACCTCTTAAGTTATAGTATCTACCTCATATATTTGAGTTTCTTCCTCTATCTCTATTTCTTTGTTAAAATTGCTAGAATTTCATCAAATTAGTTTGCATTGCATGCATAGAAAAAGCATATTAATCTTTCTTATGTTTTTCAAGTCATTCTTCTTTTGCCAATAACAAGGCATCCATTTCCTCTATAGTATATAGACAAGATATAGACATAATAAATGTAATGAAAGGATTCTACTCTTATGAAAGACTACTAAAAATTGATTTGATTTGATCTTCAACACTCACAAGTGTTCCAACTGTGGCTAGTATATCCACAACCTTCTTGATTGCTAGTAAATATTCATTGACAATACCAATTTTATTAACATTTTTTAGCTATAACTTCAATTGATTGATCTTTGTTCTAGTTTGAGGAGTAAAGAAAACTTCTAATTTCTTCCATATTTGAAAAGCATACTCACATCCAATCGTTCTTTTTGTCAAGCTCTCGAACATAGAAGATAGTACTCGAGACACAAGGAATTGATCTTACTCCTCCCAATTGATGTAATATTCATTGATCTTTTCTTTCAATTCATCTCCTTCAATGAGAAATTTATGGGGTTTCCATCCAAATTTGATAATGTTCTTTTGCAATCTATGACCTATGATGATGAAGAAATCTAACTGCTTCCATGGCAAGAAGTTGTTTGATTGCCACTAATTTAAAGAAATGTTGAACAATGAAGCATGAAGTGATTGAAAAGCTATCTGCCATTATTAGTTCGATAGAGATTTGATACCATAAATGATAAGGATCTAGGTAGCCTATAAGAAGATATTACGGAGGTAGAGGATCAACAGGCATACAAAGGACCGACGACTACAAGAAAGCTAAGAAGACTATAATAAGAAGTGCTTCAAAAAGTGGAATCTCTTGGGAGCTTGAACAACTCAGGCCTAAGCACAAGCTATGGGCTTGTTCCTTTCATTCTTAAAAGCATGAAGACATCATTTGAATCTCATTTGAATTTCATTTGTACTTTCTTAGTTTGGGACTACTAGTTATATGTCTATTTGGCTTTGTAAGGATAGGATAGTCTTATTCCTACACTAGGATAAGGATATAGCATGTTTGGATAGTAAGATATACTTTCCCACCATCCAAACCTTTCACACCTTATATTCAATATTTTGGTATATCTTTGAATTTAATATAATTTGTGAGAGCATTCTCATATTCTTGTTTGTGCAAGAGTTTTTATTCTTATCAAGCTTCCAAGAGTCTTGTGGCGAATCTCTTACAACTCTTATCTTACTTTTAGGAGAGAATGGCAGGTTACCCTTCATTCCTTTCTCATCCATGTTTTACATTTTCTTCACCATTTTCCTTAAACATAGCTTCTATGCCTACCTCAAAGTTCCAAAAGGAACCATTCGACTTCATTTCAATTTAGGAAGTGTATCAAGAAAGGTATTTGAGAAAGACCTAAAGAACGAAAGAAAGAGAAAATAATAGATGAAAAGGAAAAACTAACAAATCTGAATATTAATCTTTGGTTATATTACAACAGTATAAAGAGCTTATGTTTATAGAGGAGCTTTGCCTCAAATAGTTATAATGGATAAACAAAAAACAAAGCATAACATAAACTAACTAATTAGTATCCTTTACAGTACCTACTTTAAGAATTAGTTGTAACATAATAAGTGCAAAATTGGCTTATTTAACAAACCTTTCAAGTATAGTTATGGTTGATGTGCTTAACCATACAAACTACTCATGCAATATGATTATGAAATTATTATTGAATATAAATAGTATGTGAAGTAAAATTATCTTCAATTATAATAATAATAATTCATTATCTGTATCAATGTATGGCTTTTGATTGAAGAAGCCACAAGGACGCCTGAAAAACACAATTGCTACAGTGGTTGAGGAATTCTAGTGGTGGCCACTTATAGAGACTCCAATGATCAAGAAAGTAAAAAAAGGGATAGTGAGTGAATGAATGGGCAGTAATTGCATTCCTGAGCATGAAATGCGGTAAACTGAATTTTTGTATATTAATGCAAGGAGATTTTTGGGTTTAATTGCATTATTTTTAATTATTAGCACACAAAATTCGCCCTTGTTTTGAGTTTGATACAACATAGGTTGACAAGTCAAAAGGAAGAAAAAAGAATGAAAACTAGAGCTTTTGGACCTAAAAGAAGAAACCTATAAGAGAAGAAGCACGACCATGCTTCGATAAGCACAATTGTGAACAAAGGCAAGAGACAAAGCGCGGTCATACTCCCATTTAGCATGCTCATGCTCAAGCCTGAACAATCCAACATGGTCATGTTTCTATTCAACACGGTCGTGCTTAAGCTAAGATATGGTCTTACTCCCATTCACCATGGCCATACAAGCACGCGAAGAGGGACCAACCCTTTAATTATAAAAGGGAGCAACTAAAGGGAAGAATAGGACATCCCAATGTTCCAAAGCTTCAATTCTCTTATAATTTCTCTCTCTATAAATTTTATAGCACTTTTGAGAATTAGGACTATTTAGTAAGGCTAAGACATAGGGTAATGTGAAGGAGCAAAGCTTCCACTCTCTTCTTTCTTACCTTTCTCTGTGTTTTTTTTGTTTGCTTACATTATGATAATGAGTATGAGTGACTAAACTCATTTTCTTTTTATTTTGGCATAGTTTGTATTTGAAACCCCCAATATGAAATTGGATGTGAATTCTTACTTTTATTTTATTACGTTGTTTTTATTTTTGGCATCTTATTTGAATTTGACATTTGGTCCATACTTCAAAATCAACCAATTGATGCATTAAAGTCTTATTCATACTTCTCCAACATTATAGTGTCATGTGACTCCTAAAACAATATATCCAGAATTAGTAAATTAATATAATATATTAAACTAAAATGAAGAAACCAATGTTGCCTCAATTTTCATTTTCTTTTTTCTCTCCAAAAATATAAGTTCAAAAACTACAACTAAAAAGGAACTGCTTAGATTTAAATTTTTTTCATCGCAAAAATAAGAAGAAAAATGTATCCATATAAACAACAAAGTATTAAGCCTAAACATATCCCAACTACCTCAAGTTTTAAAAAACCATCAAAACAACTTATGTCTTGGCAATGACAAATTAAACATTAATGATTGACAATTAAATTCGTAAAAATAATGAGTCGAGGCAATTACAAATACCTTTTTATGAGATCAGTTGTGTTTTTCCATTTTCTCTTGGGGCTTCAAAAAGTCGGCTTTAATAGGGAAAACCATAATGAAGATATTTAATATTCAATATTCATTTCCATTTTAAAGATTGAAAAAATAAACGGCTCATTAATCAAACCTTTATCTACTTACCTTATCTTTAACAAAGTTTATAACTTTCTCACGAATAGCATGATCTATGCTTGGCTCTTCAACACTGCCTATGTGCTTAAAAAAAGTTGCAAAGAAGTTGCATTGACAACTAAACTATAAGGAGAACCAAAATGCAACACTAATTATAAATGTCAAGAATATGGAAAGCCTATTGTGTGATAACTATAAAAAAAAAAAAAGCATTCATGACGCAACCTAGATCGTGTCGTCGGCGATTTAACTAGTAAAATGTCTTCCTGAAAATGTCTTTGGGAAAGGGCTAAAATGGCAAGTGGAAATTGTTAGAGAGCCGGATCTGAGTCCCTGACCCGACGAGTCGAGTCGGTGCTGCCTTGGCCAATTCGAAGGATTGATTGAGTCCAAACTGACTCAGTTATGAAGTCGTTACCAATGTTTAATGGTACGTCAGGAACTGAGATGGATAAGGTAGGTGTACAAACAGAGATCCAGGAAAGGGCTGGTTATGCATGGGAGTGACGTATCATCCCATCCGCCTACCATCTGGTAGTTACCCTACGATTTGTATGAGCTAGCACAGCCTTTGTTACTTCCACTTTTATTTGGTTTAGGAGGAACTGAGATAGAGTGGGAATGTTGGGGATGCAGAACTTGACGAGAGGGTGTCTCTCGCTCCTATGTACCCCTCCTAGTCGGGAGAGATCAAAGTTCACATAGTTCTTGAGGTGAAACGGATATAGAGTGGAACTTTCCTGTAGGTGTCCTTCTCTCGAGAGGGAATGTGCTATTAGACTTAGTGTAGAGGGACTTTCCCTCAAGCGTCAACCACGAAGTTTGAACTTTTCGCTAGGCATTCAACTCATGCGGGTTTGGGGTCTGGTGTGGGGGACTATCTACTAGGCATCCCCCTCGGCACAATGTTGTGTTCGTGAATGAGCTAGGATAACTTGGACATATGTTCAATGACTTGGACATGGGTGTAGTGTGTTATGGGACAAAGGGCCGAAACCGGTTCGATCCTACTCGAGGCTAGCTATGTACCTGCCATTAGTTTGTGACTTTGTTTGATACTAAGATGGTTTGCCTGACATCTGAAGTGTAATGAGTTCTAGATGACAATGTGCTGGACTCTATGACAAAACTAAGATGGCTTGTTTACCATTTGAAGTGTGATGGACTCTGGGAACTAAGGTGGCCAGCCTGCCATTTGAAGTGTGATGGACTCTAGAGTGAAAGGGGATGCTTCCTAGGGGTATGAATATGGTTTGGCCGAGAAGCTTACTTGGTATCCAGAGGGGTCATGGGTGTTCTCGTACTCGCAGTCAAAAATCCGTTTGGGATGCCTTTGCGTCACTCGCGCGAAGATTCTCTAGCAAAATCGCTTAGGGTACTATATTCCTCAATTCTCGACCTTGAATTCTTCACTCTAAGGGCTTTTATAGCCTTCAAGAAGGGTGAAGGTGCGCCTGATTTCACCACGTGGTGCTACTTGATAAGCGGTTTTTTAGTCGTCTTACGCGCATCAAATAAAACTAAAGCTAACTATAGTATAGCTAACGTAGGTCGATTCTCTCAAGGACACAGTGTGTTAAATTGTGACTAAGTGTAGAAATAAGAGTGTCGCAGAAACGCTAAGTGTTGTGAAATGTTGACTTATTGCCAGTCGGCTTAGACAGACGCAACGGAGTCGGATTGACTCAGTCTCAAACTCTAGAAAGCAGTAAATAAGGGAGGTTTTGTGTTTAAGTGCAGAAAATAAACTAAGTGCTAAAAGTAAACTAAACTATGCTAAACTAATCTATGCTAACTATTGTACTAATTGGGAAATCAACACACAAAAGGTTTCCTAGTCTACATTGATCTACCCCTAACAATGTGTCACGGCAAAGCTAAAAGCAGATTAAAGTGCAGGAATTACAATCAAGAGACAGAATTGCAAACCAGTTATATTATTGAAAACCAAATCAAATACAAAGGTGAGAAATCAGAGTCTCCAGATAGTCCGCCTTCCACGACGACCGCCAATGGAAGAACGGCAGTGATGCACCAATGGTGGCCAGACGTTGAGGTTTCCGTCCAACAGAGTGCGTCGGCTATACCGAGCGATCACCTCTGAAGGCTTCCAGCTTCCCAAATCCTGGTCCTGTACCTCCTCGACCGAGAGAGACACCGTATTGAAGCTTCGTGTACCACTGTACTAGCTTGGAGTGTCTGCGATTGCTGACGGTGCTAGCTCTAGATTCTGCTGAAAATTCCACACTGAAGACATGGCCTGGTGTGCTTATTTATACACAAGCTGGATGAATCTAAATCTAATCCTAATAATAGAAATTCAAATCCTAAAGATTCCAATTCGAATTACAGATTACAATCTCCTCAATCTTAGGAGTTTCCCAATTTCCTAATTTCTAGCAGAATCATATCTGCATTCCCAGTTACAAATTCCTTGATCTTAGCAAATCATATCTTAACAAATCATATCTTAACAAATCATATCTGCATCTCAACAAATCATATTTGCATCTTAACAAATCATATCTGCATTTACAGATTCCTTGATCTTTGGCAAGTCATATTTGCATCTTAACAAATCATATCTGCATCTTCCTGGGGTGATTTTAGGCAAGATTTTTGTCACTGATGTTGGCTTGACCAAAAGCGCTGGACTGGCCGGGATGTTCTCGGCTTGGGCCGAGATGACTTGGGCCTACAAAATAAGTCTTAATCTTTTTGTTAGTTAAAAATCTTATTTTAGTACGTACTTGTATTTCTCCTATTTTCAGACCCATAATTCAAATCTCGGTTAACACAAGACTCTTAATCATTAAATATTCTTAACAACACCCATCTTAAGCCCACATAAAGTGTATAAAATATGACTCATCACTACCCCAACCCAGCTATTCAATTTGTTAGCCTTGGTAATCTTCAGGTTGATACTCGTTGTGCATTGCGCCCAATCGTGACACGTTTTCTACTAGATTCGTGGCGCTCCTTATGGGTAGTAGTTGACCTGGCACATTCGCTTGCTATGAGTGGCGAGGATTTTCATCCTGTTAGGGACAATGGGTCCTTTTCCTTCCTAATGTGGCTTCATTAGAGGTTTTGTCCTCTTGGAAAATCTCGCGGTTCAGGATTTTTGAGCATGGCGATGTGGCATCCTTTCTACTGAGGTGGCTGGTTCCGTCAGTGCTGAGTTGGGGCTTCCATATTCGGTTTGGTCTAGGCCCTGCAAGGCTACTGGTATCAACCCGGTTAGGTGATCTTCAAGCCTCTCCTCTTCTCTAAATGAGCTAGATCCGACTGTGCTCTTCTTGTCTCGGCTCCGTGTTGCTTGGGCTGCTGGGCCAGACAGGCCCACTCTTAGGATTCTCCCTTCCGCCAGATTATTTCTTTAGGCTGGACAGTATTGAGGTCCTATAATTCATTTGCAAAAAATTTTTGTATAAGTATAACATTCAAAGTATTTAGCCTAACTTTGTGCCATTATTTTGTCATGCAACAAAATTATTTGACTTACATAATTAATCTCGTCAATCCATACCTTATTAGGAATTCTTTGGCGAGCAGCTTGATTTCTACTCTCCTAACATAACCTGTGATTGGAGATCCAATCCTTACTCTTATCTGATATGAAGCGTATCCAAGAAAAGTAAATATAAAACTAGCCAACCAATATACAACCAGTTAATATTCATCGCTCAAACCAAAATCAAGTTAGAAATCATTATTTAATTTAGAACTTTGGCATGTACATTTTTATTATTTAGTGAAAGAAAAACTTGGTTGACCGAAGTAACCTCAATTGTGGCCATGTTGTGGTCATGAAGATCCAAAGACCTTGTTTTGGCCAAAATAGGATTGTGAGCTATTTTTTTAAAACCTTGAATATAACCACACTAGGTTGTGAAAAGAAGGCAAATTATTGAGACATAAATAGAACAAAGATAATCGAAGGAAATTTCATTCCTCATGAAAGATAAACTTATTGTTGGTTATACTAGACATCAAGTTCACAGGTATGTATCTTCATTCTTCACTTGCAAGATTTCAATGGATTCAAATATTTTGTTCTTCCATTTAAGTATAATTTATAACAAATATAGTATAAGTGTCATCAATTAGTTCATTGAAGTGTGGATGATTCTTGACCGGCTGAAGACTTCCTGCCTATGCATCATGTCATATACTACTTGCTCCAACACATAAAAATCGATAAGGTAGATGCAAAAGGTTATAATGTCAATTTCAACTAATGCAAATTAGATAAAATAGACATGATAAATTCTCTCAATCAATCAAGTAAATATAAATGTGCAATTAAGTTGACTACACAAAAAAAAATAGAATTTAGAAAAAGAAATAATTAAAGTTTCTAATCAATTAAATAACAAAAGCACCAAGGAAGTATATAAGATATTTTCTACAAGGCTGTTTCCTTCAATTGAGTTTCCATTTGCTGTATAAAGCTTATTATCTCCATGTTCAACTAATTTGTTATACCTAATAAGAAGCAAAACATTTTAAACCAAAAATTACAATATTCTAAAACATGAAGAAATAGAAATAAAAATACTATGAAGACAAATAAAAGAGTGATATACTTGTGTGAAAGCATATAAAAAGGGATGACTAGTCTTTGAGATGCATATGCACTCAAATGATGGACATTAGGTGCCATGTTAGCTAAAGTTGCCAACATGTTTGGAGATAGACATCCTATCATAATTCAATATATAACAGAATGATTAAAGGAGATATATATATATATAAATAAAACAAGCAATTTTATTAGTGTTATGCACGTAAACTACTTAAGTATACAAGGATCAGAGATGCTTATAAGATTGGAGTCTACCACAAACTTTAATAGACACAAGTTAATTGATAGAGCATTTTGGGGCAGTTAATAGTGACTTATGATGGACACATTTAACATCATTTTATGGTTAATATTTATACATTTGTTGAGTCTTGAGTTATTCGACCTAATTAGGTTTAGTTGCTAATCTTTGTTTATTTTCGGATTTAATTCTTATTATGATGTTTCTGTCTTGTGCTGGCCATATATGGAACTACAAAACTCCAAATTGGACAATCTTGGTGGCTTTGGAAAGCTAAGACAAAGTCTACAAGTTTTCTCAAAAGTCCATATTAGATGTCAAAAGTCCATTTCGACCATATTAGATGTCGAAAGTCCACGTAGAGTTATGGCATCTGTACCCACTCTATTGGGTCTTTCTTTGTATATTCTGACCCAATTTTGGGACCTTGATTGGTCAGCCTTTGGTCTGTGAATTCCTCTGGCTCAGACCACCTTCCTTGACATTCAGAGAATGTAATAATTAGTAGTTATTTAGTAGGAGTTAGAAGTTAGTTAGACACTTTTGCGACCTTTCACAAGTAGTTTAGGAGGAGGTTTCTTGAATCACAAGTTTCCTCTCTTCTCATTTTCGTTTTTGCTTTGGATTGTGCTGCATTTTCAGTGACGATTTTCATGGAAGGCTAAGCCCTCTTATCAATTAAAGGTTCCATAATTGTAGACTAGTTTGAGTTCTTAAATTTTTTTTATGCAAATTCTTCTATGTCTCTCTTTTCTTTCCAATTCTTGACCTATTTTCATGATTATGATTTCGCTTGAAGTTTTGGATTATGTTATGTTAGATAATTGATTAATCACCTAAATCAATTAATTATGTGCTTGAACCTATGCTTATTAAAGGTTGTGGTTGTGATATCAATTTGTATGGGATGAATGATAGATAATTATTTAATGAATCTTAGGTTGATGTGAATTTGCTTCCTTATTAAAAACATGATAACGAACTTCATGATTGGATCTTTGGATTGGTGGTATATAATTCAACTTCATATTGTTTTTGTTCTACATTTACCAACCTCATAATTCTATTCTACATAATTTCAGTTTTCTACATAATTTTGTTTTACATACAAACTCTCATTTTACATTCTAATTTGGTTCCTATCCAACAAGATTAGACATTACATGATTTTGTACTTGAGAGATTCGACCTAGGTCAGTCCCTACACTATAAAATTAAGCAAAATATAGTAGTTTTGATAGTGTTCCGATACCATTATTACCAAGTAATCACAATTCTTTCAAAGTCTTAATCTTAGGCTTGTAAAATTGTAAACTTTTTATCTATCCTTAAAAAAATCACAGTCTTCCAATATTGTGCATTTGAGGTAAAGTACATGTAATTCAAATTCAACTATAATGGAAAGAAGCATTTCACATAAAAGAAATAGTCACAATCAATAACATCAATCACTTTATACATTCAACTAATAAAGACATAATTCGTACAAACTTAGAATAGTGGCACATCTCTCACTAATAACCATATTAACTAGACAATATATATTATACTATATATTTAATGTGTGAATTAAATAATCAATTTTTTACAATAAGATGGGAGCAAATGATTCTCTTCATGGCTAATCTTATGATTAGAGATCTCATCACAAGGCATCTCAGGTTCTTTACCAATGGAAAGAAAATGAACAATTTGATATTTTCTTATGCAAAACAAAACATATGATGTGTGATCCATTAAGAAAAACATCAAAGATTTATATAAAATAATATTGTTTTTTACATAATGCCTCTTTAATCCCAACAACCCTAGATAATGACTTTGAAAGCCATATAACAAGGAATGAACTTCTAGAAATAATTGAGTTTGGTAAGGATTGAATAGTGTAAGCCTTCTGGTTCTCACAAAATCCCTTTAATAAATACCTTAATGCCTTCTAGCAAGAGATAAATAATCTTAAATACTCACAATAATAATCCTAGTACAATGTACTTTAAAAATATAGCAAGACATTGACAAGAAGCCTGCAAAAGATAAGCAAACAAAAGTTGAGAATTAATCTTGTTTCATAAATTATACTTCAAACAAATTCTTGGAGTGAAGAACTAAAATGTACTTTAAAAATATAGCAAGGCATTGACAAGAAGCCTACAAAAGATAAGCAAACAAAAGTTAAGAATTAATCTTGTTTCATAAATTATACTTCAAACAAATCCTTGAAGCGAAGAACTAAAGAATGTGTCTAAGAAATCTTTATCACATTTTCACAATTGTTTGGATTTCTTTCTCTTCAGCATAGATCAAGGAGTGTATAATAAACAAATTTGAAAATTTATGTGCAAAGCGAGAGATGGTTTTGTAATTTTATCCAATTACCTTTTTGTTTTTGAATACATAACACAAATATAGCAACATTGATTGCATGTCCTATGGGCTCTTATTTCCAAAGTAAAATTATTAGAAAATAGTTCAAAGTATGGTTTTGAAGTGCTATTTGAATAGAAGCAACTAATCAAAGTGAAAAGACTTTCTCTCTAGACCTTCAGGGAAGAGTTCTACTTATTACAAAATAGTTGCAACCAAACATAATATGAATCATAATTAGCCTTAGGTTTAAATGCAAAATATCTATGTAGACACTGAGACCAAATTCAATCACCATTGAATAAGCATTAATATTAACATCAAAACTAAAGAACTCAAGGATTAACATCAATTCTCTTTTTGGAAGTTTGATATTCACGAATATGAAAATAAATTAATATAAACAATTAAGGAAAAGGAGTTTCACATTCATGAATCTGTAAATGCAAGGAAGTTTCTAGGGAAAAAAAAGAAAGCATTCGAAAACCTCATAATGTTCGGTGAGGTTAAACTTCTCTTTCTTGACAATCGACATGTCGAAATCAAGTTCGACCAACTCAAAAGTACTTAATCTCCAGGGCTGACACCATGCGAGCACTAACGACGACAACAACACATCAACAAAGCCTTAGGAATTTGAAGGAGAGATTGTAAGATGGAGATTGCATAACGAGATCAATGGTGGAGAAGCTTTTGGTGAAAGGTTTGACTAGGGTTTTGGAGGTGATAGAGAGTGTCCAAGAACATGATATCGTAAATCAAATTTAAATAAATTTACTAATTTTGAACTCTAACAAAAGAATATTAATAATGATTCAATTATATTATTTTTAATTATATATATATATAATCCATAATTAATTAGCTAAGCTTAACCGCTTATCATAGATATCTATCATGCCAATATGTTATTGGTTCATGAGAAATCAAATTAATAAATTTGAGCTTTATATTTTAGAATAAAATAATTTAGAATTAATTTTTTAAAAAGTAAAAAATGTAATCAATAATTATATATAATGGTTAGTTAAAATAAGAAAGAATTTAATTTTTATTTAGTAATAATGTATTGACAAATTCTTTTTATCAAAACTAAAATTAATAAAATCTTATTGAAGATTGATGTCTCAACAAAAATTAAAAGAATTAGTTTTATTATCAATTGAAAAAGAAATATTGAACAAAATTAATTATAATAAATTAATAAATAAATGTATATCTCTAAAATCTTGAAAGAAAAACTTTGAGTAGAAATAAAATTATATAAATAAAATATTGTTATTATTTTTTTTATAAAAATATTATTATTAATTTAAAAAGGGTCTCGCGAGAAAATTGGCTTTATTCGGCCTTGCCTCGCAGCATCTAGGTAACTAAGTTTTTTGCAGCACTACATGTTTTTGAGAGAATTTTGCAGCACTCCGTGTGGAGAGAGAATTTTGAGGAATTGACATGTTTCTTAATGGAACAAGTAAGCTATTCACGTTTTTACTTTCTCATATAGCCACTTCTATCAGTACTGCTGTAATGCTTCTCTCCCAACCCTTAATTATCTTTCCTTTTTCTAACACACTTTTACTTGTAAATATACTCACATAATTTTTATGCATTTCCTTAATATTTATAAAATATCTAAACCATTAAGTTTTAAGAATCTTATTAAATACTATTTTCGTTGCTAGCTCATTGCATTTCTTCAGTCTTATCTATGTTCTGTTTCATTCTATTCTTGAAAAGATGCGATTTTGTTATTTATATATAACACGTCTGAACAGACTTATTCAAGATGCAGAATTCAACACGTGTTATTTAAGATGTTGAATACGTTAATAGTTTAATGCTAGAATACAAACTGCCATCAAATAAAAGGAAAAAAGATGCAAAATGCATTAATAGTTTACAGCTGGAATATATGTTATCATCAAATAATGCCAAGCATGAAAATCAACTGTAGTAAATTAAACGTAAAGTGGCCGATTTAAGGAATCTTTCTACTCTAGTCATTTGAATTAGAAGTAAAATGAGAAAAATTTAAAAAAAAATGTATTATTTTCATAAATAAAAATAAGAAAAAAGAAGTGAAAAGTTATCACCTTTTATTTGAATTTGTAAAAAAGAGTTTAGAAAAATAATAAATTATATGGAGAAATTTTATATTAATTTCCTTCTCAGAATATATAGAGAAACAAACAATCGGCTGATCTATATTAGTGGCCAGTATGCTTATCCAACAAATGTATATAAATATGTAAATTTTGAAATTACTATCGAATATAAATAAAATTATCTTTGATAATAATAATTATTGGACCACGTTGTTCATGTTTGGCCTTTTTCGCTTTCGTCCACCGTAAACGACGTATAATACCCTCTCTGCTTCGTTTTAACTTTATTTCAACGATTGCCTTCTGAATTAGAGAACAATTATTGGTCCAAGCCTGCACAATATGTGACAAATGTACAACTGTACAGGGAGAGCAGGATATCAAATTACGAGTTGAGAAAAGTATATCTTAGCCATAGAATAAAATATATGGGTTAAGATTAAATAATATTTATGTGACTTATTTATGTATAATTATGTTGTTCATATTTACTTTTTTTATTTTCTCATAATAATATTTTTTCTTTATATATTCTCTCTTTTTATATATGTATATAAGATGTATAAACATATACTTATTTATTTTCTAAGAAAGTATTCTAATAAGTTATATTTTACGTGTATTTTCAGAAAACTAAAATTATATTACTAAACACTTTTGTCATTCGGTAATTTTGAATAAATTAAACATATTTAAAACCGAAGAGAGTAAGAAATATCAAACTAATTAATTATGAATGGAAGAAATTTAAAGTTAATTAATATTATATTATAATACAGAACTTATTATAATATATATATTAAAATAATAATAATAATATTATTATTATTAAAATAAAATTCAATTAATAGCCAATTTTTAAAAATATCATGAGAATAACAACTTAAAACACTGCTAGAAGTGATAGGAAACTCAGGTCCAAGGTAAAACACTGCTATAAAAATAACAACTTATTTAGAGAACCAAAGACAAATTATCCAAGTGATGTAATTAATACCCCATTTGTACAAATAACATCAAGACTCTTCACCGATCTTAACAAGCTTAGCAAGGTTATGATAATCCGACTACATCGCTAATTTTAGTGTAAGAGACCTATCAGCAATGCACAAATCAACTGTTTACAATTTATTAAGGACTAATTAGCACGACAATATATCAACATATATTACTTCTAACAACATTTAAAATATATTACAAAATATCATTGATAATATTTTATATTTAATAAATATTACTTCAAATATAAAAAAAATGTTGTTAAAAAAATATTAATAATACTTTTACAATAAATATTACTAAAAGTGATAAATGTAAGAAGTTTTTTTAGACTCTACCATATATGGCTAGTCATTATATTTTTGTGTTTAATTAAATTAATGTACTAATTTAATGATTATCGACCGTATAATTTTTATGCAATATTTTAATATTTAAATAAACATATATGAACCTTACATTTAGGAAAGTTCTCGTTCAATTCATTATTATTCAAATAACGAATTTATTAACTTTTTTGAAGTTTGTAGATTATTATCTTAATAATAATGATTAATAAATTAATAAATAATTATTTTTATTAAATATTACACTTTCAATAAATCTTTTTCTTATGTTTCCTTATTTATTGTGTTTAAAGTAAATTGTTAAAATAAATACAATTCTAACATTAAAATCAAGAGTCTAACTTCTCTGTAATGGCAAACGAAAAACTTTTACCTAGTTAATTAATTAGAAATCATAATATATATATATAAACTTTAAGATATTTATCCTAAAAAGATAACAAACGTATTTAATTACATAACAATTTTTCTATTGAACAATAGTATAAAATTCTTTTTACTCTCTTGGTAGATAATTCACTCTAAAATTAAAAAATAATATAAGAGTTTGAAAATTTTAATTGTAGTTAAAACTCTACTTAGACATGTTGGTAGATAGTTGAATTACTTAAACATCTTGTTAGAGTTCTATCCGTATGAAGACATTTTATAAGGAAAGACAATACTCATTTAAATAATCATAATCTTTATGCTGTGAAAGAGTTAGTCTTCAATTATGAATTGGAGAATACTTTTATTGTAAAAAAAATTGACCTTCTATAAATATTTTATTAAATTCTAAACTTTGAATTAGTTTCTTAAAAATAGAAAAGTAATTTATATGTATATAAAATTAAAATTTAGAGAAAGAAATAAACTAGTCTATCTTGAAAGTTGAGTAGAATAAACTTTGCGTATAACAAACAACAAAAAAGTATGACTCTCACAGTCATTTGTTCCCTTTGGTATGATAAAAGATTGTGGGAACTAAATGAAAGTTTGAAATTATAATTAAAGGGATTATACGTGAAATTAAGAAAATAAAATTAAGATATTTGTTTCAACATGTCAACATTTTTCCATTTTCTTTTTATATTTTCTTCAACCAAGCAAAAAGAAAATACATTATTATCTGTACTTTCTTTTCTTTCCCTTACCCGAGTTACATCTAAACAAAAGAAAAACATAGCATCTTATGAAACATTAAAGAAATAATAAAATAAAAATAAGAAAACAATAAAAAAAAGCCGTATCAATAAGAATTAATAGCTTTGAAAAAAGACAAAACAGAAATTTTGTATCCATCAAAAAGAAAAGAGGAACTATTAAATACATGAGTTAGATAATGGAGAACAAACAAGACAACTAAGACTCGTGAAAGAAAATAAATTGTAAAGAGACAGGACAGTGAGAGATCAAAATATATCAAACGTGTAAGGACCTATATAGCCTTGTCTGCTGAGCTTCTCCGTCCAGCATAAATGCTATTTAAGACATTTTATATAAAAATAAAATAAAAATAAATTGATATTTTTGGTAATTACAGAATAAAAAAAAATATTTTCAAATTTAAATGACTTCGAAACTTTTGTAATTTCACTATTTACTGTAAAACATTGAAAAAATAAAATAAAATAAGAACAATTATAATTTTATACTTATAAAAATAAGAAACACAAATATTTCTTTTCAAACCAGACATACTTAAAAATAATTATTTATCTTAAAGAGGAAAAGGGATGGATATTTTTTTGGTACCAAATTCTCTTCCTTCCTAAATTTTTTGTGTATGTTAGTGGCGGCTGTCCTTGTCCATACAAACCATCCATGCAACACAAAGATCTAAATTAAAAAATTATTATCAAATATAAATATTATTTAAAATAAAATTATCTTCAATAATAATAATAATAATTTGTTTCTGTTTGGCTTGTTTAATCTTCTTTACTTAGGTTCTTCATCTATCATGCATGCATATAATGGCATATAAAAATTCTTATGTAATAGAAAATAAAATAAAAGAGTAATCTGATATTTTTTTAATAATAATGACAATAAAATAAAATACAAAATCAACATAGTTTAGTATGGTTAATAAATAAATTTGTCAGTAAACATGTAGTCAAAGATTCAATTTTCAATTTCGTTTATATAGAAAAATATCAATAGAGAAAGATCAATTTCTTAAATAAACTTTTATACCTCAAAAGTTTACGAATTTAGGGATAGAGATACTCCAAGTTCACCAAATTAAAAAAATAAAATAAACAATATTTGCTAAAGCCAAAAGGCGTTTACAATTTGTTAATTATTGCTTACTGCATAAATCATTACAAAATGAAAATAACATAAAAGTAAAATTAAATTTTATAATTGTTTATAAAAGTAAGTAATAAAATTAAAACATTGTCATACTCAACTATTTTAATGATAATTATCTACAAAAGAGGGAAGGGATATTAATTGTAATGTACCTAAAGGTATCTAAGCAAGAATGAAAGAAAGATCAACGAAGAGATGTAAAGGAGAAACTGACAAATTTGAATATTAATCTCTTTTGTTATATCAGAATAGTACAAAGAGCTTGTATTTACATAGGAACTTTTCTCTGATGGTTATAATGGTTAAACATAAAATAGTTACAAACATAGCAGAAACTAATTAATCATTATCCTTTACATCCCCTGTCAAACTCAAGTTCTTTCTATCAATAACTCTAATTTTATGTGTACATGGCTTAAACGTTGATAAGGGGTAATACTACGTATATATAACTTTCTGCAACATTTTAAAAATATTACGAAAATATAAAAAAAATATTACTTATTAGTTTCTATAACATTTTAACAAATATTGTATTTGATCAATGTCTCAAAATGTTATTAGAAACATTTAAATATTGCTCTTTATAATAAAATATTACTAAAAATAACATATGTAGTAGTGGGAACGACTTAGGTAAAAACATCTGCAATCTGCTTAGAAGATGTATGAACAATGACTTTTCTTTGGTAGACTTTGTTGTGCACAAAATAAAAAGCCAATTCAAAGTGCTAGGTTTTGAAGTGAAGGAAGGTTCACTGCAAGAAGCACTGCCCTTAGGTTGTCGTAGTAAATATTAGGAGGATTTTAGGAGGGATTAGATTTAATAGCTTGAAATCCAAGAGTAAGAAGAACATGGTGAAGCTTGGAAAAGTAAGCTTGAGGGGCTTGTTTAAGGCCATATAATGCTTTATTTAACTTGCATGCAAGAGAAGCATCACCTTCAATAAAAACTGGAGGTTGAGACATATAAATCACTGTGATTAGGGGTCTAAACAGTAGAGGCCCAATCATAGGTGACAAAATCATTAGGCCAATTTGTCCAAAAACACTATTGTTACATTTTGGGTCGAGACGGCAAGAGCCCAATGGTAAATATTTTCCACAATCTGTCATGGGATGTAAATTGGGTCCTGGTTTCAAAAGCTCAATTTCAAAATAGCGCTTGGGACAAAAAGGTGCACGGTCCAGCTCCAAAAGCGACATAAGGGATAATTGGGCCACTTGTTGTAAGGCGCCTCACGCAACTGCCACGAACCTATATTGAAACCTAAGATGCAAAGGAAACAAGGGCAAAAGGAATAAAATCAAGATCACAAGAAGTCAACGGTGTAGGATTGAGAATTTGCCGAAAGGAAGTTAGTGGAGCAAGCAATAGCAGATGAATGACGAGCGGAAGCATGTCACTATATTCCTTTCCATGCAACTTGAGCAAAAGTGACCAAAGATGGGGATCTGTGTGCTCTTACCTGGACTGTTATTTTGGGGAAAAGTGAAAAACGTGAAGAACACGCGCGCCACAAAAAGGAAAAAGGATCCCCACCCCATTAATGGCAAATACGTCGCATTAAATGGAAAATCCATACTGAGAGCACCAGAGCATTGAATGTGCCTAGGGGATAGTCACAACATTAATGGCAAAGATCCTCAAGAAGATAGTGGACACCCATGCAAGCCTATAAAAGGTCCCAGTGAAAGAAAAAAAGGGGGGAGGAGAGGAAAAAAAAGGGTGGAAACACTGGGACTTTAGAGACAAAAACATTGAGACTTAAGAAAAATCCTTGCAACTAAGTAATTTACAAAGAAGAAAAGAAGATACAGAGAGAGAAAATGACTGCTTTAGAATAGTAAGTTCAGATAGGAAGCTAGGACTCCAAAAAAGTAAAAGAGAATACAAAAAGAAAGTACACCCTCAACACTTTAGAAGGAGAAGAAAAGAACAAGAAGTGATCACCACAAAGAACAGAGCTGGTACGAGAGGAGCATTAGAAAAAGAGAGGTAGCTCAATGAAGTACCAAGAGAAGAAGAAGATACCTTGCTAACGTTTTATTTGGAAAGGCACCCACTGGAGATTAGGTAAGCATGAGCAAGGTCTTTAAATAATACATGCAAGTTCATATAACACCTTTGGAAGACCTAACTCATGACTCAAAAAAGATTAACCGTTAAACTCTAAAACTCAACCACCCATGTGGCCTAGAGCCATGTAGGGTCAGGAGTTCATATTCCTTGACCCTGTCTCGACTTCCAATTTGCTAATCACTCCTTCCTTCACCTTAGTTGAGCACATCTTCTTTATCATCCACATTAGCTAACACCAAGAATTTTTGGTATTTGGCCAAAAGGTTCTCGGTTTCATTTGCTATCACACAAATAGGCTAGCCGATATATGGTTGGCCATCATCCCTCACATATGGTCCCAACTCTAAAACACCGGTGTTGTTGTCAACACTTGGTATAGGGTTCTTGCATGGACCACCACATTTCTAGAATCTACAAATACACCTGGCTCCGACTCAAATTTTCAGAACCATTTTCAAACCATTAATCACCACAAGTTCACTTAGGCGCCCATGGAAAGCCTACCATCACCCAATCAACCCCATACAAGGCATTCATAGCTCACATTCAAGGTGACTATAGTTAGGCACCAAGGGAAAGCCTGTCTGCCTCAAATCATCCCAGGGTATCTAAGTATTTCCCCTTCTCTTTCACCCAAACAACCAATGGACGCCAATGGATAGTCCATCACTATTAAAGCATATACTAAGCCTCTGCCCCAGAACTACGTAAACTTTGATTTCTCCATTGCTTAGGAGATACGTAGGAGCAAGAGGCGACTCTCGTCAAGTTCTTCCCCGCCCCCCCCCCCTAAACAAAAAAACTCCTTCATCAGTCATGTTATGTTGAAAATAGAGAATCATAGAGAGGTGTATAAATTAACCTTCATGCTCGTGGATGGGGTAACTGCCTTTTCGGTAGATGTATAGGGAATGCTATTCTTCATGCGTAACCAAGTCCTGAATCCATACTATTGTTCTAGACTTGCCTTATCCACCATAAAGGTTTCTTGGCATTTTCCATAAAATGCTGGTGGAGACTCCTTTGATCCCTTTTTGACTTCTTTGAAGAGAATTCGAGACTCCACCCCTCGTCTTTCACCATCCATAGCCATCGCCACCACGGTCCCCTTCGGGCCGAGGTTGCGACAATCACTTCTTGCAAATCCCCATTTAGGAAAGCATTATTAATGTGAACTTGATGCAACCAATTTGAAGACCAATTTACAACCAATGAGAAAAAGACCAGTAGGTAAGGGAACCAAAGACCATGTTTGGCTTAACAATCCTAGCATTTCGTGTAGTCATCGCTGTGTGGGAATTATATACCTTAGTGACATTTTCAAATTGGGAAGGTTGTAGAGGTGTTGGGTTAGTGGCAATAATAATAAGTTGCTAAAGCACAATATCAACCATAGGTAAAACAACATTAGGTACAAAAGAAGAATGGTTAGTGTTAGACACAATAGGAATAGGAGGTGAAAAGGGAAAATAAGGCATATAAATGGAGGATATAGTATTAGGAATAGAAAACATGGGATTAGATTGAAAAGAAAAAGTTACTTCATTAAATTTAACATGCCTTGAAACATAAATTTAACGACATGGAGGCATTAGCCAACAAAGATAGTCTCATTTCTAGGATATGCATATGCTTTCTTTCAGCTAAACCATTTTGTTCATGGGTATATGGACAACTAAAACTAGGATAATACAATAGTTATTGAGATATTTAGTAAAGGGAGCATATTATTTTCCTCCATTAGATTGAAAGGCTTGATTAAGGTACCAAGTTGTTGCTCAATCATTGTTTTAGAATGAACAAAAAAGGATAGGGCTTAAGATTTATGTTGCAATACATAGATCCAAGTAAATTTAGTGTGGGCATCTATAAAATGAATGTAATATTGATTGCCATTTGTTGAAGGAAGTGGAGAGGGTCCCCAAATATCTAAATTAATTAATGACAATGGTTTTTTTATAAGTAGTGGGTGACTTATGAAAAGGTAATTTATTAGATTTTCCTTTGCAACAAGATTTACAAACAAAAGACATTTTATTCATAACTAAATGGATTTTTCAATTTTTAAGTACATGAGAAACAATTTTAAAAGAAGAATGACCTAATATTGCATGCCAAGTAGCAAAGAAAACATTATAATTGGAATTTCTTGATTATGAGAGTTGGTTACAAGTCTTATTTTGATTAGTACAATGAGAATATGACAACGTAAATGTGACAAATTGTGAATTTGTGTTGCATAAAGGCCACTCTTAAGTTTTCCTTCCAAAAGAACTTACTTGGTAGCTTGAGATTTGACATAACATTTATTAGCATGGAATTCAAAACTACTCTATTATCCTCAACAAATTGTGATACATTCAAGAGGTTCTTAGAATTGCTCAAGACATGTGATAATTCCTATTTTAGTCCCATAATAAGGTCTTTAGATGGGTTGAATAGAACGAAAATAGTAGTTATGAATCATGTATTAGCTAAGATTCAGGTTTCCTAGGTTAAAATGAGAAAATACGAATCCATGCTAATTTGCTAGTTTAAACTAACAAAAAGAAAAATCGCATTTTGTAGGTTAAATTGGAGTCCTGAACTGTCCCAACCGAGACTGAGACCAAGTCTTCCAAGCCAATACAATTGAGATTGAATGCATCTCGGCCAACCGAAGGCGTCCCGGCTCACTGTTGGATGAAACCATCTTGGCCAACTAAAACCGTCCTGGCCAGGTGATGCTGACTACAAACCGAAACCATCTCAAACTTGATGAAGTTGACTCTGGTTCCACGTGGTCGACTCCGCATGAAGGCCTTACATGCCGGCTCCAGAATATCGACTTCAGCCTAACCAGAAGCATTAAGGCCAAACCAAACCAACTCCTGCAGAGCCGACTCCGCAAGACCATGATAAGCTCGTTCAGTCGTCTCAACACACATCAAATAAACTAAAGCTAACTATAGCATAGTTAACCTTAGGTCGAATTCTCTCAAGGACATAGTGCACTCAATTATAACTTTGTATGAAACTAAGTACTGCACAAGCTCAAGTGTAAAATGCAGACTCACTCTCGGCTAGGTGTCAAGTTACTCTCGATAGGGATTGGTCCGATATGGTCTCGATAGAGACTTATCCAGCATGGTCTTGGCTAAGCACAAACAGACGCAGTAGAGTTCGACAGACTCGATTTCGAACTAAAATGCAGGAAACAAGGGGGTTTGGTTATAGATTAAGTAAAACAACATTTAAACTAAGAATATAAATACAACTAAGCTAGGCTAACTCTAATGCTACTACTGTGTTCATGCTAAGTCTTAACAATCAAGTCGGTTCTGATTCGTTCATTCAAGATTACATTCCATATCAACCTTAGATTTCCTTATGACGATGGTCAAACATTCGTCCATTGCCATACCGAGGATTTACACAACCGCTACCTCATAAGTTGGAAGGAATTAGGTTCAAAGTTGATTTTAGGTTCTCTAATTGATTACCTACTGAAGTTGTTAAACTGGTTCCGATCGACCTAGTTCAACGTTTGTCCACGTACTATATGCAATCGCGACACAACAAGCGAATTAAAATACAAGAATCGCAAACACGAGATTGGAATCAAAAGCTACTCATATTATTAAGAACGAAACACAAATACAGGGTGTGAATTCGATAAATCCGTCGTCCACGCCGATCGCCATGGTCGAACGACAATGGTTCACCTCTGTTAGCCAAGGCACTAAGGATCAGGTCCACCAAAGTGTGATGGCAAGCCAAACGGTCCCCTTTGACAACCTTCAGCCTCTCAGTCCTTGACTTGTGCTTCCTCGATCGAGAGAAACACTACTGAAGAATCGCGCGCCACCGTGAAAATGGGGAATGTGCGTGAGAAAATGGAACGCAAGGTGTATGGAATTAAGTTTGAATTCAATCCCATTTAAACGGGCCTAACTCTTCCTATATATTCACGAGATGGGACTTCATACGACGCACGCTACTACTAACAATTTCCTAACAAAATTACAAATTGCATTTCCTATTCTACCCTTATGTATCTTGTGCTGCAAGCTTCTCCAGGGGTGACATGGCAGCTAGGCTGGCTTGGAGATGCGCTGGACGCCTAGATTGGATCACTGATTGGGTTGCATAATTGGGCTGCTCCAAGTGGCTGTTGGACCCGTAGGGTCGACCGGTCCAGGAACGAGTCGGTCTAGCCGAGACAACTTACTTGGGGCGAGACTCTCTTGATGGGCTGAGGTCATCCAGAGTTGTCCTGTAAAAGTGGAATTAATCTTTAGCTAAGACTTACAAATTAGCATAGATTTACACTTTCTCTATTTCTAGGTCCATAATGTGAATCTTAGCTAAGACTCAATTCTTAAGCACCAAATGATTCCAAAAACACTCATCTTAGGTCCCTGTAAGGTGTACAAAATATGACTTATCAGACCCAAGACACTTACCATTCATCCCTTTCTCATCCATGTTTTACATTTTCTTCACCCTTTTCCTTAAACATAGCTTTCGTGCCTACTCAAAGTTCCAAGAAGGAGTCATTTGGCTTCAATTCAATTCTAGGATTGTATCAATAAAGGTATCCAAGCAAGACCAAAAAACAAAAAGAAAGGGAAACGAAAAAATCTGAATATTAATCTGTTTGGTTATTTTACAATAGTATAAAGAACTTGTATTTATAGAAGAGCTTTGCCCGTAATAGTTATAATGGCTAAACAAAAAAGCAATTACAAGTATAACATAAATTAAATGATTGTTATCCTTTACAGTACCTATATTAAGAGTTAGTTGTAACATAATAAGTGCAAAATTGGCTTGTTTAACAAACCTTTCAAGTATAGCTATGGTTGGTGTGCTTAACCATACAAACTACTCATGCAATATGATTATGAAATTATTGTTGAATATAAATAGTATTTAAAGTAAAATTATCTTCAATTATAATAATAATAATTCATAATTTGCATCAATGTTTGGCTTATGATTGAAGAAGTGACAAGGATGCTTAAAGACATAACTATTACAGTGGTTGAGGAACTCTAGTGGTGGCCACTGATTGAGACTCCAATGATCAAGTAAGTAAAAAAAAGGGATAGCGGCTGAATGAATGGGAAGTAATCGCGTACCTTATCATGAAGTATGATAAATTGAATTTTTGTATATTAATGCAAGGAGATTTTTTGGTGCAATTGCATTGTTTTTAATTATTAGCACACAAAATTCACCCTTGTTCTTTGAGTTTGATACAACAAGAAAAAATTAAAACTTGATACTCTCGATAGGGATTGGTCCGATATGGTCTCGATAGAGACTTATCCAGCATGGTCTTGGCTAAGCGCAAACAGACGCAGCAGAGTCCGACAGACTCGATTTCGAACTAAAATGCAGGAAACAAGGGGCTTTGGTTACAGACTAAGTAAAACAACATTTAAACTAAGAATATAAATACAACTAAGCTAGACTACCTCTAATGCTACTACTATGTTCATGCTAAGTCTTAACAATCAAGTCGGTTCTGATTCGTTCATTCAAGATTACATTCCATATCAACCTTAGATTTCCTTATGACGGTCACCAAACATTCGTCCATTGCCATATCGAGGATTTACACAACCACTACCTCATAAGTTGGAAAGAATTAGGTTCAAAGTTGATTTTAGGTTCTCTAATTGATTACGTCTTGAAGTTGTTAAACTGGTTCCGATCGACCTAGTTCAACGTTTGTCCACGTACTATATGCAATCGCGACACAACAAGCAGATTAAAATACAAGAATCGTAAACACGAGATTGGAATTAGAAGCTACTCATATTATTAAGAACGAAACACAAACACAAGGTGTGAATTGATGAATCCGTCCATCCACGACGATCGCCATGGTCGAACGACAATGGTTCACCTCTGTTAGCCAAGGCACTAAGGATCAGGTCCACCAAAGTGCGATGGCAAGCCAAACGGTCCCCTTTGACAACCTTCAGCCTCTCAGTCCTTAACCTGCGCTTCCTCAATCGAGAGAAACACTACTGAAGAATCGTGCACCACCGTGAAAATGCGGAATGTGCGTGAGTAAATGGAACGCAAGGTGTATGGAATTAAGTCTGAATTCAACCCCATTTAAACGGGCCTAACTCTTCCTATATATTCACGAGTTGGGACTTCATACGACGCACGCTACTACTAACAATTTCCTAACAAAATTACAAATTGCATTTCCTATTCTACCCTTGTGTATCTTGTGTATCTTGTGTATCTTGTGCTGTAAGCTTCTCCAGGGGTGACATGGCAGCTAGGCTGGCTTGGAGATGCGCTGGACGCCTAGATTGGATCACTGATTGGGTTGCATAATTGGGCTGCTCCAAGTGGCTGTTGGACCCGTAGGGTCGACCGGGTCCAGAACGAGTCGGTCTAGCCGAGACAACTTACTTGGGGCGAGACTCTCTTGATGGGCTGAGGTCATCCAGAGTTGTCCTGTAAAAGTGGAATTAATCTTTAGCTAAGACTTACAAATTAGCATAGATTTACACTTTCTCTATTTCTAGGTCCATAATGTGAATCTTAGCTAAGACTCAATTCTTAAGCACCAAATGATTCCAAAAACACTCATCTTAGGTCCCTGTAAGGTGTACAAAATATGACTTATCAGACCCGCACACTTACCATTCATCCCTTTCTCATCCATGTTTTACATTTTCTTCACCCTTTTCCTTAAACATAGCTTTCGTGCCTACTCAAAGTTCCAAGAAGGAGTCATTTGGCTTCAATTCAATTCTAGGATTGTATCAATAAAGGTATCCAAGCAAGACCAAAAAAACAAAAGAAAGGGAAACGAAAAATCTGAATATTAATCTGTTTGGTTATTTTACAATAGTATAAAGAACTTGTATTTATAGAAGAGCTTTGCCCGTAATAGTTATAATGGCTAAACAAAAAGCAATTACAAGTATAACATAAATTAAATGATTGTTATCCTTTACAGTACCTATATTAAGAGTTAGTTGTAACATAATAAGTGCAAAATTGGCTTGTTTAACAAACCTTTCAAGTATAGCTATGGTTGGTGTGCTTAACCATACAAACTACTCATGCAATATGATTATGAAATTATTGTTGAATATAAATAGTATTTAAAGTAAAATTATCTTCAATTATAATAATAATAATTCATAATTTGCATCAATGTTTGGCTTATGATTGAAGAAGTGACAAGGATGCTTAAAGACATAACTATTACAGTGGTTGAGGAACTCTAGTGGTGGCCACTGATTGAGACTCCAATGATCAAGTAAGTAAAAAAAGGGATAGCGGCTGAATGAATGGGAAGTAATCGCGTACCTTATCATGAAGTATGATAAATTGAATTTTTGTATATTAATGCAAGGAGATTTTTTGGTGCAATTGCATTGTTTTTAATTATTAGCACACAAAATTCACCCTTGTTCTTTGAGTTTGATACAACAAGAAAAAAAAATTAAAACTTGATACTCTCGATAGGGATTGGTCCGATATGGTCTCGATAGAGACTTATCCAGCATGGTCTTGGCTAAGCGCAAACAGACGCAGCAGAGTCCGACAGACTCGATTTCGAACTAAAATGCAGGAAACAAGGGGCTTTGGTTACAGACTAAGTAAAACAACATTTAAACTAAGAATATAAATACAACTAAGCTAGACTACCTCTAATGCTACTACTATGTTCATGCTAAGTCTTAACAATCAAGTCGGTTCTGATTCGTTCATTCAAGATTACATTCCATATCAACCTTAGATTTCCTTATGACGGTCACCAAACATTCGTCCATTGCCATATCGAGGATTTACACAACCACTACCTCATAAGTTGGAAAGAATTAGGTTCAAAGTTGATTTTAGGTTCTCTAATTGATTACGTACTGAAGTTGTTAAACTGGTTCCGATCGACCTAGTTCAACGTTTGTCCACGTACTATATGCAATCGCGACACAACAAGCAGATTAAAATACAAGAATCGTAAACACGAGATTGGAATTAGAAGCTACTCATATTATTAAGAACGAAACACAAACACAAGGTGTGAATTCGATGAATCCGTCGTCCACGACGATCGCCATGGTCGAACGACAATGGTTCACCTCTGTTAGCCAAGGCACTAAGGATCAGGTCCACCAAAGTGCGATGGCAAGCCAAACGGTCCCCTTTGACAACCTTCAGCCTCTCAGTCCTTAACCTGCGCTTCCTCAATCGAGAGAAACACTACTGAAGAATCGTGCACCACCGTGAAAATGCGGAATGTGCGTGAGTAAATGGAACGCAAGGTGTATGGAATTAAGTCTGAATTCAACCCCATTTAAACGGGCCTAACTCTTCCTATATATTCACGAGTTGGGACTTCATACGACGCACGCTACTACTAACAATTTCCTAACAAAATTACAAATTGCATTTCCTATTCTACCCTTGTGTATCTTGTGTATCTTGTGTATCTTGTGCTGTAAGCTTCTCCAGGGGTGACATGGCAGCTAGGCTGGCTTGGAGATGCGTTGGACGCCTAGATTGGATCACTGATTGGGTTGCATGATTAGGCTGCTCCAAGTGGCTGTTGGACCCGCAGGGTCGACCAGTCCAAGAACGAGTCGGTTTGGCCGAGACAAGTTACTTGGGCCGAGACTCTCTTGATAGGCCGAGGTCATCCAGAGTTGTCCAGTAAAAGTGGAATTAATCTTTAGCTAAGACTTACAAATTAGCATAGATTTACACTTTCTCTATTTCTAGGTCCATAGTGTGAATCTTAGCTAAGACTCAATTCTTAAGCACCAAATGATTCCAAAAACACTCATCTTAGGTCCCTGTAAAGTGTACAAAATATGACTTATCAGACCCGCACACTTACCCTTCATCCCTTTCTCATCCATGTTTTACATTTTCTTCACCCTTTTCCTTAAACATAGCTTTCGTGCCTACTCAAAGTTCCAAGAAGGAGTCATTTGGCTTCAATTCAATTCTAGGACTGCATCAATAAAGGTATCCAAGCAAGACCAAAAAAACAAAAGAAAGGGAGACAACAAAAAATCTGAATATTAATCTGTTTGGTTATATTACAATAGTATAAAGAACTTGTATTTATAGAAGAGCTTTGCCCGTAATAGTTATAATGGCTAAACAAAAAGCAATTACAAGCATAACATAAATTAAATGATTGTTATCCTTTACAGTACCTATATTAAGAATTAGTTGTAACATAATAAATGCAAAATTGGCTTGTTTAACAAACCTTTCAAGTATAGCTATGGTTGGTGTGCTTAACCATACAAACTACTCATGCAATATGATTATGAAATTATTGTTGAATATAAATAGTATTTAAAGTAAAATTATCTTCAATTATAATAATAATAATTCATAATTTGCATCAATGTTTGGCTTATGATCGAAGAAGTGACAAGGATGCTTAAAGACATAACTATTACAGTGGTTGAGGAACTCTAGTGGTGGCCACTGATAGAGACTCCAATGATCAAGTAAGTAAAAAAAGGGATAGCGGCTGAATGAATGGGAAGTAATCACGTACCTTATCATGAAGTATGATAAATTGAATTTTTGTATATTAATGCAAGGAGACTTTTGGGTGCAATTGCATTGTTTTTAATTATTAGCACACAAAATTCACCCTTGTTCTTTGAGTTTGATACAACACAGGTTCACAAACCAAAAGGAAGAAAAAAAAATTAAAACTTGACCTTTTGGACCTAAAAGAGGAAGCCCATAAGAGAAGAAGCATGACCATGCTTCGACAAGCATAATTGGTAACAAAGGCTGAAGGTGAAGCACAATTATAATCCCATTTAGCATGTTCATGCTCAAGCAAGAACAGTCCAACATGGTCATGCTTCTATTCAACATGGTGGTTTTTAAGTTAAGATAGTGCAAAATAGTTGCACTCCCATAAAGCATACCTTACTCAAGGATAAACATACCAGTATGGTCATGCTCCCATTCAACATGCTTGCGCAAGCTCACCAAGAGGAACTAATCCTTTAATTATAAAAGGGAGCAACTAAGGGGCAAAAAGGGACATCCCAGAATTTCCAAAGCTTCAATCCTCTTATACTTTCTCTCTCTATAAGTTTTTATAGTGCTATTGAGAATTGCGGCTATTTAACAAGGCTAAGACATAGGGCTAAGTGAAGGAGCAAAGCTTTCACTCTCTACAGGTTCTTCTTTCTTACCTTTCTATGTGTTTTCTTTGTTTTCTTACATTATGATCATGAATATGAGTGACTAAGCTCGTTTTTTTTATTGTGGCATAGTTTGTATTTGAAACCCTTAATATGAAATTGAATGTGAATTCTTACTTTTATTTTATTAATTTGTTTTATTTTTATTATTCATAAAGGATTTGATCACCCTTTATCTTAATTGATTAATTGAACAACTATTGTACTGCAATTAATAGGTGAAACTATAAAACAATTAGGTTTAGGGAAATTGTATGACTAAACTCTTTTTCAAATATGTGAATTGATAAGTTAATTTAATTAATCTACCTCTATTTGATTTATGCTTGTTTTAAATGAGTCTCTATATGATCAACTAGGTTCGTAGTTTAAAGTAAAGATTATTAGGAATTTGCACTAAGGACTCCTAATAAAATTAAGAGATAAAAATAATAATAAAAGAATAAGTTAAGAATTTCACATGAAATTGGGATTAAGGAATAAAAAAATACAAGTAAAACCATAACCTTTTATTTTCTAAAATTTAAATTCAAATTTATTTTCCTTTATTTTACTTAAGGACCTAGGGAGTTCATCTTCCTTTCCAACTTTGTCATCCTAGGCATGGAATAAGATGATGAATTTCTAATCATTTTAGGCCGGCCTTTTCTGGCCACTAGAAGGGCAGTCAAAATGTCAAGTAAGGAAATCTGACCTTGAGATTGGGTAATGAGGAGGTAGCTTTTAAAGTTTTAGACTCTTACAAACATCACTCATCTCTTGCTTGTAATTATTTTAGGGTCCTTAATGTTTTTATAGGAAAATCTCGGGCAACCACCCTAAGTTAAGATTGGGAAATCCCTTGGAGGAGTACTTCTTAAGTCAAAAACTAGAATTATTTTTAGATGTTAAGCAAAACCTTGAAGGAGGACCAAAGCTTCTAAAATTGGATAAGTTAAGAAAACCTTGCCTTGGAACTGCCAAAAACCTAGGTTAACAAAGGAGTCCATCAAAAAGTGGCATGAGAAGCTAAAACAACAACATGGGTTCAAAATGGGTAAGAAAATATTAATTTATGACCTATGTTTGCTCCTTATTCTAGATAAATTACATTCCAAATGTTATGGTCCTTCCATAGTGACCAAAGTCCTTCCCTATAGGATGATGAAGGTCATTAGGAAAGATGGAATCACCTTCAATGTAAATAGGCATAAAGTGAAACATTATGAAGAAGGAATCCTTTGGGTCCTTTCAATCACTACCTCTAAAGACTACACTCCTTAGTTCTCCATCAGACTTAGGACGTTAAATAAGAGCTACTAGGAGGCAACCTAGCTACCTATCATTTTTGGTATTTTGTTTGTTTTGTTTGGTTTCATTAATTATTTTTGTTATCTTCCTTTTTAGTAATTTTATATTCATATTTATTTGTGAATTGGGGGACCATGTTTTCTCTAAAGTGTAGGGAGGGATTTTATGCATAAAATTAGCATTAATATATGAGTATTAGATTGTCAGTCTTCTTGTTCACTTTGTATACTGCATGTTTGATAGGATTTAACTTTTCAAAGCATGTTAATTAAATATCTTCTTAGCCTATATGAGTTTGTAAAGTTAAATATAATTAACATTCTTTGAAAAGTTAAATCTTATCAAATATGTAGTATACAAAGTGAACAAGAAGATTGATAACCTAATACTTATATATTAATACTTCTTTTTAATACATAAAACCACTCCCCACACTTGAGAAACAACATGGCCCCCCACACTTGAGAAATAGCATAGTCCTTGATAATTCATATTTTAGACACCCTATAAGGTCTTAAGATGGGTAGAATAGACTCTAATTTTTAGTTAAGAATCACGTATTAGCTAAGATTCAGATTTCCAAGGTAAAAACATGGAAAATACAAATCTATGCAAATTTGCGGATTTTAGCTAACAAAAAGAGTAATCTCATTTGTGCAAGTCAAACTAGAGTCTAGATGAATTCAATGTAGCTGAAATTGAAGTCATCCTAGGTAGATGATGTCGTCCTGACTAGATGAGTTCCTCTCCCAGCCAAATCCGTCTCCACATGCCGACTCTGTCTCCAGTAGTCAAGTCAATGTGCCGACTTTGACTCCACAATGCCGACTCCATCACAATAGTCGAATGTAGCCAATTCCCATCCATCTGGATCCCTCCCGACATCAAGACCAGATCCGCTCTAGTAATTTTGAGCACATGGACAATTAGAAATTAGCACATGGACAATTAGAAATTAGCACATGGTCATATAGGAATTAGTTAATGATCGTTAAGTTTGTTATTTCTGTTAATTCAATTACAAAGTTAGTTAGTCTGACATGTATAAAAAGAGATGTGTAGTTCATTCATCGGTTAGTGAAGCTAGTCATATAGCCAGCCAATCTACACATACATACTCCGCGTACACCTCCGTACTCACTTCACTCCTTAGTGTTTCCATGGTGCTTCGGATGATGTCTACTCGGTTGAGTAGATGCAGGACCAAGGTCTAGGTAGCGGTCGATTGCTTAGAGAGGACTGACTAGGTATCTGGCACGCTCTGGTGGACTAAGCCCTCTGTACTTGGCCATCTTTGGTAGAACACTGTAGCTCTACCATGGTTGTCGTCATGGGAGGTTGAGTTCATCTTTCCATTTATCCACACTACACATCCTGTATCACTACGATGGTTATCCAATGAAATGAGTTTGCTTTCTCTTGCTGTTTTGTTTGTGATTTCTGTTAACTTCTCTATTTCTACTTGTGTCACGGTCGTGCATGGTAGGAATAGATAATAGTAGGTTAGGGGCCGGTCGGAACCAATCTAGCAACTCTATAGGTAATCGATAGAAAACTTACATCAACCACGTGCATAATCCCTGCTAACTCAAGGTTATAGTTGTGTAAGCCCTCAGTAGACAATGGACGAATGCTAGGTGGTTATCTTAACAGTTAGGTTGGTGTGGAATTGCATGCATTAATAGGACAGGAACCAGAACCATTTACTTGATAACTTTGGAAGTGATATGATAACTATACGTTTTAGTAATTGTAGTACCTATAGTTTGCTTTTACTTTCTGCACTTACTTAGATAGTATACAAAACCCCCCTATTTTACTTTCCATTGCTGAGTCTGCATTCTGCACTCTTAGTTCTGCATATTCTCAACCCTTTACACTAGACTTCACTAGAATCACGTGTCCTCGAGAGATTCGACCTAGGTTGTACCTAGATGAGCATCCAAAGGAGCTCAGCGTCCAAAGGGAGGTTGACCCAGCAAGAAAACTATTGGAAAGGAAGGGACTGCCCAGATGGACATCCAAAAGACCTCAGCCTCTAAAGGGAGACCATGTTAGCAAACAAATTAATGAAAAGGAAAAGGACTGTTGAGATGGGTGTCCAAAGGACATCAGGGTCCAAAGAGAGGCTAGGCCTGCCAGCAAAATATTGGAAAGGAAGGGACTGCCCAGATAGGCATCCAAAGGACCTTAGCGTCCAAAGAGAGGTTGGGTCCACAAGCAAAATATTAGAAAAGAAGGGACTAGCTAGATGGGTGTCCAAAGGACCTTAGTGTGAAAGAGAGGTTGGGTCCGCAAGTAAATATCAAAATGGAAGGAATTGCCATGATGGGATCCAAAGGACCTAAGCCCTAGAAGGGAGGCTAGGTGAGCAAGTAAAATACTAGAAAGGAAGGGATTGCATAGATGGGTCTCCGAAGGACCTCAGCATCCAAAGGGAAGCCAAGTTAGCAAACAAATTAATGGAAAGGGAAGGGATTGTCGAGATAGGTATTCAAAGGACTTAAGTGTCCAAAGGGAGGTTGGGTCAGCAAGCAAAATATTAGAAAGGAAGGGATTGTCCAGACGGGCATCCAAAGGACACTAGTGTCCAAAGGGAGGTTAGGTCACCAAGAAAAAATATTGGAAATGGAATGGACTATCCTTGTGGGCATCAAAAGGACCTGAACATCAAAAGGGAGGCTGGGTCAATAAGCAAAATATTGGAAAGGAAGGGATTACCCAGATGGGTGTCAAAAAGACCTCAACATCCAAAGGGAGGTGATGAGTCACAAATTATACATCTTTTATGGAGCTAAGAAGAGTGTTGCAGGATTATTTTGTGCTTAAGGATTAATTGTTAGCTGAGATTCACATTAAGGACCTAAAAATAAAGAAAATACAAATCTGTGTTAAATTGAAGGTCTTAGCTAATAAAAAGCTTTCTTCTCTTCTTTTGTAGGACTAAGCCGAGTCCACCACGTCCAAGAGAACCGTCTCAGCCAAGCCAGGCTATGCAGTCCAGCAGTCCACTAAGGTGCAACCCAAAAAGGAGCGGCCCAATTGTGTAGTCCACAACAGCAATCCAGCTCAAAGGCCACCTCAGCCCTAACTCAATTGCCACATCACTCTTGGAGTAGCTGCAGCGCAAGTCGCGCAAGGGCAGAATGGGCAATTCACTATGTAATTCTGTTAGAGTTCGTTAAGAGTAGCATAGTAGCTCATAGCTTGTATATATAGAAGAAGTTGTGTACATTTTGGGGAGTCTTGGAATTCACACTCTACGCATACTCATTGTTTTCATTATCTCACCCTTACTTTCTCCATTTGTAGTGGTGCACGGTGCTGCAATTGTTCTTCTCTCGATCGAGGAGGTGCAGGTTTGAGATTGGGAAGATGTAGACTGTCAAAGGGGACCGATTGGAACTTCCAACGCACTCTAGTGGATCTGATCCTCAATGCTCAGGCTATCGAAGGTGAAGCACCACCATCAACCATGGAGATCATCATGGAAGATGGAACCACCTAAATTCGGATCACTGTGTTTGTAATCTGTTTCCAATTAATCAAATTCTATTCTGCATTTTTGATCTCTATTCCTTTCCTCTTCTTTAATTCACAATCTGAATCGCGATTACACTTGGAACGTGAACAATGTTAAGCTAAGCCGATTGGAACTGGTTTAACTAATTCAGTAGGTAATCACTTAATGAATGTTAATTGAGAACCTAAAATCAGCTCTGAACTTAATCTCTACCAACTGATGAGGTAGCAATTGCGTAATTCCTCGGTATGGCATTGGACAAACCTTTGACGATTGTCATAAGAATTCCCAAGGCTGACATGGACTGAGAATTGGAGTGAAGAAATTGGACTGGACTTGGACTAATGGAACTGAACATGAACACAGATATATCATAATAATAATAGTAATATTCTTAACAGTAGTATATTCTCTCTGCATTCATAGTTTAGTTTACTTTCTGTTTTACTTTACTCACATTCCAACCCCCCTATTTACTGCTTTCTAAGTCTGAACGGAGTCAGTCCAACTCTATTGCGTCAAGTCTGCAATCAGCTGAGTCCAAGTCTGATAAGTCTCTACCGAGACCATATCGGCTCAGTCTCTGCCAAGAGCAACTCGGCCAGTGATCGAGATGAGTCAACACTCTACACTTTAGATTCTGCATCATTTTGTTTCACACTAATTCACAATAGAGCACATTGTGTGAAACGATCTTAGAATTGGACCGTCTTGAAATCAGACGAAAAGAGAAACTTGACCCTAGCCACGACCTGCCGATAGAACCAAAGTTATCAGAAGTGCGACCTTAACCGCGACCTGCCGGTAGAACCAACACTATAAAAGTTCTTTAACCTAAGAACCAAAGGAAAAGTGCTCACAAAGAAACACAAATATTATTCAAATTATGAATTCTGTTCTGCTGGATGGTTACAAGAGTTTATTTATAGGCTTAACTAGACAACCCTGAAATCAATGCCCATTATTATTTTAATTGGCATCAAATCTCATGGATTTAATTTCCATTAATACCTTAATTGGCATAAAATCCAATCCACTAGATCTCCCACTAACCTTTTATTTCCATCATTAATGACCTTCCTATTTTTCCACCAACTATCCAACTTTCCCTTTTTCTACCAACTATCAAAAAGTAATTTATGTGAAAATACATGTAAATAAATCCTAATTAACTACTCAGCCCAAATTACATGACAATGACTTTGGGCTTCATATATGTTCTTCAATATGGGCTCTAATCTTCATCAGCTTGTAATAACATGACCCATTTTGATGCAGCCTCTGATTCACTTTGTTCTAAACTTTCCGTAATTTCCAAACTTAGGCCTGGCAATGATTGCTTCATTATTTGGGTTTTGATTAGGCCTGGCAATGATTGCTTCATTATTTGGGTTTTGAGCCTAGTCATGGGACCTCCAATATCACGCAAATTATCTTTGACTTTGTTGGTTGGGTCTCTATCATTGTGTCCTTGAGAAAATTCGACCTAGGGTTGACTATGCTATAGTTAGCTTTAGTTTATTTGATGCGCATTGAGACGACTAAAGAAAATGCTCTTATCAGGAGGCTAGGTAAATAAGCAAAATATTAGAAGTGGAAGGGACTGTCATAGTGGGCGTCCAAAGAACCTCAACATCCATCCAAAGGGAGGTTGGGCCAACAAGCAAAATATTGGAAGTGGAAGCGACTGCCCTAGTGGGCATCCAACGGATCTCAGCGTCAAAAGGGAGGTTAGGTTAGCAAGTAAAATATTGGAAATGGAAGGGACTACCCTAGTCAGCTTCCAAAGGACCAAAACGTCTAAAGGGAGACTAGTGTATCATGCAAATTGATGGAAATGGAATGTACTACTCCGATGGGCGTCCAAAGAGCCTTTGTGTCCAAAGTAAGGTTGTCGTATCATGTAAATTGATGGAAATGGAATAGACTACCCAGATGGACATCCAAAGAGCTTGTGTGTCTAAAGACATTTTCGTGTCTAAAAGGGCTATGTGTCCAAAGGGACATATGCCCTAGGGACATCCATAAACCCCAAGCGTAGTATTTGTAAAGTGTAACAAGTTTCACATATATAAACGTTTAAATTTAAAAAACTAAAAGTACCAGTTCATTTTCCCGCTGCTGCTTCGGTGCTTCCCTTTTCCTATAACTTTGTGCCTTCTTTCCTCATCAAAAGCTTTATGAAAAGTTGTCCTTCTCGCATCCTATATCTATAGTTCTTTATCCTCTTGTCTCAAGCTCACAAGAGTCACCTTCTTCCTCTCTCTCGAGGTCCTTCCTTGTGCTCTATTTTTTCGTTTCTCTCTCCGCCTCTCTTCCTTTCTCTGCACTCTCAAAAAACCCTTTCCATGAACCTGGTTCACGTCCAACTTATAGGCATTCATAAATTGATTTTTTAATACAACTTGACTGCTTTTCCTTGCAAGTTGGATACTTACAATAAACTTTTCAAAAAATAGAGTATGGTAGCCAGTTTTCTGGTGAATTAGCAGGAAGAATTGCATAAACCAAAACAGGGTAGCATAGATATGAGGAGTGCGGCGGTGAAACGAAGAAGGATGAAAGAGGGGATGCATTTCCTTTGGACTCACTACTATAACACTAAGTGGTAGAAAACTTATTTTCGTGTATCCATCACATCTTAGAATTGTGCAAGTGCAATAGAGTTGCAAAGTGATAAGCGTCGAGTTGGTCATCACTTCTCCTATCAAAATACTAGATTTCCTAAGCTAAAGTAGCACAGGGTCAACCTAGGTCATTTTTCTCAAGGACACTTTGGTTCTAATGTTCTCTAAGGTATAAGGCTAAACAAGAGTGGAACTGGGACGTAGGATGCAGACACGACAAGAATTGTAAAAAAAAGGGGTTTTTAATAGAAATGTAAATTTGCAAGAAATGTAAAGGCTATCTAAAGTATCAACAAGAAAGTAAAGAATTACAGTCTAAGTATAGGATTGCAACCAACAATATCTAACGTATATTTATCTAACATCTATTTATCTAACATATATTTATGATATTGGATACAATGATATCAACGAATGATTCTATTTCAAATTCCCAACATGCAAGTATATCCTCGCCAACCTATTTCCTAAGGCAACCACCTAACATTCGTCCGTTACCTACTAAGGGCTTACGCAACCACGACCTCGAGTTAGAAAGGATTAAGCTCATGGTTGACGTAGATTATCTAATGATTATCTATATTATTACTTAGGTAGTTTCTAACCATACCCTAATCTAGGCATGATCTATTCTTAACATGCACAAACATAACAAATCAAGAGCAGATTGAATTTCCAAGAATTACAAACATACAAGTGTAAAGAAACATATGCATTCATTGATTAGTCAAAAAACTGATACAAAAGTGGAATCAATGGAAAAGATGGTGATCAACTTCCTATGACAACTGTTAGTAGTAGCTACAGTGTTCCACCTACAATGGCCAGGCACGGGGGTTGAACACCAAGTAGTGGGCAACAATACCCTGATAGTTCCCTCTCGGCAACCAGCTGCAATACTCAATCCCTGGTCCTACGTTCCCTCGAGCCTGAGTGAACACTGTACTGAAGTACCCTGGAACAAAGAAGGATGACGTGAAAATATGAAGGTGAACGATGAAGTGTGAGTGTGTATTGGCAAGGCTCTTGCTAACCCTAGAATGTAGCCATACATTCTTATTTATACATGCATCCTAACAAATGCTATAATCGTAATAACTAATTTAACAGATTCAACCACCTGATCTAACAGAATTACCAGACCTAACTACCTTCTAACTACTTTCCTAAACTCCCACGCTATATTACATTCGTATGACGTGCTTTGTAGACCTCAATATTGTCTGACCCAAAGGAAGCAACCCAGCAGAAGGGGAAATCCTGAGAGTGGGCTTGGTTGGAGCCAAGACAAGAAGAACAAATTTGGATCCAGTCCATTTAGGGAAAAGGAGGAGCCTGAAGATCACTTAACCGAGTTGATACCAGCAGCCTCGCAAGGTCTAGACTAAATGGAGTACGAAACTGCAACTCAGTGCTGACGGAGCTAACCACCTCTACAGAAAAGACACCACGACATCATGCTCCAAAGATCCTAAACTGTGAGATTTTCGAAGGGGACAGAACCTCTGATGAGACCATGTCAAGGGGACAAGGGATCCACTATCCCTAACAGAATAAAAATCTTCGCCACTCACAACAGGCGAATCTTCATATCATAACCAATTCCAAACAATTTCCAAGTATAAGTACTTAACCTGATTTTCCCTTCAAGAAATCAAGACATACAATTTTCAACCATAAGTAAAAAGCATTAACTTGTTCCCCCTTCAGGAAACCAAGGCATACAAACTTAGGGTTTGGAGGGAACTCCTCTACCTATAGTAATACTCACTCTTGAGCAAAATTTCTTACTCCCCCTTACTTGCAAGGTATAAAACAAAAGCTTTGAGATGTCCTTAGGGTTCTCCTCCTCTATCCTCTGTTGTAGCATCATGATAGGGTTTAGAAGAATAGTTTCTTACCCATTAAGGGTTATGCTAGCTCCCCTTCTTATAGCGTCAAAATGGGTCGAGTTAAATTATTAAATATCTATTATTTAAACATTTAAATGCTACTAAATATCTCTTATATCTAAAGATTATGTTTTTCAAATATAGATAATATCTTTTCAGATATTTAAATATTTATAACTATATTTGACAATTTGTTAAACATAGAAATAATATAAATATTTAAAAGTTGTTAATTATATTTAAGTTAAAAACTACTCAATCTTTAAGCAACACATATTTTTCTAAAATTACAATTTATTTAATTATTTAATTATTCAAAAAAATATAATTATTTTAAAAAGTAATAAAACATAACAAGCAATTATTTAATAGGATATTACAATAATAATAAAAAAACAACAATAATAATATTAATAACACAAAAGTTAGGTGTTACAATAGAACAACGACATGAGTAGAGAGAAGAAGAGGTTCTGCAAAGTTTTGAATCAAATATTACATTGACTTAAATTTAACTCATGTAAAATCTACCTTTTATATCAATTAAATTTGAACTGATATAAAATTTTTATATTGTAGATATAAAGAGAGAGGAGGGATCGAGTGAGAATATCAGATAAAAAAAGTATTTGTATGGGAAGATAAAATGAATAAATTTAGAGTATATAATTATAAATGAATGATTAAGATTAAAAAATAATTTTAATAAAAAAATTAAAAATATTTAATAATCATGTAACTACTTAAACATCTCACGTAACTATTATTTAATATTAATCCTTATATTTTATCCTATGGATAAGATTTTTTTTTTCCCACTCCTAACCAAATATCTATTACTTGATATCCTCCGCGCGCTTACAGTTGTACATTTGTCACATATTGTCCAGGCTTGGACCAGCATTCAATTTTCTGTTTTTTTATCTAATGCGGAAGGACATCGTGGAAATAAAGTTGCAACGACACAGAGAAAGTTTTATACGTCATGTACGATGGATCAAATCGAAAAGACCAAACATGAACAACGTGGACCAAGAATTATTATTATCAAAGATAATTTCACTTGAAATACTATTATATTTGACAGTAATTTCAAATATATTTGTTGTGTGGATAAGCATACTGGCCACTAAAATATATCAACCCATTGTTTGTTTCTATAGATATTTAGGAAATAGGAAAATGAGAAAAAAGATAGAAATATTATCTTTATTTTCAAAAATTAATACGTATAACTAGTAGAGAGTAGTGGAACAAATAAAGTAGAGTGTGAAATTGAGTGAGAGGTTAAATAAGATGAAACTAGAAGAAGAATATAAGAAAACGTCTAGCTATTTCTATATTTTGGTTTTTAAAATATTTTTTAAGATAATTTTCAAAACTTAATAAATTTTAGATGAAAAATTGATTGGTAAATAGTGGCAAATTCTTTTAACAAAAACTTTTTTAAAATAAAAAGGAGAAAAAATGGAATATTCTCTAAATTTCTATTATTTGAAAAAATAGGAAGAAGAATAGTTTTTTGGCAATATGAAATAAGGGGAGGAGATTTCTCTTTTTAATTATTTTTTTTTGCACAGTTTTTAAAAAAATTAAACAATCTTGTTTGTGAAATGAAAATTAAAAAAATAATAAATAACTTTATATATACTAGCGAGCAGTTAGATGAAGTAGTATAAAATTATTTGAACTTAATCAATAATTTATAGAAAAAAGAAAAAACTTTATGCTAAAAAATAAAAATAAAAATGAATTTTTTGCATTAATTTAATTATTTTAATTCATATAAAACTTTTTATATAATTTATTTTTTTTATTCCGTTTTTACACATTCAAATAAAAGGTGAAATAGGCTGATTTTACATTTTCTTTATTACAGTTCATTTTCATGCTTGGAATTATTTGATGAAAACATATTTTCCAGCTGTAAACTATTACAGCATTTAGCAACACTTTGGCTTCATTTGATGGCATTTTATATTCTAGCATTTTATATTCTAGCATTTTATATTCTAGCATTAAACGATTAATGTATTTAACACGTGTTTGAATTTAGCATCTTGGTTCTTGGATAACAGTGTTAGCGGCTGTCCTTTGTTGCGTCTTAGACAAGACATGTTACATACAAAATAACAAACTCTTCATCTTTTTAAGAGAAATGTTCGCCGCTTCTAATGCTAGGAAAGTATAATAAACAAATGAAAAAAGAAAACAAAACATAGATAAGAACTCAGGAGATGCAACTAGCACCACAAATAGTATTTAATAAGATTGAATTTAACATTCTTAGAACTTAATGTTCGGATATTTTTTAAATACTAAGGAACTGCATAAAAATAATGTGATTATGTTCACAAGTTCGGATATTTTTAACACTATTTTTTTTTCTCTTCCTTGCTAATTTTAGTCATCATATTTTTAATTATTTTATTTATTTTGATCAAATATTTAAAAAAATTAGACAATTTTACTTCTACATATAACTCAACCTAATTTTTAATCGACTTAATGTGGTGCAGCAGATCCAATTAATTAATTTGTTACAAGTTTGATAATTTATGTCAAATAAATAGTTGATGTGACATTAATTATTTAATATAAAAATAAAATAATTTAATACTTAATAATTAGGTGAAAATTATTTAATATTTATATTAAATAATTTTATTATGAAAAAAATTAATTAGTTATATATATATATTTCATAAATTATGTAATTAAAAAAATTAATTAATTAAATTTATGATGTCATTATATCTATTAAAAATTAAATGGTGAATTAATGATAAAATTAAAATTATATATTCTTAAATATATAAATTAAAATTATATAGACTAAAATTCACCACGCATCAAATTAAGAACCAAAAGTGAAACTAAAGAAAAATAATTATTGATTAAGAAAGAAGGAACTACACCACTACTAATATAAATAAGTACCTTGTTATTTCATCAATGCACGATTGCAATTATAATCCTCTAATTTTAGTTTTTTAATTTTGATTTATATATTTTAAAATATAGACAATTTTGGTTTGAGGTTTAACTGACCGTCCACCCCAATTTTAATGGACATAATTATGTAACAAATTCAGCCAATTAATTTGTTCCAAGTTTTATAATTTGTCACATAAATATTTTATCGTGACATTAATTATATAGTTTTATAAGTTAACTTATTTAATATAAAATATTGAATAATTAGGTAAAAAAAATAAACATTTATATTAAATAATTTAATTTTTAAAAATTAAATAATTAATATTACATAAGTATTTACATTTCATGAATTATTTAATTAAAAAAAAATAATTGACTAGATTTATCATATTAACATGTGAATTAAAATTAGATTGTTGGTTAACAGTAAGATTAATATTATATATATTTTTTATATGCAAACAATTAAAATTATAAAAATTAAAATTGTTGATGTAGGAAAGATAAAAATATAATTAAAAGAAGAAAACAATAATTAAAGCATAGGAGTGAGGAGAAAAGCATTACTCGGCTACTAATATAAATAAGTGGCTTGGTGTTTGCATCTTTGTACTTGAGAAATTAAATAAAATACTTACAGAGCTTACTTGTTCAGTTAAGAAAGATGTCAATTCCACCAAATAATCCCGCGAGAGGATGTGCTGCAAATTTTCCACAACCTGTGGGGGCAGAAGATATAAATGCAGCGGAGGAGTTGGTGAACATGGTTGGCCGAATCAATCTAAACGAAGGCGTGGGTGATATTGTATACAGACCAGCTGATGTACAGTTCGATATACGGCGCCCCTTGGTCCGTTGGGACACAAGGCCTTATCAGGAGATCTTTGCAAATGGCTTCCAAGCTAGGGCTCAAGGACAGACTCCCAACAGCACTTACTACAATTTGGATAGCTTTATCCACAGTGCTGGTGCGCCTCTTGATCCAAATAGACGGAACACACATACCTTCGTCAGTACCACTCTTAATTATGAATGGCGTCCAACCCCAACCTTGAGTACCCTCCCACGTGGTGGTGCCATGCAATTCTATCGCTATGAGATCTATGCACCCGGTGGCATTTGGGTTGCTGTCACCCTTAGGAATCGATACCGTCACCTTTCTCAAGCTGAAGTTTGCTTTGTGGGTGGCATTGCCCCTCAATATATTCGCTCTTGTATAGAATTCACAGCCATACGTGATGTTGATTCAAGGTTTGTACCTTTTCTTAATTTCAAATGTTATATAATTTTTATTCAGTCCATTATGATTAGTAAAATATATATATAATATGACTCTGGACAACAAAATTCTCTTTAAATATTTATTGTGATTTTAACTCTGACTCGATCTATAATTAAACTGTATTATAATTTTTTTACCCTCAACATGTATATATAATAATTTAAGTAAGTTGTTTAAATGTAAAATAAATTAAGGGACTCGTAATAAATGGTGAGTAATTTAATACTAATTTCATTTGGCTCTTATTTTGCAGCCATGTGAGCTTCATCAGAGAAATCAGGCTAATAATAAATGGGCATTTCAATCCACAGGCATATCCATATGTTGAGGTCATAACTTATCTTCCAATACATAGTTATCGGGATGAGAATGGTGTAGAGAGGGACCTACCGGAAGAAACTTATACACCTAGCAGCAGTAGCAGACAGAAAAGAGAAACCTCTGATGACAATCAGGATGCTGCTCTTGAGTGGTATACGGACGAAGTTATAAATGTTCTTAGCTATATAAATGCCGCATTTCGTGCATATAGCAAAAATGAAGCCTACATATTCATGAAAAATAGGTATGTGCTTCTGAATTATGCTCCGGGGTCAACAGATGACAAAATTGTGAATGGACCGCTTCTAATTTGTGACGGGTTTCCATCGCTTATTGATACGCCATTTGGGGAGCAGGGAATAGACTGTGCCTTTGACACTGATTACACTCAAGCTTACATCTTCGCTGCCAACCTTTGTGCCCTCATAGACTATGCTCCAGGAACTACAGATGACAAGATACTCTCAGGTCCTATGCCAATTGCTGACATGTTTTCTTTCTTTAAAGGTACAGTGTTCGAGAATGGCGTTGATGCTGCATTTAAGGCAACTAGCAACTACGAAGCATATTTATTTAGACATGATGTTTACGCTCTTATAAACTATAATTCCAAGACGCTCATTGCCATCCGTAAAATCACCGATGGGTTTCATAGTTTGCAAGGTACCGTCTTCTCAAGTGACATTGATGCAGCTTTTGCTTCTCACAGGACGGATGAAGCTTACATTTTCAAAGGAGATTTATATGCACTCATTAATTTTGCCCCGGGAACAACCGATGATTACATTGTTGGGGGTAGAATAAAGTATATCCTTCCCAATTGGCCCTCTCTTAGTAGGGTTTTGCCTCTCAAGAATAAGGGACTTGACTATCACGATCATCATGGTCTTGGAGAAGATCACGACCCAGATCAGCACGATGAATTTAATGAATAATTGCATCATAATAATAAAGTCTTGTGCCGATCGATGATGTTTGCTTTGTTTTATGCTCTTAGCTACCTCAAGTGTCGATGTTTACTTTCTTTCATGTTTCTTGATGTAATCTTTGAGTGGATGTTTCTTTCCTATTTTGATGTAATCTATGAGTGGGGTGGATGTTTCTTTCCTATTTTGATGTAATATGCATGGTTTAAGAATAAAATAAAAGTTAGTTGTTTGTTTGAGAAAACAGTTTCAAGTTTTTTTTTTTCTTCCACCATTTATTTTAGGAGACTATATTTAATATTTTTTATCCAGAAAAATTATACCCCTCTAATCTCGTCTGAGGTTTTAGTAAAAACAATTGTTTCATTTTAATTGTCAATTTACCATACACATGAAACATTAACTTTTTGTTTATTATATTTTTAATCATTTATTGTGAAGTAAGAAAATGAAAAAAATATAAATGATAGATAATTTAATTAATATGAAAGATAATATATATTAGTAAATTGCTTAATTTTTTTTTGTGAAATGTAAAATATTAACTATTTTTCTTAATTCACGTGGGAACCCTTAAACTCAAATAAATTGGAACGGATGGAGTATATCAATATTAAATTTTAAAAGAGTGTTAAATACGTTTTTATTATAGGTAATGAATAATATATTCACTTTTTTTTAGTCATTTTAATGTTTTTAAAATAATCATACTGTCATGTGGCATCATGTTTGTATTCTAACATATTTGTCGGGAATGTGAGCTTACTAAATAGGAGGTATTTTCTTCTTAACATGATTTTTTTTTATATTCAAGGTCAAAATTCAAATCCTTAATATTTTGATTAAAGAAAACAAGTAACTACTACCTGTACCAACCAATATTAACATCCTAATGTATGTCTAGTATGGTCATCCCAGTAGGCTCGAGGTCTCTGTAATTCAAGGATTTGTAGATTGACGTCGACATGACGTTTATTGAAGCTCCTAAGTCCAACATGGCATCGACAAAGGTACAGTCACAATGGTGCATGGGACCGAAAAGATTCTGGGGTCTCGGCATTTCTTTGGCAAGGCTTGTCTCGAGCCGGCAGTGAGGTCGTCATTTTTGGTTACCTCCTAGTTCCACTCCTCTTTTCAACTTCTTCCTCTTGTGCACACACAACTCTTTAAGGAATTTTGCGTACTTGGGTAACTGCTTTATGGCATCCAGGAGGGGAATATTGATCTCCATCTTCCGGAACATTTTTAGCAACTCTTCATCCAATTCGGGCTTCCTTGCTGAGAGTGTTCGACTTGGAAAAGGGACTGGGGTGGGACTACCCTGCTGCGATGGTTGTGAATCAGCATACGATTTTGACTCGGTGTTGACGGATCTCAGTTTCTGCTGCGGTGCTGCTTGTAATTCCTTACCACTTCTCAATGATACTACGCTCACATTCCTTCTCGGATTAGGAATTGTTTGTGAGGGAAGGTTCCCGAATCCGGTCGACTGTAATTGATTTACAGAGTTGGCTAGCTGGCCCACTTGTGTCTTGAGATCTTAGATAGTGGCGCTCATATTTTGCTGGAACTCCATGTTGTTTGCTGTCATCTGCTTCACCAGATCCTCCAAAGATGATGAGTTACCTGGTGGTGGTGTTTTCTACTGTTGTTGCTGTTGGAACGGGGGCACCTGGTGTCTCAGATTCGATTATTGATAGCTGCCTTAGCTCTGCAGCATGCTCTGATTTGAACTGAATCCTTGAGCTGCATACGGCCCTTGGTATGGTGGTTGTTCGAATTGTTGGCCTTTAAATGACCGGGTTGCTTACAACTGCTTCTCATCTTGGTAGCCACCTATTGCTCCAACACTTTCGGGATGGTCCGGCTCAGTTTCTTGCAATGTGGGGCATATGTCAGTAAGGTGCTCCATTGAAGTACATATATCACATGCTTTTACTGCTGCAATGGATTGGTGTTGACCGATGGCAAACTGTCTCACTAGTGATGTTAGCTCGGTCAACTGATTCTCCAATCTCGGATTATCAATTGTACCGATTTCATTCACCATTATGGGTGCTATGGTTCCTCTGGTTCCGAACTGTTGCGTATTGCTGGCCATGTTCGAGATCAAATGTCGTGTTGCTACCCACGTCTTGTCCATCAGTGCTCCTCCACTTGCAGCGTCAATCATACTTTGGTCCATCATCATCAAACCTTCATAGAAATATTGAATTAGTAACTGCTCACTGATCTGGTGATGTGGACATGTGGCACAAAGCTTGTTGAACCTCTCCCAGTATTCATGTAGTGTCTCGCCAGAGTGTTGCCTGATCCTACAAATCTCCTTCCTTGTGGTTGCTGTTCTGGACGTTGGGAAGAATTTTTCTAAGAACATGTGCTTCATATCCCCCCAAGTATTGAAGAGAACCGGCTGCAAATACAGCCAATCTTTTGCAGCTCCATCCAAGGAGAATGGAGACGCTTTCATTTTGATGCGGTCTTCCGGTATCCCCTATGGCCTCATCGTGGAACAAACCACATGGAACTCCTTCAAGTGCTTGTGAGGATATTCACTTGCAAGACCATGAAACTTAGGCAATAAATGAATTAGATTGGACTTTAATTTGTAACTTTGAGCTCACTCCAGTGGTGGACATTGAATGCACCACGATTGATACACCACATCTGGTGTGGCTAACTCCTTGAGGGTCCTATCATTGTTCTCCATTGATCCTACCTCTTGGTGCTCAGAAAAATTAGATTCGTCAGTAGTAAAATGACTATTCTCAGAATTCCAAATAGAATCAGAACTATTGCTTTTAGGTGTTACAGTATGCCTAGCTTTCCTTGAACGATGCAAAGTTCTTTCTATCTCAGGATCAAAAGCATGTAATGGTTCAAAACTACTTCTAGTCATGCATCATTAGTTATGCGAAAAGAAGTGAAATGCAAAGTAAAATGCACAACAAAATGTAGAAAAACAGAATGTAGCGAGGATAAGATGCAATAAAAGAACAAACTCGGTATACCCAAACGACTCAGACAAAAGACAGACTTTATAATTCAAACATAACATTCCATAGACTCGGGATTCGGCTTAGACTCAGTGTTCAGATTGTGCTAAGTGTGAGCATCAGAGTTAATGTAGAAAATGTCTAGTGCAGAATACCGACTTGGTCTCGGCAAAGACTGAGTCGATTCGGTCTTGGTAGTGACGAATCCAACACGGTCTCGGCTGAGCGTAGACTTAAACGCAACGGAGTCAGACTGACTCAGTTTCAGATTGGACGCGACGAAGTCAGACTGACTCGATCTCTGACTCTGGAAAGTAGTAAATAAGGGGGGGGGCTGTGTTTAAGTGTAGAAAATAAACTAAGTATTGAAAGTAAACTAACTACGCTAAACTAATCTACTATACCAATCCGGAAATCAACACACAATAGTTTACCATTCTTGCTTAGACTTATGCTCCTATTCAACCCGAGATTCTTATAACGACCGCTGAACATTTGTCCACTATCATACTGAGGATTTACACAACCGCTACCTCATCGGTTGGCAGGGAGTATGTACTTGGTTGATTTTAGGTTCTTTACCTAATCAGATTATTAAACCAGTTCCGACCGGCCCTAGTCTAACGTAATCTATCTCTAACAATGTTAAAGCAGATTAAAGCACAAGAATTAAAATCAAAGAATAGAATAGCAAACCAGTTGTGTTATTGAAACAAAATTGAATACAAGGTGTGAAATTCAGAATTTCTAGGGGACTCGCCTTCCATGATGATCGCCAATGGAAGGACGGCAGTGGTGCACTAGTGATGGCCAGACGTTGAGGTTTCCATCCACCGGAGTGCGTTGGCTATACCGAGCAATCACCTCCGACAGCTTCCAGCTTCCCAATTGTTGATCCTATACCTCCTCGATCGAGAGAAACACCTTATTGAAGCTTCGTGTACCACTGTGCTAGCTTGGAGTGTCTGTAGTTGCTGACAGTGCTAGGTCTAGATTCTGCTGAAATTCCACACTTGAAGATGTGACCTGGCATGCTTATTTATACACAAGCAGGCTAAATCTAAATCCAATCCTAATAACAGAAATTCAAATCCTAAAGATTCTAATTCGAATTACAGATTACAAGCTCCTCAATCTTAGGAGTTTCTCAGTTTCTGCATATCTGCATTCCTAGTTACCCGAATTACAGATCCATTGATCTTAGCAAATCATATCTGCATTACAGATTCCTTAATCTTGGTAAATCATATCTGCATTCTTGCCGGAGTGATTTTAGGCGAGATTTCTGTCGTTGATGTCGGCTTGACTGGGAGCGCTAGACTAGCCGGGATGTTCTCGGCTTGGGCCGAGATGACTTGGGCCTACAAAACAAGTCTTAACCTTTTTGTTAGTTAAAAACCTTATTTTAGCACGTACTTGTATTTCTCCCATTTTCAGTCCCATAATTCAAATCTCGGTTAACACAAGACTCTTAATCATTAAACATTCTTAACAACACTCATCCTAAGCCCACATAAAGTGTATAAAATATGACTCATCAAATGCAAACTCTGATAATTATGTAGAAAAGTAAAATAGGGGGATTTGGTATGTAAAAGCAAGGCAAAAAGTGAACTAAGTACTGAAAGTAAATGCAATTAAGCTACATTACAATATTCTATGATAGTTATGGTACTAACATACAAGTTTGAACAATGAAATGGTTTTCGTTCTTTAATGGTTGATTGTGACTCCAAACCAACTCAAAGACCTACAGCGATCGCTACACATTCGTCCCTTGCCTTCGGAGGACTTACACGATCGTAGCCTCAAGGGGGCAAGGATTACGCACCCAGTTGATTTTAGGTTTTCTTAGCGATTACCTAGCTAGTTGTTAGATTAGTTCCAACCAGCCTAATTTAACGTTATCGACTTACTATTCCTCTTGCAAGCATGGAGTACTAAGCAGCAAAATATGAAGGGATCACAAGCAGAAAAAGATATAGAAACATGCAACCAATTTTATTGACAAATAAGGGATTGATACAAAGTTACATGGAGTGATGGTGGAATCCGCTTCCCACGGCGACCGCTATGGAAGAACGGTGGTGGTTCACTGGAGATGACTAGAGCACTAAGGGTTCAATCCACCAGTAGTGTGCTAGCTAAACTAATAGTCCCTTTTGGCGATCTCCAACTACTCAGTCTCTAGCCTGCATCCATTCGACCGAGATAGATGCCATTAAAGCATCGTGCACCACTATGAGTGGAAGAACTTGAACTAAGTGCGTGCGTGAACAATGGATTGTGTGAATACTTAGCTCGTTGACCTTCCAAGAATGATCCACGCAACTCCTTATGTACACATTTCAACTAAACGAACTAACTAACTGACTCACGATTTACATATTGATCACGTGCTAGATTTCTGATTATGCACATTTATCCTAACTAACTTTCTAACAAAAATAACAGAATAATAGAATTAACGAACTCCTAACTAACTAACTGATCCTAAATAATCACGTGCCAATTTCGTTGGAGTGAAGTTGGCCTTGTTGTGTTTGGATGGATCCAGACAGGTGAGACGAATATGGTATGCTGAGACAGAGTCGGTTGTTGGAGTTGGAATCGGTAAATGAAGACAAAGTTGGATTACTAGAGACAGAGTCGACTGGACAAGATGGAGTCGGTTGGATGAGACGAAGTCGGATTGACGAGCCGAAGTCAGATTCTCAAGTCGGAGTTGGATTGCCGAAGACGAGTGTCGTCTGGCCTAGATGACTTCGGTCTCGGCTAGAATGGGCTCAGTCTCGGTCTCACTTGAAGTTTTGTCAGTTTTGACTTGCATAAGGCATTAACCTTTTTGTTAGCTAAAAACCATGAATTAGCACAAATTTTTATTTTCTCTTTTTAGCCTAGTGAACTAAATTTTAGCTAACATATTATTCTTAGCTACAAAGCAGAGTCAATTATATCCATCTTAAGACCTTAGTAAATGTTTAAAATATGGATTATCAATTAGACAATCAAAATTAGAAAAGATTTGAGTATAAAAAGTAAATCAAAGCAAGAAAATGATAAAAGAAAGATTGTTTTTAGTTCTTTTTGGAATTAAGGGTTTAGGTTTCATTATATTTTCCCTTGTTTACCTCAATTTATGCAATTATCTTACCATAGCTTTATGCATTATTTATTATACTTCTTAATGCTACTAGGAGACTTGGTCTAGCACTTCTAATATTCTTTACCTAAAGATTCCTATTTGGTCATTTAGAAACACATGCTTCAATAAGTTGGAGGTTTATAAAAGCGACTATTGCTAGTTGAATCAGAAAGCCTCGTAAAAGGTTGGTCATGTAATTCCTCTAAACCCAACCATCCTATAGTTCCACCAACTAATTAAGGTGTGGTCGCCTCTAACTAGTTGATTAATCAAGCGTTTCAAGCACAACTACACCATAACCCTTAAAAATAAACTTAGCTACTCATACACATGATGAAAAGATAGGCAAACATAATTAAAAAAAGGAAAACTAGAACCCATAGGAGCTTGGGATTTTGCTCCTTTGCTTTATGTCACGTTTTCTACCTTATCTTTAGGTGTCTTCCAGGAAACCTCGAGGGTGAGGGGACCACTTGGATAGATGGAGATGGTAGATTATGAAGTGATGGAGTGGAATGGGATGTGTCGTGAGTGCTAGAGGTAAGTTCTACAACCTCTAGGTTGTCTCTTTTTATATTATGCGAAATGGGCCTTTCTGGGGCTTTGCACGGGCAATTAGATAAAATAAAATAGCATGCAAATAAAAATAAAATGATATGCAGATAAAATAAAATAACATAAAAGATAAAGATAAAATAAAATAAAAGATAAATATAAAGATAAAATAAAGGATAAAGTTGGACGAGTGTGTTGATCTTCCATGGCTTCATCTTTTGGGGCCAAAAGTCCTTATTTTTGTTGTATTTTCCTTTTTTTTATGGACCTATGTTGCATTAATCTCGAGAAAAAGTGAATTATACATGTTATTTATAAAACCAAAAAGATACAACATTATTGTACAAAATATTGGTTTATTAATGAACTAGGATAAACTTTGTGTTACTCTCTATATCCCTTCCTCTATTTTATGTTTGCACACTTTGGATAGTATATTCTAAAAACTTTTTGATCTTATATCTATTAAACAATTTTAAAAAATTCTTTTAAATCTCACACATGATTCAACCCCTTTAGCAAAAAAGGACTACAAGAAGTCTTGTACTCACTTTCACCTAGCAAGGATCATCACTCACTTAGCGAAAGGTGATATAGAGGGTTCAAATACTCTCATTCACTCAGTAAAGCTAAAGATTGCTCAAGGAAACTACCCACAAAGAGTTCCTAACTCTTTGTTCTGCATTCAAACCCAACGAGACCTTATCTTTCCCAACAAGTGAGACATCAAGGGTTTTACTCTTCCAAGCACGCCCTGTAAATCCTTGATTCACTCAATGAGTAGGGTCATAGAGAGTTCTAGCCCTTGGATCCTCACTCTCTTGCTTAGTAACATCATTCTTGGCTTAGTAAATGGAACATTAGTGGCTCCATGTTTCTTAGTCGCTTAACAAAGCCTATGTTCACTTAGCGAATGGCTTGATAAAGAGTACAACTCTCTATTACATGCTCTTGCCTAATGAGTTAAACTTCAAAGAGTTTCAGGGGTTCATTCATCTAGCAAGTCTGATCACTCGCCTAGCAAATTGGGCTCTAGAGGAGAATTTCCTCTTGTTCAACTCGTTTTGACCTAGTGAGTGCACTGAAGAGCAGAATCATGATTGGACGATTTCTACACGAACTCATCCAAGACTTAGTGATTTCATGGGAGAAACATAGGCAATCTATGTTCTCTTATTTCCTATAGGTTTAGCACATAAAAACACATACAAAATAGCACCAATTTGCATTCAATTTCATCAATTTACAAAATCCACAAATCACCCACAATCTTAACTTTCAAAAATAACACGAATTCAAGTAATTCCTGAAAGGTTATCCTTCCAAGACATGCTAGAATCATATATTAGACTCACACTAATCCAAGGGTTTGATCCTCCTTCAAATACTTCCAAAACATACAAAACACTAGGGTCTTAGAGACGACCCCGCTACTCATAATGTATTCTGGTACCCTCACAATGAGTTAATCTTACTTCTCCTCTTCCTTGGTAATGATAGACAATAGCAAAAGGATCCTCACAATTTCCTTGTTTGCTCCTTTGAAGCCTCCTCGAAGGGTTTTCCTTCTACCTTCTAGTCTATAAGGTATAAATTTTATCTGATTTTGCCCTTTTAAGGTTCTCCCTTTTGTTGTTCTAGCATTCTCTTTGGAGGTTCTCCTCCTTGATCCTTTAGAGACGATGATTTGTTGTGAGTGTAATGTGCAAACAAAACAACCCTCGTGTCTCTAGTGGAAGCTCCAAGAGATGAGAAAGTAAAAATAAAATTAAACTATGATAGGTTCAATGTTTGCATCAAACTTATCTTATTTGGAGGCTTTCTTGACCTATTTATTACTTGGTGTCTCATTCCTTATATATAAGAAAAAGAAGATGCATGAACTTATGTTGCTCGATGTGGGTTTGAGTTTTTACAAGCTATCATGAGTGAACAAGGGAGTCATTTTTGCAACAAGACCATGGGGGCCTTACTTCGGATATATAGGGTTATGCATAGAGTTGCTATAGCTTATCATCCCAAACTATTGGGCAAGAAAAAATCTTTAATAGGGAGATAAAACAAATTTTATAGATAGTATACCCAAGCAAGAGGGACTAATTAGAGTTGCTTGTTGGGGGATGCTCTCTAGACTCAATTAACTGCTTATAAAAGACCTATAGGGATGTTTCCCTATTAGGTGGTCTTTGGTTAAGTATATCACCTACTAGTGGAGATAGATCATTATACATATTAGGAAGGGTAGAATTTTAATTTAAGACCAAATGGGCTTAAAAAGAAAGTTTTAGTTAGAAGACTTAAAGAGCTCTACTTGGAAGCTTACGAGAACTCCAAACTTTTTGAAGAGAAGCTGAAACATTATAAAGAGAACATGCATACTAGCAATTTTCATATTTTGTTTTCATTCCAATAATAGGAAACAGAAATGTATATTAAAAGAAATAAAAAATTTGTAGCACTTCTGATATTTTGTTTAGTTCTTTTACTTCTTTTACTAGAGTCATTTAATTAACTTGGTAACTTGACCCGATCCAACTTGAATGAGTACTACTTCAAAGACCTTACTTTAGTCCACTTTCCCTTTTCTTCAACATGTTAACGTCCATTCTTATTCTTCTCTTCAACTCTCCTTATAACTTATCTTTAATTTTATATAGAAAATTTTATAGGCCACTTATAGTAAATGAATAACCTTAGCAAGGGAGGCCACACACAATGCATACCATGAATTATAATTAGTATGATTGAAGATATTTTACTTTAAATACTATTTATATTCAATAATATATAATTTCATAATTATGTTGCATGATTGGTTTGTGTGGTTAAACATACTCACCACGGGTGATATACTTGAAAGGTTTGTTAAATAAGCTAGTTTTCCAGTTATTATGTTACAACTGCTTCTTAAAATGGTGCATTGCAATTGATATCCTTTTCCCCCTTTTGTAGATAATTATCATTAAAAAGGTTGAGCAAGTTTGGTTTGAAAAAATATATTAATTTTACTTTTATAAACAATTATAAATTTTAACTTAATTTTTACTTTATTCTCAACACAGTAAATAGTGAAATTAACAAAATTTTAAAGATCTTTTGGTCATAACAAATATTTTTTATTTTATTTTCTTATTTGGGCGAACTTAAAGTATTTTCAACTAAAAGTTAGTTGATTTGAGTTTCATTGTTGATATGATAAATTTATTGATGAATAATATATAAATGCTTCCATAAACGATTGTTGAGCCTAAAGGTCTGTCTAGACCTTGTTAAGCTCCCAAGACCCAATTCAATTGAACTTTTTTATATAAAAAGGTAAAATGTTAAAAACTAATCTTTTGAAATATTGAAATTCATTTATGAGATTAAATTTTCTTCATTGATATTCTTCGTACAAACGAAATTGAGAATCAAATTCTTAATTAAATGCTTAAGTGACATGTCAATCATACCACACTATCTTGATTTTGTATTTTATTTTATTTTCATGATTATTAACAAAAAAAAATATCACATTACTCTTTTATTTTATTTTCTACTATATAAGAATTTTTATATGCCATTACGGTAGATGGAACTTTAGTAAAGAAGGCCATACACACAAAACACGAACGAAGAATTATTATTCTTTGAAGATAATTTTATTTTAAATAATATTTACATTTGATAACAATTTCTTAATTTATATATTTGTGTTGTATGAACGGTTTGTATATGGATAAGGAAACCAGCCACTGCCACACACAAAATAAAATTATGAAAGAAGATAATTTTGTATTTATTTTGTTAAAGTTATTCCTAAAGGCCATCCGATTGATATCCCTTTCGCTTTTGCTATATATCCATTCCTTTGATGTACCCAAAAAAAAATCCATCCCTTTTCCTCTTTAAGATATTTAATTATCTTTAAGTATGATGGTTTGAATTTTTTTATTTTATCTTATAAGTAACTATAAAATTATAACTATTTTTATTTTATTTTATTTTTTTCAATGTTTCTTTTTTCAGTAAATACTGAAATTAACAAAAGTTTAGAATCATTTAAGTTTGAAAATTATATTTTATTTTCATTTTTATTCTTTAATTAATTACAAAATATCAATTATTTTATTTTATTTTCTATATAAAAAGTTATATACCATTTATGATTGATAGAGAACTCAAACAATAAGGCCAAAATAGGCGTGTTGCACGTTTGATATTGTTTGATCTCTCACTGTTATGTTTCTTTATAATTTATTTCTTTCAGTTGGCTTAGTTGCCTTGTGTGGTCGAATTTTAAGGTGGACCAATAAAATAAGTGGCAGTTAATTATTATTTGTAATTATTATTTTATTACATATTTCAACCATTAATTATTTATTATTTTATTTAACTATTATCTAGCGGAACATTTATTTTATAGTCCAGCTTAAAAAATTGTCATCTTATCTGTTCTTTATTACCTAACTCGTGTATTATTTCAATTATTATTTGTAATTATTATTTTATTACATATTTCAACCATTAATTATTTATTATTTTATTTAACTATTATCTAGCGGAACATTTATTTTATAGTCCAGCTTAAAAAATTGTCATCTTATCTGTTCTTTATTACCTAACTCGTGTATTATTTCAATTATTATTTGTAATTATTATTTTATTACATATTTCAACCATTAATTATTTATTATTTTATTTAACTATTATCTAGCGGAACATTTATTTTATAGTCCAGCTTAAAAAATTGTCATCTTATCTGTTCTTTATTACCTAACTCGTGTATTTAATAGTTTTTTTCTTTTTTTTTTTACGGATACAAAATTTCTTTTATCATTTTACAAAGCTAGTAGTTAAGTCGCTGCTACTGCTTTTTTTCGTTAATGTTTCATAAGATGCTTTGGGTTTTTCTTTTGTTTAGATGTAAGGGAATATATATATATATATAAAAAGAGAGATAATAATGTTTTTTCTTGTTTAATTGAAGAAAATATGAAAAGAAAATGAAGAGAAATATTGACTTGCAGAAACAATTACCCTAATTTTGTTTTTCTCTCAGACTACATAGAAGTTAGAATCTTGATTTTAAGGTTTGAACTGTATTTATTTTAACAATTTTTCTATTCATTAATGTAAACACAATAAATAATGTTATCAACACAGCTAAATATATGATATAATAAAAATGTGTTTATTAATCCTTAATCATAAATATTAAGATAATAGTTAACAAATTCTTTATTTGAGTAATATTAAATTGAATTTTTCTAAAATGTAAGGTTCATATATCTTTAAATATTAAAAAATTGCATAAAAATTATACGATAATAACCATTAAATTAATAAAATAATTTAATTAAACACAAAAATGCTAATAGCTAGCCATATATGGTAGAATCTATAAAATTTGGAATTAGTCCTTAATAATTTGTAAACAGATGCATTGTACATTGCTAATAGGTCTCTTAAACAAGTTAGCTATACAGTTGGATTATCTTGACCTTGCTAAGCTTGTTACGATCTGTGGAGAGGATCTTGGTGTTATTTGTAGATGTGGGATATTATATCAGTTGCATAATTGTTTTTGGTTATGTAAATAAGTTGTTATTTTTGTAGCAGTGTTTTGACTTCTACCTTAGCTTCCTATCTCTTGTGAAGTGAAAACCCTCCACTATAGTAGAGACTTATTATAATTTTAATTTTGTTTAAATACACCTAAAATGTAATTTAATGAAATATCTTTTTAAAAAATAAATAAGTATATGAATAAAATAGTTTTACAAAATCATCAAATTAATCATAATGTAGAATGTAGAATAAATTTGTTAATTTTTTATGATAATTACCTTAAAATCATATTAACCATAATTTAGGATTAGATGACAGTGTAATATTTTTTTTCTTGTTAATTGATAACTACTAAATCTTATATATATTGAAAAAAAAATAGATATAAAATAAAAAAATATTTGTATAAAAAGTTAAAAAGAATAAATATAAAACATATATATAATCATTAATAAATTATTAAAATTAAAAGATATTTAACCATGACGTACGAACTACATGCAACGTAACTTTTTTATTTAATATTAACCTTTATATTTTTATCATAAAGTTAAGATTTTATTTTCACTCACTCTCCCAGTAAAATATCTATCTCTATCATTTGATATCTTCCCCTAGCTACAGATTTATGACATATTGTCCAGGCTTGGACCAGCATTCAATTTTCTGTTTGTTCTCTAACGCAGAAGGAAATCATGGAAATAAAGCTGCAATGATACAGAGACTGTTTTATACGTCGTCATCTACGATGGATGTAAGCGAGAAAGACCAAACACGAACAACGTGGACCAATGATTATTATTATCAAAGATAATTTTACTTGAATACTACATTTATTTGATAGAAATTTCAGAATTTAATTATTTTTACATTTATATATTTTATATTTATATATTTGTGTTGAATGGATAAGCATAGTGGTCAGTAACGTGGATCAACCCAATGTTTGTATCTATAGTCAAGAGTAGGAAATGAGAAAAGAAGAGAAAAGTTATAAATAATGTTTTTATTTTTAGAATTTATTTTTTATTTTTTAAAATCTAACTAAACAAGTTAGCACAAATAGTAGAGGAAAGTGGAAGACACAAAGTAGAGTGTGAAATTGAGGGAGAAGATTTCTCTTTTTATTTTTTTGTTTGACTTTCTTAAAAAATTAAAAAATTGAAATTAAAAATTAATAAATAAATTTATGCTAAAAAAATTAATAGCATAAAAATTAATTTCATTAAATTTAATTTTTTAACTATAGAATAAAAAATGTCGTATAATTTATTACTTTTTCTAAATTCTTTTGTACACATTGAAATAAAAGGTGAAACTTTTTTAATTATTTTTTACTTATTATTAGTAGTTCTTTTTCTTTTTTTTTTTGGTGGATACAAAATTTCTCTTTTATCATTTTTCAAAGCTAGTAATTCTAGTGGTTGCTACTGCTTTTATCCTTTTTCTTCTTTTTATTTTATGATGCTTTATTTTTTTTCTTTTGTTTAGATGTACGGAAAAAAATAAAAAGAAAAGAAAATAGAGGTAATAATGTATTTTGTTTTTTCTTGGTTGAAGAAAATATGAAAAAAAATAAAGAGAAATGTTAACTTGTATAAACAAATATCTTAATTTTATTTTCTTCTATTCTCCCTTTAATTTTAATTTCAAACTATTTTTTTTTATTTTACACTTTCTTTCTATCATACTAAAGAGACCTCACAAATAGTTTGGCTTTTTGAGAGAGCCATTCTTTTTTTGTTCATTGTTGAATGAAGAGTTTATTATATTATTTTTTTCAAGAAAGATCGACGACTAATATATATTTATTCTCTGTCTCTAAACTTTCATTTAATAAAATATTAATTTATCGAAAATTAATTTAAAGTTTAGAGTATAATAAAATATTTTATTAGGTTTAAATAATTATGGATAGTCATAAAAGGTTAGTTTCTTTTTTACAATAAGAATATTTTCCAACTCATATATGAAGAATAATTCCTTTGAAACATAGAGATTATTGAAATTGGTATTGTTTCTCTTTATAAAATATGTTCATACATGGAATTCTTTTCAATATTCTTAAGTCACTCAATCATCTAACCAACAATAAGGAGAATTTCATTACAATTAAAATTTTTATATATTTATATTATGTTTTAGGTTTAGAGTGAATTATGCAACAAGAAAATAAAGATATTTTACAATGTTATTCAATAAAAAAAATTATAATGTAAGATAAAGTTTGTTATATTTTATGAGAAATATATTAAAAACAATATATATTATGATTTCTAATTAATTAATTATGTAAAAAATTTCCCTTCTGCATTGAAGTTAGACTCTTAATTTAAGGTTAGAACTGCATTTATTTTAACAAATTTTCTAATCATTACTGTAAAGACAAAAGACAATAAATAAGGAATGATAAGAAACAATATTTATTGAAAAGTGTAATGTTTAATGGCATCAACACAGCTTAATATATTTTTTAATACAATTATTCATTTATTATTTCTTTAATCATTAATATTAAGATAATAGTTAACAAATTCGTTATTTGAATAATATTAAATTGAAATTTACTAAAATGCAAGGTTCCTCTATTTTTTGAATATTAGTAAATTAGTTTATTAAACAAAAACTTTCTAATAGCTAGCCATATATCGTAGAATCTAGAAAATTTCTAATTAGTCCTTAATAAATTGTAAATTGCTAATAACTCTCTTACAATAAAGTTAGCGATATAGTGGATTATCATGGTCTTGCTAAGCTTGTTAAGATTGGTGGAGAGTTTTGGTGTTATTTGTGGATAGGGATAATTGTTGTTGGTTCTGTAAATAACTTGTTATTTTTGTACTAGTATTTTAAATTGGACCCAAGCTCCCTATTACTTATAGCAGTGTTTTAAGTTGTTTTTATTCTCATCATATTTTTTAAAATTGGTTATTATGTGAACTTTATTTTAATAATAACTAGAGGGAAAGAGTCACTCTGTGGCTCTATATTTTTTAAATTAAAAATAATATAAAAATAATGAAAATTAAATAATAATGGATAGTTTGTGAAATAGTTACAAAAATAAAAAAAAAAATAAGCCAGAGAAAGAAAAATAGTGGTTTACTAGAGTAGTTGTAGGAGTAAAATAGAAAAAATAAATGTACCCAAACGTCCTATATCCCTAATATATATAGTTATAGATAATAATTCTATTATTTGTAATAAATTACAAAAAGTTGTGTTATAATTTAATTTATTGAACGTAAAGTTTTGTTTACCCTCCATTCATAATTAGTTTGATATTTCTATCTCTCTTTTTTTTAAATATGTTTAATTTATTCAAAATTAGCTAAAGACAAAAATATTTATAATATAATGCTACGTATTTCCATTGGTAGAGCAAAAAAATAAATAAATAAAAACCATATAATACATGAGTAATTAGAATTAAAAAATATTTAACAATCACATCACCACTCAGTCAAGTAACGTAACTAAATTGTTTGTATCGTATAACTTAGATATAGTTTTCTTACAGTCGTAATAAAATATCTATCATCTGTTATCCTTTCCTTCCCTCCCCACCAACCAATGTCCAGTTGTACATTTGTCACGTATTGGATAGACATCAGCTTACTCGTGTTAAATATGGAATATATATTTATAAATTCATAGATATTTATTATTTTATTTAAAATATTTATAAATTTGTACAAGATATTTATGTTTATAATTAAAAAATTTTATATGTAAAATTTAATTATTTTTTTATTTTTAAATATGAAATAATAAAATAATTCAATTCCACAAATAAAATAATTCAATTATTTTATATTTATATTATAAATAAAAAATAATTTTTACTAATTTTATAAAATTTAAAGTTTATAAATACTATTTTAAAATTTTAAAATAAGTTAAATTAGATATAAACTATTAAAATCAAATATTAATGAAATAATGTTAAGTATTTTTTTTCATATCAATTAAATATTGAATATAACAGAACCATAAATTTAAATGTAAATAATATAAAATTTTAAATCACTTCCCTAATACATTTAGATGTTAAAATTATTAAATATACTAAATTAAGTATAATATTATCCTTAAATTTAAATGTTATTGTAATTTTGAAATATAAAATGATAAAATAATTGAATTATTTTATAATGGTATGATATATTTATAGTAAATTGTAAGTTTATAAATAATACCTTGACTAATTTAAAATTTAAAAATAATTATATTAAAAGAAAATTATTGAATTCAAATATTAGTTAAAAATATTGTTTAAAATAATTTACTACTTTCATTTTTTATGTAATTGTGTTAAATAATTCCTACTTTGATAGAACTAATTAAAATCACTCATTGCATAGAACGAAATAGCAAATTATACATATATGTCATATGACAATATAATATATGAAATAAAATAATAATAATTAAGTTCAAAATTATTATCATTATTTTAATTTACAGTAAAATTATATATTTTAAAGAAAAAATCTAGAATATCCTTACATAATATTAATAATATTTTTGAGTTTTATGAAAATACACTACATGGACTTAATAATTTTATTTTTATTTTTTAAACTTCATATAGAATAAATAATTCCTATTTATTTTAATTATTAAAAATATTATATATTTGTATTTATAGTGAAAATTATTACACAATTAATATTTATATGAATTGTGTATGATATAAATATTCATACAATTTTAAATGAGTTTGCTATTTTTTTTTCATAGATGAACAAATCAAAAAACTAAAATCTAGGAAAGGCTACACCATAAGCATTTGTTGGAAGCATGGGAACCATATTATTTGGTGGATCATGTCTAGTGGATAGAAAACTCAATTCCAAGACCATGTTTGTCATTTTAATATTATATATTAATATTAATAAGTATATTAAAAAGAGAGATAAAAAAATGTGTATAAGATGAAAGATATAAAAAGCATAAATAATAAAAACTCTTCATATTTAACCTACCTCAACAGTGTATAGAAAAAGTTAGAATGGACGATTAACAAAACTTTTTTAGTTGCTATCAAATATACCATAGATATAGACACCAAAGTACAGATGTACATTTGTCACATATTGTGGACATTTATCATACGTGCAGGCTTGGACCAGTATTCAATTTTCTGTTTCTTCTTTCTAATGCAGAAGGCAATCATGGAAATGAAGTTACAACGATGTAGAGAAAGTATCATACGTCATTTACTGTGGATGAAAGAGAAAAAGACCAAACATGAACAACGTGGAACAAGAATTATTATTATCAAAGATGATTTTACTTGAAATAATATTTATATTCGATAGTAATTTCAGAATTTAAATATTTATATATGTTGTGTGGATAAGCATACTCAGGGACGGACGGACGTGGTACAGTAGGGGACCTTGGCCCCTGGCTTTTTTAAAATTTGTAGTTATTATATGGATATATTTTGTTAAAATTTAGCTATTAGATTTAATTTTTATAGATCAATTGCATGAAATAAGCCAATTTTACATTTACTTTATTAGAATTGATTTTCGTGATTGGCATTATTTGATGAGAACGTATATTCCAGCTGTAAACTATTAATGCATTTAGCAAACTTTTTGGCTTTATTTGATGGCAGTTTATATTCTAGTATTTAGCTATTAACGTATTAAAACTGTTCGGGGTTGGATCGATTTTTACTAAATAAGTAATTTGATTTAAGTATTAAAATAGTGTGTAGTTTGATTTGAGTTGAATTGTTTTTTTAAATAAATTTTAAATTATCTAATTTGATTTGATAAAATACGATTTGCATCTTAGTTTTTATAACATATTCTTACCAATATTTTAATTGGATATTATTAAAAGCCATTTACTTAAATAAAGAACATTAATTTTGAAATAAACGAATTATTTTTACGTATAAATATATTAATAATTTATTTAAAAATAAAAAAAGTAAAAAATAAAAAATATGTTAATTAATCAATTAATTATTCTTCTATAAGAATAAATTAATTAATTATTTTACAACATAAATTATTTTTTCTAAAAAATAAGAATATATATATATTTAAAATAAAACTGAAAAATTAAAATATATATGATTTTATTACTATGATTGAATATATTAAAAAATATAATAAAAATATCAATAGATCACTTACTTATTTATTTATATATATATATTACATATAAAATATATAATAATTAATATATATATTAAAGAATAAATATTAGTTTAATTTGAATTAGTTTGATTTTATAAATTCTATGTAAAATTTGATATCATCAGTTGAGCAAAATATTATTTCAAAATAATTCAAAAAATTAGAGTTTTTTATATTAATTTATAATATTTTTTTAGTAAAATAAAAGTATTTGAAATTTATTTTTAACATTACATGTCAAAGAGCATATTAAATAACACGGGTTGAACTCAGTATCTTGGATAACACGCGGCTCTCCTTTTTTGCATCTTCGATAAGACGTGTTATATATAAATAACAAAATCGCTATCTTTTTAAGAGAAATGTTCATTGTTTTTAATGCTACGAAAGTATAATAAGAAAATGACAAAAAAAAAAAAAAAGTAAACAAAGCATAGATAAGATTCAAGAGATGCAACTAGCTAGCACCACAAATAGTATTTAATACGATTGAATTTAACATTCTTAAAATTAAAGTTCAAATATTTTTTAAATATTAAGGAAATGCATAAAAATTATGTGATTATGTGTTAGAAAAAGCATACCTATGTATAAGTTTTGAAGAATAATTTTGGAGGAATAATGTTGGCAAAAAAGTTAAAAAATCAATTAGCCTAAAACTTTGTTAGTTTTATATAATTTTTATTTATTTTGTTTGCCTGCTGTGTTGTTGAATGTTATCCATCGAAGAGAAGCAACACAACACTAGTGATATAAATAAGTGCCTTGGTTTTTCTATCCTTGCACCGGCTATTGAAAAACTAAATACGTGCTTAGCTTACTTGTTCCATTAAGAAAGATGTCAACTCCTCAAAATTCTCTCTCGACAAGGGGTGCTGCAAATTTTGCAGAACCTGTAGGGGAAAGAGAGGATAATCTTAGTTACCTAGATGCTGCATTTCGTGCACGTAGCAAAAACGAAGCCTACTTATTCATGAAAAATATGTATGTGCTTGAGAATTATGCTCCTGGAACAACCGATGACAAGATTGTGAATGGACCTCTTCTCATTCGTGACGGGTTTCCATCGCTTATTGGTACCCCATTTGCGGAGCCTGGAATAGACTGTGCCTTTGACACCGATTACACTCAAGCATACATCTTCTCCGGCAACACTTGTGCCCTCATAGACTATGCTCCAGGAACTACAGATGACAAGATACTCTCAGGTCCTATGACGATTGCTGACATGTTTTCCTTCTTCAAAGGTACACTGTTCGAGAAAGGCCTTGATGCGGCATTTAAGGCAACTAGCAACTATGAAGCCTATTTATTTAGACGTGATCAGTACGCTCTTATAAACTATAACACCAAGACACTCATTGCCATCCGTAAAATCACCGATGGGTTTCCTAGTTTGCTAGGCACCGTCTTTGCAAGTGACATGGATGCATCTTTCGCTTCTCACCGTACAGATGAAGTTTACATTTTCAAAGGAGAGTTATATGCACTTCTCAATTTTGCCCCAGGTACAACCGATGATTACATTATCGGTGGTATAAAGAAAATCCTTGACAATTGGCCCTCTCTTCGTGGCGTTTTGCCCGTCAGTAGTTAGTGACTTGCCTTTCATGATCATCATGCTCATGGACAAGGTCATGACCCAATTAGCACGATGAATTTTAAAACGCTGGTATGATGGTGTGAAAGATTAAAGATTTTGTTGTTAATGTTTGGTTTTCTTTCTGCTCCTACCTGATGTGCATGTGGATGTTTGTTTCCTATTTCTTGCTGTAATCTATGCGTGGATGTTTGTTTTTATCTTGATGTAATATGTATGGTTTAAGAATAAAATACAGTGTATTGTTTGTCTGAGTAAAAAGTTTCTTTTACATTCTAGCAACTCTAGCTAGTTATTTGCACTGACAAAATGTAAGAGTTTAAAAAACAAAATTGTCGAGCGGCTTCTTTTTCCCAAATCAATGATCTCCAAGTTCTTTTGATGGTATAGGCAGTTATGACCTTCAATATACTCAGTTCATGCACGTGTGTCTTTTTTTTCTCTTTTCATATTTGGATGAATAGATTTTCTTAGAATATTTATGGAATAGGTACTGAGTATACATCTCAAAATTCAAATTCTTAACATTTTTAAAAATATAAACAACTATCATAAACTAATATTGATATTTGAACAGTAAGTTATATCTCACAGCTGAAGTTTAGGGTTTTTTATTATTATAATAATAATAAATAGTTTACCAAAAACATATAAAAATAATAATTTACCAAAAACATATAACTATTTTTTAAAATAGTTAGTATGAAAAATAAGTTATGATTATAGTTATGAAAAATAAGTTATGATTATAATTATGTATTTTGGTTTCATCTTTGATTAAATTTTAAAAAAATTAAATATGTTTTAAAACTTATGAATAAGTTTTAATTTTGGTCATTTATTTTTTATTTTTAAAAATCTGAAATAATTGATTTTGGTTTATATTGTTTCTGAAACTCGTTGACTATTTATGTATTTAATAAAATGTCAAATGATCATCCATGTGGCATTTACTAGTGTAACCTAGGGATAGTAATGGGTAATGAACCTAATGGATACTTACAAAAATTACCTATAATGGGTATGGTCATTACCTACTTAATGGATATGAGGTCAAATATGAGTAGTTATCCACAAAATTTAATGGATGGAAATAAGGCAAACATGGATGGACCTACTCCTCGAATATTTGAAAAAGGACGTCATCCCAAAAGACCTAGACGTGGCCAAGAGGTTCAAACAAGAAGCATCTAAATGCACCCTAATAGGTGAACACTTATACGAAGTGGACTTCTCTTTCTCATTGTTGAGATGCGTAGACACCTAGGAGGCGAAATACGTAATCCGAGAAGTACACGAAGGAGTGTGCGAATCCCATAGAGGAGGATGAACCTAGGCAAGCAAGATCGCCAAGATCGATACTAATAGGTGATTGTTTAGAGTACGTTAAACAAATGTGACAAGTGCTAGCGGTTTGTAGACATTCACAAGGCCCCACTGATAAGCGGGTTTTTTAGTCGTCTTACGCGCATCAAATAAAACTAAAGCTAACTATAGTATCGCTAACCTAGGTCGATTCTCTCAAGGACACAATGTGTTCAGATTGTGCTAACTGTAAAAATCAGAGTTAATGCAGAAAACTTTAATTGTTGTGAAATGTCGACTTACTGCTGGTCGGCTTAGACAGACGCAACGGAGTCGGACTGACTCAGTCTCAGACTCTAGAAAGCAGTAAATAAGGGTGAGTTTTTGTGTTTAAGTGCAAAAAATAAACTAAGTGCTAAAAGTAAACTAAACTATGCTAAACTACTCTATACTAACTACTGTATCAATTCAGAAATCAAAACACGACAGTTTCCTATTCTTACTTAGAATTGTATTCCGAATCAACCTTAGATTCTTACGACGACCGCCGAACGTTTGTCCACTGCCATACCGAGGATTTACACAACCACTACCTCATCAATTGGCAAAAAGTATGCACTTGGTTGATTTTAGGTTCTCTACCTAATCAAATTGTTAAACTAGTTCCAACCGATCCTAATCTAACATGATCTACCCCTAACAGTGTGTCACGGCAAAGTAAGAGTAGAATTAAAGCGTAGGAATTATAAGAAAATTCAGAATTGCAAACCAGTTGTATTTATTGATATACCAAACTGAATACAAAGGTGAGAAATCAGAGTCTCCAGATAGTCCGCCTTCCACGACGACCGCCAATGGAAGAACGACAGTGATGCATCAATGGTGGCCAGACATTGAGGTTTCTGTCCAATAGAGTGAGTCGGCTATACCAAGCGATCACCTCTGAAGGCTTCCAACTTCCCAAATCCTAGTCCTATACCTCCTCGACCGAGAGAGACACCATATTGAAGCTTCATGTACCACTGTACTAGCTTGGAGTGTCTGCGATTGCTGACGGCGCTAGCTCTAGATTCTACTGAAAATTCCACACTTGAAGACGTTGCCTAGTGTGCTTATTTATACACAAGCTGGATAAATCTAAATCTAATCCTAATAACATAAATTCAAATCCTAAAGATTCTAATTCGAATTACAGATTAGAGTCTCCTCAATCTTAGGAGTTTCCCAGTTTCCTAATTTCTAGCAGAATCATATATGCATTCCTAGTTACCCAAATTACAGATTCCTTGATCTTAGCAAATCATATCTGCATTACAGATTCCTTAATATTAGCAAATCATATCTGCATTACAGATTCCTTGATCTTAGCAAATCATATCTGCATTATAGATTCCTTAATCTTAGCAAATCATATCTGCATTACAGATTCCTTAATCTTGACAAATCATATTTGCATTCTCGCTGGAGTGATTTTAGGCGAGATTTTCGTCATTGATGTCGGCTTGACTGGGAGCGCTAGACTGGCCGGGATGTTCCCGGCTTGGGCCGAAATGACTTGGGCTGAGATGACTTGGGCCGAGATGGCTTGGGTCGAGATGATCCTATTGGTCCTGCAAAACAAGTCTTAACCTTTTGTTAGTTAAAAAACCTCATTTTAGTACAGATTTGTATTTCTCCTATTTTTAGGCCCATAATTCAAATCTCGATTAAGACAAGACTTTTAATCATTAAACATTCTTAACAACACCCATCTTAAGCCCTTGTGAGGTGTATAAAATACGACTCATCACCCACCAAAGCCATTATACTTGGTTAGGTCACCATGGCCCTTCCACAAATGGGGTGTCGACATCCTAGTCCCTTTCCCAGTACGGTAGGACAGGGTAAAATACCTGATCATAGTAGTGGATTACTTCACAAAGTGGATCGAGGCAAAATCGATTGCCACCATCTTGACTGAAAGAGTTAGACACTTTTACTGAAAGAAGCTAATATGCCATTTCAAACTCCAGACCGTGATAGTTTCGGACAATGGGACCCAGTTCATATCTCGGTTGGTGATCAAGTTTTGTTCACAATTGAAGATAAAACAGTCGTTCACCTCAATAAAGCACCTCGAAACAAATGGGCAGGAGGAGTTGACCAATAGGGTAATACTGAGAGGATTACAAAAAAGATTGGAGGAAGTAAAAGGGAGATGGGTAGAAAAGCTCTTGTAGGTGTTATGGTCATATCATACTACACCCCATAGTGCAGGAAACCCCTTTTCATTTAACATTCGACATTGAGACTGTAATCCTGGTTGATATTGGTGAACCATCTCCCTGGACCACCTTATTCCTCCAAGCCTAGAATGAAGATAAAATACAAACAAATCTTGACCTACTATAGGAAGTGTGCAAGGTAGCTCACATTAAGGAATATGTGGCCAACACAAAAGCAGCAAGATGATACAGCCAAAAGGTGTCCTCTCGACAGTTCAAAAGCCAAGACCTTGTCCTCAGAAAAATCTATAGGAATACTGATGCCAACAAACTCACCCCAAACTAGGAAGGCCCTTTTAGGATTGTGAAAGAAGTAGAGAAAGAAGGATACAGATTGGAGCACTTGGACAGACGAAGGTTTCCCTATACAGGGAACATGACAAGCTTGCGTTATTACTATAATTAATGCTATAAATATATGTAAATTGCTTTCTATTCTAATAAATTTCAGGATGGAGTAGGATAAATCAAATACCATCTCAACCACACACAAATGCCAAAAGTGAGATGGTCAAAAGACACCTTAGGACGATTTGAAATCCCTAAGTGAGGCGGTCAAAAGATCCTCCAAGGACAAATTAAAGTCCCTGAGCGAGGCGATCAAAGATCCCCTAGGACGATTTCAAGTCCTTGAGCAAGGCAGTCAAAAGACCTCCCCAAGACCAATTGAAGTCCCCGAGCAAGGCGGTCAAAAAACCCCCTAGGACGAATTGAAGTCTTTGAGCGAGGTGGTCAAAAGATCCCCCAAGGACGAGTCAAAGTTCTTGAGCGAGGCGGTCAAAAGACCCCCTAGGACAAGTCAAAGTCCCTAAGCAAGGTAGTCAAAAGACCCTCCCCATAAAGAATTAAAGCCCCTGAGCGAGGCAATCAACACCCCCCAAAACAAGTTGGAGTCTCTAAAACAAGGTGGTCAAAAGACCTCCCCAGGATGGGTCAAAGTCCCTAAGCAAGACGATCAAAAGACCTCCCACCAAGTTGGAAAAAAAAAAAGCAAGAAAGAAGGCCGACAAATACTTAAAGCAAAATTCCATTAATTAGAAACAAAAATACAAAGAATAAAGGCCGACAAAACTTAAAGAAATTCCACTAAGTTATAACGCAAGAGAATTGGGAGGAGTAATGACTCCACTAATGAGTCATCCATTACTTCTTTGAAAACCCTTGTCTCAAACAAATCTATAGTGGGATGCAAGAAGGCAACTTGCTCTAAAGCACGGGCAAAGTTGGCCTCAAACTATTCTACAATTACTAAGTCCTTCTTGGCCACCTCTTCCCCCTTTTGTTTGAAAAGCTCTTCCCCATTTTGCTTATCGGCCTCCAAATGATGCATATCCACCTCTAGGCACCATTCCTCTACCTCCACTTCATGCTTCTCAGCCTCTAGTCATTGCTTCTTAGCCTCTAGCCTTTGCTTCTCAGCCTCCAGCCTTTGTGTCTCAGCCTTTAACTCAATCACCCAACCTTTTAAAAGGGATAACTTAACTATTAACGTTCCTTCGCTGTCCTCTAGTTGGACTTTAGCAACTACGTTATCCTTGGCCTCAATGATTTCCGACAATAGCCGCATCTGTAGGTTGTCCGCCAATTGACGGTTTTCTTGTGAGCCCTCCTTAGCAGCATGAAGAGCCTCCTTTAACTTCACATTTTCTTCTTGGGACTTCTGAACGAGGACGGCTAACTTCTTTGTCTACAACCCTAAACAACCATATCTTCGCTCAAGGGTTCGAGCAAGGATGAGGGCGTAGTTAGAGTAGGCTTGAAACACCTTCAACCCACCTTAATGCCCGAGAATTTCCAACTTGGTGGTGTTTGAAGGCGTAACCATATGTTGATCAACATCAGATAAAGGAAACTTGTGATTCTAAACTGAGGGGTCGAAAGAAGGGGAGTGCACCTCGATCACCTCTCGAGGTTGTTTCGTACTTGCCTTTTCACAGGAAGTAGTAGCGATGGTCGGTTCAGGGACTTCTAAAGCAAGAATGTTCTTAGTAGAGACGATTGTTTAAGGATTTGAAACAACAATAAGTTGAGTGGCAATAGCTTGGACAGTAGGAATGTTGACATTAGAAGTAATAGGTTGAGTAAAGGAAATTTGAGGTGCTTTCCTCTTCTTCATGGCTTTAAGTTTAGAAGGAGTATATAACATAGTAAAATAATTGTTACTAAAATAGAATAGTAACCAACAAAAAGGAAGACAGAAGAGAGAAAAATCACTGTTCTTAATAACGTTAGCACAAGAAAGGGGTGGCATCTCTTAAAGCTCGATTATAAATTCTTTCTCCTATCCTTGCAAGTAGGCCCTTTAGACGTTAATAGACACGACTGGTGACCGGGTCTAGGAAAGTGGAAAATAGGGCTCACCAATTGAGTTGACCAAGAGATTAGGGCTGAGGTCACCGCGACTGATGTGGAAAAACTGGTCCTTGAAGAACTTATAACTCTCACAAAAAGGTTTTAATAAGGGACGTCTCAGTTGGCTACTTAAGGAGGAGCAACCTACCTTTTTCGACCGAGAAAAACAAGAAGAAAATGCTCAAAGAAGGCGCCTGCTTCAGATCTTCACTCAACAAGTGAAAGGCCTGCATAAAAGCCTAATAGTTGGGATGAAGCTGAGTGGGCACAATGTTTAGGATGCAAAGAATAAACCGCTTGAACTGAGTGAAAGACAGGCATATCCCTAGCTTGAAAGGCAAGGTGTCATATAAATAAAATAAGGCGGCTTCCCTAGCAATTGGCTCCTTACAAATATGTTCGTCCGGCCAACACGGTAGAACTTCTAATGAACAAGACCCACAGTGGCAGATAGCACTGGCCATCCCCTCAACAAAAGAGGGGCTTGTTGATAAGTCATATTTTATACACCTCACAAGGACTTAAGATGGGTGCTTTTGAGATTATTTGGTACTTAAGAATTGAGTCTTAGCTAAGATTCATATTATGGACCTAAAAATAAGGAAAGTATAAATTTGTGCTAATTTGAGGATTTTAGCTAATAAAAGATTTTGTTCCTTTTTGCAGGCCAAATTGATCTCAACCCATCAAGGGTCTCGGTCCAGGGAGCCGTCCCGCCAGGCCCGACTCCTTCACAATTGACTCTGTAGTCCAGCAGCCCAAAGGAGCACGCGGCCCAAGATGCATAGCCCAATCAGGAGGCCTAGTTTAGGCATGTTCATCTCAGCCTCATCCAGCTCAGTGATGAGTCATATTTTATACACTTTATGTGGGCTTAAGATGAGTGTTGTTAAGAATATTTAATGATTAAGAGTCTTGTGTTAACCGAGATTTGAATTATGGGCCTGAAAATAAGAGAAATACAAATCTGTGCTAAATGAGGTTTTTAACTAACAAAAAGATTAAGACTTATTTTGCAAGCCCAAGTCATCTCGGCCCAAGTCATCTTGGCCCAAGTCATCTCGACCCAAGCCATCTCGGCCCAAGTCATCTCGGCCCAAGCCGAGAACATCCCAGCCAGTCCAGCGCTCCCGGTCAAGCCAACATCAGTGACAAAAATCTTGCCTAAAATCACTCTAGCAAGATGCAGATATGATTTGTTAAGATGCATATATGATTTGTTAAGATGCATATATGATTTGTTAAGATGCATATATGATTTGTTAAGATGAAGATATGATTTGTTAAGATGCATATATGATTTGTTAAGATGCATATATGATTTTTTAAGATGCATATATGATTTGTTAAGATGCAGATATGATTTGTTAAGATGCAGATATGATTTGTTAAGATCAAGGAATCTATAATTCGGGTAACTAGGAATGCAGATATGATTCTGCTAGAAATTAGGAAACTGGGAAACTCCTAAGATTGAGGAGATTGTAATCTGTAATTCGAATTGGACTCTTTAGGATTTGAATTTCTGTTATGAGGATTAGATTTAGATTTATCTAGCTTATGTATAAATAAGCACACCAGGTGGAATTTTCAGCAGAATTTAGAGCTAGCGCCATCAGCAATCGCAGACACTCCAAGCTAGTACAGTGGTACACGAAGCTTCAATACGGTGTCTCTCTTGGTCGAGGAGGTACAAGACCAGGATTTGGGAAGCTGGAAGCCTCTAGAGGTGATCGCTCGGTATAGCCGACGCACTCTGTTGGACGGAAACCTCAACGTCTGGCCACCATTGGTGCATCGCTGCCGTTCTTCCATTGGCGGTCGTCGTGGAAGGCGGATTCTCTAGAAACTCTAAATTCTCACCTTTGTATTCGGTTTGGTATATCAATAAATACAGTTGGTTTGCAATTCTAAATTTCTTTATAATTCCTGTGATTTAATCCTACTCTTAATTTTGCCGTGACACACTATTAGGAGTAGATCACATTAGATTAGGACCGGTTGGAACTAGTTTAACAATCTGATTAGGTAGAGAACGTAAAATCAACCAAGTACATACTCTTTGCCAACTGATGAAGTAACGGTTGTGTAAATCCTCGGTATGGCAATAGAGAAACGTTCGGCGATTGTCATAAGAATTTAAGGTTGATTTGGAATATAACTCCCAGTAAGAATGGTAAGTTGTGATGTGTTTCTGATTCCCGAATCAGTACAGTAAATTAGTTAGTTTAGTTTAATTTCAACACTTAGTTTATTTTCTTTCACTTAAACACAAACCCCCCTATTTACTGCTTCCCAAAGTCCGAGACCTAGCCAGTCCGACTCCGTCGCGTCTAAATTGCTTTTGGCCGAAACCATATCGATTCCCTGTTAGCCGAGACCGGATTGCCGAGAGCGAGTCGGCCTTAGTGTTGCCGAGGTCAAGTCGGCATTTCACAACACTTAGCGTTTCTGCAAAACTCTAATTTCTACACTTAGCAACAATTTAACACACTGTGTCCTTGAGAGAATCGACCTAGGGTTAGCTATTCTATAGTTAGCTTTAGTTTTATTTGATGCGCGTAAGACGACTAAAAACCCGTTTATCATCCGCCTCTCATTTCTCACTAAACTTAAAGCACCCCCAAGGCCATATGATCAAAACACCCAGAATCCCTAGCATACAACCCCTTCCAACAGCGAAGCATATCCATCCCGTTTTCATCCTGAGTGTCTGTCACACTTTAGATGGCATGCAAGCCATCTTAACACCAAACTAACTCGCAAACACTTCGTATTGTAGGTACACAGCTCGTTCAACTCAAAACCGAGTCGGTCCTAGCCACCACGACCCAACACTCCGTGCATCTCATCTGACCCCGAGTCAGTGGACAAATGTTCGAGTCGGCCTAGCATGCAGCCATGCGAATGCTCAACCCAACTTCGGGGCGAGACACCTAGTGGATAGTCCTGACTTCGTCCATAAACAGCAGAGGTCGAACACCCAACAGAAAACTCGGTCCTCGCACCCTAGACATCGGTGGATGCTTAAGGGAAAGTCCAACTGTGCTAAGACTCTCAACACTATTCATATTCCGAGGGGAGGACGCCTAAGGGAAAGTCCGATTATGTCACTTACCGAATGCATTCCTCCAGAACTATGTTGACTTTGATTCCTCCCAACTCGGAGATACATAGGAGCAAGGGGCCTACCCTTGTCAAGTCAATCATTACACCCAAAACATATCCCTACACCGACCATTACATAGTAGAGGTTACGTAGCATGCAATTCGTGGTGTAACTACTAGATGGTAGGCGGATGGGATGACACGTCACTGCCATGCGTAACCGGCTCCTTACCCGGGTTCTTTGCTCTGAAGACAACGTCTTATCCACCCTCGGTTTCCGGTGTACCGACAAGCACTGGTGGCGACTCCAATCCAAGTCCCTTCGATTCGAGCCAATCCTCCTCGGGATGACTCACCCATTGATGACTCATCATCACATGGCTAAACGAAAGAAATAATCAAAATCTGCTAGTCGACGCGATTTAGGTCACGTCAGATGCGTCACACATTAACTCGAATGGATACTCCCAATTGGGTGCTTGGAGAATCTGTGCGGGTGTGTGAGATCTTCAGCTCTTGGAAAGCTTCAGCATAGGGTTGGTCAAAATTGAAGTCCACATCCTTTTGTAGCAACTTGGACAAAGGCAGGGCAATCTTGTTGAAATTCATAATAAATCTTCTATAAAACCCTACGTGGCCTAGGAATGAGCAAACCTCCCGCACAGAAGTAGGGTTAGGGAGAGAAGTAATAATGTCAATCTTGGATTTATCAACCTCGATCCGTCTATTGGATATGAGATGTCCTAAGACAATTCCCTCAGTCACCATGAAATGACATTTTTTTCAAAGTTAAGCACAAGGTTTGTATTGATGCATCTAGTCAACATCCGGGATAGATTTTCCAGACATGCATCAAATGATGTGGCGTACACCATGAAGTCATCCATAAAGACTTCCATGCAATCCTGTAGCAAGTCTAAGAAGATACTGGTCATGTAGTGCTGGAATGTAATCAGAGCATTTCATAGGCCAAACGACATTCGTGTGTACGCAAAGGTACCGAATGAGAAAGTGAAGGTAGTCTTGTGTTGATCTTCAGGTACAATATGAATTTGCATGTATCTGGAGAATCCATCCAAGAAACAATAATTGGATTTTCCTGCTAATTTCTCCAAGAATTGGTCAATAAAAGGCAAAGGGAAATGATCCTTGCGAGTCACCTGGTTGAGTTTTTTGTAGTCAATACGGACTCGCCAACTGTTCTAAATCCGTGTTAGTACCAGATTATCATGCATTGGACTGACTCATTGGCTATCCAAGATGGAATAAATGATCTTGATAATAAGTAGTTTCATTACTTCCTTCCTAACCATGTCTAGGATGGTCGGATTTAGTCTTCTTTGTTGTTGACTTATTGGATGGGCTTCTTCTTTAATTAAAATTTTATGCATAAAAATTAAGGGATTTATTCCTGAAAGGTCCAACAATCGCCACCCTATTGCCTTCTTATGCTACCTTAAGACTTGCAGCAATTTCTACTCCTGCTCTTGGTGGAGGTTATTGGCAATTATGACCTGGAATTAGTGGTCATTGCCCAAGTAGGTGTACTTTAAATGACCCAACAACGGCTTCAACTCTATGAGTGGTGAATGTAGTGGAGAGGCTTCATTAGCTGGTCTCGGCTTCAGTTGGCCGACTCGGTCTGGATTCGGCACTTGATTTGCCGAGTCAGTCTTGGCCTTTAGTTGCTTTCGACTCTGGTTGTCCAAATCGGACTCGGCTCCCGAATGGTTGCTAGAGTCGGACTCGGCTTTCAATTCCACACTAGAGTCGAATTTGGATGTTACCTTCCAGTTTATACTGTTCGAGTTGGATTCAGCACTCAATTGTATGCTCAAGTCGGACTTGACATCCATCTTATTGTCTGAGTTGCTTCCGGCCCATGTTGGATCTCGACCTTGGTTGACCGAATCATACACTGTAGTTAGAATTGTTGCCACTTGTGCTTGTAAGCGCCTTTTGGTCTCGGCAACTTGGACTCTTGCACACTCTAAGCACTTTGGTTCTTCATTGTACTTGCATACTTGGTCAATTAAATAGATGAGTTTAGAATTAAGATCCAAGTTAGCAAGGTCAGCAATATCATCTTTGGAGTCAGAAAGATCTTGTACTTCCAATAATTCATCATAGTTAGACTAATCTGTCGCGGACCCTAAGCAGCCGATTACATCAATGTCTTCAGCAAAATTTGAAAATTCAGCACTATCTACTTCTAGTTCCATATACTCCACAACTAGCTCGTCAATCACGTTAATACCAAAGAGCGAAGGGTTCTTAGTGGGGTGCCTCATTGCTTCAAATATGTTGAACTGCATCAAATTGTCATTGTATTCCATCAAGAGCGTCTCGACATGCACATCAATCTTTGTTCTGGCAGTCATTAAAAATGGTCGCCCCAAGATTAAGGTAGATCCTTTCTCTGATGTCTCGTCCTCCATATCCAGCACATAAAAGTCGATTGGGAAAATCAGCTCATTAACTTGGACTAGTACATCTTCGAGAACACCTAAGGGTTGCACAATACTTCTATTGGCCAGTTGTATTGTCATCCCAGTAGGCTCTAGATCACCAAAATTCAGGGATTTGTAGATTGATGTCGGCATGACATTTACTGAAGCTCTAGGTCCAAGCATGGCATTGATAAAAGTACATTCACCAATGGTGCATGGGATAGGGAAAATTCTAGGGTCTTGGCACTTCTTTGGCAAGGTTATGTAATCTGGTAGCAACTTCATCATTTTTGGTTAATGCTGATACAATTCCTCCCAATTCCACCCCTCCTTTCATTTTTTTTCTTTTGTGTACACATAACTCTTTAAGGAAATTTGCGTACTTAGGGATCTGCTTTATGACATCTAGGAGTGGAATATTGATTTCTACTTTCCAAAACATCTTCAACAAGTCCTTACCGGTTTCGGCTTTTCTTGCTGAGAGAGTCCGTTTGGGAATGGCAACAGGACAGATCTAGCCTGCTAAGGCATTATCGAGTTGGCATCCGGCTCAAACTCGACATCGACTGGTTTTGGCTTCTGTTGTGGTGCAGTTTCTGGTAATTCTCTACCACTTCTCAATGACACGACACTCGCATCCCCCTTCGGATTTGGAATTATTTGCGAGGGAAGGTTTCCGGACCTAGCTGACTGTAGCTGACTCATAGTGTTCGCTAGCTGGCCCACCTACGTTTTGAGGTCTTGGATCGTGGAATTTAAATTTTGTTAGAATTGCATGTTGTTGGAGTTCATAGTATGTTAAAACTCCCAGTTGCTTGTCACTAATTGCTTCATGAGATCCTCTAAAGATGGTGAGTTGCCCTATGATGGCACTCTCTGTTGTTGCTATTGTTGGAACGGTAGTGCCTGGTATCTTAGATTCGACTGATAGCTATTTTGACCCTTAAGCGCGCCCTGGGTGGATCTGAATTTTTGAGCTGGATATTGCCCTTGACTCGGACTCGGTCGATACTGTTGCCTTCCAAATTGTTGACTATCATATGGCCGACTCTGATACGATTGCTTTCCATATTGATATCCACCTATTGATCCAACAATCTCAGGATGGTCTGACTCACATAAATCACATAATAAACCCATTACAAGATACCTAGAACAATATTAATTTTTAATCTTTAGATAGAAAAATTAATTTATAAACAATATTATTAATATAATAATCATATATTAACAATTAGTTCGATCAAATAATAGTTTTTTTTTATATAGAAACAACGAGCATGACTAAAGTGGCTATGCATATATCCCCGAAAAAAAAATACTATTTTAAAATGCCTAATAAAAGAACTGCAAAATTTTAAATGCAGCAGAAGGAGCACTATATAAAAACTGGACCCACGAATCCATTAACCGCTTAATGTGATCCAAATGAAAAAAAAAAACTACAAATTCATTAAAAAAAAAAGTTCATACAATTGAGAAAAAAACACTATAAGAATCATCAGTTTTAAAATCTGATAATCTAACAATATTGGTGGCTTTGAATAAAAAAACACACATGATTCTATTCTATTATATCAGTTCATCAAAACTTCTAAATTTGAATAAATATCTAGATCCATAAATATTGAGTAGAGAACGCAATAACAGAATCTTTCATAGTCACAAGCAATTGATTTATTATATTTCTCAATCAAATCGTCTTAGTTCCTCAAAGGACCTTTGTTTCTCTTCTTATTGGGGAGAACAGAAACTGTGATTTCTTTTATTTGGTGTCTTGGGGACCATAACTGTTCTTGATGTGTCAACCTTATATATGGTTCACATTTTCCCTTAATGGACCAACATAAATATCCACTCATTAAACTCATATCACATCTTTTAAGAAGTCTATTCAATTACTTAAATTAGGTCACTTAATATTATAATCATTAAATAAATAAATAACTTATATAATTGTATTTAAATTATGATGCCCAAATAATTAATAAAAATTATAAATTTCTAACATATTATACACTTCATTAATAATTATTATTTATTTATATTTTTCTCTTTCTATCACATCATAGAATAATCATTTTTAGATACTCTATTTTTTTAAACACTCCATCAATATCTCTCATTTTTCTTTATCTATATTTTCTTATAACATCATATTATTTATTATATCTATATTTTTTTTCTCTCTCTCACTCATAAGGGTCATGGGTTTCCAAAAATCAATTTTGTATTTTCCTTCACTTGTGTGAGTTGTGTGTTCCTATCTATCTAACTTGTTAATACTTGCACGTGAGGCTACTTTTTCTGATTTTCCAAAGCTAGTTGTAGTTGTTAGAGTTTTCTATTCTTACATTTCTCATTTCTTTTCACGTTATATTAGATCATCAAAGATTTTAATAATTATATAAATACCTAGATCCATGATAATTGCTTGGAGATTGCAGCGTAACTTTAAGTGATCACAAACAATTGGTTTGTAGTCTTCCTCAACCAAATCACCTTAATTCCTTCAAAAACCTTTATTTCTCTCTTTTGATGGGAGAACAAAACATATTTTTGATTTGATGTATTGGAGACTATAACCTTTCCTTATGCGTTAGCCTACATATATGGTTCTTATTATCCTATAATGGACTAACATAGATATCCACTCATTAAGCCTATATAAAATCCTTTTAAAAAGTCTATATGATTACTTAAGTTGGATCACTTGGGATTATAATCACCTTAAATAAATAGTTGATATAATTGTATTAAAATATAATATTCAAAAGATTAAAAGAAATTATAAATGTGTAGCTATAGTTACTTTATTATTATTGTTTCTTGAATGTTCTATAAAATGCTTTGCGTGATTCTTAACTAAAGGAATGGTTTGGCTTATTGCAATTAAGAGAACATAATTTTTTCTCTTTATCGAAGCAAAAGTTGTTCTATTGTTCTTTTCAAGGAAGACTAGCATATTTCCTAATTAATGTTATATATATATATACTGCTATTTCTTTTTTATTATTATTGTTTCTTGAATGTCGAATAAAACTTTGCGTGTTTCTTAACTAAAGGAATGGTTTGGCTTATTGCAATTAATTATTTTTTCTCTTTACAGAAGGAAAAGTTTGTTCTATTATTCTTTTCGAGGAAGACTAGCATAGTTTTATAGAACTTTCAAGAAACAATAATAATAAAACAGAAATAGCAGAGTATATATATATATATATATATATATATATATATATTTTTGCGTGTTTCTTAACTAAAGGAATGGTTTGGCTTATTGCAATTAATTATTTTTTTTCTTTTACAGAAGGAAAAGTTTGTTCTATTATTCTTTTCGAGGAAGACTAGCATAGTTTTATAGAACTTTCAAGAAACAATAATAATAAAACAGAAATAGCAGAGTATATATATATATATATATATATATATATATATATATATATATATATATATATATATATATATATATATATATATATATATATATATATATATATATATATATATATATATTAAGAAGTTAATTCTAATCCTATAATTGAATCCTATCTAATGTTCGATCAACGTCAAGTAATCATAGGAAAACATATATATATATATATATTTAAATGACAAAATTATTATTTTGTTAAAATTACATATAATTTTTAAAAGATAACTTTTATTTTAATTTTTAAAATTTCAAATTATAAAAACTATATTTTTATAATTTTAATTAAATTATACAGAAATAATATCTTATTTATCTACTTACTTTTTTTTACAATAATAACAAATTATATAAGATTTTTAAAGTTATAATTATTATTCAAATATTTTATTTCAAAAATATTGGTATGATAACTATTTAATTTTTAATATTTTATTTAACAATATATTTTAAATTTACGTGCCAAAATTATTATCAATATATATAAGATAATATTCTGGATAGAAATTTTGTATAATGTATTATTACGGCTATGGCTAGAAGTATAAGGTGTAACTTCCATTGTCCATGCATTAGCCACAAGGCAGTCGAAATGAGCATTTAAGTTGGATCCCCTAAACAGGAAAGGCGTCATCATCGGGCTAGGGCTGAGATCTCGATGCTGCTATGTCTCATTACCTGTTTCGTGACTTTCCTTTTTTAAGAAGCGCAAGACCCTCTTTCTTTTACGGTTCTCGTCTGCCAACGGCATTGAAGCAAGCAGTCTTTGTCCTGTCTATCCAAGCGGGAAGACCCAAGTCCCTTATATATATTATATAAATTAATATATATTTATATATGTATAACTATATTAGTTATATATTTGTTGTTTTGTATATAAATTAATATATATTAATATATTTTTTTTATATATTTTGTTATTTTATATAAATCTTATTTATATTATACATAATAATATTATTATATGTTATATTATATTATAGATATATCATAATGTTTCTTCATCTAACTCTGTTTTTAGATAAAAATAAAATGCATTAATTAAACAAATATAATAGAATAAAAAATAAGATAAAATTATCATATTCTATAAATATAACATATTACAAATTACAAAATTACACCATAATATAATAATTACCTATATCTTGGCCACCAAACATTCCCTTACCTTATTTATCATACAGTAACGTGGTCTACCTGGCTTTTGAGAAATAATATTTCTTCCAAGGGAGAATTAATTAATAAGGTTCTTTTTTGTTGTATTGATATTAGTCTTTCAACCCTCTTTACTATATGTTTATGCGTTAATATATTCTTTGTAAATTGATAACCGGCTAGAGTACTCCTCGTATCCTTCTTAATAATAATTTGGTTATAAAAAAAATTACCCTAAAGAAAATAGATACGAAATTAAAGATATAAAGTTTATATTGAGAAAAATGACATTTAATGTTGCCAGTATATATGTATATTTCCGCCGTAATTTTCAATAATTGTTCTAATTAATTCCTTAGTAATAACCATAATAATTAACAAAATTATTATTTTAATAAGATTAAACTTATTAACTTACTTTAAAATTAAGGTTCAGATAAGCATTAAAGATTCTATGATAACCATTAAATTAATAAACAAATTGAATTAATTAAACAAAACATATTTAAAGGTTAAAGTGTGTGTTACTGAAAGGAAAAGGTGATTAAGGCTTGGGAGAGAAGTATTAAACCACTGCTAATATAAATGAGTGCCTTAATTGGTTATCCGAAATCATTATCCTTGAAAAATTAAATATTGGGTAAAAGCTTATTTATTGTGCAAAGAAATATGTCAATCCCTCCAAATGATCGATCAAGAGGGTGTGCATCAAATTTTGCACAGCCTGTAGGGCAAGAAGACGTAAATGCAGCTCAAAATTTGGTGGACACAATTGAGCGTGTGAACCGTGTTGAAGAAAATTTGAGAAGAATTTCATACAGGCCAGGGGATCTAGATTGTGATATCAGGCGTGCTGTGTATCGTTGGGACACAAGGCCTTATCAGCAAATATTTGCACATGGATTCCAAGCAAGGCCTCAAGGAGACACTCCCAACAGCACTTACTACAATTTGGTTCACTTTGTCCAAAATGCTGGTGCTCCTCTTGATTCAAATAGGCCTCCAACTATAACACATTCCTTTGTTAGTACCACTCTTAATAATGCTTGGCAACCTAGTCCATCTATGCAAGTCCTCCCAGAAGGAGGTCAGATTACATTCTATCGTTACGAGGTTTATGCTCCTGGTGGTATTTGGGTTGCTGTCACCCTTTGGGGATGCTTATCAATACTCTTCTCAAGCTGAAGTTTGCTTTGTTGGTGGCATTGCACCTCAATACATTCGCTCTTGTCTAATATACACAGCTACACGCCCTTCTGGATCAAGGTTCGTTACTTTCTTAATTGCCTTAATTTCATATTTTATAATGTATATATATAGGATGTGAAATGACTCAAACCCAATCCAACCTTTGGTGGAACAAGAATACTCCAAAACCCACATTTCCTCCAAACCTTGAGCAATGTTTGCTATATTTATTTCGTGCAACAATTTGTCCACTGCGCATTTTTCCCATTCAAACCACATCTCCTCAAACTTCAGTCCCAAACCCAAACTTCTTCCTCCCCACCTCCCCATTTCTGAGAGATGAGTTGTTATTGTTTTGAGTTAACATACAATCTGAAATATTGTTTGACAAAGTATTCTCTCTCATTCAATTTTCAAGTTAAAACTTCCTTCATACAATTCTCATTTTTCAAGTAATGTTTTTCTCAAACTATCCCTCCTCACTACCACTCTCACAAATTCTCCTCAAATCTCTCCGCCATCAAGAACCCTTACTAAAACAAAACCACTTTCATCCCTCCAATTAACTTTTTTGTCCGTAAGCACCATAAGCTATTACATTTATTTACAGTAATGCAAAATTATAAATTTGTATATCCTTTATTCCCAATTCCCCACGACACACTTCTCCCACTTGACCCATTTCAACTCGTTATGGATTGCGAGTTAAGTTGAAATATCTTTTTCTTAAAAAAATAAAAAAATAAAAAAAACTTAAAAATTGATGTATTAAATAAATAAATATAAATAATCTAAATATAAGTCTCAATCACAAGAATATTATCTTAATAAATTTTCTTAACACAAATTATTTTTAAAACTATCATCACAAGTTAAATAAAGGTAGAATGAAGAAACAAAATAAGATAAAATTTATAATATTTAAAAATATTGTTTCATAGAATAATATTTAACTAAACAATCTATCAAAATTTTAATAAAAAAACATACTACAAATTCAACATGTTATTTGACTTATTAGTTTGGATGATTGTAAGATTATATTTTAGGTTAAAGTAAGTTGATTTGTTTGATTCAATATATTTTAACATCTTAGGTATAATGAATATAAACCAATTTTTTTACTTAATTAAATATACAATAAATAAAGGGAGCCAAGTAATAAATAATCAGTTATTAATGTATATTATTTTTAGATAAGCTACATTGTTATGCAGGTTTCCAAGAATCACAAGAGAAATCAGATTAATAATAAATGGGAATTTTAATCCACAGTTAGCTCCGTATGTTGAGGTCATAATTGTAGAGCCTACATTTTATTATCGGGATGAACATGGTACAAACAGGTACCTACCTGAAGAAACTTATACACCTGACAGGAGAGAGAAAAGACAAGTCTTGTACGATGATAACTGGGATGCCGCTCATGAATGGTATACTACTAAAGTGGTTGAGGTACCTAGTTATATAGATGCTGCTTTCCGTTCATCGAAGACAAATGAAGCCTATCTATTCTTGAAAAATGAGTATGTGCGGGTGTACTATGTTCCTGGAGGAGGTGACAAGATTTTGACTAGGCGGCGTTTGATTTGTGATGGGTTTCCATCACTTGTTGATACGCCATTTGCAGAATATGGAATAGACTGTGCGTTTGACACTGAAGATGACAAAGCATTCATATTCTCTACTAACCTTTGTGCCTACATAGACTATGCTCCAGGAACTGTAAATGACAGGATACTCTCAGGTCCTATGACAATCGCTTCCATGTTTCCTGTCCTCGAAGGTACGGTGTTTGAGAATGGCATAGACTCTGCATATAGGTCAACAAGAGGCAAAGAGGTTTACTTATTCAGGGGCAATAAGTATGGTCGCATAAAGTATGATTCCAAGGAGCGTGTTGGCACCATTCGTGACATCACTGATGGGTTTCCTATTTTGCGAGGTACCATCTTTGAAAGTGGAATTGATGCGGCTTTTGCATCTCATAAGGAGGGTCAAGTTTACTTTTTCAAAGGAGATACCTATGTGCGTATCCATTATACCCCAGGTACAACTGATGATGACTACATTATCGACAAAGTGAAGCCAATCGTTTCTGGTTGGTCTTCTCTTAGTGACATTTTGCCTCGCAAGAATCATGGGGTTGACTCTCATGATGAACCTGATCATGAACAACCTTACCCTGATCAACATGATGAACTTTAAAAAAGACATGATGTGATGATATGATATGAATAAAGACTTCAATAGTCACCGTGTGGATGTTTATTTTATTTCCTGATGTAAAAATGCGTGGTTGTTTGTTTTCTTTTCTTTCCTGATGTAATAAAGAATGGATGTTTGTTTTCCTTCTTCATGTAATAAGCATGGTTTAAGAATAAGAATGTGTTGTTTGGTTTAGTAAAAGGTTTCAAATATTTTTTTTTTTTTTGGCAGTTTATCATGTTTTGAAATTGCATTTAATCTTACATTTTTCAAAAATAAAGAAAAGAAAAAGACACCAAGCCGGATACATTATACTTCGATAACTTGAAAAAAAGTGAAAAATAAAAGGGATTTGTTTTAATGTGCTTATCAATAATTTTCATTTAAGATATCGTCCAACATATAGAATGTTAATGTAGGGATTTGATTGTCAAATTTAAATTATTAGGCAGCTTGGTGATGTTGAACCAAAGTCTTCTATCCTTTATGTTTAATATAAATTGCTCATTGTTTATTTAATGATGTTTAAAAAATATTAAAATTTAATTTAAAATTAAACATATTGAAAATGATAGATAGGAAGATATGAAAGATTAAAAGAAATTCTTAAAAATGTCATTGTTGAAAAATAATTAAAAACATTTTCGTTAAAAAATAATAATTAAAAATACTTTCATTTAAAATAATTATTCTAACTATTAAGACCAAGGATAACGATTAATGATCACATGAAAAGCATTTTAACTTAGGTAGTTGACAAAACAATGAAAAAGAAATTAAGATAAAAGAGTTTTTCTTTTGAATATTGAAATCATGAAAAAGGAAAACTTTTAGGAAAACTAACAAATCTTTTATATAAATAAAATATGTTAAACATTCTCACATTAAAAAACTCATATTTTCATTTTTTTATTTGTAAGAATGTTAAATGGTGAATTCAATTTAATTGAACAAATCTCGTTCTTAATTCGTGAAAAAATATGTTGAGTTGAGTTAGGGCTGTTTAAAGATTATGTTAAATATTTTGATTTTACTCAATTTGTGGTGAATCACAAGTTGAGTTGACCTATTAAATGATTTATGTTACTCATGACTCATAATATTTATTTTTAAGAGAAAGTTTCTCGTTTTGGGGTTACAAATTAAGTGGGTTAGGGTAAATGGGCTTGAACTATATGGTACGGTATATGTGTAATTTTGTAAACATATATTGTATACTATATATATATATATATATATATGCATTGTAACCCTATTTGATTTAATAAGAAAAATATAGTCATTTTACTCTCAAGGACATAGGCATATTTTTTGAACTTCATTGATCCTTTGTGTTTATCTATTTATACTTTCTTTACTTTAAATTACTACAGCTCATTCAATGGTGTTATCTATGGTAATTTTGCCTTCATATGCTCAACCGGCTCATACGAGTATTGAGTGAAATTGGTGATGGATCCATGAATGAAGTTCAATAACTAAGGATCTCTTGTATCGAAGTCTCCCTAATGATGTAGAGGACATGTGGCATGTCCCATTGATATGAGCTAAAGGCAATGTAAGTATGTAGAGCACATTAATGTCAATGACTAAGCTCTAACGCTATCATTGGCAATGGGGATGCAAGTTTCTAAAGCATATAAGTAATAATGGATAAGCTCTAAAGGACACAATTAAATAGTCGCCAATGAGAAAAGGCTTCTACTTGAGGAGGAGTATACAATGTGAAAGAAACTCACATTTGAAGGAGAGATTGTTAGTGTGCAAGTGTGAATTTAAAGTCCCATATAGAATAAAAATGAACAAGTTGAGCAATATACAAGTAAGTAGGACCTATATACCTAATGCCTTAAGATTTTGAGTTAGATATGGTGTCAAGTTCACTTGTATGATTGACTCATGACTCATTGTTGAAATTCTCTCTTACATATGATTGTGTATTCAAAAAGTTTTGTTGTGTGATGCAATTGAAAATTTTTTTATAAACTAGTGATTTCATTATATGTTTTGATAGTGTTGATAATGTTTGATGCTGAAGCTTCTTTGTAGAATAGTAACCTTGTGGGACCTCAATAACGTCCAGCTCAGATAAATAACCTTACGGGAAGGAGAATTCTAGGAGTGGGTTTGTCTGGCCTAGCAACCCAGGAAACATGGAACTGAGACAGGGAGAGCACAGTTGGATCTAGCCCATTTAGAGAAGAGGAAGGGCTTAAAGACCACATAATCAGGTTGATAGACCAGATCGAACATGGAAGCCTAGCCCAGCACTAAAGGGACCAGCCACCTTAGTAGAAAGGACACCACGTTGTCCTGCTCAGAGATTCTGAACCGCGAGATTTTCCAAGAGGGCAGAACCTATGCTGAAGCCACATCAGGCATGCAAGGGATCCACTATCCCTAACAGAATGAAAATCCTCGCCACTCACGGCAAGAGAATGTGCCAGGTCAACCACTACCCATGAGGAGCGCCGCGAGTCTAGGAGAAAACGTGCCACGATTGGACGTAGCGCATAACGAGTATCAATCTGAAGATTGTAAAGGCTAACAGATTGAATCGCTGGGCTAGGGTAGCACCATGTGGTGAAATCAGATGCGCCTTCACCCCTCCTGAAGGCTATAAAAGCCCCTAAAGCGAAGAACTCGGGGATGAGAACTGAGGAATGTAGCACCTTGAGCGATTTTGCTAGAGAATCTTTGCGCAAGTGACTCAAAAGTGTCCCAAACGGATTTCTGATCATGATTACGGACACCCATTACCCCTCTGGATACCAGGTAAGCTTCTCAGCCAAACCATATTCATCCCCCCTTAGGAAGCGTCTCCTTCCACCCCAAGAGTCCATTACACTTCAAATGGCAGGCAAGCCATCTTAGTTCCCCAAAGTCCATCACATTTCAGATGGCAGGCAAGCCATCTTAGTCTTGTCACAAGGCCCAGCACATTTCCACCCAAGCATTACACTTCAGATGGTGGGCGAGCCATCCTAGTACCAAATTGAGTTATAAACTAATGGCGGGTGCATGGCTAGCCTCGAGTAGGACCTAACCGGCTTCGGTCCTTCGTCCCCTAACACACTTCACCAATGTCCGAGTCATTGAACATACGTCCGAGTCATCCTAGCACACACACAAACCCAGCATTATACCATGGCAGACACCTAGTGGATAGTCCCCTTACCAGACCCCAAATCTACATGAGTTGAATGCCTAACGAAAAGTTCAAGCTCATTGGCCGACCCTTGAGGAAAGGTCCCCTACACCGAGTCTAATAGCACATTAAGAAGGACACGTAAGGGAAAGTCTGACTCTATAACTATCCACTATAAGAACTACGTGAACTTTGATCTCTCCTGGCTAGGAGGGGTACGTAGGAGCAAGAGACACCCTCTCGTCAAGTTCTTCCTCCTCAACATTCACACTCTATCTTAGGTCCTCCTAAACCAAATAAATTGGAAATAATAAAGGTTGTGCTAGCTCATGCAAGTTGTAGGGTAACTATCAGATGGTAGGCGGATGGGATGATACGTCATTCCCGTGCGTAACCGACCCCTTTCCCGGATCCCTGTTTGTACACCTGTCTTATCTGTCTCGGTTCCCGACGTACCATTAAACGTTGGTGGTGACTCCATGACTGAGTCGATTCGGGCTCAGTCAATCCTCTAGATTGGCTAAGGCGATATCGACTTGTCTCGTTGGGTTAGTGACTCAGATCCGGCCCTTTGGCAATTTCCCCCACGTGTCTCACTCTATAACTTTCAAAAAAAACTATTTTCCACGTAAATCATGGTCGACGAGATCTAGGTTGCGTCAAACCTTAACCTTGAGCTTCTTTGATATCTCTTAATTGTTATGTGACTATTGCAACAATTAACTGTTACCTTTTCTTCCATCTATGCTTATAGATTCTCATGAAAAATGTTAGAAGAAATGAACACAAAAAAGAGAGGAGCTTAATTGTGTTCTTAAAGTTTGTGCAAATCTTTTCTTTAAGAATGCGTCTGTCGAGATTAGATGGTAAAAACTCTTAAGTAAAACCCTTGTTGGTAAAAATGAAGGATAAAGTTATCTTTAATGCAATAGATGTAAATGTAAAAGATAAGGGAAGGAGATAACCACACAAAGCTTTTATACTTATTCCTCTATTAAAAGACCATGCTCAGTCCTTGGTAACTTTATCAAGCTTTTCATTGTAAGTAAAACATGTCTGCTTACAAACCCATAACAACAAGCTAGCCTAAACTTCATGCCAAATAGTCTTTCAATTGTCTCTAGAAGTAATCAACACAAATTTTCTTTCAATTGTTTCTTCAAGCAATATACCCAAGTTTCTTTGCTCAAATCCTTTTCCAGCTTCAACCATAGTACAATGTAAGTTATTTGAAAGGGGGTGACTCTTAGTGTCTTATAGGCGTATACAACTTTAGAGTGAGTCTAGGACTTTCTAAAAGAGAGAAATATTACAAGAAAGATTTTATCATAAATGTCCACTTGGTATTACTACTTGCTAAGACTCTTTAAGACTATGGTATATATAGAACTTCTAGTGAAGATAGCCATTGTAGGAGCTTTAGATTTCTTCCCTTGATATTTCAAATATCATAAGCATTAAATGCTTTCCATGAACTAGTCATCTTGATATGATAAAGCATTGCACATATCTCTATTTTTATCAAAAGTGGTTATGTAGCTCTGACTTGCTTATCTCAAAAGGTATGCTGATCAAAGTTGTTAATGGATATGTCTTTTCAACATGATGGTTTATGATCACTTTGTAATATTTAAAATAGAAGAATTTTTCATCTTGAAAAACTTATATAATAAGATTTCATAAAATCCCGTTTTGTATAAGTTATAAATATAACTCATTTAAATGAAACACCATGTTTATATATAATAATTTGTTTCAAGCATGCATCATGAGTCTCATGAAAGCAGATAAAGTTAACATGTGATCTCGTATTCCTATTGTTTGATTGGTCAAACTCACCTAATTGTTCTCTTACTTATTTAATAATATATTTTTTTATTAATAAAACATGATTATTTTAATTTGTTTGTTTCATGCTTCAAAATACTTGAAGATCTAACAAAAGATATAGTGGAATGGGAACAATACTAGTCGTAAAGGTTGGAGAATACACACTGGAATTTTAATTAACATTAAATTTTGTAGATTAGAATCGTTTTTCTTATTTCATCCCCTTTGAAGGTCTCTACGGTATCAATAAGCCAGTTTAGGGAATTAGTAGCTGATCCAACGACTATTGAACTATTACATTACCTAGAGAAACCTAAAACTTTAGTATGTTCATCATTCTCCTCTGAATTGATGAACTAAAATTTGAAAACCTTTCCTCTATTCCCTGTGGTGTGTTACACTAGATATACAACCTCCGAGAGTGTTTTTACTTAGCAACAAGACAGAGCTCAGTGAAATATCTTAGACTGGACCATACGGATTATATAAACTTTACATTTAATTTCAAAATTTGAAAATCTTCATTATATTTTATTGTTTTGTATTTTGATAATCACCATTGAAGTGTTGATCAAGTTGAGTGTTTTTGGTCAAACACTCCAGAATTTGCAATGGTTAAATATAAGGTATTAGCTATTACATAACCTGAATCCCTGCAGCAGGGCTGGCCAAATGGTAAGGCAGGCCATCTTGCTTTAGCTCCCTAATTTTTTTTATTTAACATTAGTTTTAATTATTTTTGAAAGGCCCAACTTAAAAAAGAATAATTTTATTTTTTTAAGTTCTATAATTTTTTTATTTATTTCTCTTGCTTAAAAATTAATTAGGAATCAATTTTAATTAATTAGGTTGTTTCTTAATTGACTGAGTCAAAAGTTTTATACTCTAAAGATATTAATTCTTACTAAAATTATGGCAAAAGTTACCTTTTAAATATTTCTATTATTACCAAAATTGAGAAAAGTTATTCTCTAAATATATCAATTCTTACAAAAAAAATATCTCAAAATTTACTCTTTAATTATATCAATACTCATCAAAATTATCCCAAAAGTCACTATCTCTAACTATATCAATTCTATTAAAAAAAACAAAGCTCAAACGTCACTATTTTTTTTCTAAAATGCTTATGAATACGCTTGCTCTTATTGTTTTAGGGTTTAGGATTTAGGATTTAGGGTTCCCTACCCTAATCACCAACAATCAACCACCACCACTACCTTCTTTTCATTCCTTTCTCTCCTTCCTTTATTCGGCCTTGCCTCGCAGCATCTAGGTAACTAAAATTATCTTCTTCCACTACATGTTGGGGAAGTTTTGCAGCACTCCGTGTGGAGAGAGAATTTTGAGGAATTGACATGTTTCTTAATGGAACAAGTAAGCTATTCACGTTTTTAGTTTCTCAAGGACGGAAAAACCAAGCCACTTATATCAGTATTGCTGTAATGCTTCTCTCCCAACCCTTAATTATCTTTCCTTTTTCTAACACACATTTACTTGTAAATATATAGTCACATAATTTTTATGCATTTCCTTAATATTTATAAAATATCTGAACCATTACGTTTTAAGAATGTTTAATTCAATCTTATTAAATACTATTTTTGTTGCTACCTCATTGTATTTCTTCAGTCATATCTATGTTCTGTTTCATTCTTTTCTTATACTCTTTTAGCATCGGAAACGACGAACATTTCTCTTGAAAAGATGCGATTTTGTTATTTACATATAACACGTCTGAACATACTTATCCATGCAAGATGCAAAATTCAACACGTGTTATTTTTAAGATGTTGAATACGTTAATAGTTTAATGCTAGAATACAAACTGCCATCAAATAAAGGGAAAAAAGATGCAAAATGCATTAATAGTTTACAGCTGGAATATATGTTATCATCAAATAATGCCAAGCATGAAAATCAACTGTAATAAATTAAATGTAAATTGGCTTATTTAAGGAATCTTTCTACTCTAGTCATTTGAATTAGAAGTAAAAATGAGAAAAAATTTAAAAAAAAAATGTGTTTATTTTCATAAATAAAAATAAGAAAAAAGATGTTAAAAATATCACCTTTTATTTGAATTTGTAAGAAAGATTTTAGAAAAAATAATAAATTATGTGAACAAATTTTATATTAATTAAAAAATAATTTAATTTCTTAGTCAATCATTGTTTCACTACAAAAAATTTCATATTTAGCAAGTAAAGAAATTGTCGCTAAAGAAATTGTCGGTATTAATACTTATTCCCAACTTTATTTTTCTTCAAATAAGTTAGTCTATAAAATAAATTTTATAAAAATAATAATTAAAAATAAATAATTTTATTAATATGTAGTTAAATTTAAAATAATTCATAATAGTTTATTTTAATTAATAATTAAGGAAATAAATTATTATGTACATATATAAGTATACTTTATTATTTATTAAAATATATTTCACAAACAATGCTAATTAAAAGTAATATTTTATAAGTATGCATTTAAATTTAAAATAATTAATAATATTTTATTTTAATTAATAATTAAGGATAAAAATTAAGAATTAATTATTATGTATATTTATAAGTCTACTTTATTTTTTAATTTGGTTATTTTGAAATATATTTGATGAACAATAATAATTAAAAATAAAGACTTTGTATATATTTAATTAAATTTAAAATAAAATTAATAGATAAACTATCATATATATATATATATATACGTTATATTATAGTATATTATATTATATTATATTATTTATATTATATTATATTATATTGTATTAATTATATTATATTATATTGTATTATATTATATATATTATATTATATAAGTAATAAGTAAACTTTATTTAAAGTTTACTTTTGATAAAAATAAAATAAAATCGATTATATTAATGATATTATCACATAATTTTGATAATAGTAAACTAATAACAACAATAATAAATATATTTCTTTTAAATTTATATACAAATGTCAATTTTAATATTATATTTATATTTTATAAATTTATAATGGTTGTTTTAATGATGATAAATCTTTCATAATGGTCGGTTATAAGACATGGTTGTTTATTGTTATAAATTCATACCTTAAAAAATAACAAATATGGTTCTTTATAATAAATATAAATTATTTTTAGAGTACACAAAGTTATTATTATCAATAACGTACGTTGTCTTTTAAAAAAAAATAGTAATGTATAAAAAATAGCAAGTAATGATATTAAAAAATACTAACACATATAAATAATAATTCTTATAGATACATAATTCTTAAAATAGTTAACTTAAAATATAAAGTTTGAAATGTATAATAAACCTTATAGATAATTAGTTTTTTTTATAGAAATTATAGATTAATAACTTAAAAAATACAGCAAGTAATGAAATTAAAAAAAATAATTATAACAATAGACAAATTTCATTGCACTAATAGAGATTATTCAATTTATGCTACTATTTAAAACTTAAACAATATCACATAAATAAAAATAATATCTAAAAATATTATTTTTAAATAAAAATCATACTATTTCAACAAATTTAATAAAAATTACATTATTTCAACAATTTTAAGGTAAATTTTAATTTTATAATAAATATATTAAAAAAGTATTAACTATAAAGACAAATAAATGAACACAATGTAACTATTATATTTAAAAATATTAATAAAAATAATAATAATAATTAATGAACACATTAATTTAAAGTAAATATTAATTATAAATACATTTAAAAAACACATAATGTGCACAATAACAAAAATAACACTCAAATTTTAATAATTATATATATATATATATATATATATATATATATATATATATATATATATATATATATATATATATATATATATTCTCGTTTATTATATATTTATTTTTATTTATACATTTCATTTAACTATTACACCATTTGAACATTATTATTATTTAAAGAAATAACAAAACATAATAAACATAATTATCTTCCTCAAATTTAATGTAATTATATTTAATATGTTACTAAATATATGAAAATTAATAATTTTATTTATGAAGATATATTTTAATATAATACAAAATATAAATATAAAAAATTAATACGTTAATCAATCCAACGCATAAATTTAAAATATAGCGTATAAGTAGACTAGACTTGAAAACTTTTAATGGTATTTATGACTTTGTTATATAATATTAATTACTATATTTATTATATATAATATATTTATTATATATAATATATTTATTATATATATTATTAACAGTAAGATTCATTAATATCAATGGATAAGATTTTATGAAAGTTTAAGTGTATAATGATCCTACCCTCTCCATATATATATATATAATTTTAAATGAATTCAAGAATCAAAGCTTGTATTTGTGTTGTTTGGAATGACTAATTTAACCATCAAGATTCTTAATATAGTTTTCTTCCTTGTCTATGTTTCTGAAGGTATTTTTTTTTCTTGATGTATGAAACTTAAAAATTTTTAAAATTTAAAATTATTGTTCATAATTTCTCCTTTGATGTAAGACTATAGATATTGCTCTTTCAATAATCTTACCATAAGCCAATCCAGAACAGATATTAAATTATGAACAATAATTTAAAAAAATTTAAGTTTCATACTTTGGGAGGAAAGATTATCTTGAAAAATGAAGATAAGAAAGATAACTATATTGAGAATCTTGATGGTTGTATTAGTCATTCCAAACAACATAAATGCAAGCTTTGATTCTTGAATTTGTTTATGATTTATATAGAGGTATTTATTCAAATAGGTATAATCGGTGGAATTGCAAAAATCCTAAAAATGAAAGAATTCTAAATAATAATTATAAGTATACAAAAGTGTTTTTTTTTTTAAAATAAACTTCGATAGTCCTTTATGGCTTCGATGACAACTAAATCAACGAATTATTTTGTTAAAAGAAATTACGTGTGTGTTCTTGTAGAATAAAGTTCGATAGTCCTTTATGGCTTCGATGACAACTAAATCAACGAATTATTTTGTTAAAAGAAATTACGTATGTGTTTTTGTAGAATAAAGTTCAATAGTCTTTTATGACTTCGATGATGACTATATCAATATATTATTTCATCAAGAGAAATTTTGCATGTGTGTTTTTTGTAGAATAAACTTCAATAGTCATTTGTGGCTCTAGTGACAACTATATCAATGCATTATTTCATCAAGAGAAGTTCTCTTTGTGTGTATATATATATATATTTTTGTAGAATAAACTTTGATAGTCCACTCTGATTTCTATGACAACTATATCAACACATTATTTTGTCAAGAGAAGTTACATGTGTGTGTTTTTGTAAAATAAACTTTGATAGTCCTTTGTGGATCTAGTGGTGACTAGATCAACACATTATTTCGTCAACAGAAGTTTCGCGTGTGTGTCAACACATTATTTCATCAAGAAAAATTATGTGTTAAGCTATAGTCAATGTTGTGTGTGTTAGGCTATAATCATTGCTCTGTGTATGTTAGGCTATAGTTAGTGTTGTGTGTTATAGTGCAAGGAAAATACTCAAAATGGCTAGTGGTTGTGTGTGCACGCATATGTGTTATGCATTACTAGTTGTTATGTGTGTTCGTGTGTGTTAGGCATGGCTAGTGGTTATGTGTGTGCATGTTTGTTTAGGCTATAGTTAATGCGGTGTGTGTAAGGCTATAGTTAGTACGGTATGTGTTAGGTTATAGTTAGTGTAGTGTGTGTGGACCAAACATATTGTAATCATTGTAGTGTGTGTGCGTGCTTGGACCAAGCATTTTCATTTATTCTTATTTCTTCGTATGTTTCTTGTCCTTAAATATAGAGTCAAGTGAATATGTGTGTGGACCAAATATATTAAAATCAGTGTGGTGTATGTGCATGCGTGCTTGGACCAAACATTTTCTTGTCCTTAAATATAAATCCAAGGGAATATCTATTTTTATTTAAAACTTTGATACCATTTGCTATAGCTTGGTTTACGATTATAATAAGTTTTGAGTGAAACTGATTTCAGGCATTTGCTTTTCGATTCTTTTCTGTCATTTTTATATTACCATACATACAATAACTTGTATTGATAGTCCTGACTTGATATCGAAACCAAAGACTCTCGAATGAAAACAAATTAAGTTCATTAGTTGAATAATTAAATTGTAAAAAATATATAAATGATCATTTTTAAATTAAATAAAAATTTCAAAAGTCAAATGACTTTTTTTCATCATTAACTTTCTACTATTGTGACGATTTTTTTCATCTCCATTTTGATCTTATGAGTAGTATAAGACTCAAATCCAATTCTTAGTGTAATAAATCTGTCCTACACGACTATTAAGTTTATAATATACAAATTTATAATATATAATATAGTTAGATTATTAAGATTTGAAAATACTGAAATAAAAGTCACATAATTAAAAAACTTATATTATATTTATTAAATTTAAGAAATATGTTACTATATTTAATAATTATACTGTTTAATAATTATTTAAGCTAATTATATATTATTTTTAACAAAAATATAATTAATATATTATAAATAAAATTGACTTGAATATTCAAATTAACTTAAATATAATATAAATAGCCATATATTAAATCAAATATAAATAGTAAAATATAATATATAATTATTTGTCATTGAATTGAGAGAGTAAATCAATTTATATATGTTGTTTTAACTTAATCAATGATCTTAATTTTGAGTATTAGATATATCGTACTTTAAATATTTTAAAAAAGAACTTTTTCATATAGAATGGTCCTACCATAACACAAACAAAATTGTCATATGGAAGATATATACTTGTGAGATCTCTAAAATAATAATATATAACTAGTGGAAACACAATTACTATTGTTCGTTTGTGTCTGTTTTACTATTGTGTTAAATTTGATATATTGTAACATTTCATTTTATCATGTATTGACATGTATATTAATTTTCGTTTTATATTATTTTTTAAATACATATTTATTTATACACATTTTTTGTTTTTTAAATAAGACATCAAATTTATTTTTTAACATTTTTTTAGTATACATTGATTATCTATACATATTAATTTTAATTTATTTTTTAGTCAATGTGTGTCCATTTGAACATATTTTTTTTACTTTTTATATCTCTACCATTTATGACAATTTACTATTTATATTTTGTACATTGTATGAATATCTACTCTTAAAATTTATTAAAAATATCATTATTTATTAATAATGTGATACATTTAAATATTCAAGAAATTCAATAATAAAATATTAATTCTTTACTAAGAATATGACAAAATTAATAGATGTGCCAATGTAAAATATTTCAATATATTAAATTTAGTATAATAAAAATACTCTTATGATTATCATAAATTGTGATTGCTTTACAAGTGATAGTTTAAGGATGATACTGCAAACCAATTAAATCTTGTAAAAGAAAAAAAAGGGCATCAATATTTATGCCTAATTAGTGAGTTAACTTAAAATTAAAAAGTCTTAATTAATTGATCATCCAATTGATAACTATCGAGCAAGTCAAAAATAATTTTTATTTATTTTAAAAATCTAACTATTTATTTTTAATTAACTTTTGCATTCTAATTTTATCTTTAATAATTGATAATTTTTAATCCAAAAAAGATACAAAATATTTTTAAAAAATTTAGTCAATTATCAATAACCATTGTATTAAATATAATAATTTAAAATTTAAAAAAGGAATATTTCCTAATAACTTCTAATCCAAAAAATATACTAGAAACATTTGAAAATTTTTAAGTCAGCTAAACATAATAATTTAAAATTTGAAAAAGATTATTTTATAACTTCTAGTCAAAAAATATATGAGAATTATTTAAAAATCTTTAAGCCAATTATCTATAACTACTATGCTAAATATAATAATTTGAATTTTGAAAAAAATCTATAACTTCTAATTCAAAAAAGATACGAGAAATATTCAAAAAAATCTTTAAGTCAATTATTGATAATTATTGTGCTAAACATAATAATTTAAAATTTGAAAAAAAAATATTGTTTTGATAACTTCTAATCCAAAAAAGATATGAGAAATATTTGAAAATTTATAAATTGGTTGTGGATAACTACTAGGTTAAATATATTAATTTGACATTTAATTTTTTTTCTAATAACTTATAATCTGAAAAGGCATGAGAAATATTTGAAAATTGTTAAGCTGGTTATCGATAATAACCATGTTAAAAATAATAATTTGAAATTTGAAAAATAATTTTTTTAATAACTTCTAATTCGAAAAAATATGAGAAATATTTAAAAATTTTTAAGTTGACTATTAATTACTATTAATTTCTTTATTTCTTTGGTCCTATGAGTAACTGTAACCATGATGGAAATTGATCAAACCTTAATAGGGAATGAACTGATAACCTTTCAATAAAATGAATAAAAAAAATAAGATAGAAAGAAGATATAATAAGATGGAAAAACATAATGGGTTAGAGTGCTAAGGAGAATCTTAGGAGAGTAATTCACTAACAGCAAAGCAAAACAAAAAGAAACTTGTCATAAAACCATTTATGCTTTGTCCCTTTGGTTCATTTTCCATTGAGTTTATCTTCTTTTCCTTTATCTTATTTGTCTATATCATTATCAGCCCATATGCTCTACAGTTCAAACAAAAGGTGTTAATTATTGCAATGTTAAGAGTGAATTCTTTCAATATCACGCAAAGAACCTTTGTCTTCACCAAAATAAAAATAGAAAGGAAGATAAAAATGACGATAGGAGAGAAAAATTGAAGGTGTTACAAAAAAAATGTAGTAAAGAAAAAGAGAAGTGGCGATAAGAAATATGGATTGGAGAGAAGGAGCATACTAGTGTGAGAGAAGAAGAAAATTTGAGAGTAAGAGGTGGGAAATAGAGAGATGAGAGAGAGAATACAATGGTGGAGAGTGTGCAGTTATCGTAGTGGTGGGTTAGTATTTTGAATGGTGTTGTAGGAATGCAATTATTCAAGTTTTTCACATTGCCTAAAGCCTAAAGTATAAACCATACAAATTGTTATTCGAAAAAATGTAGTTACAAATTTGGGAATTGCTGAAAAAGAATAATTTGATAGTTTTATGTATCATTTGAGGGTAAAAAGGTAAAAACAAGTGAACACAAAATAGAATGTATTGTTATAGATATTATTGATTATAGATAATTTTTTAGTTTAATGGTTATACACTTATAGTGTAAACTTTGCAAAGACAAATTATCGCTAGTATGACTTTTAAGATAGTTATTGTAGAAGCCAATAAACTTACCACACGTAATAGTTTATGATTGGATGACAATATAAAACTCTTTTACACTATTGGTACATAACTTATTTTCTCATAGATTTTTATATATTATCCTTATAAATTATTTTGATGGAACTTGAACACCCTAAATTTTCATTGAATGTATTATATAGTATTTTAATTATTTATTTAAATATATACCTATATAAAAAGGTTATTTTGTCACTTATTAATAAAATAAATTAGCAAAATAAGTATTAGGCTAAAAATTGGATTTTTAGTAAGTAAAAATAATAAAAAGGACCTTTAAAGCCTAAGTTGCGAGTGGAACATCCACAAAAATTAAGCATGGTCATGAATAATAGTGAGCATGCCCATGCAATTTTGGCAGAGTGAGTACCCCGTGCTTGTCGTGGGCCCAAAAGTGAAAAAAAAGCCTATTTCACCGTTTTATAAAGGAGCAACCTTTTGAACCCTCTATGTCATAAATCATTTGCTCAAAAGTTGGTGGTTTCCCTTTTAGAGAGTTAAGAAGGAGAATCCTCGCAGAGGATGTCTAAGGATTGGGAGCATTGACCTCGAGGAGTGGGGACCCTAATTGGACGTTGACATTCCAAGTAAGGGAGTGAGAAATCTCGCTCTAGGGGTATGAGTATAACTTTGGATATAGGGGTCATCCCTAGGACCCCTAAAATTGTATGTTTTAGGTTATCTGAAGGGGAGATTCAACTCCCTAAATTGTATTCTTGCTAAAATTCGAAATTTTGGGTGACAATTTAGAAATTTTGAGTTGTAGGTTGTTGAGCATGATCATGCTCATGAAAAAAGCCTATGCAAATTGTGCATACCTATATAGATTCTGTGCATGTCCATGTATATTTATGCTGACTATGCACAACCATGCTAATGGGAGCACACTTGTGCTGCCTTATTCGTGCTTGTATGAGTTTTGTGTTATAACTAGACTTTAATGTTTATTTGTTATTATTTATTAGACTATATGCATGTATTTCTACTAAAAAGTTATTGTTGAATTGCATAATTGAGAATGATGATATGTGACACGAAAATGAGTAATAAGGATAAATGTTCTTTGAAAAGTAACCCAGTTTGTGAGAGTAAGGGAATTGTCGCTATTTTTTATTTTTTATTTTAAATAATTCGGTCACTAAATCAGTCACTATTTTTTTTAAAATAGATATGTGGCAGTGGCAGTTGGTTGGTGGTTGGGGGAGGAAGGAGGGAGAAGGAAAAAGAGAGGAAGAAGGGAGAAAAGAGGGGAGGGAAGGGAGGAGAGAAAGGAGTGGAAGGAGGGTGGTAATGGTGGTGTTGGTGGTGGTGGTAGACGAAGGAGGAGGAGAGGAGGGTGGAGAATAAAGAGGAGAAGAGGGAGGAAGGGATTGGTGGCGGTGGTGGCGTTGGCGGTGAAGGGAGGAGAGGAGAGAGTGGGTGGAAAGAAGAAGAGGGAAGAAGAGGAGGAGTGTTTAAATAAGGGAGTGGGAAAGAAAAGAGATGGAAAAATTAGAGGGAAAATTTTTTTCGAAAATTTGAAAATTAATTATTAATGTATATATATATATATATATATATATATATATATATATATATATATATATATATATATATATATATATATATATATATATATATATATATATATATATATATATATATATATATATATATATTTTTATTTTCGGTTGCTAAATCGGGTGCTAATATATTTTTTATTTTCTGAATTTCGGTCGCAAAAAATATTCCTTTTGTCCTTTTCTGTTCCGTTGCTAATTCAGTCGCTAATATATATTTTTTATTTTTTTCATTTTATTATTGGTCGTTAATTTTTTTTATTTTTTGAATTTCGGTTGCTAATCCAATCGCAAAAAGGTGTCTTTTCTATTCCATCGCTATTTCGGTCGTTAATTTATATTTTTTATTGATTTTTTTACTTTTATTTTCAGTCACTAAATCGATCGCTATTTTTTTAAAAAAAAAATTTGTTTCGGTTGCTAATTCTATCGTTATTTAGCAACGCCTAAAATCAGTCAGTAATTTATTTTTTTATTTTTTGAATTTCGATCGCTAATTCAGTCGCAAAAAAATGTCATTTCTGTTTCATCGTTATGTCAGTTGCTAATTTATATTTTTTATTAATTTTTTTTACTTTTATTTTCGGGCGTTAAATCAATCGCTAAATTTTTAAAAAAAATTCGTTTCGATCGCTAATTCTATCGTTATTTAGCAACGCCTAGAATCAGTTGCTAAATTCGGTAGAAAAAAAATATTTTCCTTGTAGTGTTTTGGTTAACTTATTTATTTTTTTAATTTTTTTAATTTCTTAACAAACTCAAAGAAAACAAAATAAAAAGAGAAATCTTCTCCCTTTATTTCATGTTAATTTGGAGATGGGAAGATGTTTTTTCTTTTGGGATTCCCCTAAAGCTGTTTATTTTCAAATAAATAATAAATTTTAGAGAATATTGGATTCTCTTTTCATTTTTTAATTTTAAAATCTATTATGTTTTGGAAATTGTTTTTAAAACAAGTGTTTTTAAAACCCACAAATAGACATAACTAGAAGATGTTTTTTATTTTTGGTTTTTTTAAGCCAATTAAAGTAACAATTATTACTAAACTCAGCATAAAAAATACCAAATTGGAGATAATACAAATGCCACAATTGCATGTGGCATATTACCGAAAATAAATAAAAATAACTAGGAGATGTGTCTTCATTTCCTTGTCTGAATATATACAGAAACAAACAATGGGTTGATCTCTATTAGTGGCCAGTATGCTTATCCACAAAATATATATAAATATGTAAATTCTGAAATTACTAAGGAATATAAATAAACTTATCTTTGATAATAATAATACCACGTTGTTCATGCATGTTTGGTCTTTTTCGCTTTTGTCCACCGTAAACGACGTATAAAATCCTCTCGCCTTCACTTTAACTATTTCCAGGATTGCCTTCTGCATTATATTAGAGAACAATATAATGCACAATCATTACTACATACTACATTACATACTACATTACTAGAAAATTCAAAATTTACTATAAAATAATTTTGTAATTAATTTTAAAATTAATAGTTATTTTGTAATTAATTTCTAGTAAAAATAATTAGTTACAAAATTACTATAATATTGAATGGTAGCATGAAATAAGTAGCAAATTAGTTAAGAAAATAATCTTAGTTAATTTGTAGTAAATTTTTAAATTTTGTAGTTATTTTCTAACTAATTTGTAATAATAAGAAGTATAAATGAATATAATTTAAATTTAGTTAGAAAAAATAATATTCTAGTTAATTAATAGTTAATTAACTAAGATTTAACTACTAATTTAAATGATAGTTAAAATTAGTAAAAAAAATAAAAAAAATCTTGTAGTACACCGATCTTAACAAGATTAGCAAGGTCATGATAATTCAACTACATCATTATTAGTAGTATAAGAGACCTATTAGCAATGCACAAAGCATTTGTTTACAATTTATTAAGGACTAATTAGCACGACAATATATCAACATATATTACTTCTACCAAGATTTAAAATATGTTACAAAATATAATAGAATAGCATTTATTAATTTTTAATATTTTAATAAATATTGTATTTGAGTTATGCTACAAAATGTCATGGGTAACATTTTATATTTAATAAATATTATTTAAAATATACAAAAATGTTGTTACTTTATATTGAATGTTATTAAAAGTGATAAATGTATGAAATTTTCTAGACTCTAGCATATATTGCCAGCTTTTATCATTTTTGTGTTTAATTAAATTAATATACTAATTTAATGATTACCGATTGTATAATTTTTATGCAATATTTTGATATTTAAAAAAAAACATATATGAACCTTACATTTTTGGAAAGTTCGACAAATTTATTATTATTCAAATAACCAATTTGTTAACTTCTTTTTCGGGGAGTTTGTTAACTATTATCTTAATATTAATTAATAAATTAATAAAAAAATATTTTTATTAAATATTATACTTTCAATAAGCCTTTTTTCTTATGATTTCTTATTTATTGTCTTTATAGTAAATTGTTAAAATAAATAGAATTCTAACATTAAAATCAAGAGTCTAACTTCTCTACAATGGCAAAGGAAAAACTTTTACCTGGTTAATTAATTATAAATCATAATATATATATATATATATATATATATATATATATATATATATATATATATATATATGTGAGTTTTAGGATATTTATCCTAAAAAACAACAAACTTATCTAATTACATGATAATTTTTTTATTAAATAACAGTGTAAAATTCTTTTACTCTCTTGATAAATAATTCACTCTAAAATTAAAAAATATAAATGTTTGAAAATTTAAATTGTAATTAAAACTGTCCTTAGACATGTGGGTAGATAGTTGAGTTACTAAACATATTGCTAGGAGTTTCATGAGTATGATGAGATTTTGTGAGGAGAGACAATCTCTATTTTGATAATCTTTATCCCTTGAAAGAATTAGTCTTCAATTATGAGTTGAAGAATATTTTTTTTTGTAAACAAAAAAATTGACCTTCAATAACTATTCTTAGTTATTTAAAATTAATAAAATATTTTATTTGATTCTAAACTTTGAATTAGTTTCTTAAAAATATAAAAGTAATTATGTATATAAAATGGAAATTTAGAGACAGAAAAAAAAAAAAAAAAGAAACATAGTAGTCTCTGTTGAAAAGTTTGTTAGAATAAACTTTTCCTTCAACAAAGGAAAAAAAAAAAGAATGGCGTCAAACTTGTTCTTATTGTATGGTTGCAAGTAAGGATAACATGCACATCCAAAGGTTCTAAGTTCACTATATTTTGAGGTTGATGAAGCAACATTTCAAGGGAATTAGCATTGTGTAAGTTAGATGTCGGAAATATATTTATGAAGTATATAGCAGTGTTAAAGGCTTCTCCCCTAAAACGTAATGGCATCGAGGCATTGGCCAACAAAAATAGTCTCATTTATGTGATATGCATATGCTTTATTTCAGCTAAATCATTTTGTTCACGGGTATATGAACAACTAAATCTATGGATAATATCATAGTTATTAAGATATTTAGTAAAGGGAGCATATTATTTTCCTCCACTAGATTGAAAGGCATTGATTAAGGTACCAACTTGTTGCTTAACCATTGTTTTAAAATGAACAAAAGGGGATAGGGCTTGTGGTTTATGTTGCAGTACATATATCCAAGTGAATTTAGTGTAAGCATCTATAAAATGAATATAATATCGATTGACATTTGTTAAAGGAAGTGTGGAGGGTCTCCAAATATTTGAATAAATTAATTGCAATAGTTTATTATAAGTAGTAGTTGACTTATAAAAAGGTAATTTATGAGGTTTTCTTTTGCAACAAGCTTCACAAACAAGAGACATTTTATTCATACCTAAAGGGATATTACATTTTTGAGCACACGAGAAACAATTTTAGAAGAAGGATGACCTAATATTGCATACCAAGTAGAGAAGAAAATATTATAATTGGAATTTCTTGATTTTGAGAGTTGGTTACAAGTCTTATTTTGGTTAGTACAATCAAAAGATGACACTGTAGATGCGACAGATGGTAACTTTGTCAGATGAATATCACCAAATACTTAGAGGTTACCCTTAAGTTTTCCTTCCAAAAAATACTTCATTGTCCTTAGCAAATTGTGATACATTCAAAAAGGTCTTAAAAATGCTTAGAACATGCAATAAATTATGCAAGCCATTTTTATGAAATATGAAGAATGGTTTACTTGTGTTTTATAGTTATTATAGCATTATTCAAACCACACCTCCTCAAACTTAAGTCCCAAGCCCAAACTTCTTCCTCCCCACCTCCCCATTTCTCCGATATAATGTTGTTATTGTTTAGAGTTAACATAAAATCTGCAATATTTGTATGACAAAGTATTCACTCTTACCCAATTTTCAAGTCAAAACTTCACCTTCATACAATTCTCATTTTTCAAGTAATATTTTTCTCAAACTATCGCTCCTCACTACCACTCTCACAAATTCTCCCCCAAATCTCTCTGCCATCAAGAACCTTTACTAAAACCACTTTCATCCCTCCAATTAACTTTTTTTGTCCGTAAGCACCATAAGCTATTACATTTATTTACAGTAATGCAAAATTATAAATTTGTATATCCTTTATTCCCAATTTCCCTCCTTTGGACAACACACTTCTCCCACTTGACCCATTTCAACTCGTTATGGATTGCGAGTTAAGTTGAAATATCTTTTTCTTAAAAAAATAAAAAAATAAAAAAATACTTAAAAATTGATGTATTAAATAAATAAATATAAATAATCTAAACATAAGTCACAATCATAAGAATATTATCTTAATAAATTATCTTTAACACAAATTATTTTTAAAACTATCATCACAAGTTAAATAAAGGTAGAATGAAGAAACAAAATAAGATAAAATCTATAATATTTAAAAATATTGTCTCATAAAATAATATTTAACTAAAAGAATCTATCAAAATTGTAATAAAAAAACACACTACATGGTCCATAAACTCAATCCAACATCCAACATGTTCTTTAACTTATTATTGGATTTGGAGGTTATTATTGGATTTGGAGAATATATGGATCGTAAGATTATATTTTAGGTTAAAGTAAGTTGATTTGTTTGTTATCTTATGTATAATGAATATAAACCAATTTTTTTACTTAATTAAATATACAATAAATAAAGGGAGCCAAGTAATAAATAATCAGTTATTAATGTATATTATTTTCAGATAAGCTACATTGTTATGCAGGTTTCCAAGAATCACAAGAGAAACCAGATTAATAATAAATGGGAATTTTAATCCACAGTTAGCTCCGTATGTTGAGGTCATAATTGTAGAGCCTACATTTTATTATCGGGATGAACATGGTACAAACAGGTACCTACCTGAAGAAACTTATACACCCGACAGGAGAGAGAAAAGACAAGTCTTGTACGATGATAACTGGGATGCCGCTCATGAATGGTATACTACTAAAGTGGTTGAGGTACCTAGTTATATAGATGCTGCTTTCCGTTCATCGAAGACAAATGAAGCCTATCTATTCTTGAAAAATGAGTATGTGCGGGTGTATTATGTTCCTGGAGGAGGTGACAAGATTTTGATTGGGCCGCGTTTGATTTGTGATGGGTTTCCATCACTTGTTGATACACCATTTGCAGAATATGGAATAGACTGTGCATTTGACACTGAAGATGACAAAGCATTCATATTCTCCACTAACCTTTGTGCCTACATAGACTATGCTACAGGAACTGTAAATGACAAGATACTCTCAGGTCCTATGACAATTGCTTCCATGTTTCCCGTCTTCAAAGATACGGTGTTTGAGAATGGCATAGACTCTGCATATAGGTCAACAAGAGGTAAAGAGGTTTACTTATTTAGGGGCAATAAGTATGGTCGCATAAAGTATGATTCCAAGGAGCTTGTTGGCACCATTCGTGACATCACTGATGGGTTTCCAATTTTGCGAGGCACCATCTTTGAAAGTGGAATTGATGCGGCTTTTGCATCTCATAAGGAGGGTCAAGTTTACTTTTTCAAAGGAGATACCTATGTGCGTATCCATTATACCCCAGGTACAACTGATGATGACTACATTATCGACAAAGTGAAGCCAATCGTTTCTGGTTGGTCTTCTCTTAGTGGCATTTTGCCTCGCAAGAATCGTGGGGTTGACTCTTATGATAAGCCCGATCATAAACAATCTTATCCTGATCAGCACGTTGAATTATAAAATAGAAATATGATTTGATGATCTGATGAGAATAGAGACTTCCATAATAACTGTGGTTGTTTGTTTTATTTCCTAATGTAAAAATGCGTGGGTGTTTGTTTTCTTTTCATTCCTGATGTAATAAAGTGTGGATATTTGTTTTCCTTCTTCATGTAATAAGCATGGTTTATGAATAAGAATGCGTTGTTTGATTTAGCAAAGAGTTTCAAATTTTTGTTTTTGACACTTTATCATATTTGCAACTTGTGTTTAATATTTTACATATTTCAAAAAAAGACACCAAGCTTGATAAATTATACTTCAATAAGCGAAAAAAGTGAAAAAAGTATCTTGTGAAGCGACCTAAATTGCACCGGCAGGCGGATTTAGTTGTTGACGACGTAGGGTCGAAATGAGTGTGGAACCGTGGTCAAATGACATGTCAGGAATCCTCGGAGACCCGGTTATATTGATGTGACTAAAAAATAAAAGTTACATTGATGTATAATTTTAGGAGATGAAAATATTAAACACAATGGAGAAAGAGAAAACCACTCAAATGGTGTATGATGGAAACCCTTCGCAAATAAGATGTAGCCCATTCGCAATCCCGTCATCTTTTGTTCCCGGAGCATAATTCATAAGCACGTACTCATTTTTCATGAATAAGTAGGCTTCATTTGTCCTAGATGAACGGAATGCAGCATTTATATAACTAGGTATCTCTACAACTTTATGAGTATACCACTCACAAGCAGCGTCCAGGTTGTCATCCATGATTTCTCTTTTCTCTCTTGCAGGTGTATAAATTTCTTCTGGTAGGTACCTCTTCTCGCCATTTTCATCATAATAAACATGTGTTGTAAGATAAGTTATGACCTCTTGATATGGATATGCCTGTGGAATGAAATGCCCATTTATTATTAGTTTCATTTGTCTGATGAGGCTCACATTGCTACAAAACAAGAGCTAAACTAAAATTGGTATAAATTACTCATTGATTATGAGGAGAAATCCTACCGTACCCAGTAAATTTGAGGGATTTTGGAGTTTTGGGACCAATAGTATTTAAGCATCTATCATGTTATTATTTTGTTATCAAGTAATAAAATTAATATTTATATATATTTTATAATTTATATCTTATTTAGTTAACATGTTTTTTCTTTTTAAATTTAGAAAATTATTATTATTTTAATTAAAAAAATTTGACTATTTACCATGATGAAAAGGATTAAAATATTTTTAAACAATTAATAATTAGATTTATTTTAATTGAAATAATTATAGTTTTAAATTTTAAAGAAAAAACGTTTTAATTAGTTAAGATGTAAATTGAAAGAAATAAAAATATTTTTTACTAAATAATAAAATGGATAATGAGTTAACTACTTGTATTTTTATTGGTTTAAAAACTAAAATGTTTCAAAGTTTCTTAATTTATCAGGGTACCATAATAACTCCCAGTTATATGTTCTTTAATTTATTTTACATTTAAATAACTTCTTAGATTATTTTTTGTAAAGTAAATTAAAATAGGCTCAAGCCTAAAACTCGATGTATATTACTTAATTTTTCTGCCACTAGCATAACTTTGGTGGTTAAATAACTTGGATTAAATATGCATGTTGTGGATACAGTGTTTATAAAAATTGAAATAAAGAGGAGGTACTAACCCCGAATCATCACGTTGGACTTTGTATACTTTACAAGAGTTGAGGTGCAATGTTACCCACAAAGCAAACTTGAGCTGGAGAAAGGTGACGGTATCGATTCCAAAGGGTGACAGCGACACAAATGCCACCGGGTGCGAAGACATCTTTCTTTATGGAACAAGTAAACTACCAACAAGCTCTTAACTGAGGATGGCTAGGTTTTCAAGGACAACGTGTCTGGGTGCTTGGATTGAAAAACAAAGGACAAGGCTAGAGCTCGTAATTGAGAGCTGAAATAACTTTTTATTGCAATTGATGTTGATCAGATAACCAACCCTGCCACTTATTTATATTAGTATTGGTGGAATGCTTCTCTACTAAGCCTTAATTATCTTTTCCTCTTTTAGCACACTTTAACTTTTGAACATATACTTTATATTTAATTAAATTAGTGTATTAATTTAATGGTTATCATATACTTTTTTCTTTTAGACTTCAATTTAATTTCTTATATTGTTACTGGAAAAAATTTAAACTATTAACCAAATAATATTATTTTAAATATAACTTTTAAAGTAATTAATACCAAAAAAATCAACAAATTTTAATTACATGACAGTTTATGGTTAAATAATAACAGAATATTTGAATTAAATTCTATTTTTATTAAATTCTTTAATATTTAAAAGTAACTTGAATTTAAAAAATTTAATTTAATTATTTTTCTATAGATATATTTCTTCGAAGCAATCCTATTCAAGTTGCGGTCGGGTGTATGGACACATCTCCTAACAATAACTATCATTTTAATTAATGGTAATAATTGAGGAATTTGTGAACAAATATTTTTATTAAAATATTACTATAGAAATGTATTACTAATATGAAATGTAATTCTTTTTTATAAAAAATTTTACTTTTAATTTCTTATCGTTTTAGAGTAAAGTTTAGCAAAACTATTCAAATAAATATAGTTTTTTCTTGTGCGTGTATGATTGCAAAAACGAGTATTTTATCCACCACTTTGAGGGATTTGTTGACATCGTAGGTAGGATGTTCCTTCTCAATATTTTTTTCCTACCCACAAGTTAAGATTCAAACTCTGGCTACATGCTTGAAAGATCCGAGTTAAATATTACTTAGACCAACCACTTGTTGGTAGTAAAATAAATATTTTTTTAACTTTAAAATTAAAACATAATGTAAATTTTTGAAAAAAATTAACGGTAATTAAATCTTCAATAACTATGCTTTATAATTTTTAAAATAATAAATAGAATTAATTTATTAAATTCTAAGATTAGAATAAATCTCTTATAAATAAGGAAATAAATTATATCTATATGTAAGGAAACAAGCTCTTCTTTGAAAATATAGAATAAAAACTTTTGATCCTTGGATAAAGAAAAAAAGATTTTAATGGTCAGTATACACTGACAATGTAAAATAGTTTTACATTGTCATCTAATGAGAATGTAAAAGAATTTTACACTGTCATCTAATCACAAACCACTGTTAATGTGAATTTTAGTGTAAATGTTATAAAAGTCAACAAACTTATTATACATCATGATTTATAATTGAATATATAAAAATATAAAATAGGTTTCTATTATTTGTAATCTATTCTCTATACAGAACAACCAACATTTTGAAATAGAAAAACAACGTAAAAAACAAGCATTCACGGAGAAAGAACGATATCCCTAACTAGACGCTGATATTAACTATAAGAAAATTCTACTATTACATATACCCCTAGGATTCAACATACAAGAAAATTATACTCTAGAGATCTTAGATAACATATTTCTCACTTTTATCATACTCTACAATTTATATCATAGAGATTGGAAACTTAATTGAAGTCATATTGCAATCTTTTTTTAGTCCTTGTTCCTCTTGAAATCTTTTCTTCTCTTACTTCCTTTTATGGTGTTCTTAATGGTATGAAGTACTTTGGGCCGGTTCAGATTAGCCTCTAATCCTGGGGGTAGGTTTGTATATATGCCCAGGGGATACACAGAGGTGGATTACTTGTGCTGCAAGTTTCCTCCTAACTAAATCGTAACTGACTTAATGGAATCTCCAATGGTTTATGGACTATGTGTGTAGATAGGTCTGTTGGATCGGCCCAAGTATGGAGAGACTGACTAGCTTAAGATACTTCTCCTTCTGGGTCGTAGTGCTTTATTAGGCCAGGATGTTCCCATTATTGGGCCTAGGCCAGAATGGTCGCTCGGTACACAGCCCCTCAAGCTTCTGACCGTAGGTGAGAAGCTTAGTTTTCCCTTTCAGCTTATGATGATCGGTCACTGCTCATGGTCCTGTTGGCCAGTTGGCCAGGCTAGTCCCTATCCCTCAGTTGGCCTCCCCCGATCGTGCCTCACAGCCTGAATGACCAATTGTCTTTGTGGCGCTTGGTTAATTCGTGCCCTTTTAAATGCAATTGTGTGTCGCCTCCTTTTCTGCATAACTGTCAATCATTGTCCTGTCTTTTCACTTCCCATCTACATTGTCTTATTGAAGACCCTTGGCTTTTTCCTTGTACTTCTCTCTTCCTTTGCGCTCTTTCGAACTCTTTTCATTTCCTCTGCTCCTTGGATTATCTGCGTCTTCATCGCGAGCTCTCCAGCCCTTTGCATCTTCATTGCTCACTCTTCTCCAAACTCTAGCCCTCCACTGTACTTCATGGCGAAATGAGGTAAGCGTTTTTCCATTTCTCTACTTGCCTCTATGTGCTTCTGCTAGTTCTATTACTTGGTTTTTCTCTTTTAGGAGAGATTTTCTCTTCTCCTTTTTTAGCTTGGGTCCCTTGACTGACCCTTGCGTTTTTTGTCGCAAGGAGCCTTTCCAACATGTCTTCTAGTTCTTCCAACCCATGTGACATGGTGGCCAACAGCTCATCTACGCAAGGGAATGAACCTTAAACTTTTGCTACTCCGGCGGCAGAGGAGGAGTTTCCCTTCAAGGTCTTATTTCACGAAGTAGGGGAGAGTCACTCTTCTAGAGAACTACTCTCGTGGATTTTCCTCAGTGTAGCGAGGGTCTATTCCACTTATACTCGTCCTGAGTCTTTGGTGGGCATAGCCGATGCTATCTGCTGGAACGACCCTTAGTCCATTGAAGTTTTTCCTTGCTGCCCAGAAAAGTTTGTCTATAAGTGGCTGGAGGACGACGAGGGTCCCTTTTTCTATTTCTATGACACGCTATTTTTGAAGTTGGGCATCAGGCTCCCTTTTGCCGGTTTTGAGCAATCGGTACTACGGGTTTTGAATATCATCCTCACCTAGCTTCATCCCAACAGTTGGGCCTTTATGTGGGCCTTTGAGCTCCTATGCGAGGATATGGGGAGGGAGTCCTCGGTTAGTGTCTTCTTCTGGTTTTTCTCCTTGCGTCGAGCAGAGAAGGTCAGCTGGACGTCATTGAGTAGTCGGCCTAGGCGTAAGCTGATGAAGCCCTTCCAAGAGAGCTACAAGTTCTTTAAGGACCGCTTCTTTTGCGTGGCTCTCGGCAGTACCAGGCCCAGCCTTCTTTTTGATGAGTCTGGGGATCCCCTCTTCCCTCTTTAGTGGACAGATCAACTGGTCGTGTCGGTCACGGTTGACCGAGATGACTTGGAGGATTGGAAGGAAGAGTTCGTGGGGGAGCTTAGTCGCCATTCCACGCTTTCTTGTTCCACGCTCATAACGAATAAGGGTGATTAGCTTACCTTTTTTTTTTTGGTTTTTGGCTTCGTTCGGATTTTCTAACATGTGTTTTTTCTGGACAATTTATACCGTTAAAGAGCTGAAGGCTCTGAAGAAGGACGCCCCGCGTTCCCCGGCTCCGGCTACCATGGAAGCAATTGCAAATGTTGCTTCTTTGGCCACTACCCGACCAGAGCCTCCTCATTTGGTCGAGACACCCCCTTTCCTCCTTCTGTTATCACCTTGGATTCCTTTGACGGCTCTTCAGCGTAGGCGGACATTACCGCTAAGCATTCGACTGAGGAGGGGGCTCTAGAGAGACAGGAGCGGCCCTTGAAGTGGGTGGTCGGTGTTGACATAGGTGGTATTGGGAACTCAGCAACTGGTGGCTCTACTTGGGCTAACGGCCTGGTCGCTCCTAATGATAACGGTTGGGGAGCAATTTTGGCTAGCTGGCCTTCGAGTCCTTCGGTCTAGGCCCCCACCTTCCCTCTCGGTGATGTGGTGGATCGAAGCCTGGCCACAGTTTCTGATCGTTGTAAGGCCAAGGAATTGGGGTTACTGAGGGTGTTTTAGGCCCTTCAACAGTATGCCAAGTTTTCGTTGGCATTATCCGGAGCTATTGAGTTAGAGTATGGGAGCCTAGAGGCTCATTGTAAATTCCTGGCCAAGAAGAATCAAAAAGCTCATGATGCTCTTGTGAAGCTGTCAACCGAGTACGTCGAGGCTCAAGGAAAATAAACAACTACCGGGACGCGATGACGAATTTGTAAGGCAAGCTTCAAAGGGCCGTGGCACAGACCAAGGACCTCATGCTGGCCCAATGGGGCTTGGAGGATGCCCGGGTCGCTCTGAGTGCTAAGGTCCTTGCTCCGAAGAAGGAGAAGGAAGGGTTTCTTGCGGCCAAGATATTAGTGGAGGTGACCCTTACCCAATTGAAGGAGGAGAAGGAGAATGAGGTGTCCGACCTGAAGAAGGAACTCAAGAGAAAGATCACCTTCTGAAGGATAGGGATGATGCCCTAGTTGAGCATGGCCTTGCTGTTGTTGAGTAATTTGAAGAAGGCTTTGCTTGTGCTCTAGAGCAGGTGGCCTTCCATCATCTGATCGTGGACACCTCTTATGCTGGCCTCTTCAAGGAGATTGTGGATGGAAAGCTGGTTCAAGTCAAGTCTCCCTTGAGTTCTCTTGCTTAGTGCTAGGTCCCTTTGTTGATTTTATGTTGATTGTGCTTTAAACAATATTGTTATTTTGTTCTATACTATTCTAATATACCGGGTGATTCTTGGGATCATGCACTATTCTTTTTTTGTCACTCTATTTCCACTTTTGTTGTAGCTTGTGACGAGTTTTTCGCGTTGGGGTCATCGGAGTCCCCTTGGGTGTTGCCCCTTTTCACATTAACTCAGCATTGTGTTTTAACTCTTCCAGGGTTTAGGGTGACTATGTGTTTTGGCCTTTGTGCCCCTTTGCGGATTTTGAGCTTTTGACCAGCCTAAGAGCAGGATTCTGAGTTTTAACTAGGACTTGTCGATTTGCCTTATTCGTCCTTAGTGTTGGGGCGGGCCTTGATTGTATGACCGCTTACGGGTCCTTAATGTCGCGGGCATCTTAACCGATTGGCCGTTTATAGGTCTTAGGTATTCAATTGTCATGGGTCCAACCTTAATGGCTAGCCTCTTACGAGTCTTTTGTTCCTAGGACCAGCCTTGGTGGCCAACCTCTTACAGGTCTCATCTTCAGTTGCTCGGGACTAGCCTAGATGGTCGACCTCTTATAGGTCTTTCGTTCCCGGGACCAGCCTTGGTGGCTAGCCTCTTATAGGTCTCATCTTTAGTTGCCCAAGACTAGCCTAGATGGCCGGCCTCTTACCGGTTTCTCGTGCCCGAGACCAACTTGGTGGCTAGCCTTTTACAGGTCTCATCTTTAATTGCCCAGGACCAACTTAGATGGCCAGCCTCTTATAGGTTTCTCGTGCCCAAGACCAACCTTGGTGGCCAACCTCTTACAGGTCTCATCTTCAATTGCTCGGGACCAGCCTAGATAGCTAGCCTCTTACAAGCCTCTTGTGTCCGAGACCAGCCTTAGTGGCCAGCCTCTTAAAGGTCTCATCTTCAATTGCCCTAGACCAGCGTAGATGGTTGGCCTCTTACAGGTCTCTCGTGCCCGGGACTAGCCTTGGTGGCCAGCCTCTTACAAGTCTCATCTTCAATTGCTCGAGACCAGCCTAAATGGCCGGCCTCTTATAGGCCTTTCATGCCCGGGACCAGCCTTGGTGGCCAGCCTCTTATAGGTCTCATCTTCAATTGCCCAGGACCAACCTAGATGGCCAGTCTCTTACAAGTCTCTCATGCTCGGGACCAGCCTTGGTGGCCAGCCTCTTACAGGTTTCATCTTCAATTGTCCAAGACTAGCCTAGATGGTCCGCCTTTTAGAGGTCTCTCATGCCTGGGACCAGCCTTGGTGGCTAGCCTCTTACAGTCTCATCTTCAATTGCCCAAGACCAACCTAGATGTCTGGCCTCGTACAAGTCTCTCGTGAATGTTTCGCTGAATATGTATTTTATTGATTTCAATTGTTAGTATAATCAAAGATTGAGCGCGTTCCATGTTTGGGGAATTTTCTTGTCGTCGAGGTGCTCTAGGCGGTATGCTCCCTTTCCGACTTCCTCTATCACCTTGAAGGGCCCCTCCCAATCTGGGGTCAATTTATTGTTGTCCACAGTCCGTGTAATTTTCCTCAAGACCAAATCTTGGCTTTTAAACTATCGGGATGATAGCCTTTTTCCCTATCGCTTGGCTGCCTGTCCTTTTATTGGTGTACTCTTTATTTGTGACACTTCGCAGGCCTCCTACACTAAGTACAGATTTGCCCTTAACTCCTCCTCATTTTCACCCGACTGAAATAGGGCAGTTCGTGGGGACGACTCCCCGATTTCTATTGGAATGACCACCTCTGTGCCAAAGGTTAAGCAAAAGAGCATTTCATTGGTGGAGGAGTGGGGCATCGTGTGGTATGACTAGAGTACTTGTGAGAGTTCCTTAACCCATCTTCCCTTCACTTCCTCCAAGCGTCTTCGTAATCCCCTTAAGATGATTTTGTTGGCAGTCTTGGCTTGGCCATTTGATTGGGGATGTTCCACTGATGTGAACAGCTGTTTGATTTTTTAATTGAGTGTAAAAGTTTTCCATTGACCGGGAAGCAAATTGTGTCCCATTGTCCGAGAGTATTTCGGATGGCAGACTGAACCGATGAATTATTTTCTTCCACTAAAAACATTTGATTCTTTCTGTCGAGATGGTAGCAACCGGTTCTACTTCTATCCACTTTGTGAAATAATCCACCGCCATGATCAGGCATTTCATTTGTCCTAGTGCTGTTGGGAAAGCGCCTATGATATCCATGCCTCACTTGTAGAACGGGCAGGATGATGTAATAGAGTGCAGCTACTCTAGCGGTGATTTGCGTACTTCTACGAATCTTTGGCATCTATCGCATTTCTTCACGTACTCCATGCAGTCATTCTTCAGTGTCGGCTAGTAGTAACCTGACTTGGTGATTTTGCTTGCTAAGGCTCGGCCTCTTATGTGTGTCCCACACACTCCCTCATGTACTTCCCGGACTACGTACTCAGACTCCTCACCCTCCACACACCAGAGTAAGGGGAAAGAAAAGCCCCTTTGATACAACTGCTCACTAATGACAATATACTTTGACACATCTCTGACTAGCTTCTTGGCTTTAGTTGGATCACTGGGAAGTCGGTCCTTCCTTAAATACTCCAGGAATGGGCTCATCCACATCTTTTTTCTCTCCACGCAGCATACTCCCGACTCCTCGTGAATGACTGACCTTTACTGTCCTCTTTTCTGGGTACTAGCCAACTCCGATAGCAAGTCGGCCCTTTCATTATGCTCTTGTGGCACATGGAGGAGTGTGAATTTTTCAAATGCGACCTCCATTTTCATCGCCTTCTCCCAATATTTTGTCAGTCGGGGATCTCTCGCTTGATATTCCCCATTCACTTGGCTTGTCACCAATTTCAAGTTGCTTTTTGTCGTCAAGACTTTTGCCTGCAATTCCCTGGCTAGCTTCATATCGGCCAACAATGCTTCACACTCGGCCTGATTGTTGGTGGCCTTAAAGTCAAAGTGTAAAGATTGTTTGATTAATACTCTGCTCGGGCCTCCAATATTACGCCTGCTCCACTTCCCGCCTAATTGGACCCCCGTCCCATAGACAAGAACCACTCCTTGTCTTCACTAATTGCCTGTGCCATAGCCGTCATCTCCGTGACGAAGTCAACTAGTGCTTGGGCTTTGATATGACCTTTATTTTCATAGGAGATGTCAAAATCGAACAGCTGGATGCTCCACGCTACATCCTCCCAGCCAAGCTTAGTTTCCGTAACACTTGTTTGATGGGTAGGTTAGTCCGGACAACTATGTTGTACCCCTGAAAGTAAGGGCACAGTCTCCTTGAGGTGATTATGAGGACGAGGGCTGCCTTTTTGATTCTCTGGTACCCCCTTTCCAGGCCTTACAAGACCTTGCTTATAAAATAAACCAGATGCTGCTTCCCTTCCTTCTCTTGGACAATTACTGCACTAACGGTTTCGTCAAATACAAATATGTAAATCAAAAGAAGTATACCTAGGGTCGGCCTCATGAGGGTTAGAGGGGCTGCCAACATTGCTTTTAGTCTCAGAAAGGCCTCTTCACTCTTAGTTGTCCACACAAAATTTTCTCCTTACTTAAGGGTATTGAAAATGGGTATGGCCGTCTCCGCTGATCGGGACAGGAACCGAGATAAAGCTGTGCTTATCCTAGCCAGTTGTTGGACCTCTTTCACGGTCTATGGACTCATCATGTTGATGATGACCTGACACTTTTTCGAGTTAGCTTCTATCACCCTCTCAATCAGCATGAAACCCAAGAATTTTCTTGCCTGGACCCCGAAGGAGCACTTCTCCAGGTTTAATTTAAGTTGGTGTTTTCTCAAGAATTGGAAAACTCTTTCCAAGGTGCTACAATGTTCTCTTGCCACCGTGGACTTTACCACCATATTGCCTATGTGCACCTCCACGTCCATGCCTATTATTTCCTTGAAGATCTTGTCCATCAGACATTGGTACGTTGCCCCCACGTTTTTCAATCCAAATGACATCACCTTATAACAAAAAGCCCTAGAGTCTGTTATGAAGGCAGTTTTTGCTTCGTCATGGGGATGCATTCATATTTAATTGTACCCTGAATATGCATCCATGAAACTCAAAAGGGCGAAGCCTAATGTCCCATCCACCAACCGGTCGATGTTGGGTAATGGATACAGATCTTTAGGGCAGCTTATCCAAGTTAGTGTAATCCGTGCACATCTGCCATTTACTGCTGGCTTTCTTTACCATGACTACGTTGGCCAGCCATGTAAGGTACTATATCTCCCTAATAAACCCTGCTACGAGTAACTTACTTGTCTCCTCCCTGATAGTCTTTCGTTTCTCCTCCCCTAACTTCCTCCTCCTCTAGATAACCGACCGTGACACCGGTGATACTAAGAGGCGGTGGCACAAGAACTCTGGGTCGATCCCAGGCATGTCGGTTGGGGACCATGCGAACACATCCCTATTCATCGAGAGAAAAGACACAAGACGACTCTCCTCTTTCTTTGCTAATGTTGTGCCTATTCTGGTCTTGTGGGTTGGTGAAGGTCCTATTTTGATCTCCTTCAAGTCCTCGACCAGAAGAGGCCTCTCATGTTCGGGCTCACAACAGGGATCCAGGTCAAGGTCCAAAGCGTTGATAGAGGACTCTTTCGCCTGGGAAGGTTAGGATCCTATTCTCAAGCTGTTTTCATAATACCACCAAGCTACTCGATGATCGGCCCATATTCTGCCCACCTCCTTTCCTACCGGGTACTTCATACATAAGTGTAGTGTAGAGACTATCGCTCTCAACTTGTTCAAGGCTGGCTTTCCCATGATTATGTTATATGATGCTGCAACATCCACCATCATGTATAGTACTGGAATGCTACGAGCATGGTTGCGTTCTCCAAATAGGTCTCCCACTCTATGATTCCTTTTATCATCACCTATTGGTCGTCGAATTTGTATAGCATGCTCGAGCATACCTCTAGGCTGACCGTCGAGAGCCCCAATTTCCTATAAGTCGACCAATACAAAATGTTGGCCAAACTCCCCTAGTCAATCAAGACCCTCTCGACTTTGTATTTTGTGGTTATCATTGATATAACCATGGGCTCATCCTACTGAGGTGGCTCGTACCTCATGTCCTTCTCGCTAAATGTGATGACTTGGGGTGGTGTAGCACCGACCTTCATGCGCACAACTAGTACGTCACGTGCTCCTTATCTCTAGATTGAACTCCCCCCAGCCATGCTGGCACTTCCCCCTAAGATGGTGGTGATGATGCCCCGATGTCGAGTATCAATTCTTTGCCCTGATATACTCCTCTCCCTCTGTCTCTCCTCTTGCCTTGTGTCATCTTGGCCGTCTCTGCACCGCTCATCCCCAGCCTCCTTTCTGGTTGGCCTCGGGCTCATACGGTCCTTCTCGCCTCTACCCAGGACATAACAACCCAGGTGACCCTCTTGGATTAGCCTTTCAATCTATTCCTGTAAAGTCTGACACTCCTCTGTGGAGTGGCCATATGCCCTGTGGAACTCGCACCAATCCTGTCGGTTGCCTCCCAACACTTAGCCCTTCACCTCCTTTGGCAACTTCAATAACCATGTGTGGCATATCTCACGCAGTATTTGCGCTCTCTTCTCTCTCAAGGGGGTGAAGCTTAGGGTGTAGTCCCGTGATCGGGATTGGACCAGTTGCTTTGCTTCCCCTTTTTGACCTCCAGGAATTGCAGGCCTCGACTCCCACGGGCCAGACTATCGCTCGGCCTCTAGTCGGTCTACTTGGTCCTCCTCGGCCTCGATATGCTTCTCGGCTCGTGTCCTTATCTCCTCTATGCTTTGCGGCCTACTCAACGCTAGGGAGTCACTAAACTGGCAGGGCTCTCAATCCCTTCTGAAAGGCTTTTATGAAAAAACTTATGGTCTAGGTCATTTACCCAAATTGTGGTGTTATTGAACCGAGCCACATAACTCTTAAGGGTCTCACCCTTTGCCTGCCTGATATCGAATAGATCAACTACCTCCAGCTATTTTATTCTGTTCACTACAAACTGCGAAACAAATGAGGTGGCCAAGTCATTGAATGATCTAATAGAGCGGGACAGGAGAGTTGCTAACCAATGCATAGCCATTCCTTGTAGGGTGTTTGGGAACAATTTGCAGCTAAGGGGGTCGTTTCCTCCACTGATGTACATCTGGGTTTGAAAAGCTTGCAAATGAGTATGAGGATCTTGGGTTTCGTCAAATGGCTTTACAACTACTTCACGAAAATTCACAAGAATGAGAGTCCTCTCAATTTCCTCACTAAACGGTTGACCCAAGAAAGCTAGGGCACAGGCCATCGGCACTGCCACTCCTCCTACCTTTTCTGCAACTACCTTCATCGCTGCTATCTGGCGACGGAGTTCCTCTTCCCTTTGCTCGATCGCCTTCATAGCCTCCATATGTCGCTCTTCGGCCTAGCGATTTCTCTTATCCACTTTAAGTTGTCACTGCTCTACCTCCGCATTGAGTTGGGATTGCTCGTCGCTACATGCTTGTAGTGATGCCACTATGCGGAGTAGCTTTTGCAGGATATCTTCCTCGCCTTCATTGGTAGAACTTGCTACCTTGTTCCGTGTCATGGGCATTGTTGCTCCTTTCTTCTTCCGTAGATCCTGAACTTCGCACTTGGTCTCTCAATCTTGCGGGTGTTGGGAAAAGTTTCATCGAGGCCCTACGGTAGGCGCCACTGTTCTCGTCTTAGAGTACAGGTTGTTGATTTCATATTAGCCTCTAATCCTGGGGGTAGGTTTGTATATATGCCTAGGGGATGCACAGGTGGATTACTTGTGTTGCAAGCTTCCTCCTAACTAACTCGTAACTGACTTAACGAATTCTCTATTGATTTATGGACTGTGTTTCCTAGAGCATATTGGTCTGTTGGACTAGCCCAACTGTAGAGATGTTGACTAGCTTAAAATACTTCTCCTTCTAGGTTGTAGTACTTTATTGGGCCAAGATGTTCCCATTATTGGGTCTGAGCCAGAATGGCCGACCAATACATTCTATGTTCTTCGATAGTTCTTATGTGAGTTAATTGTAAAGTTACTAAAGAGAAAAAATATTTAGAAGAGGAAAATTATCTTTTAATGGAAACCAACTTTTTTTTCTAATAACCTCTAACTTCTTTTTCAAACCTTCTTTGTTTAATGTCAAAACTATCCTTAAGTGAGAAGAGAGAGATTTATTTTAAAAACTTAAAAGTAACCTCAATGACTATAATACATTTTAATTCTAACAATGATCACATTACGAATCTTTTCATTGAAGTCATTTTATAAAATACATGCATGAACCATTTTGCACTTTTTAAGAGGCTACCTAAGAGAAATTCCTGTATATATGGTCAGCCTTAGGATTTAGCTATTGTCCTATCTTTCACTTCAATAACTATTGTAGTTGGATCAAGGAACATGGTAGCAATGATAACCCTCTCTTTCTTATCAACTGTTGGATCACGTAGAAATCTCGGAATGAAAAATTTTCTCGAATATAAAATAGCAACATCAGTGACTATTAAACAATATTAACTTCGTCTACACATAACAACGAAGGTTATTGTTCAAACTCACCCCAAAAAGTGTCTTGGTATCCTCTTGGTGACAATACTATCAAATTAAGAGATGGTCTTATCTCTCTCGTGTCTAATTAAGAGATGGTCTTATCATGGTCATTCATGTATTTATTGGCAAAATCTTATTAAGATATATATTTATTGCAAATGACTGAGTTCTTACATGTTAAGCTCGAATGTTGTATCATTTTTAGAAACCAATAGTCCCTACCGATTTATACAGAGCAATTCACAACTTATAGGATTGTTAGGGTAGTCAAGAGTGGTGCTCTTCAAACACAATCTTTTCTCACTCCATTTCATCTTAGTTGTCCTCGATTGTTATCTACATGCATTGTTGCTTTCATTGATCAAGATTATGTATCTTTTTTTTTATTTTTTTGTCTTTCTTTCTAATTTTAATGCTTGATCTACCTGCCATACTTTGTAGGGTTTAGAAACTTCTTTCTTTATCATGTTTTATGAAGTTTCTAGAAACCAAATAAAATTTAAATAAAGGAGTTTTGTAGTCAGCATAACTTTATATCAATAAACATTTTAAAAATCTAGGACCTATTTGTTTCTCTTCTTAGGTTTTTAAATTACTGAATGAGTGCATTCACTTCTCTTTTCATTCATTAAACATGTTTTTGAATTTTTTAATTTTAAAAAATAGAAAATTGTTTTTAAAAACAGTACTCAAATATAATCTTAGTCTCTACCTTCTTTGTGCTCTAATTTATCTTGCAGTCTTGAGATGAACTCTTTGTTTCTTTCTCTTACGTCGTGTAGTTGTTGATCTACAGAGTTATTGATGCATATGTTCCTTATCTTGCAATGAACCACTTCAATCACTTCCCTTCGATGAATCCACTGCCAGTGATATTTCTCTTTCTTTTCAGTTCTAGAAAATTTGAAATTTGTTTATAGATCTTTCCCTAATTTTCTTTGTGCTCAAACTCTTGTTTTTCTAAGGATTTGGAAGGTCCCTCTATAAATGATAAAGTTCTCTTGATTACAATGTGTTGGTAATAGCCTCATGGTGGATTTCCATTACCATTTTTGTTTATTTCAGCTACTATATGAGGTTTAAACATAACAACGCTATTATTGATTTTATGGCTCTAGTTTCTTCACATGGTTAGTGGCTCAATCTCCTTACTACTTTCCTATATAACATTGGCGTAGTCAAGCATTGATTTCTAGAATGGTCATACTTTGTATATATATAAAGAAGGATTTGACTAAGTCTTATATGTTTTTATTAACAACTTTCAATTAATACAAAAATTTCAGTGGATTAGGTTAGTATGTGAAGCCATAGTTGACTGGATTTCTAAAAATTATATTTAAATTTTTATATGATACTTATTATTTGAGAACTTTGAGTAGTGGTTGGGAGTTTAGAACTTTAGAATAATAATTTAAATTTTTTATGCTCATACACAATGCATTTCAAGTTACATGACATTCGACTTCAGTACATAATTAACTTATCAATCTCGGATAGTGTCTAACTGCAAAATGCTATAACTGTATAGAACATTGAGGGATGATGCTATTGTGATATCTTTTTATAATAATTGTATAATTATAGCACATAGAGGGATGGGTGCTATTATATATTTAAATAATATAAAGATTTTTGTGAGGATTCAATAATTAATTTTGGTGATGATTCAAAATAGATTGATTTTAAATTAATTTCTATTTTTAATTTTTATTTAATTTAATTTTTTAATTTATCTCTTTAACAACTAAAATAGCTGCTGACAAATTAATTAATTTTTTTAATTCACTTTTTTTAGAAATCAAAATAGCAACCTATAAAATAATTTAAATTTTTTTAATTCATCTCCTTTTAGCAACCAAAAGAGCAACCGACACAATAATTTAATTTTTTTATTTTGTCTCTTTTTAACGACTAAAATAGCAACCAATACAATAATTTTATTTTTTTATTTTATCTCTTTTTAGAGACCGAAATAACAACTGATACAATAATTTAATTATTATTTTTTTAATTCATCTCCTTTTAGTGACTGAAATAGTGACCAACACAATAATTTAATTTTTATTTTTTTTAAATTCGTCTCTTTTTAGAGACCGAAATAGTGACCGAAAAATAATTTATTTATTTTTTAATTTGTGTCTTTTAGCGACCGAAATAGCAACAAAAACTTTAGTATCAAAATTTGGTTCATGTCATTTCTTAGCGACTGAATTTTCGGTCGCAAATCAATGACCAAACAAAATTAGACGCTAAAATGTCTTATTGATTAAGATTTTAGCGACTGATAAAATACGGTCTCTAATTCGGTTACTAAAGGATTTAACCACCAAATTTCAAATCAACGACTGATACTTATAGTTTAGCGACCAATTCTGATGATTGCTAAACTTCAATTTTTTAGTAGTGTTTATGGATTTAGGAATTCTATTGTACATTAAATGAAATAAATAAGACATATTTAAGAGGAGTGAACGACTATAGAAGAAATGGTGTTGAAACTTGAATGATGTACCTTGGGTGAGGATTTCAACTTTCAAGGTTTCGGATCTCACACCCTCAACAAACCCCAATTTGACTAATTTTTTTCTGTATTTTTTGTTTCTGTTCTTAATTTTCTCTTTTAGTTATTGGTTGGAGCCACACAGGCACACACTACTCCTTATGCTTTATATCTTAATACATTATGAAAATTTTAAAATACTAATAATAGCATAAAAAGTTAAGCATATGATGTATTCAATGGTCTTGAATGACTTAGTGTTTTATTAATGGCCTAAATGACTTTGCTGTAGAGAACCTGATTATAGTAGTCCACGTGTTTAACAGATTAAATTAATGGCGGAGACTAAAACTGCAAACAAAAATTTTTGGAATAGCTAAGACGGGTCGAATTTTTTTTCTAGAATTAAATCTAAAAATCAAGAAAAAAGAGACTAAAATTATATTTTAACAGAGAATATGATAGGTGTTGTATTGAAGGTTGGTTCTGTTATTAGGATGGAGAACTTATATTGTAACTTTACTCATATTTTGATGCTACCATTCCTTATTCTTAAAATCTAGTTTCCTTATTTTTTAAATGAATTAATTTGGCTTAAAAAGAAATTCTTGTCAATACTTGCGGATAACGCTCCAATCCCTTTAATTTTCTTTTACTTTCTACTTGATGGATATTTTAACTTTCTCTTTACCCATTTTCCAAAGCTAGTTGTTATTTTTTAAGGTTTTACTTTTGTTTTTCTTATCATTATTATTCAGGTATTTTTCGCTTAACAGAAACCAAAAGATATGTGATTTGTGGAAGAATTATTGTTATCGTTGTTAACTTTTTATTGGAAAATTATAAGATTGACAAAAAAAAGAAAAAACAAAATTGAAATTGAAACTAAATCTAGTTTTGATTTTATAGCATTTAAAAAATTAGTTTGCAAAAACCAAAAGACATAAGTAGATTTACTTTTAGTATAAATATGTATTTTTAAAATTATTTAATTATTTTTTAGTTTAGTTTTATTTTTAATTTTATATCTATATATACATGTGGATTCAATGCAAATATTCTTATCATATACTCCATATGAGTATCAGGTAAATTTTATCCAATAAAATGGAGATCAAGGATTCCTGCCGCATCCATTAATTATCTCTACTTATATTATAAAATAAAATATGTTTTTATTCTCTCATTTTTTTTCTCACTTTTAGCCTCTAAAAACAAAGAAATTAATTTTAGTCTCTCATAAAATTTTTGTTTGTAGGCTCCGCAGTTAACTTGAACTGTTAAGTTAATTGATCAAGATACTCTAATATTTTGAAGGTTTAAAAAACCAGTCAAAAAGAAAATTAGGAGTACTGAAAGTGTAAATTGTGATATAATTAATGAGATACTATGACATGACCTAAATCGTGCCTGCTGGGGCGAATTTGGCTGATGCTGTCGTGGGAGATGAAGCGCGTGACGACATTTCGCCTTGATGGAATCTTGACGGATCGCAGTTTGAGAACACGTCGAGTCAGGACCTAGTGGAGCGAGTCAATATCAATTAAGCCACCCCAAGGAGGACTGCCTTGAACCGAAACGATCCGGATTGGAGTCGTCACCAGTGTTTACTGGCACACTGGGAGCCAGAGAGGGATAAGGCTCTATCTTCGGAGCAGATGGTCTAGGTAAGGAGCCAATTACGCACGGGAGTGGTGTATCATCCCGTCCGCCTACCATCCGGTAGTTACCCCATGAATTGTACACTACATAACCTCTACTACATGGTGGTCAGTGTGGGGATGTATTTTGGGTATAATGATTAACTTGACAAGGGTAGGCCCTTTGCTCTTACATATCTCCGGGCCGAGAGGAATCAAAGTCAATGTAGTCTTGGAGGAATGTGCACGGCAAGCGACAAAGTCAGACTTTCCCTTAGGCGTCCATCGAAGTCTGAGAGGCAAGGACCGAGCTTTTCGCTGGGCGCTCGACCTTCCCTGTTTAGAGGAGTCAAGTCGGGACTATCCACTAGGCATCCCGCCTCGGAGCTAGGTTGAGCATTTGCATGGATGCCTGTTGGGTCGACTCGGGTGTACGCCCACTAACTCGGGGCCAGATGAAATGCACAGAGTGTCAAGTTGTAGTGGCTAGGACTGACTCGGTTTCAAGTTGAAACAAGTTGTATACTTGTGATCCGAAGTGTTCGCAAGCTGGTTCAGTGCGAAGATGGCTTGCCTGCCATCTAAAGTGTGGTAGACCCTGGGGACGGAAACAGTAGGTACATGGTCAGCTATCGGGACAGTTAGTGCGCAGGGAACTCTGGGTGTTTGGTCTATATGGCCTTGGGGGCGCTGGAAGTTTAGTGAGAAAGGGGGGGCTCGTGTGTCAAATTATGTGTTTGCCATCTGAAGTGTTCGCCTGGTTTAATTGGGGGTTTGGCCAAGAAGTTATCCGGGGATCCCAAGGGGTCAGTCGTTGTGTAAGCTAGTAGCTGATCTTAGGGTTTGAGGGGCAGTTTTGTAGCGATTCCCCAGCAATTGTGCCCCCTTATTCTTCGATTCTTGGCTCAGAGCTCCTAGAGTTGAGGCCTTTTATAGCATTTGAAACGGTGACGACGCGTCTAATTTCGCCACGTGGGATTGTTTCAGCCTCTTGATCCAGTTCGTTAGCCATAGTGATCCCTAGGTTGATACTCTTGTGCTTGATCGCGACACATTCTCTTGGATTAGCGATGTCTCTCAAAGGTAGTGGTTGACGTGGCCCCTTCTCTTGTTGCGATTGGGGAGGATTTTTATTCTATTAGGAACAGTGGGTCCCTTGTCCCCTTGACATGGTCTCATCAGAGGCTCCGCCCTCTTGGAAAATCTCACAGTTCAGGACCTTTAAAGTATGACGTCATGGCGTCTTTTCTTGCTAAAGTGGCAAATTCCTTGACGCCGTTCAAGTGGGGTCTCGCGTGACCGCTTCTGACCATTCAAGCCTCCTTTCTTTGTCTGCCCTGCGAGGGAATGTAGGCACCTGCCCTTTGGGCTTTGTCCGAGTCATGGGCCATATGTCTTTGCCGATCCTGCCCTGCTACCAAGTGTGCTGTGTTCTTTTCCTCAGACGGGGGCGTACGACTGACTTCCCTAGGATCCCTTTTGTACGTGAGTCTTCCTTGGCCTTTGGTACCTTGTCTACTGGGCCGGACGGATTTGGGGTCCTACATACTATTTTCATATTTTACCCTTTTTAGTAGTTTAAAACCAATATAAAATTATTGCTTTTTAAAATACAACATATTCAGATGACATCCACATGGTAAGCAACATCATCACTTAACAAATCAAGTTAATTAATAGAGGAGACCGCAAACAAAAATTTTAGGAGGAGCTAAGATGTCTCAAATTGTTTTTGAGACACTAAAAAAGAAATCGAAAACTTTATTTTATCCTAGAGTACATGATAGGTGTTGTGCTGAAGATTAGTTTTGTTATTAGGATACATAACTAATATTGTAGCTTTACTCATATTTTGATGCTACCATTCCTTATGCTTAAGATCTAGTTTCTTGTTTTTTTAAATGAATTAATTTGGCTTATAATACAAAACCTGGTCAAATATACTAATGCTTCAATCCCTTCAATTTTCTTTTTCTTTCTACTTGATGTATACATATTAACTTTCTCTTTAACCATATTTCAAACCTAGTTGCTTTCTTTAACATATTATAAACAAAGTTAAAGATTAGATTTTTAGTAAAATAGAAAGTAACTCAATTTGTGATAGAAATGTGTCACTTATCACTGTTACACTAATGTGTCATATTTCTTTTCACTCAAAATTACTATAAGTAATTGTTACAAATAATGATCATACAAATTTAGAAAAGAATTGACATAAGAAATATTGTGACTACAAAAAATTTTCTATTTACCAACCTCCAAAATCAGTCGATATTTTGGTAAAATCAGTCGCTAAATACATTAGCAGCCGATTTTGAGTAGTCACAAAATCCCAATTGCTAAGTCTTTTAGAGACCGATTTTTGTTTGGTCTTTGATTTGTGACCGAAAAATTTGGATACTATAGACATGAGTGGGTCACTACCATTTTCAGTCGCAGTTTAATGTGGGATTAAATTTAGCGGAACGACTAGATTTGAGCGCGAGTGGGGCAAGTAGACCTAAGCACGAGCAGGCAAGTGGCAGGAAACCGAATTTGAGTGATTAGAGGGCGTGCAGGTGGGCAAGCAACGACGAGCATGATAGATCAAGCATGAGCGGGGCGAGCGATTGACTAGTCGGTCGAGCAGCGATGACCGATTGGAGAGGGTGAGCGGCAAAGCGCCACTGTTAGAAAATTGAAAACAAAGGAGAGACTATGGTAAACTAGAAAAGGAAAAAGGATTAAGGGTTTTGGGATTTTGAGGGCGTGGCATACTAGAAAATGGGTGGAAAATTATTAAAAAATCATTTAAAATATCATATTATAGTTATTTAATATATATATATATATATATATATTTATTTATTTATTCAAATATATTTACATATAATATTTTAAATATATAAATTCTAAATACCTTTTTCATATACAATATTTTAGATATATAATTTCTAAATAATTTATTTATATACAATATTTTTAAAAACTTTGTTTACATACAATATTTTAAAATATAATATACAATTATTCAAACGAATTAGACACCTAAAAACAATAAAATTATCTTAACTTAAAATATTATTTATGTCAACAGAATTACATTTATTTGTAATTATTATTTTGTTAATCATGATTAACTGTCACATAAATGTATATATGACAGTTTAGCTAATTTGGTAGGCTAAAATTAGCTTGATATCTTGTAATTATTATTCTTTTAATTATGATTAATTGTCTCACACACACACACACACATATATATATATATATATATATATATATATATATATATATATATATATATATGGGCTGAAAAATTAGCTTGATATCTTGTAATTATTATTCTCTTAATTATGATTAATTGTCACGTAAATGGATATATAGCAGTTTAACTAATTTAGTGGGCTAAAAATTAACTTGATATTTTGTAATTATTATTCTCTTAATTATAATTAACTGTCACGTAAATGTATATATAACAACAAATAACTTTTGCAACCACGAAAGTGGTCACTACCTACATCCATAAACAAATTGTACTCAATTGCTAAAGAGGTTGCGATTGGTGACTGAAAGTTTTTGGTGGCTAAATTCAGTCGCTAATTCACTTTTTTCTAGTAGTGATCGAAGCTTAACCCTCAATGACTATTTGTATTAATTGCATTGTGTCTAGGTTTATTTGAATCTTCCTCTTGATTCGTTCTTATTAATTTTGTTTATATAGGATGGATGATCATTGTTTTACATAATTTTAGACAATTAGGGAAGAATTGAGAGGTGAACATAATCATTAAAATCATAGAAAAAGGACTTAGGTTTTAAATCACAAGAATAAGTTTAATCCTTTTAGGAATTAATGAATTAACAAAGAGCATAAATGGTCTGATTGCACATAGCTACCACAAAAGTAGTGATTAATTCAAATATAATTAGACATATTCGTAATTTGAGAGGAAACAAATGTTACCTTAGGTTAACTCACTTTCAATAATATTCAAATAGCATTAGGTAAGACAATTAATCACTTAAGAAATTATTGTGCAATCCTGCAACCATGAAAGTTTCTTATAATTAATTTCATCCTTTTAAAAATATATTAGTTTTTTCTCCAATTTAATCTTAATTTTTAAATTATTCTTAAATATTTTCTCATTTATTCAATCTTCTCTCACATTGTTATGATAATTGTGAAATTAAACACAATCCTATGGATATGATCTTCAAAATTTTATGATATGACAACAACTATACACTTAAACTGCAAAAAAAGGCAGGCCCAATGTCCCAACTCAAACAAATAGCTAAATAAGCTAAACTAAACCTTTAAAAAAATGGTCTAAGGTTGGATTGGCTTGATAGAAAAGTTACAAGTAAAAATGGCTAGTAAGAAATAGCAAATAATAAGCCAATCGCCTAGTAACCCAATAGTACTCATGATATGTTGCTCCTCCAAACAAAACCAAATTTAAAATAGCAAAATTGCAAAACCTAATTGCTACTTTACTCATTAGCACTCGCACAATTACTTTGTTATGTTCGTTGGCGCTAAATGTTCTTTGAATGCTAACTAATATAAATATAAATTTAAGTGAGACTTTTTCCTAAACCTCATTCATACATGTGCAAATTAGATTTTAACTTTCATACTTATTTTTCCATTTATATTTTAACTTTAATTCATTAAAACATGTTATGCTTGCATTGTATACAAAAAATATTATTCAAATAATAATTAAATACACAAATTTCATTTGTGTGACTTAATTTAAAAAAATATTTTTAGATTTAGAATTTTTTAAAATTTGTTTATTTTTAATCAAGGTTAATTTGATCCCATGACCCAACATAAGGTCAACTAAACCTAGTAAACAATGGTCCAAAACAGGTAAAACTAGTCAACCCTTTGTGTAGATCACATTTACCGCATCTTCTGAGTTAAAATTGCATGATGGATCTCTTGAGCAAAGTGAATCTACTTCCAAAGATTAATTGGTCAGTCATTGACATTAGTTGCACCTCTATTGGAGACACCTATATTGTGCTCTTTGCTTATTATGATGCCATCGTGTTCCTTCCTGACGTGTGATGAGTCATAAGATGTACATCTTAAGTGGACCTAAGAAGGGTACCATTGAACAACTCACGAGCTTAAAAGATGACTGTTAGCTAAGATCCAGATTAATGGCCTAAAACTTGAGTAAAACACAATCTGTGCTTAATCAAGGTTTTTAGCTAACTATCTCTTCATTGCAGATTCAGTCAAGCTCAACCCGCCATCAGAAGCCCAGGCCGAGAGCCTCTCGGTCCATGCAAGGAGCCCAATTAGGTAGATCCAGGTGGAACTCCACGTCAGCAACCAGAGCCACCTTGGGACCAACTCAGCTCCACGTCACTACCTGGAATAGCTTGCAACGCAAGTCACATCAAGGGAAGAATAGGAATTGTACATATAATTCTGTTAGCATCATTAGCTGTGTCCACTCTTGTATAAATAGATAGAACTCTAAACGAATAGGGGTCTTTGGCATTCAAACGTTTTCGCGCCCATTCATTTCCAATTACTCTCGCTTATCCTCGCTTCCACTCACGGTGGTGCACGGTGCTATTAATGGCGTCTCTCTCGATTGAGGAGATGCAAGCTAGGAACTGAGCAACTGAAGGTCACTGGAAGGAACCGATTGGAGCACTAACGTACTCCGGAGGACCTGAACCTCAACGTCGTAGCTAGCTAAGGTGAATCATCGCCGTTGTCCATGGCGATCATCGTGGAAGATGAACTCATCGAATCCAGGCCATGTGTTTGTATTTTGTTTTCAATATTATGAGTGTTTTCTGATTTCTGAACTCCATTGCATTCCTGAAGTTAAGTTCAATTACTGTGTTGCGATTGCACCTGGTAACGGAACAATGTTAAACTAAGTCGATCGAAACTGGTTTAACTAATTCAGTAGATAATCACTTAACGATTGTTAATTGAAAATCTAAAATCAGCTTGAACATAATCTCTACCAACTGATGAGGTGGCGATTGTGTAAATCCTCGGTATGGTACGGGATGGACCTTTGGCGATTGCCATAAGAACACTGGAGGCTGATGAGGACCGTAATTGGAGTGATTGAACTAGAAAGAACTTGATTATTGGAACTAAACATGAATACAGTGATAGCAATAGCATTAGGAGTAGCGTAATTGCATTTTAGTTAACCTCTGTTTTAATTCCACTTGTATTCCAACCCCCCCTTGTTTACTGCCTTTAAGTCTGAGGCAGAGGTAGTCCACCTCTGCAGCGTCTGTCTGCACTTAACCGAGACCGAGCTGGATCGTCTCTGTCGTGGTCGACTAGGCTCAGTCTCTGTCGAGAGCCGCTCGGCCAGTGCCGAGGGAAGTCAGTACTTTACATCTCAGATTCTTCGTCACTTCACTTAACACCACTTCACAACTGAACACACTGTGTCCTTGAGAAGAATAACCTAGGGTTAGCTATACTATAGTTAGCTTTAGTTATTTGGTAAGCGCGTAAAACGACTAGAAAAACTCGCATCATCAAATTGGCGCCATTTCCGGGGATACAAGTTCTTTTGTGTTTTAGTGTTCCAAGTAAATCAAGTTGAATCCGAGTTGTAAGAGTTTTATTCATAATTTGTTGAGTCTGAAGTTGTCAATAAATTTTTTTTTTACGTGAATTCACTGAGAAAACAAAAACAAATATATACATATAGACATAGAATAAATTCTTAATTCTGCATTGCATACATTAAATTTTCTAACTCTGCATTGCACTTAATTCAGCATTACATATTGACCACATTCTGTTTTAGTAGAATTAATTGTTGTTTTAATTACTTTAAATCTTGCATGATGCATGGCTAGGAGTAGCACTGACCCACTGTATACTTTTGATCCAGAAATAGAACTAACTTTACGAAGATTGCGAAAAATTAGAAATACCACAGTAAATAGTAGTAGTACTGTAAATTCTGTCATTAACTCTGACCAATCTTATACTAACAATTTTGTTGCTAGTACTAACATTTTTGCAGAGGCAGGGCAAATGGAGAATCAAAACAGGACGTTGAAGGAACTAGCCACTCCGGATGTGGTGTACCAACCATGGTGTATCCAATATCCGCAACTGGAGCCGGCTCAAACGTATGAGCTAAAGTCTGGTCTGATACATTTGTTGCCCAAATTTCACAGTCTTGCAGGAGAAGACCCCCACAAGCATCTCAAAGAATTCCACGTGGTTTGTTCCACAATGAGGCCGCAGGGAATCCTAGAAGATTACATCAAGATGAAGGCATTTCCATTCTCTCTGGACAGAGCTGCAAAGGACTGGCTATATCTGCAGCCAGCACTCTTCAACACTTGGGGAGACATGAAACGGACCTTCCTAGAAAAATTCTTCCCAGCTTCTAGGACTGCGACCATCAGGAAGGAAATCTGTGGGATAAGGCAGCATACAGGAGAGACTCTGCACGAATATTGGGAGCGCTTCAATAAGCTATGTGTCACCTGTCCCCACCATCAGATCAGCGAACAGCTGCTGATCCAATACTTCTACGAAGGACTGTCAATAATGGATAGGAGTATGATCGATGCAGCTAGTGGAGGAGCGTTAATGGACAAAACACCAGTAGCAGCAAGGCATCTGATCTCAAACATGGCGAGCAGCACTCAACAATTCGGGATCAGAGAGCCAAACCCGTCTCGGCCAGTGAATGAAATCGGCGTAGCCTCCAACCAAAGGCTGGAGAACCAGCTGACTGAACTGACATCCCTGGTGAGACAACTAGCTGTTAGTCAACATCATCCAGCCATGGCAACAAAGGTCTGTGGCATATGTACTTCAGTGGAGCATCCGACTGATCTGTGCCCCACTCTACAAGAGACCGAGTCTAGCCAAACCGAAAGTGTTGGAGCCGTAGGAGGATTCCAGTATGGGAAGCAACCTTATCAGAATCGGCAATTTGATAATCAACCATATGGGAAACAACCGTTTCGGCCAAGCCCACAACAAGGTCCATATGCAGCTCAAAGAGCCGGATCCATGCCGAATGCACCCTATGGAGTATCTAGTTACCAGCAGCCGAGTCCGCAATACCCAACACCATCCTTCCCGCCACAACAGCAGAGACCTCCTACTCAACGCAATTCTCCATCACTAGAAGATTTAATGAAGAAGCTGGCAATAAGCAACCTGGAATTTCAACAATCAGCAAGTTCCAGCAACTTACAATTCCAACAGAATATGACCGTCACCATCTAGGATCTCAAGATGCAAATAGGACAGCTAGCAAATACTGTGAGTGAACTACAATCAATCGGCTCAAGCAGCCTCCCCTCTCAACCCATTCCGAATCCGAGGGGGAATGCTCATGCAGTGACACTGAGAAGCGATAAGGAATTACCCCAGCCTGAACAGCATCAGGAGCCACAATCAGTTGAAGCCAACTCACAGTCTCGTCCAGAGATAGCTGTCCCGTTACCGTTTCCATCCCGGACTGTCTCGGCAAAGAAATCAGATTCTGATGACGAGCTGCTGAAGATGTTCCAGAAAGTGGAAATCAACATTCCACTTCTCGTCGCGATCAAGCAAATTCCAAAGTACGCAAAATTCCTCAAGGAATTATGCGTACACAAAAGAAGAAAGATGAAGGGCAATCGAGAACTTAGAGGTGTGGTCTCAAGCTTAACTAGTAATAATCCCACTGTAGGAATCTCACAGGTCTTACCAAAGAAGTGTCGAGACCCCTGTATCTTCTCGGTCCCATGCACTATTGGTGATTGCACATTTGTTGATGCTATGTTGGACTTGGGAGCATCAATCAACGTCATGCCTGCATCAACTTATAGGTCCCTCAATTTCAGAGATCTGGAACCCACAGCGATGACTATTCAGCTTGCTAATAGAAGCATCGTGCAACCCCTGGGAGTTCTCGAAGATGTCCTAGTCCAAGTGAACGAATTAATATTTCTAGCCGATTTCTATGTGCTTGACATGGAGGACGAGACATCAGGGAAAGGATCAACCTTAATATTGGGTAGGCCATTTTTAATGACAGCAAGGACAAAGATTGACGTACATGTTGGAACGCTCTCGATGGAATTCGGTGACACATTGGTGCAGTTCAATATTTTCGAAGCCATGAAGCACCCCATCGAAGACCACTCCCTCTTTGGTATAGACATAATGGAAGAGCTAGTGAAGGAATACTTCCAACTAGACAGTTGCACTAAGTGAATGGAAGACCTTGCTGAAACTGCTGAAGTGAGTAGTTGCTCAAAGGCTGACCACACGAAAGTACTGGAGACCCCAAACTTTGAGGATGATCATAGTGACATCAGCAACTTGGCGTTTGAAAAAGAATTAACCGAGTTAATAAACCAAGTTTGCTACCCCAAGCCCTCGGAGAGTGAGAATAGTGTAGAGGTAAAAGTTGCCGAGACTAAAAAGCTTATACCTGCACAGTTGGCAACCATATTCACGGTCGAAGTGAAGTCGGCCAAAGAAGGCCGAGTCAATGCAAGGTCAAAAGTCAACTCGGCCGACGAGTCAAACACACAAACCGACACATTAGCCGAATCCATTTCGGCCAGTAAAGACAAGACTCAACCCAAGAAGCTCATCGTTCTGCCCGGATCCGAGACCGAAACTGCACAAGCAATCAGAGCCGACCCCAATCCGCCAAGAACCGAAACCATCCTTCCGCGTCGGTCGACACAGCACAAGGCCGAGAACATGTTGGCAATCCTCACACTAAGTCAAGAACAAGTCGGCCAAATGGATCCAAAAGCTGTGACTCAGGAATCTCCATCTCCACCACCCATGGAGCTGAAACCATTGCCTAGCCACTTAAAATATGCCTTTCTAGATCATGAACAGCAGCTTCCGGTCATCATTGCAAGCAACCTCCTCCCAGAGCAAGAAGATAAGCTGTTAGAAGTCCTTAGGCAACACAAACAGGCAATTGGATGGAAACTTTCTGACCTTCTAGGTATTAACCCCTCCATATGCATGCACAGAATACTAATGGGGGAGGACATTAAGCCCATAAGGCAACAGCAACGAAGGCTGAATCCTACCATTCTAGATGTAGTCAAGAAAGAAGTCATGAAGCTACTTGCTGCAGGCATCATCTACCCTATCTCAGACAGCCAATGGGTGAGTCCTGTGCAAGTAGTGCCAAAGAAATCTGGAATGACCGTCATGAAAAACCAACAAGATGAGTTGGTACCTACACGGATTCAGAACAGCTGGCGGGTGTGTATCGATTACAGAAGACTCAATCAGGCAACCTATTAGAGGGCCATGGTCACTTTCTTCCACGACATGATGCACAAAGAAGTGGAGGTCTATGTGGATGATATGATTGTCAAGTCAAAAACACAAGGGCAACATATCAATGACCTACGTAAACTTTTTGAAAGGCTACGAAAATACCAGCTCGGGTTAAACCCCGCCAAGTGCACTTTTGGAGTCAGGATTGGGAAGTTATTGGGATTCATAGTCAATGAAAGGGGAATCAAGTTGGATCCGGATAAAGCCAGGGCCATTTGGAATATGCTAGCCTCAAAAATTGAAACGGAAGTGAAAGGCTTCCTAGGAAGGGTAAACTACATAGCCTGGTTCATCTCTCAATTGACAACTACCTGCAGCCTGATATTTAAACTCCTACAGAAGAACCAGAAGATGGAGTAGAACCAAGAATGCCAAGAAGCCTTCGAGAAAGTCAAGCAGTACTTGGAGTCACCTCTTGTGCTCGTCCCAGCAACACCTGGCAAACCCTTGATACTTTACTTGACAGTGTTGAAAGAGTCCATGGGGGCATTTTGGGGCAGCAAGATGACTCCGGGAAAGAGCAAGCCATCTATTACCTCAGCAAGAAGTTCACAGAATGCGAACAAAGGTACTCAACACTAGAGCGAATGTATTGTGCTTTGGTCTAGGCCGCGAAAAGATTGAGGCAATATATGCTGGCTCACACCACGTGGCTTATTGCTAAAATGGATCCTCTCAAGTATATCTTCGAAAAGCCAGCACTAACGGGGCAGATAGCATGATGGCAAATGGCTTTGGCAGAATATGACATAGTCTATACAAGTCAGAAAGTTGTTAATGGAAGCGCTCTGGCAGAATAGCTAGCCTATAGAAGTGGCCAACAAAAACATAAAGAAAATAGTACAAAAAATGGTGGTGACATACAAAAATTAGCATGACATGTTACCCTATGTTTGCACGGATACTGGACATCAGTGCGTACATCCACAGGGGCAACCCCCTATCGTTGGTGTATGGTACGAAGGCGGTTCTCCCGGTCGAAGTTGAAATACCTTCTCTAAGAGTCTTAGCCGAGGCAGAGGTAGATGAGTCTGAATGGGTCCAGAGTCGGCTTGACCAATTGAACTTAATAGAAGAGAAACGTTTAACTTCCATATGCTACGAGAAGTTGTATCAAAGGAGGATAAAGAATACCTTCGATAGAAGAGTCAGACCTAGGGTATTCAAAGAAGGGGACCTGGTACTTAAGAAGAGGTTACCCAACGCCAAAGACCCACGAGGCAAGTGGGCTCCTAATTACGAGGGACCATATGTAGTCAAGGAAGCATTCTCAGGAGGAGCCTTAGTGCTAGAAAACTCGATGGGATAGGAATTGATGCATCCGGCTAATGCAGACGCAGTCAAGATGTTCTACCCTTGAGAGTTTGATCATAAAAAAATTCGAAGAATCAACCTCTAAGTCTCCAGGATGGAGGAGTCAATGTCGACTAATGCCAAGGGAAGCGTTATTGATTTCCAACTGAAAGCATTAGGCCCACAATTGGTCTTAATACTAACGCCTGAAATAGCCAACGAGATCCCCCAGGCGAGATCCGCCTTTGTATCACATATTATCAATAAAGAAATAATATCCTTGTTTACACAACATATTGTAATTTGTTTTTAAACACGCATTTCCAAAGACTGGTAAGGATGACACATAAGGCCAGGCCAAAAATTCGAAAACTTCGCTGCCATAGGTGGAACCCACGAAGCCCAAGCTTCCAAAAAATCAGACTCACCCCAACGAATAACAACTTCCGCCCCCAAAAGCAAATATGAAATAGGGAATCTTGCAGCCGACATTCATAACCCAATATACATACATACAAAGTGAGGATGGGAAACACCCCATGCATACATGCATACTTGCATTCCAAAATCAAGCTGACTCTAAGTCGAAGCCTACCTTAGCATAGTGAAATCAAGCCAACCTCAGGTCGAAGCCTACCTTAGAGTAGTGAATCCAAGCCAGCCTCAGGTTGAAGCCAACCTTAGCATAGTAAATCCAAGTCGACCTCAGGTTGAAGCCTACCATAGCGTAGTGAATCCAAGCCGACCTCATGTTTAAGCCTACCTTAGCGTAGTGAACTCAAGCCGACTCTAAGTTGAAGCCTACCTTAGCATAGTGAAATCAAGCCAACCTCAGGTCGAAGCCTACCTTAGAGTAGTGAATCCAAGCCAGCCTCAGGTTGAAGCCAACCTTAGCATAGTAAATCCAAGTCGACCTCAGGTTGAAGCCTACCATAGCATAGTGAATCCAAGCCGACCTCAGGTTTAAGCCTACCTTAGCGTAGTGAACGCAAGCCGACTCTAAGTTGAAGCCTACCGTAGCATAGCGAACTCAAGCCGACTCTAAGTCGAAACCTACCTTAGCGTAATGAACTCAATCCAACCTCAAGTCGAAGCCTACCTTAGAGTAGTGAATCCAAGTCAACCTCAGGTCGAAGCCTACCTTAGCGTAGTGAATCCAAGTCGACCTCAGGTCGAAGCCTACCTTAGCGTAGTGAACTCAAGCCAACCCTAAGTTGAAGCTTACCTTAGCATAGTGAACTCAAGTCGACTCTAAGTCGAAGCCTACCTTATCGTAGTGAACTCAAGCTGACCTCAGGTCGAAGCTTACCTTAGCATAGTGAATCCAAGCCGACCTCAAGTCGAAGCCTACCTTAGCGTAGTGAACTCAAGCCGACACTAAGTTGAAGCCTACCTTAGCGTAGTGTGTCAGTCATTGACATTAGTTGCACCTTTATTGGAGGCACCTCTATTTTGTTTTTTGCTTATTGTGCTGCCACCGTGTTCCTTCCCAACGTGGTAAGCAACATCATCACTTAACAAATCAAGTTAATTAATAGCGAAGACCGCAAACAAAAATTTTAGGAGGAGCTCAGATGTGGCAAATTATTTTTGAGAAACTTAAAAAGAAATCGAAAACTTTATTTTATCCTAAAGTATACGATAGGTAATGTGCTAAAGATTGGTTTTGTTATTAGGATACAAAACTAACATTGTAGCTTTACTCATTTTGATGATACCATTCCTTATGCTTAAGATCTAGTTTTCTTTTTTTTAATGAATTAATTTATCTTATAAAACAAAACCTGGTCAAATATACTAACGCTTCAATCCCTTTAATTTTATACACCTCACATTTTATACACCTCACAAGGGCTTAAGATTGGTACTATTAAGATTGTTTAGTGATTAAGAGTCCTATCTTAGTTAAGATTCGAATTATGGGCCTAGAATAGGAAAAATATAAATTTGTGCGAAAACGAGGATTTAAACTAATAAAAATGTTGGACTTGTTTTGCAAGCCTGAAAGTCAAGAGTATCTCGATCCAAAAGGAACACCTTGACCTAGAAGAAGCGGTCCCGGCCAGACCAGTCGGCCAGGACCAACATCAGCGGCGACAAACACTCCAACATACAAGGAAACATCAATTTTGAATGATTAGATTTATCAGCTAGAAATATGCTAGAATCAAGGAATCATTCATTTTGAATGATTAGATTTATCAACTAGAAATATACTAGAATCAAGGAATCATCAATTTTGAATGATTAGATTTATCAGCTAGAAATCTGCTAGAATCAAGGAATCATCAATTTTGAATGATTAGATTTATCAGCTAGAAATCTGCTAGAATTATGGAATCATCAATTTTGTATGATTAGATTTATCAGCTAGAAATCTACTAGGATCAAGGAATCAACAATTTTGAATGATTAGATTTATCAGCTAGAAATCTGCTAGAATTATAGAATCATCAATTTTGTATGATTAGACTTATCAGCTAGAACTCTACTAAGATCAAGGAATCATCGATTTTGTAGGATTATATTTAGATTTATCCACAGCTACCCTACATGTTTATAAAGGCATGTAAGGCACAAGTTTAGGGTGTGGAGTTTCAGTAGAGTTTAGACATAGCACCATCAACAATTACAATGCGTCCTAGCTAGCACAGTGGTACACGAAGCTTCAATAAGGTGTTTCTCTCAATCGAGGAGGTGCAGGTCAAGAACTGGGAGGCCGAAGGTTGTTAGAGGGGACCACTTGGCTAGCCAACGCACTTTGGTGGACCCAATCCTCAGCATCTCGACTATCATTGGTGAACCATTGCCATCCTTCCAAGGCGACTGTCGTGGAAGGTAGATTGTCTAAAATCTTGAATTCTCACCTTGTACTCAATGCTATTTTCAATAATACAACTAGTTTGCAATTCTGTCTTTTGATTATAATTCATGCACTTTAATCTGTTATTCCTTTGTCACGATTGCACATTGTGAGGAGTGGATCACGTTAAACTAGGATCGATTGGAATTGGTTTAATAACTTTGTCAAGTAAGAGAACCTAAAATCAACCAAGTACATACTCCATGCCAACTGATGAGGTAGAGATTGTGTAAGTCCTCGGTATGGAAAAGGACAAACGTTCAACAATTGTCGTAAGAGTTGGAGGTTGATTCGGAGTATAATCTCAGGTAAGGAATTAAACACCTACCGTGTGTTGAATTTTGATTTGGTACAATAGTTAGCTAGCATAGTTTAGTTTACTTTTAGTCCTTAGTTATTTCTCTACACTCAACACAAAACCCCCTTTATTTACTGCATTCTAGTTTGAAACCAAGTCATTCTGACTCTGTTGCGTCCGAGTCTACGCTTAACCGAGATCGTGTCGGATCAGTCTTTGCCGAGAGCGAGTTGGCAATCTACACTTGATATTTTCTGCATTAACTCTGATTTTCACATTTAACCATATTAGAACACATTGTGTCTTTGAGAGAATTCGACCTAGGGTTAGCTATACTATAGTTAGCTTTAGTTTATTTAATAAACGGAACACGATTAAAAACGAGTTATCACTCAGATGTGGCAAATTATTGTGGGACCCCAAAACTATCCAACCAGGAGAGGTACATACCCGGCAAAAAGAAAATGGTGAGGATGAACCTCCACGTCCCAAATAAGAATAACACAGGAGACTCAAGATTGACCTGCTGGAGTTAGCACTAGACTTCCCAAAGACCAACCCAAGCTGGATCCAAGAGTTTACCTCAACGCAGACAGGACTTGCCATCTCAGTAGAAAGAATGTTGCCCTACCATGCTCAAAACATCCAGACTGTGAATCTCCACAATGAAGTAGAGCTGCTGATCGAGCCACGTCAGAATAGCTAGTTTCAACAAACTAAAAATCCTCACCAATCACGGCACATAAGAGTGCTAGGTCAGCCACTACCCACGAAATATGTCGCGAATCTCGAGAGGTCGTGCCACGACTGGGCGTAGGTCCCCACGAGGATCAACTTAGGGATCGCTCGTAATAACAGATTGAATCAGGTAGTCGGGGAGGTGCCAGATGGCAGGATTAGGGGCACCCCCAACGCTTCCCCAAGGGCTATGAAAGGCCTCGCTGCGAAGAATTCGGGGCCAAGAATCATGGAGCATTAAAGGAAATCACTGGGGAAACGTTGTTGGGATAATTCGAGAGACACTTGGGTAAGTTCCTAGCTACTCGTGGCAATCTTCTCCCTAGATACCAGGTAAGGTTCTTGGCCGAATCTTGTTCATCATTCGGTGAGCAATTATTCATTTCATAAACAGTGTGCATTACACTTCAGATGGTCGACGAGCCATTATTCATTTCGTAAAAAGTGTGCATTACACTTCAAATAGCCAGCGAGCCATTATTCATTCCATAAACAGCGTGCATTGCACTTCAGATGGCCGGTGAGCCATTATTCACTTCATAGACAGTGGGTATTACACCTCTAGTAGTTGGTATACTGCCTACTAGTCGTATAGCTTGTTCGTAGGGTGGCCTATAGCCAATCCTTGAATCCAGGCATTCGAAGATCGGGCATTTCATACATTCGAGTCAACCCGCATGTGTCTGAGTCATTCTAGCTCACTCACACACACCTAGAGGATGCCCAAGGGATGGTCCGACTTCAGGTCCTTAGTCACCGGGTTGAATACCTAGGGACTCAGATTCTACCACCTCGGGAACGCCCAAGCGAAAGACCCCTCCTACTAATGGCAATAAACAATTGATTTCCTAAGGAAAGACACCTAATAGAAAGTCTAGCCTTGCATATACTCACAGAACTACGTTAACTTTGATTCCTCCTGGCTAGGAGAGGTACGTAGGAGCGAGAGGCACACTCTCGTCAAGTTCAAAATCATCCATATCTCATCTCATATGCCTCTGATCCGGTCAAGCTATAGGAAGTGAAAGTTGTGCTAATATATGCAAGTCATAGGATAACTGCCAGGTGGTAGGCGGATGAGATGGCGTGCCACTCTCATGCGTAACCGACCCCTTATATGGATCTCTGATTCGTTTACTTGCCTTATCCTACTTAGATTCCAATGTAGCATTAAACATTGGTGGCAACTCCAGTTCGAGTTAGTACAGGTTTAGTCGATCCCTCGGATTGATTGAATTGGTACCGACTTGATGCTGAGTCAGTAAGCGAATTTGGTCTCCGACCTATCTCTTTAAAATAATAGTTTCAAAAAAGAACAAAACACCTCCCGACGCAATCCAGGTCACGTCAATTATTTTTTGAGAAACTAAAAAGAAATCGAAAACTTTATTTTATCCTAGAGTATACGATAGGTAATATGCTGAAGGTTGGTTTTGTTATTAGGATACAGAACTAACATTGTAGCTTTACTCATTTTGATGCTACCATTTCTTATGCTTAAGATCTAGTTTTCTTTTTTTTTAATGAATTAATTTTGGCTTATAAAACAAAACCTGGTCAAATATACTAACGCTTCAATCCCTTTAATTTTCTTTTTCTTTCTACTTGATGGATACATATTAACTCTCTCTTTAACCATATTTCAAAGCTAGTTGCTTTCTTTAACATATTAACAATTTTTTTTTGTTGTTTCTTGAAATAAGATGCTTTGCGTTTTTCTTTACTAAATAAATAGTTTGGCTTCTTGAAAGAATATATTTTTACAAGAAAATAGATTAGATACATATACCCTAAAATTATTTTATATTATTATTCAGTTATATATTATTATGTACGGTAAATTTATTAATGTATACAATAATTATATTAAAAATTATATCAATAATAATATATAATTGCAAGACAACGGATTATGATTAAAAAATAAAATAAAATAATTTAATATTATTAATGCATTTGAATTACTCTCTTAAAATTTATTCCTTTCTTGGTGAATTTCCTCATACATGGTGCGGTGCTTGCAATTGCTGCAATTCTAGAGTAGGAGCCTTGCTTTGTATATTAATGTGGTGAGGAACCATATGCTTGTTCTCTAATATTATATCGTGGATGCTTCTTCTTTTACTCTCTTTGTTTGAAACTTTCTTGTGAAAGAAATACTTTTGTGCATGACTCGCTACTTGAATATGAGTTCTTGACTTGACACAACATTTTGAAATTCTTTTCCAATCTCCTTTGCCATATTTTTTGAGTCCAATAAGAAATAACCTAACACAAAAAACAAAAGAGTGGTGAGAAGTTTAAATATTAACAAAAAAAACAAATGAAAAATTGAAAGAGTCATCTCAAAACAATGTAAGCGTAGGGTAGACTATTGTTTGCCTATATTTTGTACCTCCCCTTCTCTCTTTTTTTTCAAACTGAAGCATATGTTTGGTATGCAAGAAACATAAAAGGAAAGATTGCAGGACGGAAAAGAGCATAAAGATGAGAAGCATGGCCAATCTATCTATTTATCTATATACACACGATCTTTTATAACATTTAAAAATATTAAAAAAATATAAAAAAGTTACCTATTAGTTTTTGTAACATTTTAATAAATATTGTATCTGAGTTATGTCATAAATTATTATTAGCAATGTTTAAATGTTACTAAAGATAAAAAAAAATATTACTAAAATAAATATAAGTATATTTAAAAAATGTTACTAAAAATAATAAATGTAATAATGAATAAAGCTTATTTTTTTTAATAACAAAAATATTATTATATATCTCATAATTAATTTTTTATTTAATATATTTATATCATTTTATATACATTTATTTTCATTCATTCTTCTTTCTTTTATACCAAACAATCTAAAAATTACCTCATCTTCTATTCATTTTTCACTCCTCTTTTGTCCTTCTCCTTTCTTTCCTTTCTTTTTTTTTTCCTTTCTAAATCAAACCCACCCAAAGTCTATTTAATAAGAAAATACTGAAAAAGCTATGCAATTTTATTCCGTTGTAGTGCATTTTTATTTCAATCCCATGAAAGAAAATTTATCAATTAATTAATAGCTTAAATATGTTTGTAATTTTTATAAAATGAATAGATTTGATTTTAGTCAATGTAAAAAAAATTCTTTTATTTTCATTCCTCTAAAATTTATCATCATTATTTTTTGTTCTTGTACAAATGAATTAATTTTGAATTTGATCCCAATAAAAAAAAATTAATTTGTATTCTTTTAAAATTGGAAATCATTCTTTTTTGTATTTAACGTTCATTTTAGAGTAGATAATTAAAATTTATTTTAGAAAACATTTATAATTTTGACATGGTGACATAAAATGTCACTTAAAATTATCACTTGATCAATCTTTCGTTATAAATGATTAACTATGTGACATAATAGTATGACAAAAAAAAAATAGTGATTTTACGTTTTTAAACGATAAAAAAGTCCAAAAAAATATTAACTAGGCCAAAAAAATGTTTTTCATTTTACATGAACCGAAAATATATTTAACCCTCAATTGAAACTGTTCACAAGAAAAAAAAAATCAAGTCATAGAAATGATATCGAATAGAAAATCAAAATAAAAAATTGGATCAAGTCCTCTATTTTATATCAACAAATAATGAATTTATTTGCACTTTTAGTTCTTTTACTATCAGTATTTTGTAAATTTGTTCTCCTCATTTTCTTTTTACACATTTGATCATTCCATTATTTTAATTATTCTCTATCAATTTGTCATCATACTGTATTGCAATGCTATGTCAGTACAATTATACGGAAGGTGACACTATTGAGCTATCATCTCATGCATTAGTGTTAAGTATTATATATCAAAGATACCAGACGAGTGAGACCAAGTTCACACAAAAAAAAGACCAAATTCATAAAATTAGGATTATAAATAAGACTAATAGTAGAATTAAGTTTAAATTGTATATACAAAGAAAGTATAAAAGGATTGATATATACCTGTGTTCTTCTTCAGTCCACGGCTTCCAGGATGCCCCACTTTTTGTCCTAACAGACTTTGGTGAATTAGGGTTCTCCACCGCTGAGTCATCCGAGTCACTTGGCAACTTGAACCGAGTCGACTCAGTGCGGATCGTGTTGCAAAACAGTGCCTGGTGATAGCGTTCCATGATCTCGTCGGCGACTTTCTCCCACTGCCCCTCCCCCTCCTCCTCCGGGAACATTGGAAACTCCCTATTCTCTGACCGAGTCCACTCACTGGAAGATAACTGAGTCAGTGACCGAGTCCACGTATGCGGATTTCTACACATTCTTTTTCTTTCACTATTGATATTTGAAATATAAACTCTCGCTCACTACCCTTTCCGACAAAAACGATAATAAGCTCATGGGTATATATATATAAAATATAGTTTAAATAATTTTTATATTAAATTAAGAATTTAATGATGATATTATGTAGTTTTATATTGTTATTTAATCATACATTACAAATGATATAATTTTAAAATAATTATTTTAAAAGTCAATAAACTATTTTATATTGTTTAGTTTATAGTTTTTTTCTTAAATTAATATAATAAAATTTTTAATTTTATAATTAACATTTTAAAATTCATTTCAACAATAATGTTTAATTGGTTCATATTAAATTTTTTTAGATTGACATTTCATAAAAATTAAATACATATATACATGTGCCAAGGGAATGGATATGCTTTCAGTTACCATTTACAAATTTGTATTTCATTTAACCTAGCTTTCTGATCAAGTAAACATTAAATTTTATTTAAGTAATTAATAAGGTGGTTTCTCTTTCAAAATTTAAATACTTTATTTATATAAACCAAATATGGATAAATATTAATTTCATTATTTCACTACATTTCAAACATTAAATGGAGGGTGGGGTTATTTGGCATAAAACATTATTTTATAAAAAGAAATTGTTTTTAACATGTATAAAATATATTTCCTGTACTCTTTATTAACAACATATATTCATAATTTCTTAAATTATCCTCATGTAAAACTACAAAAACTTACATAATTAATAGATAATTGGGCCTTTTTTTTTAGTTTTGAATAAGTATCAGCTTAGGCGTCTTAGTATTCTTGATAAAAAAAAAAAAAAAAAAAACTCGATATATTGAATAAGTATCCACATGTTCAAAAGACAAATTATTGTTTTGTTAAACTATATCTATTAAATTAATGTATTTAATTTTAATATAAAGAATTTTTATTTTATAAACAATTCCCACTATTTTTAATTATAACCATCAGTACTAATACAATAATAATAATTTACTACATATTAATGTATATTATTATTTTCCTGTATATATATATATATATGATCGATCAATACATGTAATAAATATTAATTTTATGAGTTAACAATAATTAATGAATATATATTTTTATTTAATCATTTTACAGATTTAAAAGAATGATTAAAACATCACAAAATTTAGAAATAATATAAAATCATAATTACTTATATCTTATTAGGATTCATTGGTTACGATAAGATATAATATGATATAATATAATAGAATAACAAGAATAATATAGGATCAAAAATAAGTTCTTATATTATGTAATTTTAATGTGCACTAAATACTATATATGCCACATGATTTCAATGTTGAACATTAAATACTATATATGCTATCCTATTTTATGTTTAAGGTAAATTAGATAGTTTCAGAATATGTGAATGTGTGATAATATATATTACCATTTTCTCATAATTGTATAATATTTTTAAATTCATATTTTAATATATTTTAACTTTTAAATCATTATTTTCTTTTAGGAATTATAATAATTATATAAAAATTATCTTTTATATCCCTTCTTGAATTTTATGTATTATTTAATTTTCTAAATTATTAAAAACATATCAAATTTTTACCTAAATAAACAATGGAACAATTAACATTAAGTATTTTAATAAATTATAATATTATTATAACATGTCTTAAATAATTGATATATTTTTTTATCACAATATAATATTTATAAATTTTATTATATTTAATATTATTTTTACAAAGTTTTATAAAATATATCTGAATAATATTTATTTAATTTTTATTTTAAATAATAATATATGTCACAATTAACATTAATTATTTTTTATGTTCCACTAGATTGTATATTGTAAAACAAGAATAATTTGATATACAAGGGTAATTGAAAGGATACTGTGGCTATTGTACAAAGAGTACAAACTAGAGCGCTCTCTGTAATCACATGTGAATTTTTTGACAAATGATATTGTATCTCATCTCATTGACATAACTATTAGATGACTCTCCTATACTATCATTTGTCAATGTTAATTCAGATAAGACAGTAAACACAACTAATGGAGAAGCTATATGTGGAAGATTGATTTGTGATTATAGTTTCATGTATGTCATGGGAGGATATTCAGCTCATATTGGCTCTTACTCCCTATACTTTAGCTAAACTATGGTACATTAAGAAAAGATTAGCACTTGTTTGTGCTAGAAGGCTTACCAATATTTGTGTTGGATCGAACTCCCAAACAACTCTCAATTTGATTACATGTGAATGTACTTCGAATCATCTTAAGTATAACTTAATATTTGATATTAAACAACTTGTTCGTTCAAGATTTACAGTGCTCTTCTCTCATATCTATGTAAGATAATCATGTGGTGAATCCCCTAGCCAAATGCATTCTCAAACAATTGGGTGTGTGTTGGGGGATGCGTGTGTGCGTGGGGTGTGTGTGCGTGCTTAAAATATCTTTTGTATGTTTATAATAACTTTCAGGTTTAAATTTAAAATATATTGTTAATTATTAATTAAAATATTAAAAATATGTAAATATTATTCAAATATATTTTTCAAATATGGAAAAAAATATACCTATAAATTATTTAAGATACTTTATAGTAACATTACAATTTATTATAAAATATTTAATGTTAATTTTTTATGGGAAAAGAAAAAAGCAAAAGTCCCAAAATCAATAATTTCTAAAGATAAGTTACACCAGCTAAGTCATCCAATAACAAAAGCAATAGAAAATTAAGTGGAAAATATAAAAAAAAAAACACCCACCTACCCACACACACGTAACAAAAGCAATAGAAAATTAAGTGGAAAATATAAAAAAAAAAACATGCACCCACGCACACGCACACACAAACCTACGCACACACACCCACGCATACACCCACGGACACCCACACGCTCACACACACACGCTCACACACACGCACACCCACGCACACACGCGCACACACACACACACACCCACGCACACATCCACGCACACACACGCACACGCACACCCACACCCACACCCACACACACACACACACACACCCTCACACACACGCACACCCACACACACGCATACCCACCCACACACACACCCACACCCACACCCACACCCACACACACACACCTACACCAACACACACACACACTCACACACACACGCACGCATGCATGCACGCACGCACACCCACGCACACGCACACGCACGCATGCATGTACGCACCCACACACACACCCCACACACACATACGCATGCATGCGCGCACACACCCCACACACACACAACCGCTTTTGCCATTGAAAACATTTTGGTTGCCGAAATTAGTTAGCAACTACTTTAGCGATCGCTTTTAGTGGTTGCCAAATATTTCGGTCGCTAATTCCATCGTTAAAAAAAGACATGTATTAAATGTTGCAATTGATTATTGGTTGATTTAGCAATCGAATTATATTAGTCACTACAGTTTGGCTATGTTTAATAAACAGCGACCAAAAGATGTTCTGTAACTAAGTAATATGAAGATAGTATAATTAGCGACCGATTATAACCCGTCACTAGACCTAAGTTAGCTACAAAAAATTGCGGTCGCTAAAAAGATATAAATACTAGACAATTTACTGACCAAATTGAAAATTCGTCGCTGAACGTGAAGCTTTAATTTGTAGTATAAAATAGCGACCAAAATTTTCAGTTGCTAAATGCTTACAAAAATTAAATACAAATAAATATAATTAACATGTATAAATTAATTAATGAAAAGAAATTATAATTTACAAATTTATATTATTTAATAATTTGTTTTAAAATTTTAAAAATAAAAATTATTTAATACAAATATCAAATTAGTTGATTTATATTTAATTAATTTCGAAGAATAATTAATATGACCATTTAAGTTAATATATATAGGTTATGTAATGGACATGATAAATTATTATTTTGATAACTATAAATTTTTGTGTAAAAATTATAAATAAATAATTATATTATAATTGAAATTGTTAATAATATAGTATTTTAAGATAGTGGTAAGACTAAGGTAAAGACCTAAAAAGCTATTACACTGAAGGATCATCCAATAACACTAGTTTAAGAATTTAGAAAATTAGGTCAACGAAATCTATGAATCTACATTGAAAGAAGAAATGAAATATTTAGTGACTAATTAATAGGAATTAGATAAGTAAGACATTTCTCAAATTGATTTTTGCATTTCATTACACTAAAAAAATGATTAAGACAATTATAATAAAACGTTATATAGGTATGCAGTAATCATGTTTAACCATCGTAATGTAATCCTAAACTAACCTAAGAACCCTAAGAGAGTAGGTCCAAAATTTACACAAAAACACAACTGTATAAGCCTAGCAAAAGGTGATAGTAATTAGTTTTGGCTTCTATGGCCCTAAAAGTACATGGTTTGGCCCTAAAAGTACATGGTTTAGTTTCCTATTCCAAGTGTAGGTCCAACAACGTTTATTACATACAAATACCACTTATAAATAATGGTTTAAAGCTTAAAAACAAGTACAAAAAGAGTCATGATACAATACAACCCTAGCAAAGTCCTATTGATCACTATTGCATGTGTTCTAAAGTTGTAAAAATTAGAGGTTTTTCAAAACTTGGTAGTGCTAGTTAACATAGGGTGCTTGAGTGTAAACACAACCCTAAACACCTAAGAGATTGAGAGTGCATACCTTGCGAGAGCTCTGTCATTTTGTGGTTGCTCTTTAAATTTTTTTTCTTTGCTTGTTCACTTTAGATGTTGTAAAAGTAACTTTAATAGAGTGTTTGAATATCATGATTCTAGGGTGAATATATACTTAGTCTATTTATCAACTTGACAATTTCATTTGAAAATGCATCTTATTCTCACAATCTGTTGTTTTTCTTCCTTGATAATTTTTTCTGATTTTGCCCAGGAGTGCAAAAGTGTAAGTGTAGGGTTTGATAATTCATATTTTAGACACCTAACAAGGTCTTAAGATGGGTATAATTGACTCTATTTTGTAGCTAAGAATCGCATATTAGTTGAGATTCAGATTATTAGGGTAAAAACAGGGAAAATACAAATCTATGCAAATTTGAAGATTTTAGCTACAAAAAGATTAACTCATTTGTGCAGGTTGAAACTAGAGTCACGGACCATCATAGCCGAGACCGAAGGCGTCCCAGCCAGCTGAAGTTGTCCTGGCCAGACGACTCCGACTCTAGTAGCCAACTTCGTCTCCAATAGTTGAGTCCACTCCACGTGCTGACTATGACTCCAATAGCCGACTCCATCTCCAATAGTCGACTTCGACACTACATGCCGACTCTGTCTCCGCATGCCGACTCCATCTCCGCATGCCAACTCTATCTATCTCCACATGCTAACTCCATCTTTGCCTATTGAGTTCGCCCCATCTATCCAGATTCATCTCGGTAGCAAGACCAACTCCGCTCCAGCAAATTCGACACGTGGTCATTGAGGAAACAGTTAGTTAGTTAAGTATGTTATTTCTGTTAGTTTGTTATTTATGTTAGTCAGTTAGTTAGTTTATGGTTAGTTAGTTAAGACAAACATGTATATAAGGAGATGCGTAGCTCATTCATTGGTTCCATTTCTACTTCCTTCATCACCTCCATTGCTCCCTTATTCATACACTCTCATATACACTCTCACTTCCATTTACCAATGAATTTTTGATCGCTAAATTGATTGCTAATTTTCTCTAAAGTTCTGAAAGAATAAGTTACCAACAAAAGCGTAATTTGAATATTAATCACTGTATAAAATTCAACAGCATTAATATAATTTGTTGACTGAAAGTTAAATAGGTCAAGACATAAGCTTCTTATATTAATAATAAAAGAACTCTCCTTTGAAGATCATTAAGCATGCAACAAATTTGAACCATATTTTTCGAGGTATATACATCTAGAAATAGAAAAATATGACATCAAGAATTGAAAAGAAAAAACATCATAAGTAATAACACATTCATTAGTTTTTACGGTCCTAAGCCATCAACACTTGAAACATTAACTAAGTTCTAAGTTGATCACACATGCAATCAAAATGTCAGAAAGGACAAAATCAGCTACAGATAGCCTCATACCATAGGAAACAATTTGTGTTCCACGAGTAACAAGCAATGCTCTCAACACACTTGAAGTGTATCCTTCAAATGTCTTCAAACAAGAGTCATCCAATATAACCCATATTCTTATTGTCTTATCACCAAATGTTGTTACTACACACTGATCAACCGAAGAAAATTCTATGGACTAAATTCCCCTTTTATGCCCTTTAAATACAACTACTGATACTAGATCAGAAAGTCTCTAAACAAAAGCAGTATGATCTTGATGGGAAACAAGTAAAACATAGTAATAAAGAAAACAATAGTGGAAACACTATAATTTTCCAAAAGGTAAAAGAAGAGTAAAGGAAGGTGACGCAACCTAAATCGCGCTGACAGCGATTTAAATGGAAAGAAGGGCTTTTGAAAATTAATGGCCGAGATATGGAGTGGAAATTGCCGGAGAGTCGAATCTGAGCCCCCGATCCAACGAGACGAGTCGGTACCGCCTTAGCCAATCCGGAGGATTGACTATATCTGAACTGACTTGGTTATAGAGTCGCCACCAACATATAATAGTACGCCGGGAACCGAGATGGATAGGGCAGGTGTACGAATAGAGATCTGGGAAAGGGGTCGGTTACGCATGGGAATGACGTATCATCCCATCTGCCCTACAATATGGTAGTTACCCTACGACTTGCATCAGCTAGCATAACCTTCCTTATTTCCATTTTTATGTGGTTCAAAGCATGATAAAGTGGGAATGTTAAGAATGCAGAACTTGAAGAGAGGGTGTCTCTCTCCTACATACCCCTCCTAGTCGGGAGGGATCAAAGTTCAAGTAGTTCTTGAAGTGAGATGAGTATAGAGTCGAACTTTCCCTTAGGCGTCCTCCTCTTGGGCAAAAATGTGTTATTAGACTCGATATAGATGGACTTTTCCTTAGGCGTCCAACTCGAGCGGATTTGGGATTTGACGTGGGGGCTATCCACTAGGCGTCCACCATGGTATAATGTTGTGTTCGTAAGTGAGCTAGGATAACTCAGAAATATGATCAGTGACTCGAACACGGGTGAGGAGGGTCATGATATAAAGGATCGAAACCAATTTGGTCTTGCTCGCGGCTAGCTATGTGCCTGCCATTATTTTCTGTGACTGGTCTGATACTAAGATGGCTCGCCTACCAACTGAAGTGTAACGAGTTCTGGGTGGCAATGCTAGACTCTAGGGAACTGAGACGACTTGTTTGCCATCTGAAGTGTAATGGGCTTTAAGGGGGGGGGGGCAGACGCTTCCTAAGGAGTGTGAATATGGTTTGGCCGAGAAGCTTACCTGCTAACTAGAGGGGTGATGGGTGTCTGTACTCGTAGTCAGAAATCCGTTTGGGATGCCTTTGAGTCGCTTCGTGCAAGGATTGTCCAAAAATATCGCTCAGGGTGCTGTGTTTCTCAATTCTCGACCCCTAGTTTTTCGCTTTGGGGCTTTTATAGCCTTTAGGAAGGGTGACGACGCGTCTAATTTCAACACATGGTATTACCCTGGCCCAACGATTCGATCCTTGGCCTTGGTAATCCCCAGGCTGATACTCGTCATACATTGCACCCAATCATGGCACGTTATGCCTTAGAATCGCGGCATATCTCGTAAATAGTGGCCATCTTGGCATATTTGCCTACTGTGAGTGGCGAGGATTTTTATTCTGTCAGGGACAGTGGGTCCCTTGTCCCCTCGAAATGGTCTCATCAAAGGTTTTGCTCCCTTGGAAAATCTCACGGTTCAGGATTTTTGGAGTATGGTGTCATGGCATCTTTTCTGCTGAGGTGGCTGGCTCTGTCGGCACTGAGTTGGCGACTCCACACTCCGTTCGCTGGACCTTGCGAGGCTGCTAGTATCAACCCAATCAAGTGACATTCGGGCTCCTCCTTTTCTCTAAGTGGACTGGATACAAATTTGTTCTTCTTGCCTTGGGTCCAGCCAGGCCCATTCTTGCCCTTTCTGCCGGATTGCTTCCTTTGGGCCAAAAAATATTGAGATCCTACAGAAGGAAGCCAGTGTATGTAGCTAAGAAACAAACAACTAAGGTGGCAGTCCTTTTCTGCAAATAATTAGATTACTTGATTTAAAAGCATAAAGAAAGCTTCAATATAATTACCAACCCGAGAACCATTACATACTAAACTATCATTTGGAGCAACAACTACAAAATTGATATCTTTATCATGAGCTGCAACAATAACTTTTGCTTTTATGTTAATTGACACTGTCATATCATCTAAGAGACCATCCATACTCCACACCTTATGATAGAAACCCAACCGACAAAGATAAATATAATTTGTGTGACACTGGAGGTCCCATGACTAGGTCCAAAACCAAAATAATGAAGCAATTTGTGGCCAACTTGAGTTCGAGAATTAAGGAAAATATAGAGCCAAGAGAGTCAGAAGTTGCACCAAAATGGGTCACTTTATTGCAAGTTGATGAAGAATGAAGCCCATCTTGAAAAACACAAATAAAACCCAAAGTCATTATCATGTAACTTGGGCTAAGTAATTAGTTAGAGATTTTTTATTTTAGATAGAGATTTTTTATAGAGATTTTTTATAGAGATTTTTTATAGAGATTTTTTATTGAGATTTTAGATTGAGATTTTTTATTTTTGATAGAGATTTTGATTGAGATTTTAGATAGAGATTTTTTGATTGGTTAAGACTTTAAGCTCTTGTAATCAATCAGAATTCAGAATTTGGAATTTAATAAAATTTGTGTTTTCACTTTGTGAGCACTTTTCCTTTGTTCTTAGGATTAAGAACTTCTTTTTTTTATAGTGTTGGTTCTACCGACAGGTCGCGGTTAGGATCACGCTTTCCCTTGATAACTTTGGTTCTACCGGCAGGTTGTGGTTAGTGTCAAGTTCCTTTTTACCACATCATGCTTGATAATTTTGGTTCTACCGACAGGTCGTGGTTAGGGTCAAGTTCCTTTTCACCACGTCACGCTTTCACCTATTTTCAAGATGATCCTTTTTTTGATCCAGTAAGACCATATCTTTTGGTAACAGAGCTTCGACTCTTGAAACCAGATGTTCTCTTCCTTTGCATTTCTATTTTTTTTTTTTGTCAACTTTCCAAAAAAAATGTACCAAAAAAAACAAATCATACCAAAAAACAAGAATCATACCAAAAAAAAAATCGTACCAAAAAAAAGGAAACAAAAAGAAGGTTTTCTTGCTTCTTGCTCATTCTTACTCTTTAAAGTTATTAGATCACCCATATCCTTATTGTTTCTGCTACTTAGCCTCATTCTTAAAAGTTCTTACTTAAGAACTCATAAGGAAAAGTTGAGTGGTAAAAGACGAGAGTAGAAAATAAAAGCCAAATTGAGTGATACACGAGTGACTACACATAATTTGAGTGTAAACATGTGAGAGGGTGTTTGTGTGAGGATCTCTTTTCTTTCTAAAGAAGAAGGCAAACGGGATGTTGATCTCAAGTTAGTCATCAAGGCTTTTCAAGAACAATTCAAAGCTCTAAATGTCAAGTTGGATGATTTACAACCTATACCCAAGTATAAGAGCCCTACTAGTCGACATAATGATGATGATGATGAAGAAGAAGAAGATTCTTGTTCGGCATCCAAGTCGATTTCTAATGTGTTTAACATGTTTAGCAATCCTTTATATGAACATGAAGAAGAGGAGTATTCAAATGGACGACATAATTTAAAAGAAAGGAGAACAGGTGAACCAAGACGTGACAATTACTCGGGTAATATTAAGATGTCAATCCCTGCATTCCAAGGAAAGAATGATCGTGAAGTATACTTGGTGTGGGAGAGAAAAGTTGAACATGTGTTTGATTGTCACAACTACTCGGAGGAGAAAAAGGTAAAATTAGCAGTTATTAAATTTATTGACTATGCTAGTATTTGGTACGATCAATTTGTGATTAACAAACATAGAAATGGAGAAAGGCCCATTTGTACGTGGGAAGATATGAAGTCTATCATGAGAAGAAGATTTGTATCAAACCATTACCATAGGGACTTGCGCAGAAAATTGCAATGCTTAACACAAGATTCTATGAGTGTGTAGAATTACTATGAGGAGATGAAAATAGTCATGACTAGAGCCAATGTGAACGAAGATCGTGAGGTAACATTGGAGGCTTAAAGAAGGAGATAGTTGATGTGGTGAAGTTGCAGCATTATATGGAGATAGAGGATTTGCTGCACAAAGCAATTCAAGTGGAGAGGCAATTGAAGTCTAAACGCTCTTCCAAATTTGCTTCATCTTCTAGCTCTTCATGGAGATCAAGTTGGAATAACAGTACAGCTGTTACAAATTGTAAAGAAGATGTGGTTGTCAAATATTCAAATGCTCCTTCTAAAGATAAAATTGACACTAATACATCCTATAAATCGCATGATATCAAGTGTTTCAGATGTCAAGGAGTTGGGCATATTGCTTCTCAATGTCGAAATAAAAGGGCAATGGTTATGTTGGATATTGGAGAAATAGAAAGTTCAAATGATGATGAAATACCACAATTGGAGGATTCTAGTGACGTGGAAGTTGTTGAACCTGTAAATGGAGTTGTAATTGATACTAGGTGTGCTCTTAGCATACAGCCTAAGGAACATGGTGATGCGAAGCAACATGAACATAATTTTCATCCTAGGTGCCACATAAAAGACAAGGCATGTAGCATGATTATTGACAATGGAAGTTGCACCAATGTGGCTAGTACTATCATAGTGGAGAAAATAAATTTGCAAACTGCCAAACACACTAGACCTTATAAGTTACAATGGCGTAGTAATATTGGAGAAGTAAAGGTTGATAAGCAAGTTGCAATGCCTTTTGCTATTAATTACAAAGATGAAGTACTGTGTGATGTGGTTCTTATGGAGGCAGAGCATATACTTTTGGGCCACCACTACTAGAAATATGCTATTTATCTGCGAATTATCCTACAAAAAATAATTTGCAGAAATTTTTTGTGAATTTTGCTGTGGAATATAATTTGTAAGAAATTCCTACGAATTTTGCTACCAAAATATATACGTATAAACTTCTTGCAAATTTTGTTACCACTTCAATAATCGTAGGAAATTTATTTTGCTGTGCAATATAATTTGTAAGAAATTCCTATGAATTTTGTTACCAAAATTTATTAAATTGAATATATTATAAAATTCTTTCAATAATCTCTATTCATAAATAAAATATATTTAACTATAGTAAAAAATATTCTTAATGTAAATAAAAAAATAACGAAAGGAAAAACAAAAAATAAGAATATTTTAGGAACTTTTTAAATATATATATATTTGTTAATAAATAAATAAATAAAACCTGGACCTTTAAGGCCTTCCTAATGATGTTACGGGCTGGTAAAAATAAATAATTTTTCGACCCACTGGTTGTTACGAGCCCAACCACCAAGAGCATTTTCCTAATCTCCTCCTACCTTCGTAACTTAAATATACCGCTCTCCCACTCTCCTCCTACCTTCGTAACTTAAATATACCGCTCTCCCACTCTCATTCCATCATCACCGTCTTCCTTCTCTCATCTCCTCCTACCTCTCCCACTCTCTCTTTCATCTTTCTCATTCCATGGTCACCATCTTCAACATTCTATTTCTCATTTTTTCCGATTACTTTTTATTTTCAGATTCAAACAATAGTAAACATTTTCTGCAAGCAAACCAAAGCAGAGCAACTTTTCCCAAGCAAGAATTCTCTCTGCTACTACTATGGACTTGTGTTTTCAGAATACTTAATATCATAACCTAGCACTAACTGTGTGCTCTTTAATTTGATTCTTCGTATCATCTTATCTTATCTGTCTCTTTAATCGATCTTTTCATGTTCGATTATTATTTTGTGGGATCATATTCTCTTATGTTTATACTTTCTATTCGGGTTTGAGAGTGTTTCACTGTACTCTGATCAGAATAGTTCGTGTTTTCACCCAATCATTATTCCCTTATTGGTTTTTATTGTATTTGGATTGCTTAGTTTAATATATCATTTATTCCTATTATTTTTTACAACTTTAATTTAAATTTTTCTAGTTTATGATACCTGATTTTTGTATATGTTGAAGGAAAGTGGTGCTAGGCAACTAGTTTACACTTTTACAGTAGTTTCCTTAGAGAATATGTTTTCCAGTTTATGAGACGATTTAATACATTCGAATATTAGATTATGAGAAACCACATTGATTGGTAGAGGGCTTACACAATGGTTGAACCCTTTCTATTGCCTTATTCTTGTACTTCTATAATCCCAGCTAAGATATTTGGCTGAGTAGATCTAATAACTATTTCAAACTTACATGACTGATTATATGTTTCATTTCCTTTTCCTATTGCTATAGGGTCAATTTACTTTTATAAATCAGGCACTCTGTCCCGAGTCTACAACATTACCATCTTCTCTTTATATAAGTTTTGACAGTTCTTTTCTTATATATATTGACTGCAATGCAGGAGGGATTGCTTTGTCAACTTTAGTGCCTGCAACAGTGAGCTCTATCTCCTCACTGGCTAAAAGTTTGGTAGCTAATCTGCGGATTTGGTCCATGCATGGGCTTCTTTTAACTATTGAAGCTGCTGGCTTGTCCTTTGTTTCTCATGTCTAGGTATTTCCATTTTATGTGTAAACATCTTCAATTTGACAGTATATTTCTGATTTTTTTCTCCCACAAATAAAACTGATGATCTGTCTAACAGAATGATTACAGCATGAAGAGCTTTTCCCTTATTTTAATGTGATAATATTTATTAAGGACCAAATTAACTCTTAGTACCGTAAAATGTCACTAATTGATTCATATGAGCCATCTAGTCTTTTTTTTTAATTCTTATTAATTATTACAATAACCATGCTCCACTACAGTAAACTCTTTTATGATAAATGCACATTTACACGAACATGAATGAGAAAATTGCTGCCAATGTTTTACCAATAAACAGAATTGAGTTTTAGTTCTTTGTTTTGTTACTAAGGCATATCACTCACTTAGTTGCCACCTGCCTTTGAATTTGTAATAGAAGTTCATTTCTATAAAAATATCACTCGTTTCTATTGAGATAGATGTTTCTATCAAGATTAGAAGAAACTAATCACTGTCAAACTAAGAAGCTTTTCATTTAATTCATTGTGTCCTAGCTTTCAGTTCTCATTTTGTAAATCTTTCAAAGATGCTGCAAAACATTTAGGATCCAACCCTAAAGTCTGTAGTTGTTCCAGCATAGTGTGATATCTATTATTCAAGTGTTGGATATCATTCTTTATTTGATAAGCTTCCTGCTGGATGCTATTGTTTTCTTCAGCATTTACAACAAACTCTCGTTCAAGTTTCTCTTTGATCTCCTTTAATTTAGAGATTTCCATTTGTTGCCTTCTTAATAATGACCTAGTGGAAGATAGAGTAAGTTCATTCAGAATCCTTTTTTCTTCCATATTCTCTTGCATTTCTTCCTTAAAACCTTGTTTGGAAAGCTCTAAGTCCTTCAACAACTGAAGCCCATTTTTAAGCTCCATAACAAGACTTCCTTGATCCTGTTGTGACTTAGAGTACAACTTCTGCAGAGTCTGTAGAGTGGATTCGATTTCAAGAAAGTGAGAATGCTCTTCATTCATCAGAGTCTGCAGCCTCTCTATCTCAGTATGCTTCTCTTGAAGTGCTTGATCCTTCATAACTATCTTCTGCACTAGCTTTTCAGCCTCTAATCGAAGAGATTGATTTGATTTTTCCAACATATCACAATGTTTTTTAGTAGTCTCTAGTTTTTCAGTTCCTTTCTCAATTTCTCTATTTAGTGTTTCAGAATTTTCTTGGGCACGCAAAATTTCATTCTCCATTTTAGATATTTTCTCCAGGCATTGATGGTAAAGGACAGTTAAAGATTCTTTCTCTTCATTCAGTTCAGCAAGATTTTTTTTCGGTGCTCTAACTTGCAGTTGTGATCTTTCAAGTTGCTCATTTAACATCCTGGAGTTCTCCTTAGAAAGGGTTAGCTTGGCCTCCAAAACCGAAATCTTCTCAAGACACTGCTTATATCTGAGAAGACTAGCATCCTTCTGTGCTTCCAACTGGCCAAGTTCTTGCTTTAGATTTTGGGTTTCAATTTCATCCTTAGAAGCTCTCTCATCAAGTCCCTTGGAATCCAGCTAGGCCAGAGATAACATAGTCTCCAGTTTAGCTATACTTTCTAAACACCGGTTATACTGAACTTGACAAGCATCCTTCTCAGGTTTTAGCTAAGCCAAGGCTTTCTTCATTATATCAGTTTCAATTTCAGCTTTACTTACTCTTTCATCAAGGCCTCCAACATCTTTTTGTGCCTTATTAAGATCCCTTTCCATTTCAGATAACTTCTCCAAACTCTTCTGATACTGAAGAAAGATAACATCCTTGTCAGACTGTATTTTGGCTAGGGCTTTCCTCAAGGTTTGAACTTCACTATCCGCTTTCTCTATAAGCTCGGACTCAGAATAAATTGGACATGGCACTTCTGGTGTGTGTGATTCAACACATGGTGAATCATTAGTGAGCATGTATGTTCACATTTATGTTCATAGGTTCTAGTTGTAGACACAACCTCTTCACTTGTGTGCGTAAGGCTACACATATCTGACCTTACCTAAGTTGTTGGAGGTTATAATGCAGAGCCACTGATGAGTCACAAACTATACATCTTTTAGACACCTAAGAAGGGTGTTTGCAAGACTATTCTGTGCTTAAAGATGGATTGTTAGCTAAGATTCAGTTTATGGGCTTAAATATAGAGAAAATACAAATCTGTGTCAATTCATAAGTTTTAGCTAATAAAAGTCTCACTCCTTCTTCTGCAGGTCAAGCCGAGTTGACTAGGGTCAACAGAAGAGTCTCAGCCGAGATGAAGTCATCCCGACCAGACCAACTCCATCTCAGCCAAGCCAGATTCGCCTCGGCAGCCCATGTCTTGCAGTCCAGCAGCCCAATTGTGCTTGTCCAGGTCAACTATCCAACTCAGAGGCCACCTCAGTGCCAACTCAGCTACCATGTCACTCTTGGAGAATCTGCCACATCACATTGGAAGATCATCACAAGGGTAGAATAGGAAATTCACATTGTAATTTTGTTAGGATATTTTGTAGCGTCATCTAGCTGCTCAGCTCGTGTATATATAGGAGGAGCTGTGCACTTTTCATGCGTCTTGGAATTCACTCTTGATACACTCTCATTATATCATTTTCTCGCTCTCGTTTCTCTCCATTCCACGGTGCTGCATTGGCGTTTCTCTCGATCGAGGAAGTGCAGGTCTAAGACTGGGAAGCCGAAGTCTGTCAAAGGGGACCGATCAGATTACTGACGCACTCTGGTCGAGCTGATCCTCAGCGCTCAGGCTAACGGAGGTGAACCACCACCATCAACCATGGCGATCGTCGTGGAAGATAGATCCACCCGAATCCAGGCCACTGTATTTGTATTCTGTTTCTGTTAAATCAATCTCATTCTGCATTTCTTATCCCCATTCTCTTCCTCTCCTTTAATTCATGATTTAATCCGGGATTGCAATTAAATTGTGAACAATGTTAAGCTAAGCCGATTGGAACTGGTTTAACGAATTTAGTAGGTAATCATTTAACGATTGTTAATCGAGAACCTAAAATCAGCTCTGAACTTAATCCCTGCCAACTGATGAGGTAGCGATTGCATAAATCCTCGGTATGGCAATGGACAAACCTTTGGCGATTGCCATAAGACTTCCCAAGGCTGATATGGATTGAGAACTGGAGTGTGGAAATTGGACTGGACTTGGACCGACATAACTGAATATGAATACAGTTATATCATAATAATAATAGTAGGAAATCAATAGCAGTAGTATACGTTTACTTCATTCATAACCTTAGTTTAATTTCTACTTTGCTTACATTCAAATCCCCCTTGTTTACTGCTTTTCAGTCTGAGATAGAGATAGTCCATCTTTGTAGCGTCTGTCTACACTTAGCCGAGACCTAGCCGGATTGTCTCTACCGAGATCATCTCGGCTCAGTCTCTGCCGAGAGCGACTCGGCCAGTGCCAAAGAGAGTTAAAACTTTACATCTTAGATTCGATAACATTTTACTTCACACTAAAGTCATAACTGAACACACTGTGTCCTTAAGAAGAATGACCTAGGGTTGACTATCCTATAATTAGCTTTAGTTATTTGATAGGCGTTTAAAACAACTAAAAGAACACACTATCAAATTGGCGTCGTTTCCAGGGACACAAGTTCTTTTGTGTCTTTGTGTGCCAAGTTAAGTGAGGTCGAATCCTGAGTCTATAAAGTGTGTCTGTCAAGTCTGTCTTGAGTCTTTTGAACTTCTCTATGTCTGTCTGTTTGTTTGTGGATCCTAAATAAAAAGCATGTTGACTATAATTTGTTTCTCTGCGTGAATTCACCGCCAAAAAAAAAGAAATCAAACATTTATTTCTATAGTCACGTAGTATTGGCATTTTATTTTGCAATCATTACTGCCTCCCTCTCTTTTTAAATTGCATTCTTGCTAGTTTAATTGCATTCTTTCTTTTTGTACGCCATTCTATAGTCCCATTAGTTATTTGACTCGTAGTTGTAGTTTCCAATTCTGCATTCACTGTTGCAAGTACTGTTTTCAATTCTGATTTTTTTACATAATCTGTACCATGCATGACTAGGAGTAGTACTGACCCATTGTATGCTTTTGACCCAAAGATAGAATTAACCTTACGTAGATTACGAAAAATTAGGAACACTGTAGTAAATATTAGTAGTAGTATAAATTATGTCGCTGACTCTAACCAGTTTTACACTGACACTTTTGTTTCTAGTTCTAACGTTTTTGCAGAACCAGGACAAATGGAGAATAACAATAGAATGCTGAAGGAATTAGCTACTCCATACGTGGTATATCAACCTTGGTGCATCCATGATAGTGTGTTCTTGTAGTCGTCTTAAACGCCTATCAAATAACTAAAGTTAACTATAGCATAGCCAACCCTAGGTCATTCTTCTCAAGGACACAGTGTGCTCAGTTGTGACTTAGTGTAAAGTGAAGTGACAAAGAATTTGAGATGTAAAGTGTTGACTCTCCTCGGTACTGGCCGAGTTGCTCTCGACAGAGACTGAGCTGAGATGATCTTGGCAGAAATAATCCGGCTTGGTCTCGGCTGAGTGCAGACAAACGCAACAGTGTTGGACTAACTTTGTCTCAAACGTAAAAAGCAGGTAATGGGGGGGATTGGAATGCAAGAATAGCAAAAAGTGCAGACAAACGCAACAGAGTTGGACTAACTCTGTCTCAAACGTAAAAAGCAGGTAATGGGGGGGATTGGAATGCAAGAATAGCAAAAAGTAAACTAAGACTATGAATACAATAAATGTATACTAGCACTACTAGTTTACTATTATTATTATTATGATATAACTGTGTTCATGTTCATGTTCGTTAATCCAAGTCCAGTTCGAGTTCTTCACTTCAGTTCTCAGTCCATATCAGCCTTGGGTGTTCATATGGAAATCGCCAAAGGTTCATCCATTGCCATACCGAGGAATTACGCAATCGCTACCTCATCAGTTGGCAGGGATTAGGTTCAGTGCTGATTTTAGGTTCTCTATTAACAATCGTTAAATGATTACCTACTGAATTAGTTAAACCAGTTCCAATCAGCTTAGCTTAACATTGTTCACGTTTAAATGCAATCACAATTCAAGCATGGATTAAAGGAGAGGACAGGAACAGAGTTGGAATTGCAGAATTGGAATCAATTAACAGAGAATGAAATACAAACACAGTGGCCTGAATTCAAGTGGTTCCATCTCCCACAACGATCGCCATGGTTGATGTGATGGTTCACCTCCGTTAGCCTGAGCGTTGAGGATCAGCTCCACCAGAGCGTCAGTAGTCTGATCGGTCCCCTCTAGCAGACTTCGACTTCCCAGTCTCAAACTTGCACTTTCTTGATCGAGAGAAACGCCAGAGCAGCACCGCGTGCACCACTAAAAATGGAGAGAACGAGAGCAAGAAAATGGATTTAAAGAGGTGTGTGTTGAGTGTGAATTCAAAGGCCCGTAAAAAGTGCACAGCTCCTCATATATATACACGAGCTGAATAGCTAAACGACGCTAAAAGGATATCCTAACAGAATTACAATGTGAATTTCCTATTCTACCCTTATGCAGATCTTCCAGAGTGGCAGATTCTCCAAGAGTGACATGGCAGCTGAACTATGCTGAGGTGGCCTTTGAGCTGAGTAGCTGACATGGACAGCTCAATTGGGCCGCTGGGCTGGAAGACGTGGACTGTCAGGACGGGTCTGGCTTGGCCGAGACAAAGTCGGTCTGTCCGAGATGACTTCATCTCGGCTGAGACTCTTCCGTTGACCCTGGTCAACTCGACTTGTCCTGCAGAAGAAAGAGTGATGCTTTTTATTAGCTAAGACTTCTGATTTAACACAGATTTGTACTTTCTCTCTACTTAAGCCCATAAAATGAATCTCAGCTAACAATCCATTCTTAAGTGCAAAATAGTCTTACTACCACCCTTCTTAGGTGTCTAAAAGATGTACAATTTGTGACTCATCACACCCCCACACTTATCTTTTTGCACTCATGGGCAAATTAAAATGAAAATCCAACAAGGGGTTTTTTTAAAGACAGAAAAGAATCTCTCAGTTGGCCTCCTCAAGTTCATCCGAGACAGAGTCAGCACTCATTCACTCTGAGATAAAATTTCTCAATCCTTCCGAAAAGTATTTCTCCTGTGTTCAAGACAATTTCATGACCTACAATAGTAAAGGTTAACCAATAGTGATAGAGCTCTTACTAGACAATTATTCTCTCAGCCACTCAAGTGTTTAAGCTTGTATTTACACTCAACATTACATGAGACTAGCATTACCACACTTTGACAAGACTCTTCTTCCACTCCTGTAAAAACACAGCAAAAATGATCACTAAGACTTCTTTTCAGCTTGTAACAAGGCTAGGGGTACAAGTAGGATAAAATATGGAAGGTGGTCTCAGAACCCCTAGGAAAGAGAGGACCAATGGGAAGTAAGTTTCATCAGCATGATGAGCGTCGCGAGATGCCGAAGTCTTCTTTCTTCAATCTACTTTTTATTTTTCTTTGCTCACTTTCCCCTTTCAACTTCTTTTCTTTTCCTCCTGTTGCTTTGCAGCTTCTGCTGTATATATATATATTTTTTGTTTTACTTCTTTTTCTTTACCGCTTATGGCTTTTAGCTGTTTTTCTTTTTGTTTCCCTTGCACCTATTTCTATCTTTGCCTTTCAAGTCTTTAGAGCATGTTAGATTGATTCTGCTCCCTAGAACTTCCCCCACACTTGATTATGACTTACTCCCAAGACAATTCCAAAGCTCCTCTATCCCTTGAGGATGAGGTAAATTCATGGTTTTTCTGGTCTTGGCTTGTACTGAGCTGTCAGAAAGAATGGTTATTCAAGCTCAAAGGGGTGAACAAGGGACAGAAATTTTTTTGGTAGGCTTTATTTGGCTCAGAGTTTTATAAGAATCATGGCCTAGATCATGTCATCCCTGCATATGAAAACAGTTGTGTCTAAAGAGTTAGGGCAAAATACAAAATACACAGTTACTCATGAATGCAAAAATCACACAAGAAAGGAGAGAATGACAGGATGCAAGCCATCAATATATACACAGGCTCAAAATCTCACACGAACATGCCACTCTATCATAGAAGGTCTTCCTTTCCAATTTTTCGGCCAATCAGTGCCTAGTACATTAGAGTTTCTTTCCCATAAAACTTGAGCAAACTCGTTCCAAGTTTTAGAGTTCCTTCCTACTATCTCTTCAGCCCTTTTGGAGGTCACTTTCAGAATTCTAATCAAAATAATTTTCAGCAATCCACATTCTGAATTCAGCTAGGAAGAAAAACAAGACAAAATTGAAATGACTAAATTGAAATCCTGCCTGGCCGAGGTCAATCCGGATCCGACCGAGATGGAACAAAGTCGAAGTGGACTCGGCTTGGGCAGCCTTTATTGAAAACAGATCAAAACGCAATGCATGAAAATGAAACAAACAAACAACGCATAACAGAACAAAAATGAAGGCAAGACAGGAGAGTTTATGATGAGAATATAGAACAGTATCCCCCCCCCCCCACACTTAAAATCTGCATTGTCCTCAATGCGAGGCGGGGTCGGCTAAGGTCATGTCATCTTGTGATACTGGTTCCATCAATGAGATAATCTCCACGTCATGAGTGATTGGTGCCAGTCCTTCGTGGAATGGTTTAATCTGATGCCCATTGACCTGGAAGGTGCTATTACTGTGTTCATCTTTTAGCTGTACTGCACCATGGGGAAATATATTAGTGATAACAAAAGGTCCATCCTATCTAAAACGAAGCTTACCTGTAATGAGCTTAAGGCGCGAGTTAAACAGAAGGACTTTCTGGCTGACTCTGAATTCTTTCCTCAGGATCTGCTAGTCATGGAATCGCTTGACTTTTTGTTTGTAGATCCTAGAATTTTCATATGCTTCCAAGCGGAGTTCATCTAACTCTTGTAGTTGAAACTTCCTCTGTTCTCCAGCTTGGTCATAGGCTAGATTGCACTGCTTAACAGCCTAGTATGCTTTGTGTTCTAGCTCCACAGGAAGGTGACAGGCTTTTCCGAAAACAATCCTATAGGGAGACATCCCCAAAGGTGTCCGATGAGCAGTTCTGTGTGCCCAAAGAGCATCCTCAAAGAGGAGACTCCAGTCCTTCCTGCTGGGATTGGTCATCTTTCACAGTGTTTTCTTGATTTCCCTCTTGAAAACTTCTGCTTGGCCATTTGTTTGGGGATGGTAGGCAGTAGCAATTCTGTGAGCTACCCCATATTTCTGAAGGAGAGAAGCCATGGCTCTATTATAGAAGTGACTGCCTTGGTCACTTATGAGCGCTTTTGTCACACCAAACCTACAGAAAATATTGGACTTGAGGAAGTCCACAACCACTCTTGCCTCATTGGTTCTGGTGGCAATGGCTTCTACCCACCTTGATACGTAATCCACGGCCAACAGAATGTATGAGTAGCCATTGGAGACCGAGAATGGTCCCATGAAATCTATTCCCCAAACATCAAAAATTTCACAGAACTGGATGAGTTGCTGGGGCATTTCGTGTCTTCTGCTCATGGCCATTCCTGCTTTCTGACATTTCTCGCAGGTGGAGACGAAGTCATGCGCGTCCCGAAAGATAGTTGGCCAATAAAGGCCACAGTCTAGCACTTTCCTTATAGTCCGAGTTGATCCATAATGGCCGCCATCAGGTGTCGAGTGGCAAAACTAGAGGACCGAATTGGTCTCGGCTTCTGGAATGCACCTACGGATGACCTTGTCGTTACATAGTCTCCAAAGGTAGGGATCATCCCAAATGTAATACTTGGCATCGCTTCAGATTTTCTCCTTATGTGCCCTCGATGCCTCTAGTGGAAGATGAGATGTTGCCACGTAATTACAGATGTCGACAAACCATGGTGTGGCTGTCTGGATGTTTAATAGCTGCTCGTCAGGGAATTCATCTCGAATAGGCATTGGTTCTCAGCACCCTTCTTATCTCTGATCTCTAAATCAAATTCCTGAAGAAGAAGCATCCACCGGATCAGTCTCGACTTAGCGTCAGGCTTCTTCAGCAAGTATCTCAAGGCAGCATGGTCAAAGAATACAGTTATCTTGGAACCGAGAAGGTAGGAACGAAATTTGTCTAAGGAAAATACAATTGCCAAAAGCTCCTTTTCAGTTGTTGTGTAGTTTTGCTGGGCCGGATCCATAGTTCTGGATGCATAGGCAATCACGTGCACCAGTTGGCCGACTCTAGCTCTCTGGCCAAGAACAGCTCCTAATGCTGAGTTGGATGCATCACACATTAGCTCAAATGGCAGGTCCCAGCTTGGTGCTTGCAAAATAGGTGCAGATGTGAGTCTGCTCTTTAGCTCCTGAAATGCTTCTATACAGGGCTGGTCAAAATTAAACTCCACATCCTTCTGTAGCAGTCTGGATAGAGGCAAGGCTAATGCACTAAAGTTCTTGATAAATCTTCTATAGAAGCTCACGTGTCCAAGAAATGAGCGAACTTCCTGCACAGAAGCGAGGTTTGGGAGGGAAATGATGATGTCTATCTTTGCCTTGTCTACCTCGATGGCTCTGTTGGAGACCAGATGTCCCAACACTATTCCCTCTGACACCATGAAATGATATTTTTCAAAGTTAAGCACGAGGTTCGTGTCAATGCATCTCTTCAACACCTTAGACAGATTATTCAAGCATGCCTCGAAGGAGTCGGCATACACCGTGAAGTCATCCATGAACACCTCCATGCAATCCTGCAGCAAGTCCGAGAAAATGCTCATCATGTAGCGTTGAAATGTACTCGTAGCATTGTAGAGGCCAAATGGCATGCGTGTGTACACAAAGGTACCAAATGGGCAGGTGAAGGTTGTCTTATGCTGGTCTTCAGGTGCAATATGTATCTGCATGTAGCCTGAGAATCCGTCCAGGAAACAATAATGGGATTTCCCTACTAATTTTTCAAGCATTTGGTCAATGAATGGTAGAGGAAAATGATCCTTGCAAGTTACCTGATTCAATCTTCTGTAATCGATGCACACTCGCCAGCTATTCTAAATCCTTGTTGGTACCAGCTCATCTTGCTGGTTTTTCATGAATGTCATCCCGGACTTCTTCGGCACCACTTGCACAAGGCTCACCCATTGGCTATCTGAAATGGGGTAGATGATCCCTACAGCAAGGAGTTTGGTGACCTCTTTTTTAACCACATCCAGGAGTGTTGGATTCAGTCTTCTCTACTGCTGCCTGATGGGCTTGATTTCCTCCTCCATTAATATTCTATGCATGCAGATGGAGGGGTTTATGCTAGGAAGGTCTGCTAGCATCCACCCTATTGCCTTTTTATGCCTCTTGAGGACTTCCAACAACTTATCTTCTTGCTCCTGGAGGAGGTTGTTGGAGATGATAACTGGGAGTTGTTGTTCCTTGTCCAAATAAGCATACTTCAGGTGACTCGGCAATGTTTTCAATTCCATAAGTGGTGGTGGTAATGGAGACTTTACAACTTCTAAGTTTGGATCCGGCTGGCCAACTTGATCTTGATTCGGCACCAAGCTTGCTGACATTATTTCGGCCTCAGGCTGGCTTCGACCGCTCGACATGTTGACTTCAGTTCTTGTCGGATTGGAGTCGGCATCGGCCACTTGCGCCTCTTTGGAATTGAATCCGGATGGAACAATGAATTCTTCCTCAGCCTATGTCTGGTCTTCGATTGCCGAGTTAGTCTCGGCAAGAGTGTCAACCTTGCTTTTTGACTCTTCGGCCGAGTTGACTTTCATTTCTTCCTTGACTCGGCCTCCTCTGGCCGACTCGATCTCTGTTGTGAAAATTGTCGCCACTTGTGCAATTGAAGACTTTTCTGCTTCGGCGACCTTGATATCTACATCGCGCGTACACTCTGAGTGTTCTTTGTTGCAGACTCAGTCTAACAATTCGGATAGTTCCACTTCAAAGGCCAAGTCAGCAATATCATTATGATTGTCCTCAGAGTTGGAGAGGTCTTGTACTTCCTCATAGTCGGCCTCTTCATCTATAACTCCTGGGCAGCTGCTTTCATTAGCATTCTCAGCAGACTCCTCAATATTTTCACTGCTGCCATTTAGTTGAAGATATTCTTCAACTAGTTCATCAAGTATATCAATGCCAAAGAGAGAGTGGTCTTCGGTTGGGTGCTTCACAGCTTCGAAAATATTGAGTTGCACCAAGGCGTCACCGAATTCCATGGAGAGTGTCCCTGCATGCACATCAATCTTTGTTCTGGCTGTCATCAAGAAAGGTCTTCCCAGAATTATGGTGGATTCCTTCCCGGATGTTTCGTCCTCCATGTCTAGAACGTAAAAATCAGCTGGAAATATTAGTTCATTGACTTGGACGAGAACATCCTCAAGAACTCCCAGGGGCTGGACAATACTCTTGTTAGCCAGCTGAATGGTCATCCCTGTGCGTTCCAAGTCACCAAAATTCAGGGACCTATAGATTGATGTGGGCATGACATTAATTGAGGCTCCCAGGTCCAACATGGCATTGGCAAAAGTGCATTCGTCGATGGTGCATGGGACCGAAAAGACTCCAGGCTCTTTGCATTTCTTTGGCAAAGTTGAAGAACCTACAGTGATTGCTTCATTTTGTCTCAGAGCCGACACCACCCCTCCAATTTCCTTGCTCCCCTTTATCTTTCTCCTTTTGTGTACACACAATTCCTTAAGGAATTTTGCGTACTTAGGGACCTGTTTAATAGCATCGAGGAATGGAATATTGATTTCCACCTTGCGGAACATCTTCAACAGTTCTTCATCCACCTTTGGCTTCCTTGCCGAAGTGGTCCGAGATGGAAATGGCAGTGGGACAGTTGTCTCTGGCCGAGACTGCAAGTCGGCATTTAGCTCGGAGTCGGCTTCAACTAATCTCGGCGACTGTTGTAGTGTAGGTTGTAGTAATTTTTTCCCACTTCGAAGAGTGACTACACTGGCGTTTCCTCTCAGATTTGGAATTGTTTGAGAAGGAAGGTTGCTGGATCCTACCGACTGCATTTGACTTACAGTATTGGCTAACTGACCAATCTGCATTTTGAGGTCTTGCATGGTGGCAGTCATGTTCTGCTGGAACTGTAAATTGCTGGAGCTCACAGATTGTTGGAACTCCAGGTTGCTGGTTGCAAGCTGCTTCATCAGGTCTTCCAGAGATGGAGAGTTGCCTTGGGTAGGCATTCTCTACTGTTGCTGTTGGAAAGGTGGTGCTTGGTAGTGCGGAGTCAACTGTTGATAGCCTGCTTGCCTCTGATAGGTATTTGGTGTAGATCCGAATTGTTGAGCTGCATATGGCCTCTAATTCGGTCCTGGCCGAAATGGCTGTCTCCCATGCTGCTGGCTATTAAATGGTTGATTCTGATACGGTTGCTTCCCGTACTGAAATCCACCTATGGCTCCAACATTCTCTGGTTGGTCCGACTCGGTTTCTTGGAGAGTGGGGCACATGTCAATGGGGTGCTCCATGGAAGTACAAATGCCACAAATCTTGGCTGCCATGGCGGGTTGGTGTTGTCCAACAGCGAGTTGTCTCACCAATGATGTCAATTCGGTCAGCTGGTTTTCCAATCTTTGGTTAGCAGCTGTGCCGATTTCATTCACCATCCGAGATTGACTCGGCCCTCTGACTCCGAATTGTTGGGTGTTGCTGGCCATGTTGGAAATCAGGTGCCTTGCTGCTGTTTTTGTCTTATCCATCAGTGCTCCACCACTGGCTACGTCAATCATGCTTCTGTCCATCAGTGATAATCCTTCGTAAAAATACTGGATCAGCAACTGTTCGCTGATTTGATGATGTGGACAGGTGGCGCAAAGCTTGTTGAACCTCTCCCAGTACTCGTGCAATGTTTCACCTGCATGTTGCCTGATTCCACATATCTCTTTTCTGATAGACGTAGTGCGGGATGTTGGAAAGAACTTCTCTAGGAATGTGCGTTTCATGTCCCCCCAAGTGTTGAAAAGCACTGGCTGAAGATACAGCCAATCCTTCACTACTCCATCCAGGGAGAATGGAAATGCCTTCATCTTGATATAGTCCTCTGATATCCCTTGCGGCCTCATTGTGGAGCAAACCACATGAAATTCTTTCAAGTTCTTGTGGGGGTCTTCTCCTGTAAGACCATGAAATTTCGGCAACAGGTGTATAAGACCAGATTTCAACTCATAAGTTTGAGCCGGCTCCAGTTGTGGATATTGGATGCACCATGGTTGATATACCACGTCTGGAGTGGCCAATTCCTTCAAAGTTTTGTCATTATTCTCCATTTGTTCTGGTCCTGCAAAAATGTTAGAACTAGAAACAAAATTATCAGTGGAAAACTGGTTAGAGTCAATGGCAGTGACTGCAGTGTTCCTAATTTTTCACAACCTACGTAAAGTTAACTCTATTTCGGGGTCAAGAGCATACAAAGGGTCAGCACTACTCCTAGTCATGCATTGTACATGCTATGCAGAAAATCAGAATTGAAATCAGTACTTAAAACAGTAAACTATAGCTATCCGTTAACTAGTTAATGGTACTATGGAATAGAATATAAAAGGAATGTGATGCAAAAAGAACACAAGTCAACTATCGAAAGGAATACAAAAAGAATGCAAAAAGAATACAGTGCAGAAGGAAAAAGATACAATAGTGAATGCAAGAAGGAATGATAATGCTATGTTGCTACAGAAGTATACGTTTACTAAAAATTCAGCATGCTTTTATTTAGGATCCCATAAAGACAGACACATACAAAATCAAAAGACTCAATTAAACTGACTTGACACACACTCTACAGAATCGGGATTCGACTTGACTTTACTTGACACACAAAGACACAAAAGAACTTGTGTCCCCGGCAACGGCGCCAATTTGATAGTGTGTTCTTGTAGTCGTCTTAAACGCCTATCAAATAACTAAAGTTAACTATAGCATAGCCAAACCTAGGTCATTCTTCTCAAGGACACAATGTGCTCAGTTGTGACTTAGTGTGAAGTAAAGTGACAAAGAATCTGAGATGTAAAGTGTTGACTCTCCTCGGTACTGGCCGAGTTGCTCTCGGCAAAGACTGAGCCGATATGATCTCGGCAGAGATAATCCGGCTTGGTCTCGGCTGAGTGCGGACAGACGCAACAGAGTTGGACTGACTCTGTCTTAGACGTAGAAAGCAGGTAATGGGGGGGATTGGAATGCAAGAATAGCAAAAAGTAAATTAAGACTATGAATACAGTAAATGTATACTAGCACTACCGGTTTACTATTATTGTTATTATGATATAACTGTGTTCATGTTCATGTCCGTTAATCTAAGTCCAGTTCGAGTTCTTCACTCCAGTTCTCAATCCATATCAGCCTTGGGTGTTCATATGGCAATCACCAAAGGTTCGTCCATTGTCATACCAAGGAATTACGCAATCGCTACCTCATCAATTGGCAGGGATTAGGTTCAGAGCTGATTTTAGGTTCTCTATTAACAATCGTTAAATGATTACCTACTGAATTAGTTAAACCAGTTCCAATCGGCTTAGCTTAACATTGTTCACGTTTAAATGCAATTACAATTCAAGCATGGATTAAAGGAGAGGAGAGGAACAGAGTTGGAATTGCAGAATTGGAATCAATTAACAGAGAATGAAATACAAACACAATGGCCTGAATTCAGGTGGTTCCATCTCCCACAGCGATCGCCATGGTTGATGGTGATGGTTCACCTCCATTAGCCTGAGCGCTGAGGATCAGCTCCACCAAAGTGCGTCAGTAGTCTGATCGGTCCCCTCTAGCAGACTTCGGCTTCCCAGTCTCAAACTTGCACTTCCTCGATCGAGAGAAACGCCATAGCAGCACCGTACACCACCGTAAAAATGGAGAGAGTGAGAGCAAGAAAATGGATTTAAAGAGGTGTGTGTTGAGTGTGAATTCAAAGGCCCGTAAAAAGTGCACAGCTCCTCATATATATACACGAGCTGAACAGCTAAACGGCGCTAAAAGAATATCCTAACAGAATTACAATGTGAATTTCCTATTCTACCCTTATGCAGATCTTCCAGAGTGGCAGATTCTCCAAGAGTGACATGGCAGCTGAACTGCGCTGAGGTGGCCTCTAAGCTGAGTAGCTGACATGGACAACTCAATTGGGTCGCTGGGCTGTAAGACGTGGACTGTCGGGACGGGTCTGGCTTGGCCGAGACGGAGTCAGTCTGGCGGGGACAACTTCATCTCGACTGAGACTCTTCCGTTGACCCTGGTCAACTCGGCTTGTCCTGCAGAAGAAGGAGTGATGCTTTTTATTAGCTAAGACTTCTGATTTAACACAGATTTGTACTTTCTCTCTACTTAAGCCCATAAAATGAATTTCAGCTAACAATCCATTCTTATGTGCAAAATAGTCTTGCTACCACCCTTCTTAGGTGTCTAAAAGATGTACAATTTGTGACTCATCAATCCAATACCCACAGTTGGAGCCAGCTCAAACTTATGATTTAAAGTCTGGTCTCATTCACCTGTTGCCAAAATTTCATGGTCTTACAAGAGAAGACCCCCACAAGAACCTTAAGGAATTTCATGTGGTTTGCTCCACAATGAAGCCGTAGGGGATATCCGAGGACTATATCAAAATGAAGGCGTTTCCATTCTCCCTGGATGGAGCAGCGAAGGATTGGCTATATCTTCAGCCAGTACTTTTCAACACGTAGGGAGACATGAAACGCACTTTCTTGGAGAAGTTCTTTCTGATATCCCGCATTGCATCCATCAGAAAGGAAATATGTGGGATAAAGCATCATACAGGAGAAACACTAGACGAGTACTAGGAGAGGTTCAACAAACTCGGTGCCACCTACCCACATCATCAGATCAGCGAACAGTTGCTGATCTAGTATTTCTACAGAGGATTATCACTGATGGACAGAAGCATGATAGACGCAGCCAGTGGCGGAGCCCTGATGGATAAAATGCCAACAGCAGCAAGGCATATGATCTCTAATATGGCAAGCAATACACAGTAGTTTGGGATGAGAGGGCCAAAACAAATACGGATGGTGAATGAAATCAGTGCAGCTTCCAATCAGAGGCTAGAGAATCAGCTGACCGAATTGACATCATTGGTGAGATAGCTTGCAGTTGGACAACACCAACCAGCCATGGCAGCGAAAGTATACGGCATATGTACTTCCATGGAGCACCCCACTGATATGTGCCCCACTCTCCAAGAAACTGAATCGAACCAACCAGAGAATGTTGGAGCCATAGGTGGATTTCAGTACGGGAAGCAGTCGTATCAGAATCGGCCGTTTGATAGCCAGCAATATGGGAGACAACCATTTCGGCCAGGACCGAATCAGGGGCTATACGCTGCCCAACAATTCGGATCTGCGCCAAATACCTATCAAAGACAAGCAGGTTATCAACAGCCGACTCCATAATATCAGGCACCACCTTTCCAACAGCAACAGCAACAGCAGAGAGTGCCTACTCAAGGAAACTCTCCTTCTTTGGAAGACTTGATGAAGCAGCTCGCAACCAGCAACCTGGAGTTCCAACAATCTGTGAGCTCCAGCAATATGCAGTTCCAGCAGAACATGACCGCCACCATCCATGACCTCAAAACGCAGATCGATCAGTTAGCCAATATTGTGAGTCAAATGCAGTCGGCAGGATCCAGCAACCTCCCCTCGCAAACAACTCCAAACCCAAAAGGAAATGCCAGTGTAGTCACTCTTCGAAGTGGAAAAGAACTACCTCAACCTACACTGCAGCAGCTACCGAGATCAACTAAAGCCGACTCCGAGCAAAATGCCGGCTTGCAGTCTCGACCTGAGATGACTATCCCACTGCCATTTCTGTCTCAGACCACTTCGGCAAAGAAATCAGAGTTAGATGAAGAGCTGCTGAAGATGTTCCGAAAGGTGGAAATCAATATTCCACTCCTTCATGCTATCAAACAGGTCCCTAAGTACGCAAAATTCCTCAAGGAATTGTGCATACATAAAAGGAGGAAAATAAAAGGGAGCAAGGAAATTAGAGGTGTGGTGTCGGCCCTGACGAAGAACGAAGCAATCACTGCAGGTACCCCAACTTTTCCAAAGAAATGCAGAGACCCTGGAATCTTTTATGTCACATGCACCATCGGCGAATGCACTTTTTCCGATGCCATGTTGGACCTGGGAGCCTCAATTAATGTCATGCCCGCATCAATCTACAGGTCCCTAAATTTTGGTGACTTAGAACCCACAGGGATGACCATTCAACTTGCAAATAGGAGTATTGTCCAATTCCTGGGAGTTCTCGAGGATATTCTTGTCCAAGTCAACGAGCTAATATTTCCAACTGACTTTTACGTGCTAGATATGGAGGACGAAACATCCGGGAAGTAATCCACCTTAATTCTGGGTAGGCCTTTCTTGATGATAGCGAGAACAAAGATTGAAGTGCATGCTGGGATGCTCTCGATGGAATTCGGTGACACCTTGGTGCAATTTAATATTTTCGAAGCTATGAAGCACCCAACCGAAGACCACTCTCTCTTTCGCATTGATCTACTTGATGAAATAGTTGAAGAATATCTTCAACTAAATAGCAGCAGTGAAGACATTGAGAAGTTTGCTGAGGACGCTGATGAGAGCAGCTGCCTAGGGATCACAGATACAGAGGCCGACCAAGAGGAAGTACAAGACCTTCCCAACTCTGAGGACAATTATAATGATATTGTTCACTTGGCTTTTGAAGAAGAGTTGTCTGAATTACTAAACCAAGTCTGCAACCATAAACACTCAGATTGTGCAATTGATTCAGAGAATAAAGTCACCAAAGTTGAAAAGTCTTCCTTTGCACAATTAGCGACAATTTTCATGGCCGAGAACAAGTCGGCCAGAGAAGGCCGAGTCAAGGAAGAAGTCAAGGTCAACTCGGCCGAAGAGTCAAATGTCAAGGCTGACAAGCTCGTCGAGACCTTCTCGGCCAAAGAAGACCCGACTCAGACTGTAACAAAAATAAATGGTTCATCCGGATCCAACTCAAAAGGAACGCTAGAAGCCAATGCCGACTCTAATCCGACAAGAACCGAAGCCGCAAAGTCGAGCAGGCCGAATCAGCCAAAGGCCGAAATCATGTCGGCACACTTGGTGCCGAATCAAGATCAAGCCGGCCAGTCGGATCCAAATTCAAAAACTGAAAAATCTCCATGTCCGCCACCACCCATGGAATTGAAAACATTGCCTAGTCACCTGAAGTATGCTTATCTGGACAAGGAATAGCATCTCCCAGTTATCGTTGCCAACAATCTCCACCCAAAGCAAGAAGACAAGTTGTTGGAGGTCCTCAGGCAACATAAGAAGGCAATAGGGTGGAAGCTAGCGGACCTTCCTGGCATAAACCCCTCCATCTGCATGCACAGAATCCTGTTGGGGGAGGAAATCAAGCCCATAAGGCAACAGCAAAGAAAACTGAATCCAACACTCCTGGACGTGGTTAAAAAGGAAGTCACCAAACTCCTTGCTACAGGGATCATCTACCCCATCTCGGATAGCCAATGGGTGAGCCCTGTGCAAGTGGTGCCGAAGAAGTCCGGGATGACAGTTATGAAAAACCAACAGGATGAGCTGGTGCTAACAAGGATTCAGAATAGCTGGTGAGTATGGTGCAGTACAATTATAGGATGAACATAGCAGTAGCACCTTCCAAGTCAATGGGCATCAGATCAAGCCATTCCACGAAGGTCCAGCACCAGTTATTCATGACATGGAGATAATCTCATTAATGGAACCGGCTCCACTAGACGACCCTGCCTCGCATTGAGAACAATGCAAAATTTTTTAAGGGTGGGGGGGATAATGTTACAGTCATTTAAATTGCTTGTCTTGTTTCTATTCCCATCCTCCTGAACTCTGCTAATTTTAATTTGTTTGTTTCATTTTGTTAAATTTGTTTAATTACTTTGTTTCATTTGTTTTTCTTAAATCTATCATCTGTTTCTTAATAAGACATGTCTAACCCGAGTCCATTCTGGCCCTGTGCCATCTCGGCCGGATCCGGAACGACTTCGGCCTGGCAGGATTTCAATTCTGTTATTTCATTTTTTGTTGATTTTCTCCTAGCAGAATTCCAAATTGGATTGTCGAAAAAAAAAATTGTTTGAAAAGAATTTTTAATCGGCTTCTGAAAGTTTGAAAAAGGCAATAGGAAGTAATTTTGCAACTCTAGCAAGAGATTCCTCTAGCTTGAAGGGAATAAAACTTTTGTGCCCTAATCAGTAATTGACTGAAAAACTGAAAAGGAAACCCTCTGTGATAGAGCAAAAATACAACCTGTGTGAGATTTTGAGCCTTTGTAAATATTGATGGCTTACATCTTGCCATTTCTCTTCTTCTTCTAATGTGATTTTTGCATTCATGTTAACTGCATATTCTACATTTTGCCTTAACTCTCTAGATACAACTGTTCTCACATGTAGGAATGACATGATCTAGGCCATGTTTCTTATAAGCCCTGAGCCAAATAAAGCCTACCTGAACAAATGTGTCTGTTGTTTACCCCGTTGAGCCTAATTTAACCATTCTTTCAGACAGCTCACTACAAGCCAAAGCCAGAAAAACCATGATTTAACCTCATCCTTGGGGGAGCAGAGGAGCCTTGGAATTGTTTTGGGAGTAAGTCATGATCAAGTGTGGGGGGAACTCCAGGAAGAAAAATTTGTTTAGCACTCTCTAAGGCTCGAAAATGCAAGAAGAAGAATATGAGCGAGTGAAAGAAAGAAAAAGAAAAAGAGGAAGCAACAATTGTAAATCTGAGCTGAAACGGACAAAGAAAGAAAAAAGCTGCATAAATTTGTAATAAGAAAAAGAAAAGGGAGTGAGCTAGTAGCAGCAAAAAGAAGGAAATGACAGTATCATGGGTTATCCCTCAGGCTGATAAAGCTTACTCCCCATTGCTCCTCTCTTCCCCGTGGGTCCTAAAGCTAGTTTTCCCATGTTTTATCCTACCCGTGACCCAGCCTCGCTACAAGCCGAAAAGAAGTCCTAGTGATCACAATTGTGTGTGTTTTTGCAAGTGTAAGAAGAGAGCTTTGCCAAAGTATGGTAATATTAGTTCCATGAATGTTGAGTGTAACTACAAGCCCAAACACGTGAGAAATGAGGGAGTTATTTGCCTAAATGAGAGCTCTGTCACTCTTGGTTACCTTCTCTTGTTTGCAGGTCATGAATTTGCCTAAAGCGCGGAAGAAGTAATTTTCAGATTGTTAGAGTATCTCGACCTCAGGGTGAATGAGTACCGACTCTGTCTCGGTTGAACTGAAAGAAGCCAAGTGAAAAAGTCTTTTCTATCTTTAAAAATCTCCCCTTGTTGATTTTCATTTTATTTTTCCCAGGAGTGCAAAAAGGTAAGTGTGGGGGTGTGATGAGTCACAAACTATACATCTTTTAGACACCTAAGAAGGGTGTTTGCAAGACTATTATGTGCTTAAAGATGGATTGTTAGCTAAGATTCAGTTTATGGGCTTAAATATAGAGAAAATACAAATCTGTCTCAATTCAGAAGTTTTAGCTAATAAAAAGTCTCACTCCTTCTTCTGCAGGTCAAGCCGAGTTGACCAGGGTCAACAGAAGAGTCTCAGCCGAGATGAAGTCGTCCCGGCCAGACCAACTCCATCTCGGTCAAGCCAGATTCATCTCGGCAGCCCATGTCTTGCAGTCCAGCAGCCCAATAAAGAGCGGCCCAATTGTGCTTGTCCAGGTCAGCTATCCAGCTCAGAGGCCACCTCAGCTGCCATGTCACTCTTGGAGAATCTGCCACGTCATATTGGAAGATCTTCATAGGGGTAGAATAGGAAATTCACATTGTAATTTTGTTAGGATATTTTGTAGCGTCATCTAGCTGCTCAGCTCATGTATATATAGGAGGAGCTGTGCACTTTTCATGCGTCTTGGAATTCACTCTTGATACACTCTCATTATATCATTTTCTCGCTCTCGTTTCTCTCCATTCCACGGTGGTGCACGGTGCTGCATTGGCATTTCTCTCGATCGAGGAAGTGCAGATCTGAGATTGGGAAGCCGAAGTCTGTCAAACGGGACCAATCAGATTACTGACGCACTCTGGTGGAGCTGATCCTCAACGCTCAGGCTAACGGAGGTGAACCACCACCATCAACCATGGCGATCGTCGTGGAAAATGGATCCACTCGAATCCAGGCCACTGTATTTATATTCTGTTTCTGTTAAATCAATCTCATTCTGCATTTCTTATCTCCATTCTCTTCCTCTCTTTTAATTCATGATTTAATCTATGATTGCAATTAAATTGTGAACAATGTTAAGCTAAGCTGATTGGAACTGGTTTAACGAATTTAGTAGGTAATCATTTAACGATTATTAATCGAGAACCTAAAATTAGCTCTAAACTTAATCCCTGCCAACTGATGAAGTAGCGATTGCATAAATCCTCGGTATGGCAATGGACGAACCTTTGGCGATTGCCATAAGATTTCCCAAGGCTAATATGGATTGAGAACTGGAGTGTGGAAATTGGACTGGACTTGGACCGACATAACTGAATATGAATACAGTTATATCATAATAATAATAGTAGGAAATCAATAACAGTAGTATACGTTTACTGCATTCATAACCTTAGTTTAATTTCTGCTTTGCTTACATTCAAATCCCCCTGTTTATTGCTTTTCAGTCTGAGACAGAGATAGTCCATCTCTGTAGCGTCTGTCTGCACTTAGCCGAGACCTAGCCGGATTGTCTCTGCCGAGATCATCTCAGCTCAATCTCTGCCGAGAGCGACTCGGCCAGTGCCGAAGAGAGTCAAAACTTTACATATTAGATTCGATAACATTTTACTTCACACTAAAGTCACAACTGAACACACTGTGTCCTTGAGAAGAATGACCTAGGGTTGACTATCCTATAGTTAGCTTTAGTTATTTGATAGGCGTTTGAAACGACTAAAAGAACACACTATCAGCCGCTACCCTTCTTAATTTGGTTGGAAGATTTAATTTGGTATTAGTTTTTGCTTAAAAGACAAGGATGGCAGTGGTGGGTAATGTAAGCTTTGGGTTCAAGAATTGGCCTTTTATTTGAACCTTCAGATTTTATCTTTTACCCCATCTTTTATTTTTTAAAATTGTATTGCATATATGTCTCTGTCTTTAGAACCTAAATTTAATGGACTTTTTCTACGAAAATTTTCACAGAAAATGCTCCTGCTTGTATATCTTCTTGCGAATTTTCTTGCTAATTTTTCTATAAATTTTTTTGTGAATTTTCTTACGAATTTTCCTGTGAATTTTGTTGCGAATTTACCCGTAGAATCCAAACACTTTCCTACGAATTTAAAATCGTAGGAAAATGTTTCCTGCGAAATTTTCCTACGAATTTTCCTGTGAATTTTTTTACAGATTTTCCTGCAAATTATATTTGCAGATAAATTTCTTGTCGATTTATAATTCGCAAGAAAGAGTTACCCACCAACGATTTTCCTACGAACTCAAAACCTCAGGAAAATTCACAGGAAAATAGCATGCTTCCTATGAATTTTCCTACGAATTTTTCTGCAAATTTTCCTGCAGATTTTCTTGCAAATTTTCCTGCGAAATTTTCTACGAATGTTCCTACAGATTTTCCTACGAATTTTCTTGTGAAATATATCCGCAGATAAATTTCTTGACGATTTATAATTCGCAAGAAAGAATTATCTACCAACTATTTTCCTGCGAATTTAAAACCATAGAATTTTGAGCAAAATTCGTAGGAAAATTCGCAGGAAAATAACACATTTCTAGTAGTGCGTCCATGGCAGCTCAACCACAAGGTGACCCACAAGGGGTATACCAATTGTTTGTCTTTTCTTTACAATGAGTTGAAAATTACTCTTACTACATTTTCTCCAAAGCAAGTATGTGAAGACCAAATAAAAATGAGGAAAGTAAGAGAGTGTAAGTTGAGTGAAGAGCGATTGAGCATTCAAGAAAAAGAGAGAAAAGAAAATATGAGTAAAAATAAGCAAAAGAAAGAAAAACATGAAATTGAGTGTAGTGAAGAGAAAAGTAAGAAAATGAGTGCATTTGCAAAGAAAAAAGAGGTTAAGAATGCGTTATTAGCAAAAGAGAAACTACTTGTACTCCTTTATAAGGATGCTTATTTCACTAACAAATTTCATTCTTCTCTTCCTTGTGAAGTTGATTTTTTATTACAAGAATTCACTAATGTTTTTCCAGATGAAGTGTCACATGGATTACCTCCTTTAAGAGGTATTGAGCATCAAATTGACCTTGTTCCTAGTTGTCCAATTCCAAATAGACCAGCCTATAGAACAAATCTCAAGGAAACAAAGGAAATTCAAAAGCAAGTGAATGAGTTGCTGCAAAAGGGCTTTGTGAGGGAAAGTCTTAGTCTATGTTCTGCTCCCGTTATCTTGGTTCCAAAGAAAGATGGAACATGACGCATGCGCATTGACAATCAGGCTATCAATAAAATCACTGTAAATGTTGGAATAAGAGTTGTATTGATGCAGTAATCCAAACCAATTGCATATTTTAGTGAGAAGGTAAATAGGATTGCATTGAACTACTCTACCTATGACAAGGAGTTGTATGCTTTGGTGAGGACATTGCAAAGTTGGCAACATTATCTGTGGCCAAAGGAGTTCATAACCCATTATGACCATCAAAGTTTGAAGTTTCTAAAATCTCAAGGTAAGCTTCAAAAGAGACATGCCAAGTGGTTGGAGTTCATAGAGATGTTTCCTTATATGATCAAGTACAAGAAAGGTAAGGAGAATACTATGGCTAATGCATTGTCTAGAAGAAAGCAGAAGGAAAAGTTTGTTAGAGAGTTGCATGCCAAAGTTCGAGCTAACATTGAGAAGAGGAATGGACAATATGCAAGGCAAGCAAATAAAGGGTGTGTTATGACTTTTGAGCTTGGAGATGGCGTTTGGGTTCGTAGGCGAAAAGGAAAGTTTCCTACTAGAAGAAAATACAAGTTGCAACCAAGAGGAGATGGAACTTTTCAAGTGTTAGAAAGGATCAATGACAATGCCTACAAGCTTGATTTATCAACTGCATATGGTAATGTAAGTTCTACTTTAAATGTTGTTGATTTATCTTTACTTGTTGTAGATGAAGAATTTGATTCGAGGACGAATCATTTTGAAGAGGGAGGGAATGATAGAAACCCAACCGACAAAGATAAAGATAATTTGCATGACACTGGAGGTCCCATGACTAGGTCCAAAACCAAAATGATGAAGTAATCTGTGGCGAGCTTGAGTTCAGGAATTAAGGAAAATATAGAGCCAAGAGAGTTAGAAGCTGCACCAAAATGGGTCACTTTATTACAAGTTGATGAAGAATGAAGCCCATGTTGAAGAACACAAATAAAACCCAAAGTCATTGTCATGTAACTTGAGCCAAGTAGTTAGTTAGAGATTTTTTATTTTAGATAGAGGTTTTTTATTGAGATTTTAGATAGAGATTTTTTATTTTAGATAGAGATTTTTTATTGAGATTTTAGATAGAGATTTTTTATTTTTGATAGAGATTTTAATTGAGATTTTAGATAGAGATTTTGATTGAGATTTTAGATAAAGATTTTTTGATTAGTTAAGATTTTATGCCAATTAAAATATTATTGGGTTTTAACTTCCGGACTGCCTAATTAAAAGTCTATAAATAAGCTCTTGTAATCAATCAGAATTCAAAATTTAGAATTTAATAAAATTTGTGTTTTCACTTTGTGAGCACTTTTCCTTTGTTCTTAGGATTAAGGTTCTACCGGAAGGTCATGGTTAGGATCACGCTTTCCCTTGATAACTTTGATTCTACTGGCAGGTCGCAGTTAGGGTCAAGTTCCTTTTTACCAAGTCACGCTAGATAACTTTAGTTCTACCAGCAGGTCGTGGTTAGGGTCAAGTTCCTTTTCACCACGTCACGTTTTAACCTATTTTCAAGACAATCCCTTTTCTGATCCAGTAAAATCATATCCTTAAGAGTATGATCACTAAAAAAACATTGACAAAGATTTATAAGTAATAAATTTGAACAATATTGTACCATCTAAAAGTTTACAGCGTTGCTTGTTTAAAACCAATGAATTTAACAGTTAGCTCAATAACATATTACAATATTCAATTCATATAGTAAAACAAATAGGAAGGCCAAATTGTAATGTTTGAGTAAAATGATCCGTGGGTAGTAAAATATCTTGTTAAAGAATAAATGCAGCTCTCTTGCAGGATTCAGTGAACACAAAAAAGGAAAGGAATAGGAGATTAAATTCAGTACAATTTTCTTATATTGATTCCAATGCTGAAACAATTGAGGTTATACTAGTAACCATAGGAAGTTTGCTGGCATTTCCAGTTCTACTATCTTCAAAATAGAGAGGACAACACCACTCAGAAGGTGTCATGTTAACATTTTTGCAATTAAAAGATTGAACATATGAAAAACCCAAATAAAGGGACTCTAAAATACAAGAACTTGTGGAGAGGATAAGTTCTTACTATTACAAGTTAAAATAGAAATAATGCATCAATACTCACCTACTGCCACTAACAAAGAAATCTCGCTTTCTTTTTTAAAAGGCAATGGCTCCAACAGTTCCCATGTAACCTATTCCAACTCCAATGCAGCTTGCACTTTCAGATTCCCACAACCTAACCTATTTGGCAAGCAAACATTTGTTTTGTAATTACTAATTACTATGTATAAGACTTGAACACAGTGCACTACAAACATGTTATGAACTTAATAGAGCAACTGTTGTCAATATTAAATTTTTAATCTTAGTTCACATAATATTAATTTTTTATTTCAAATTTTCTTTAAATAGAGTAAAATAATTTTCATGTTCATTACATAACTTATATATATTAACTTAAATGATCATATTAACTATTTTTCAAAATTAATTACATATAAATCAAATAATTTGATATTTATATTAAATTTTTCTTTTTTAAAAAATTATTAATTTATATAAAATTTGTAAATTATACTTTCTTTTCATTTATTCATTTATACTTTCGATGCATATCATTTTCATTTATTCATTTATACTTTCGATGCATATCAAATGCTAAAATTTAGCTAATTGTTGTAGACTATGGCATAAATTATTAATTTTGAAATGCATAGGAATGCGTAATACAAAGGTTTAATACATTTATAACTTATTTCAATTTTATAATTAACTTAAAATTAAATTTTTTATTATAACTATTTTTTATTATTGTTTCATATGGTCATAAATTAATTGTAAAAATTTAATTATAAAAATATAAAGTATTGAACATTTAATTGCATAGGAATAGTTGAAGGACTTATTTATCTTTTCAACTTAATTAAAATCACAAAATGTTTAATATTATTACTTTGTAATTAAATTAATATAAATTGTAGTAAAACATAATTACCATAAATATATTTCATTATATGATGATTTCATCTTTGTTTTTATTTTAGGTTATAACAATAAGTCTAGCTTTCGATCATCTTCCATGTTTTAATGTATCGTTTCTTCGTTATTTTCTAATTATTATTCTTTTAATTGGGATTACCTGTCACGTAAATGTATGTATGATAATTTAGTTAATTTAGTGGCCTGAAAAATCAAATTCATATCATGTAATTATTATTTTCTTAATTATGATTAATTTTCATGTAAATGTATATATATGATAATTTAGAAAATAAAAAATTTAAATACAAAAATAATAATTTTATTTTAATAAAACTTATTACTTGAATTATTTCAAATAAGATGGAATGGATATACTTTAATAAAAAAGTATTTTATTTTATTTTATCGAAGACTTCTATAGTATCACGTCACTGAAAACCTTACTTCATATTAATAACTCTTTTATATCTTTTTTAATTATGCTTCATATTTTATTTGGAATATTTTCTTATAAAATATGCTAAAGAAATTATTTAGTATTAATTTTTTATAATAATATTACAATCATAGTGTTTTTTATAATATTATTCTTACGTGACATATTATCAAATAATTTTTTCAATTTTAAATTTTTAAATTTATTATTTTAAATACAATAAAATAATTTATCATGTCCATTTATACCAAGGAGTAGTGGGAATAGGGAGTGGGATATATAGTCCACATGGAGAAACTTTAGACTTTGCTAGCTTGCAAACCAAACATTTTTCGTATACATTATGCACATCTTTTCTCATGTGAGACCAAAAGAAATATTCAAAAAACATCAAAAGTCTTTAGTTCCCCAAAGTGATCAATGAGGCACCTTCATTCGCCTCCTTCACAAGTAGTTGTTTGATGGAGCTCATTAGCACACAATTTCTTTCCTTTAAATAGAAAGTCATCATGCCTATAATAATCACAAAATGCAACATGGACACACATGGTAAAAGGTTCACTAAAATCAATGTCCTTCTTATATAATTCCTTAATGAAATCAAAACCAAGCATTTTGGTTTCAAGCATAACAATCAATGCATGTGTCCTAGATAGCACATCAACTTCAACATTCAATTCACCTCCATTAACTTAAATGATTATATTAATTACTCTTCAAAATTTTTAACATATAAATAAGTATATTTTTATTTATAAAATTTAACTTCAAACTTTAAATATTTATAAAAAGATAAGGTTGTTATTTTTATTTAAATAAGCTAATTCTATATTATTCACCATTTAGCGACCCATATTAATCAATCGCTAAATTGATGTCTATTTTCTTTTTTTCTTTTTTATTTTTTAAATTAAAATTCAATCATTAATGTTTGTTTTTTATTTTAAATTTAGTCGCTAATTTGGTAACTATTTTTCTTTTCAAATTTTTATTTTTTTATTTAAGAATTGGTCACTAATTCGATGAGTATTTTTATTTTTAAATTGAAATTCGATTGCTAATTTTCATATTTATTTTATTTTTTACTTCAAATTCGGTGACTATTTTTCTTTTCAAATTTTTTATTTTTTATTTCAAATTCTATTGTTAATTCGGTAGCTATTTTTAAAAAAAATTGAAATTCAATCGCTCAGTTTTGTTTTTTATTTTTTTATTTCAAACTTGGTCGCTAATTTCGTGGCTATCATTTTTAAATTTTTTATTTTTTGTTTTTGATTCGTTCTCTTATTTGGTGACTATTTTTCTTTTTTATTTTTATTTTTTAGATTGAAACTCAGGCGCTAATTTTCTTTTTTTATTTTTTATTTCAAATTCAATCGCTAATTTGATGACTATTTTTATTTTCAAATTTTTTATTTTTTATTGTAGATTCGATCGCTAACTCATGTTTTTTTCTTTATTCAATTTAAAAAATTTGGTCATCAAATCGGTCGTTGTTTCCTTTAACTACAACATTTAGTGACAAATCTGTCGGTCGCTATTTTACTTTCAAATATCAATGATTATTTTCATGACTATGTAAAATCCAAATTTTGTCTTGATTTTGCAACAAAATTAGTTATTGATTTGTTTAGTTACACATTCGATCATTAATTTATAAACACAAACACATCTTTTGTCGCTAATTCAGTAACTATTAATAACAAATTTTTGCGGTATAACAAATACCATACCAATCCTTTAAGAAAACAAAACAAATTTGTGGTCACCCTGTGGTCTCGCCTTGCAGGGTGTGACCAAAATTTCTGGAATGTTTTAAATGTAGAAATCAATGCATTATGAAAATTAAATTTTGAAATGTATTTAATGTATTTTTTGGAATTAATGTTTTAAAATTAACTTTCAATATGCATTTAATATATATGTTCCATAATGTATTTAATTCTTGAAACTAATGCATTCCAGAAATAAAAATTCATATTTAATGCAATGTATTAAATGTTTCTAAAATAAATTTTTGGAATGCATTAAATACGTCTCAGGATTTAATTTTCGGGATGCATTTAATTCTCAAAAATTAATGTATTTTGAAACTACGGACAGGCGCAAGTTGGTGGCAAGAGAGGGGAGAGAGAAGGAAGATGAGAAGGGAGAAAATACTGTCTCCCAAATTTATTATAAGTAAAATTAAATTTTTTTTTTTTTTGAATTCAAATATAAAAAAATTTCATGAATGATAAATTTAAATATAAATAAATTTAACTAACTTTATATCGTTTAATTATATTATTTTTAAAATAATTAAGACTTTATTTTCAATTATTCACTTTTATTATTAATATTAAGTTTCAATGAAAAAAAATTAAAAAAATATTATCTTTTAAATAATATCAATAGAATTAAATAATATTAATTTTTTTAATTAACATAAAAATGATTATTTTTACTTAAAACGAGTTCCGAAAAAGTACGTGCACATCATTTAAATATCATATAATTATATTTATCTTATTTAAAACATAACCTTCTATTTTAAACAGTTAACATCATTGAAATTTGATAATAATAAAAAAATTATTAAAAATTAAATCTTAATTAAATGAAAGATATTTTAAAGATAGTATCATTAAATAAAATCAAATTAATTAAGATTTACTTATATTTAAGTTCTTCTTTCTAAAAAAACATATTTGAATTTGAAAAAAGTATTTTTATAAAAATAAAAATAAAAATAAAATGAGAGATTGTAAAGAAAATAAGATTGTATCTCATTAATATTATGAATAATTTTAAAATATATATAATTTAAAACAAATTTAACTAACATAAATTAAGAACATAACTTTTAAAAATAGTTATCATAAATATTAACAAATTCATTGTATATAATAATAGAGTACGTTGTAAAGTTATTTTACATGGTTAATACCTAGTATATTTTCAAATAATGAACACAGTAACTATATAGTACCATTCAATTTGTAAATAAATAAAGAAGACAATCCAAAGTTGATAGTATATATTATATCATAGTAACTAGAAAGGTGGTGATACAAAGAAAGAGACAACATAAGTTTAAAAATTGACAAGTGATCTATAGGTTTGACCAGGCCTCCAGGACGCAGGAATGACGTTGTTAGCCACAACAGTCTGTCGAGATTTATTGGTTAGCCTGATGGAGAAGGGTGCTTTAAGCGATGAACCTTGGTTAAGTTTCCAAACTGCACCCCACGATCGCTGCATGGAATGCCATGCAGAAGAACCTGCTTCCTTCAGTTCAACTTTCTCAACCTCACCATCCCCATCCTCATACTCAATCAACACTGCAAAATATTCTTCGTTGGACCCTGCGTCCACGTGAAAAGCTATTGACACACCGGGATAGTTGCATGCAACTCTGCAGAAACAAAACTCATCTCCAATTGTTAACTAATTACAGTATATACTGTAAATAAAATGATCAAGTGTATGTCAAAATAATATATATATATATATAAACACAGTCAACAAGGTAGAAATGTGAGTTGAAAAATTAATTTGGGAATTTTGTCCCGTTAGAAATACATAATTAATTTTCTTGATCAAATAGAGAAGGATTAATTAATTAGAAGCTAAAAACCACCACACAAGAAAGGAATGATAAAAATATATACACTACAAGAATTTTTTTGATTTTTATACTAATTTTAGCTATCATTTAAATTAGTATTTAAATCATAACTAATTAACTATTAATTAACTATAATATTATTTTTCTAGTTAAATTTAAGTCATATTCATTTATATATCTTATTACTATAAAGTAGCTAGAAAATAACTACAATTTTTAAAAATTTACTCTAAATTAACTAAGATTATTTTTTTAGCTAATTTCTACTTATTTCATCTTACCAATCAATATTATAGTAATTTTTTAGTTAATTATTTTTACTAGAAATTAGCTACAAAATAACTATTGGTTTTAAAATTAGCCACAAAATTATTTTATAGCAAATTTTAAATTTTCTAACAATTATACAAAAATATCATATATTTTAAAAATATAATGGTCAGGTAATATTTTTATATTGTTATATAATTATAAATTATATATATGATAATTTTTAAGATAATTATTTTAATAGTCACTAAATTTAAAGTCAAAAAATATAAATATTTTTTCTCATATTTTAAAAATTATATTAAATATATTTTTGTTCCGATGTATAAAAGAAATATTTTTGTTCCATGAATTTTTGTTTTAATTTATATAGATTTTTTTAGTTTTTTAAACGTACAAAATTACCTGTTTTTAGCCCCCTGCCACGTCATTTTTGTTAATGTAGAGGTTGAAAGTGTTTTTTAAAAAAACTAAAATTCGTGATATTTTTAAGAATAAATAAAATCACATTTAAACTAATTTTAAAACATGAGACGAAAACATGAATGTAATATAAAATTAACATAAAATATAAAGTTGAAATTATAAGAAAAAAAATGTTGTTAGAATATTGTTAGTGGTTGGCTAGATTAAAATTTTAGAAGCCACCTTATATATTGAATATTTATTTTCCCAGCCGTGCGTAGCTTGTCGTCTTTGCCTGAGAGTGCCATCGCACCAAAAGCAGTGCCACTCAAATCAAAATGATATTTAGCATCTGAGCCACACTCAGGACACTCATCAGTGATTACTACCCTCGCAGGTTTGCCTGAGCATGCATTCCCTGTGCACTTCACCTGAATTTATTATAACATAAATTAGAATGCAAACCACTATTATTTAATATATCTTCATTTTCATTTTCCACTTCAATGCATGGACTAGCTAGACACGTAAGTAATAACAACACACTTCTTTCTTTTTACCCCTATTCAATATTATTTTAAATTTATTCAAAATTATAAGATTACGAGTCAACTTATTAAATAGAACTAAAAATATAAAAATTTTAATTTTTAATAAAAATATATTCAAAATAATATATTAATAGGTAAATAATTAAATATATTTTTATCATTTATGGAATGAGTGAGTTTTGATATTGTTCCTATTAAATTTTTTTTTTTTTCATCCTATAAATTTTAAAATCAGTTATTCTAATAAATATGTAATATTTATTAATTCTTTATATATTTAATAAAAAATTAAGTAAGTATTACACATAATATTCATTAATGTTTATAGTAGTATGACACCTTTAAAAAAATTTCTAAATTTCTAAAATAAATGTTATTTATATACTTTAAAATGAATGATATGAATTATTCAAATTTTAATAGGATAAAAAAAATAGAGATAAATATTTTAGAAGATCATAATTAAAATTCATTTATTCTATACAAAATTTATTTATTTTATACTACCTAAAAACATATTTAAATAAAAAAAGTATATAATAATGTGAGACTACTGTTATCTTGGACATTCTCTGCCTCACACATAACTGAATTTTATTAAATTTTGTATTATGTGCTACAAAGATTAACCGGAAGTGATGATTTTGACTATGACAGTTAAAGATGATTTTGACCATGTCAGTTAGAGTATATATATTGTTAGCATTTTTTATTATAATAAGAATTCATAAACATTAATATTAATTATTTAAGTATGCTCAACGTTTAGCACCTCGTAACAGGAACCACAGCCTTTGCCTGATTCATACAAAAGAGGGCTTCCCGCAGATATCATTGATGAGAATGGAGGTGCTCCAACAGTACTGCCATAACCACAAGCACCACCTACATAATTAACAAACATAATCAGTGAAACCTTTTCAACCATAATTCAAGCCTTATTTTCTTAATTTGTACCAAGAAAAAACTGCATGTGACTAAATTTTTTTCTAATACCTTCACTTCCATCCCCATGGGCAGGTCCATACCAAGTGGCCACAGCAGGTGACCAATTATCACCATTTGAGGAGTGTGAAGCAAATGAAGAATTAACAATCTTTTTGGGGTTGAAGCAAGAGGAAGGGACCACTAGGAGTATTAAAAGTGAAGCAACAAGAGTGAGTAAATGAGAGAATGCATGTTGAAGTGAAGGAACCATATTATTATCCCTAGGTTGTTGATAGTTAATTGTGAAATATGGCCTAAGAAATATGTCATGGACAGTATGGTATTTATAGAGGAACAAACAAGGGAAATCTCAACTGCCAAAGCAAAAATATTATTCCACATGACAATTTAGAAATGTTAAATTGATCATGAAAGAGAATTTTGACTCTCACTTTTTTCGAAGAATGTACAAGACAAATGCTATGTTTGAATATGGAAAACAAGATGAACATTTCCTTCACGTATTCACCATCTTGTAAAGATACGCTCTCTAATATCTTATTGTGTATTGCCTTTTTTATATATTTTTTTAATTTATATTAAGAGTAGACTGCTCAATGCATGATTAAAGAAATCACTAACCTCAACAAAGATTAATGGTAAGATTATATATCACCTATTAACTGGTTAGCCTAAAAGAGGGTCAACCCCTATCGTTTTTTTTATGGTGGATTGCAATCTCATAAGCAGAATATTATGGAATTGGAAGAGTCAATTATATTATGACTGAAATTATAATTTTCTGTATTAACCTCTATAATATTCTTTCTCAAAGTTATTATTGTTAATAGCTTAATTTATATTTTTTATTATTATTATCATGTTATATGTGCGAAGTGTTGACCAATTTTAGTAGTTATTAATTTTCTTTGTAAAAACTTATTAAACACCTTTAATTGATGGGATATTAATTATTAATTACATTTTTTCATAAAAAAAACTAAATTTTTACTTAAAAAATTTGAATTCCTGTTTTACTTTGACCAACATATATAGTTAATGTACATTATAGATTTTTTTTCATAATGTTCCTCACGTTTCAATTATTTAGGTTTGAATGGTAGACCAATACATGAATTAATAGATTAAATGGGAAAATTAAAATGAAAATATGTCCTTAACATCGCTTAGTGAGGAATTTAGTTGGTATCGGTTGTTGACGGAAAAATAAATTGCCCGATGTGTACAAAAAGAAAACTTTCAGTGTTCATGTTAACCAAGTTTTATTTTGATAGTTGAGTTTTATGGATTAGATTATTTTAAGGTAAATTTTACAATATAGCTTGTATTTTTCTTGAATTTTTGTAAATAAATATACCGTTTTGATATTGACATGTATTTAAGGAAATTAAAATTTCAAAATACGCTTTTAAAAATAAAAAATGATGACCTAAGGAGTACCCATAAACTAATGTTAATTGCATTCAGAATATTTGTTGTTTTTTTGTCCATTTGCAACTAACATACACTGCGGTAACATGGGAGATTCGGGAAGTCTGGATGGTTTTTAAATGATTTTAAGATTCAGATAGAAAAAAAAATTATATTTGGACAACGATGTATAGGGTTAACTATACATGATTATTTATTAATATTTGATTATGAACGTACAAGAACCATACATATAAGTGAAGACTAATCATGATTCTTTTTAATGCATTAATTATTTCTATTGCATGAATATGTAAATATTCTCAAAATAATCTTTATATTTACATTCTTTTCATATTGCATGTATATTTACAAATATCTAAATATACAAGATATTTACTAATTTAAAAAGTAAAAAAATTAACATTTTTTGTGTACGGAAAAAATTACTGCAACGGATACGACACATCGATGTTTTATTTTGAAATAATTACACAGCCATATATAGTTCTCATTTCACAATAAACACATACGTAGTTCTCATTTTACCATAAACAAACATTTCATTTTAAATACTTTGATTAAGTATAATACAAAGTAGAATATTAAGAGGGAAAGTGTTGAGGCTAAATTTAATAGAATGTTGACACCTAAGTAATTAAATAGTGGCCGAACACATTCTATATTACTATTGATGAGTGAAAACGTGATTAGAGATAAAGCATTTTATCAAATAAAAAAATAGATAAAGCATTTTATCGTGTTTATTGGATTAGTTTAATTTAATTATGAAAATAATCATTTTTTATAATTTATTGAGATAGCTTTAAAAAAAAAATAGTTTCTGAATAAGAGTTGAAACAAATTAGATAATGAATAATAAATCAACAACACAATAGGTTTTTATTTTATTTTTAACTTGACACTAAACTTACCATATGCTGGAAAATATTAAACTTTAGTCACCAAATGCGTATAAAACTAAAAACGAAACAATATTATTAGTGTTAGGTAGAGGCAAAATTCATTAGCCAGCCGAAGTGAGAAACTATAGGGAAAGAAATGTCATAATCATATATTTGAATTATTTAATTATTAGTTTATTTATTTTTAATTGCTCGCACGTTTCTTTGGGCGGCAATTACTATTTTATTGCAACTATACTGATTGTTATTAATTAGTTCCACACGTAAGTGTGTACGAATTAACATGTTGCTTTGGTGAACAGGGTACTTCCAAATTTCATAAATTACTTGTTGAATATTTTAACAAAAATATTCTAGCTACATTTAAATTTCATTTTGCTCTTTAAAAAGTATATGACAACCCTTTGTGCATATTAATTGAGGTATTAGTCATACCTTTATAGATGAAGTGCTGCTAACACATTTGTTAATATTATATATTTTTATTATTGGTTAAAATTAATTAAAAAATATAAATTATTAGTAAAATTCATTAAATAAAAAGAGAGTTAAAAACATATTTTAATAGATATTTTATTATTGATTGAAATTTATAAAAAAAATAATAAAATTAGGACAAAAAGATTCATTAAATAAAAAGTAAGATCTCAAAAATTTACTTTTTTCTCGTCAATTTCAATCAATAGTATAGAATGTACTCAAAAGAATATAATTATTTTTCTGATCTCACATAAAGTTAATAGAGCAGTTAACCTCTCTATTAAGTGAAATTGAAGAATGTTGAATTCTCTTATGTTTGAAATATCCTTCTAAATATTATTTTTATGAACTTGTTGAATGACTCTAATTCTGATATTTAGCTTTTGATTGCTTTTTCTCTCCTATACTCCAAAAAGAAATTTTAAAAATATTAAAAAATATATTACTAACAATTCTAAAAAAAATACCATCACTTACAATTTCTTGTAATTTCAAATAAATTTTAAATATTAATTTTAAAAGTGCAATAGATAATGTATGATTAACACTGCTTATTTTTATAGACATAAGCACACTTTTCTTTCATTTTATTTTTATTTATTTTTTCTTCACATCCCTTATCACATGCGTCTCAATTCTTTGTATCTTTCTCTTTATATCTCTCTTTTACCCCAAAATGGATATTTTTTTATTTCCCTTAATTATAGATATATTAAATACGTCATATTAAACTACACCGCAAATCGCACCATTAGTATCAATAATTAACTATTAATAATAGCAAAATCATATTATAATAAATATTTTAAATAACAATAAAACTTTGATTAATATTTATAATATAAAAAGTTCTCTCTTTCTTTTTCTCTATATATATTATAATATCCAAACAAAGGTAAAATAAATAAAAATAATATTAATGATAACTATGAACAATACTAATAAAATATAAAAAAATAATAATAAACTTATATGTAATAGTCTAAAAACTAAAATGGTAAAATAAAACAATAAAAAGGAAAACAAAATAAAAGATACGCATAATAGTGTCACAACCTAAATTGTGACGCTGGGTGGAGTCGGCCGAAACCGAGTCGGCCAGGTAGGAGTCGCCACCGGCGTTTTGGGTTTAGGGAACGCCAGGAAACCTTTTGGCAAGGCTGGTCTCGAATCAGACATGTGGGTTCGGGAGTTGGTTACACGCTAAGGGCGTGGGGGGCCCCCAGCATGCCTATTACTTGATAGTTACCTCAGGCTAGCTATATGGGAGGAGAGACGGTGTTTGGCATTTTGGATTTTTTTGGTTTTTTAAGGTTTGACTTGATAGGGGTGTGCCCCTTTTGCCTCGTGCTTCTCGGCTCTAGAGGATTCAAAGTCCACGTAGTTCTGGCTGGGGGAGGTTTGACTGGTTTCTCCTTTTAGTGGGAGGTGATTTTAGGGGGGTATGGCCTGGTTTGTCTCGTCTCGGCTCTGCCGGAGCCGAGTCGAATTAGGCATGGTGGTTCATGATGGGGGTCAGGCCGAAACCGTGTCGGCTTGGCTTTGCTGTGAGTGGGTCCGAGTCGGCCTCGGCCATCAGGCATGATTGAGGCCGAGTCGGCTTGGAGGAGGCCGAGTCGGAGTTCACTTAAGGCTACGTCGGCAGGTGCTTCTAGACGGCGAGAGGGACTCGGTCCAGATAGGTGAGGACTCGGGTTTGAGAGGGGTGGTAGGGAACCTGACTTGGGCTGATGTAAGAGGGGGATTAGAATACTAACCTGGTGCTCGGAGGTGGCGGACGTGTCTTCCCTGTCTTTGACCAATGCTTGATCTTTCTTCTCTGCCGGCCCTTGGGGTCCTCCTTACGTCCCCAGGGCGCTCGGCCGTCAAACTCTCTTGGCCTTCGCTCTTCTTTCTGGTCTCTCGGCCTCCTCTGCCTCTTCTCTCGCTCTCTTGATGTCCTTTTCTATTCTCCGCCTTTTATATAGGTGCAGGAGGCTGCGCATAACAACCAAATCCCAAGATTCTCTCGATATTATTACTCTATCTTTCGGTTTCCCCACGACGCCTTTGGGCCATCGGTGTGAAGACTCAAATCGATCAGACTGAGTCAAACAAGACCGGGTCAAACGTGGACTTTCTGGACCTGCCTCGCTTTGGATCAGTCTTAATGGCCCAAATGCCGTGAATTGGGCCGAGCCGGGAAGGGGACGTCATTTCGGCCCGGACATTTTAGGGGTGCTACAAATAGTAAAATTTTATATAATAATCAAATAATATTTTAAAAGTGAAAATTTTTTAAGTATTACTTAAAGATATAAGGTTTTTATATTGACGAGAAAAGTATAAAAAATAAATCATTTAAGTTAAAACACATTAATTTTATTGTATAACGTGTGCACATTAAAATTATAGAAATTAAATTCAAATTAAGATTAAAATAATCTTAAAATTTAAATTATCTAGAATATAAATATAATTATTTCTTAATAAAGTAAAATAATGTTATAATAAATATTAAAAATTAAGTTGATCAATATTTATAATATAAATATATATTAATTATATAATAACCAAATAAATATAAGTAAATAAAAATAACACTAACAATCAATATAAAAAATATTAATAAAATATAAAATAATAATCGTAAACTAATACTATAATCTTAACAAAAATAAACCACTACAGTAATAATTTAATATTAAAAATCTAAAAAGTATAAAAAATAATATTATTAAAAAGAAATTAACATAATAAAAATCGCATATACTAATAAATTGCTATTATAATAAGAAAAATAATAAAATAACATTATAAAATTAAAAATTAAAAATATTACCTAAAGATATAAGGTTCTTTCAATTGACGAGAAAATATAAGATAAATAATTTAAATTAAAATACATTAGTTTTATTGTGTAACGTGTGCAAATTAACTTTTATAAATTAAATTCAAATTAAGATTAATTAAAATTAAACATTCAAATTATCAAGAATAGAAAAATAATTATTTGTTAAAATGGTAAAATAATATTATATAATAATATCTAAAATATTATAAACAAATTTAAAATAATAATAAATATGTTGATCAATATTTGTAATATATATATATATATATATATATAATATATATATATATATATATATAATATAATATAATCTTCAAATAAATATAAGGTAAGGCAAAATAACACTAATAATGAATATAAACAATATCAATAAAAATAAAAAAAAATAATAGTAAACTAATACTATAATCTTATGAAAAATAAAAATAAATAACTACAGTAATAATATATAATAGTCTAAAATCTAAAATAGTAAAATAATAATAACAAAAAAGGAAAATTAATGTAATAATAAATTTTTATTATAATAATAAAATTAATAGAATAATATAATAAAATTAAAATTTTTAAATGTTGCTTAAAATATAATTTTCATTCTTTTGACAAAACAAATATAAAAACAAATTATTTAAATAAAAATACATCAACTTTGTTGTATAATCTAGGAAAATTATATTTTCAAAAACTAAATTGAAATTCAAATTAAATAAAATTAAAATAATCTTAAAATTCAAATTAACTAGAATAGAAAATTAGTTATCTCTTAATAATTGTCAAATAATACTATCATAATATTTAAAATATCATAAATATATTTCAAAAAATAGTAAAATTTTATTAACATTTATAATTTAAAAAGTTATATATATATATATATATATATATATATATATATATATATATATATATATATATATATATTAATTATAATCTTAAACTATAAATAAAATAACACTAATAATTAATATAAAAAATACTAATAAAATATCAAAATATCAAAAACAAAAGTAAAACTAATACTATAATATCAAGAGAAATAAAATTACTATAGTAATATTATAATAGTCTAAAATCTAAAAAAAATAATAAAAATATTATAAAAATAAAATAAAGATAACAAACATTTATACATAATAATAAATTGTTATAATAATAGTAAAATAATTATCAAATAATATTATCAAAATTAAAATATTTATACTCGCATGGTTACCAAATCTAGTATAAAATATTCATGGTGACCATAAATTAAATGATCATGATTGATCCTACCGAATAAAATATTATTTTCCTTTTTTAGAGTAAAATACTTTTCATTGTACTCCTTTTCTAAGATATTAGCTTTATTATTATTGAATATGCTTTTTTAATATTTTTAAAACTTTGAAATTCTAAAATAATTATTTATACTCTCAAATTGATAAATATATCATTATGTTTTATATTAAAGTATATTATTTAATTTTGAAATTGACTCTCTTTCTTCGTGTACTTTTTTATAAAAAATGAAACATATTGTTCTGGAAATTTTAATTTAAATATATTTTTGGTCCTTATGCTTTATAAAAGTTTCGTCTCAGTATTTATAATTTTATAAGTTTAAGTTTTGTTCCTTATAGGTTTGTTTTCATTCTTGGGAGACGGTAGTAGGGATCAAAATTAAAAAATTTTAAACTAAATACTAATAATTAAACTATTAAAGTATAGAAATTAATGCCAATATTAAAGTGAACTACATTACTAGAAATATACTTAAAACTAATTTTTTTAAAATCAATATAAATTATTTTGATTAAAATGTAGATTTTATAATCTTATCTTTTTATTTCAGTATATATTTTATATTTTTAAAATTTTACTTGAATTTAATTTTTTTTAAAAAAAATAAACAATGCAATGGTATACCAGTGGTTGGTAAATTCAATCTTTTATTATGTATATTAATGGTCGAAATTGATGCAATTAAAAAAAAAACTAGAGAAAATCTTGATCCATCACAATATATAATTAGATGACTTCAACAAAAATCTTTACAGTGTAGGATTATTTAAACTAAATCCTTCTCTTGTATACTCAAAATGGAAGAAACATTTCTTTTCCGTGAAGTAAGCTCATGATGGCGTATCATGTGAGAAGAGCACATGGGTGTTGAGGGACCCACTTTGATATTAAAATGGGCGAATAAAATTACCGTATGAGTACGACGTCGTCCTTTTCAAACAAATCCGCGTCGTGCTAATTAACCGCAAAACCTGGTGAAAATGAAATGAAATATAAATTGTTCGTTAATGTAGCCGTGAATGGAGGTTATTGGCCGTCAAACTCACTTACCTCCACGTTCATCCAACGGTCCACAATTAGAAAAATAATGCCCACGTAGGTGCCTATATCATATTGTACGGATTCACCAAATATTAGGCAACAATCAAGGCTTCTTTTTAGCTTTTTCTCCGCACGCTTTCGTCTTTCTTTCTTATTATTTTTTACTTGAAATTAATACACTTTTGATTTATATTTCTTTTAGTTTAATCTCTTAAATTTAAAAAAACTTAATTCTCTAAAGATTCTCTATCAGATAAAATTATTTCTTCTCAGCATTACGTTTATCACTTTTAATTTATTGTAAAAATGTTATCAATCTTATACTAACATTATTTTATATCTTTAGTAATATTTTAAAATATTACTATTGATATTTTATAACATAACTTTGATACAATATTTTATAACTAATAAATAATATTTTTGTAACATTTTTAAATATTACTAAAGTATTGTAGTTTAGGTTGATTTATCATATTAATCTATTCAACTTGTAAAAGATATAACATATCAGTATTTATTATTTATTAAAATTAGTACTGTTAATGCAAAACAACTAAAATTATTTAACCTTATTTTTATTATTGTATTAAAGATTATAAAAAAGACTTGTACATGCATATATCCATAGATTAAATCTGCAACAAATAGAAAATGGGTAACTTTAATGAGTACTTGCACATAATGAGCATGGATATTTTTTTACCCGTTTGCTAACGACACAAGAACAAGAGTAGGTATAATAATATACATACATGCATGTACATGTCGTTAAATTACCTAGTTGTCACTTGTTAATATGTTTTAAACATGTCTTAATTTTGTTGAGTGATTTTATTGACTTTTGTAGTTTTGTTTGCACTTTATATAAAATTAGAGTAACTTAGTTTATTGACTTTTGTTTGGAATATGAGATTAAATTATTGTACCTTATTAATTTTTTTTAGACTTATGGGATTAAATTATTTTAATTTATTTTTTTTTGTTTGAATTTATGATATTAAAGTATTTTATTATTTAAAATTAAAAAAGTAATTACGTAAAATTTTTGAATAGTCTTAATTTCTTGAACTTTAAACTCTTTTTAAAAAAGTCAACAATAACTATAATTTATGAAATTAGAAAATATCGACAAATATCTGTGTATATTAAAAAATCTGCATATATCCGCTTAACAATTACGTACACAAGTACATATATACATATATGGTAGATATTTATCTAGCGGAATGTGCAGTGGGAGTCTACCACCTGTATCCACTTACCCCGTTTCCATCTCTAATCGTATTTGCTGTGAGTTATTGTCTTTGTGTATTTATACAAAGGCTAATGATCATGCTGAAAAATCCCCCCTTGTTTGACCCCTGTTTATAAATCATACCCAAAAAACTTGTGTTTATATAAATCTAATAAAAGTGTTTTTAGGTTTAAACACCTGCTAGAGTTGGTAAATTTCTTCTTACTAAAATCTGTCTTAGCTGCATTATTAAACTTGAAATCAAGACCATTAAGTACTCATTATCGGCACATAAATTATGGCAAAATCAACGTGACCACATAGGTGTTGAACATAAACATTTACAAAATTCACATCATTTAATCGTTTGTAGAAGTACACATCTGATAAAAATATGATGATTTATATGCTTGTAAAAGTCTATCCTTGTCTCTATCTATTTATATTTGTTACATTTTTATGATAGATTTGGCTGAGGCAATACATTCTTATTTAAGACAAATATAAATATAACTATTAATTAATTAAAAAATCAACAATTTAAATTATGATAATGAATAATCATACATAAACACCTCATAGTAGACACTTTGATAGAAAAAAAAAAACAAAGAAGAAAGTATAGAATAGATAATATAACGCAATAAATTAAAAAATAACAAAAAAGTGTCAAATAAATGTTTGTAATTAGAATATATATATATATATGTCGGGTTGAACGATAAAATACAAATCAAAAAACAAAAAAAAACTTACTGCATGCCTCGACATTGGAGCCAACAATCTCTCCAATCCTAAACTTATTCAAACAGATGCAACTTTAAAAAATGCACATATTATTCATCAACCTTTTCTTAGTATAATTTTGATGACTTGCAGCTGGGAAGTGGTGACCCACACAAGCACTTATTATGAACGTACGAGTACACATCATGATCATGGCTATTCACATTGTCACCCTTTGGAATCTCACCACACAACCTATTGTAACTCACATTCAACATAAACACATTTTCTATCCCCACGGGGAGGTTCCCATAGATCTTATTGTGACTCACATCCAACATTAACGATGTTGTCTTAGGCAACACAACTTTTCCAAAATCAAACGCAAATGAGTTCCACGAAATGTCTATTGAAGCTGTCACTTTGGCGGGCCCAAAAAGCATGGAGGCATCACCTTCAAGCTTGTTGTGTGACAATGAAATGGATGAAAAGTTTAACCTTCCCAATGAAATTGGGATTCTCCCAAACAGTTGGTTATAAGAGAGGTCCAAATTTGGGAAATTGTAGTTCTTATTATTGAAGAACCCATATGAATGAGGAATTGGGCCCGTGAGCTTGTTACCCGCCAAAAAGATGCCTGAAAGATTGGGCAATTGGTGGAGGGAGGGAGGGAGTGGGCCAGAGAGGTTGTTAAAGGAGAGATTTAAATTAATGAGGCTTTTCAGTTGGGCCAGAAAGTTGGGAATTGGGCCTGAAATGTCGGTTACACTAATAGTGAGGTATTGGAGATTGGTGAGGTTGGATATGGAGTGGGGAATTGGGCCAGTGAGGTTTGGTAAATGGAAGAGGAAAAGGGTTTCCAGGTAAGGTAGGTTACCAATTGAGGGTGGAATTTGAGAGGCAAGGTGGTGGTTGTATGAGAGCTTTAAAGAGTCAATACGGTTCGTTTTGTGGTTGCAATGGGTACCGTGCCACGTGTCGTGGCAACAGTCAGTGTTTGGTTTCCATGAGGAGAGAAGGGTTGGGTTGTTGAATTCTTTCTTGATTTGGAGAAGGACCCTTTTGTCTTCTGGGTTGCAAGACCTTTTAGAAAGGGAAGGTGAAGTGTAAGAGAAAAAAATGAAGAGGATAATAAACAACTTGGTTGTCATTGGCCTTGTTTTGTGTGTGTGTGTATTTGGAGTTTGAGGTGATTGATAAATGAGTGGGAAAGTGGGTTATATATAGCTAGAAACATGAGGTTATTGTGGAATGATATTGCAAGCTAGCTGGCATAATGTAATTAATTCCATGCAATTGATGGAGTTGTTGTCTAAAACAGTTTGAGCTCATTGTTATATATGCAACAAGTATTGTATACTACGATGGCCTCGGTATCTTTAATCATTAGCAAGATTTGTATGGGAGGAAGTCAAACTCAAAGTGGATGATGTTAATGGATTTGTGTTCTATGGGCCATATCAAGTTGAAATCCATGACTTCTCTTTTATTTAGCTAGCAAAGTTTCATTTGGCTTTGAGGATTATCTAAAGCCTACCCTTTCTTTAAATGGCAAAATATTTTGTACGCAAATCAAATGAATATACTAATATTCATGATATTTTGACACTTTATATTTGATACTCGTCACATTTTTCTCTACCTTTATCTTCTCTTTGAATCACGTGTTAAATCATATTTTTGAAGCTTCTCTTTTAAATCTTCCTTTTGGATCTCACATGTTAAATCTTCTCTTCTAAGGCTGAGGCCGTCGGAATTAATATATAATCAGTGACCTTAGCTGATAAAAAAAAAATATCAATGAGCTTAGACACAGACACTTGTTTTGGACTAATACGTTACATTGCATGGTAAAACAATAAGGTAGCTACCATGCAATACATTACCAATTTGACATTCTATTCCTAACTATAAAAAGCAAGGTTTTTCTCCAACCAATTTTCTCAACTCAAACTCAAGACCCACAAAAGAAAAAAAAAAAAGTTATGGCAACCACGTTATTTCTCCTATTCATATTGCTCTCTAATACTGCATCTTCCCTCTCAGAAACAAAGTGTAACCCACAAGACAAAAGAGTCCTTCTTCAAATCAAGAAAGACCTCAAGAACCCAACCTTTCTCTCCTCATGGAACCCAGACACTGATTGTTGCAACTCCAATTGGAATGGTGTAGGTTGCAACCCCCACACCAACCGTGTCCACTCCATTACCCTCATAAACGAAGACCACCCTTTTCAAATTCCACCCTCCATAGGCAACCTACCACACCTTGTAAACCTTTTTCTCTATGTGTTTCCAAACCTCACTGGCCCAATTCCTGAGGCCATTTCCAAGCTCACCAAGCTCAATTCCCTCACCATCAGCTCAACCCGAATTACAGGCCCAATACCCAACTTCTTGGCCCAACTCAAAAGCCTTACTTACTTGGATCTCTCCTTCAACAATCTCTCTGGGACACTCCCTCCCTCTCTCTCCCAGTTGCATGGTCTCTCAGCCATTGACTTTGACAATAACATGCTTACAGGTTCAATACCTGACTCATATGGGTCCCTCAAGAAATTATCCACTTTGACCCTCCAAAACAACCATCTCTCAGGGAGAATCCCAGTGTCCTTTGCAAAGTTGGACAGCTTGTACTTTATCAACTTGTCTCAGAACAAGCTGGAAGGTGATGTATCCATGCTTTTTGGATCCTCCAAAGGGATAGCTATAATGCACCTTTCACGGAACATGTTGGCCTTTGACCTGGGAAATGTTGAGTTACCAAGGAACCTAACAACTTTGGATGTGAGTCACAATCAGATCTATGGGAACCTCCCTGTAGGAGCAGAAAATCTGCAGTTCTTGAATGTTAGCTACAATAGGCTGTGTGGGGAGATTCCTCAAGGTGGTAATCTGCAGAGCTTTGGTGTGTATTCATATTTTCACAATAAGTGCTTATGTGGGTCTCCACTGCCAAGTTGCAAGCGATCACTATATCTCATAAAGGGACATAAGTTCTAGTTTATTTATACTGTGGAGGGTCGATATAAATTACATTTTATCTTTGTTTTGCAATTTGCGTGTGGTCTTAATGGCCAATGAGTGACACTGGTTGGAAGTAATTGATCTGTAGTTTCATGTCTGTTTGCTTGCTACATTAATTAAACTGAGTTTGTTTGAAAAATATCAAATAAAAGTATATCTATTCTTATACCGGCGTATGATTATTATATACCTTATAGATAAAGCTCACTTAACAAAAAATATGCCAAAAGCTAAAAAAACATTAAAGAAATTTGACATTTACTAGATGTGTAAATATGTATAGAAGTCAATCACTCACTCATAAATTAAAATTATTTAACTATTATCTATCTAACAAAAAAATTATGAGTTTAATAATTATATTAAACTTACTAATATAAAAATAAATTGTGATTAAATAATTGTATAAAAAAATTTACAACACTACCTATTTTTGGAGTAAGAAACCACCTAACCCAAAGGTATTTTCTACCTTAAATTGAATATAATTTGTTAATGATTTATAAAAACTCTTGAAAAAAAATCAAAATTAAGTTAAATAATACATAAATATAAAACCGTTCAGTGTTCACAATAGAACTAAAAAAAAAAGTAAATAAGTAAATCTATATGTCATTACCTAAACTCAGTTCAGGAGTCATAAGCATGCAGGTAGGCACGAAGCTACTCAACGAAATCAAACCTAAATAAAAATTCACATTATTATTCCATATTTCCTTTAACAAGGTCCTCAACCTATCGAAACAATTCAGAATATTTCAATAGTTAGGTGCGTAGGTTATTTTATGTAACTTTCCCTTAATCAACAACCGTAATTCAGTTAATGTAATTTTCAAAAAAAAAAATATATATATATATATATATATATATATATATAGAGAGAGAGAGAAGAGGGTATTGCAAGTTATTCGAATGATTAATGTTTAGATGTTTTTATGTTTGCAATTGATTTTGAAGTGAAATGATTTATGTTTAGATGTTTTTACCATGAAAACAAGTTTGAAGTAAAACTTAGCGTCAATTTTTCAACTAAATGCAAAAGCTACTTTTTATCACTTCTAGTCAAACCAAGGTTTAGTGGCAAAATCAATTTTATCTGACAATAACCAAACATCTGTATCTTTACTAAAATCACATTTGACAAGAGGCAAAATTAATTCTAATACTTCCCACCTTGAAACCAGACACACTAGCATTTCTTCAAACTAACTGAACAAAGAAGTGACAACAAAAATAAAAACCAATCCACTTAGGTGCTACACTCCTCCATAAGTTTATATACTATTAAAAGCAGTCTCCTAAGAATGTATGCTTTTTAACTTGGAGATGAGCAATACTTAGATAGTAATAATAACTATAACTCTGCAGGATATTTATTTCCAAAAGCTTCTGATTTTATATTTAGTAAGCATATGAATACCATGTCAAATTGTCAATGTTTAAAAATAGCAAAGCAATAGATTTATAATATTCTAGGCTAGAACACATGGCAACACATACACTAACACAACCATACAAATACACAACAAAGAATGCAGAAAGGCTTCACAACCTCAGCATATATCAGACTCAGATGACAACTCCGTGGTGGTAGCAGCCATAAGAAGCACACTACAGAACCAAAATTGTAACTATCCAACATCAAGTGACAACTTTGCTTCACAGACACTTAATTCAGCACATAAGGGTTGAACAACAAAAAGGAAAGGTGAAATGTAATTCTACCACATCCAAAAGCCATTAACAAACTATCACAAGCAAAATAGTTGAATTAAAGAATATATCCACATAGACAAAGTGACAAACACATAAACATGTATACAGAAAATAGAAGGAAAGGGCAAGAAAAGCTTGAACAAAAGAATCCTATGACCTTCCATTGAACACTTAACACAACATTAAAAGGAAAAGCTATACTTCTAGGGGGGAAATATCTATGTTCCAAACAATTCTGTTACCTCATGACTTCTTGAGTAATTCTTCAACAATTTGAGGAGAGTATCAGCTCCAAGACAATCACTTAATTGCAAAATATCACTTGATTTGGGAGTCTTAGAAGATTTCCACCCTAAGTTTGATCTTTGTTGTTGTGTGCTGACTTGAAGGCCACAGTAGGTAATTCTTCTCTAAGGTACTTGAGCCACTTCTTTACAGCTTCTTGAGGCACAAGATCTATTTTAAGAACCAAATAATTAGCCAGTGCAAAATACATATTCCCAAAAGGAGAAGGGAGGAGAAAAAACTGCAATCAGTAAGCTACCAATTTTATTTAGAAGCAAGACAAGACGTTTATCGAGTCCCAATTTCATCACCATCTTTTCTATATCAACACAGCGAGTACCCAAGGGATCCCGAGCATCAAGGACCTCCAGTATGACATCAGAGGCTTCAATTACCTTAAGCAAATCCTTGTAAAAGGCCCTACCTGAGCTGTCTATGGAACAAGAAGGCCAAAAAGAAATAACTAATATAAGAACAGAGGCAAATAAGCACTTAACGGAAACCAAATTTTCAGCCAATTACAAATAAATAAACACCTCTTGTCTTCCCAACAGTAGCAAAACCATTACTATCTTTTAGAGAATCCATTTTGCTCAATTTGGAGTTATCTTCATCCTCTAGCAAACCCAATTTCCTTTTCCGAGCCTGAAACAATCATTAATCATAGTAAAGTTTCTAACTACAAGTCTACAACAAAAACAGAAATCATAAGAATTGAAGCATAAGTGCATAAAACACAAGCATTCATGAGTGCATGTCAAAACCACAGTAAAGTTTCTAACTACAAGTCTACAACAAAACCAGAAATCATAACAACTGAAGCATAAGTGCATAACACACAAGCATTCGTGAGTGAATGTCAAAACCACAAAAGAACAGCACTTTTTTGTATATGTATGATCTATCCACACTATATCAATTGACCTTCAGACTTAAAACCCATAGTTCTAATAAATTAATAAAAACACATCTGCACCAACAATACAACTGACATGTTATAACTTACAAGAAAACACTTAGGGTTCATATAATACAAGAAAAAATTATAAACATTCACCATTTTCTCTTCCATCCCATTTTTTTCCTATATCTTTCCTTTTCATCATATCACTCATCACATTTATCAATATGTCGTTCTACCTTTTCTCGTTTCTTCCTGTCTCTATCATCTCTCCACTAAATCCACCCCATTTTGGGATGGACATTAATCAGCCCTGGCATAAGGATAAGGTATGGACCTGTTTAGGTAACTTCTCGGTAAAGAAAAAATAAAGAAAAATGAAATAAGCTAAAAAGTTCAAAATTAGTTTTTAAATAAGCTAATATGAGAGTTTTAATTTATGAAGAAATTTATTTTATTTTTTATTCCTATTTTTCCTTCTTACAGCCGGGAAGTTTATTTGTACTACTAATTTTTATTTATTTCTTTGTTTATGTTATCATGAAACGTAACAAATCACAATCAATGATATATATGCATGGAATGAGGAGTATAATGAAGGAAAGAGCAAAGAATTACCCTCTCATTGCGTTCGGCTTTCTTTTGTTCCAATTCCTCAACAGCCTCAACCTTCTTCTTGCCGCTCAAGCGAAGCTTCTTCGCCTCCTTCGCTCTTTAACCTTTCTTATGACCTTGTACTTCTTCTTCAACGAAACCCTCTTACTCTTACTCTCTGCAGCGCAACAATTAGAAATAAAAAAAAATAAAAAATAAAAGAGTTATACAGTGACGGTGATGAAGGGAGAATAGAAGAGGGGAAGGGGTTTTCTTACTCTTGATCTTCTTCACCATCTTGTGCTACTCTTCACGTCACAGTCTCCGGCAAAAGGGGAAGAGAAGTATTGCTGAATATGCAAGTACGTGCTGTGTGAGGCTGTGAGGCCGAGGCCACCGTACTGCGTATGTCTATGCAGTCTGGCTCTCCAGCAAAAAATTATAGACCCTAAGATGTATCTGCTGGTTGACAATAAAAAAAAAAAAAAAAAAGTCAAAGTAAATTATGGTGTAACGAGCAATATGAATAAAGATAAAAATAAAGTAAAATAAAATAAACCATATTCAGAAAATATAAAAAACATTTATAGCATGTTTTATATTATTATTTAATTATAAGATATTATATATGTTAAATTTATTTGTTTTTATAATAATTATTTTTAAAAATTACTCTAATAATAATTTGTTATTAAACTTATAAAATCTTATCTAATTAGTATCTCTTATCCATATTTTATAGTTAATTATGTAATAGAACTGGTAAATAGACTAATCTAGCTCAACTGGGCAGGTCAAGAAAGAAAAATAGGTTGGTTTTATCTATTTTTTACGTGGATTAGTATTTTGTGGTCAAATCAAGTCAATTTAGGAATAATTTTTTTGTTTAAAAATATTAAATTTCTAAAGGATTTAAAAAAAAATTGGCTAAAACAAATTCAATTCATTTTGAATCAATTTTTTTGGAGTTCAACCCAGTCATGCAAGGTTAGTGGGTAGGCCAATTTGATTCAATTATATTTAGGTCAAAAAAAATTTTAATTAAATCAATTTTTTTTAAAATCAATCTGTCAAATTATACTCATTTTGTCCCCTCTATTATATATTATGTAAATATAAGATTTAGAATATATATTATGTAAATATAAGCTTATGATATTCTAAAGTGAGTTTATTATTTTAAAAAATAAAGTGAAATTATATCTATAGTTTAGTTAATTAATGATTCAAATTAATTCATATTTAAATTTTTTAAAACGATAAAGGAAAAGAATATTTTTAATTAAGAAACCAAAATATATTAAATACCCTTTCAAAACATAAAAAAAATGAAATTCATATTACATAGGATTTAAATAAAATTGTATAGAAGTTCTTACATTATATACTAGAGGTGGTGGTACCATTGTAAAACCTTTTCTACATCAAGAAACTCATTATTATAAGATGTGAGATCAAGAAACTCATCATTGAGAATCATCAAATAAGTCAAGTGTATAAAAACAAATATTTATACTTATACATGTCAATTTGAAGAAAACAAATGAAACTAAGATAGTAACAAAATTTGTTCACACTACTACTCAATGTTGAGTCTTTTCCACATGTACAAATCACTATAAAAAGGTACTAAGGACTTCATTATCATTGTTAATCAAAGACAACTCAAAATCATCAATGATGGAGTTATTGATATCATACCAAAAAAAATTTTTAGTTGTTCAACATAAGGTCCTCCCAATTTTACATAACTAATATCCTTTCCAAGTAAATGTGGTTCTTCACCCTCCAACTTATCAAGCAAATGGGTAATAGAGATATTGCACCACCTTTACATATGCAACAGGCGACTAGTTGGTTAGTGGAGGCAATGGCAAAGCTAAAACTTGGCTAAGGGGCCAAGAAAAAAAAACATGATTTAGGAAAAGAAAATTTAAATTTTTACGTATACAATATATGCAAAAAAAATTAATATAAAATAATATTTTATGAATAAAATAAATAATCATATTAAGTATAAAAATAATATATAAGAAAATTAGATTTTATTCAAATAAATTGACAATATAAATAATTTTTATAATGTCATTTAATTATTGAATGTCATGTATGATAAATTTTATATTTTTTATAATAATTATTTTAAAATTATATTTATAATAATGCCTAATTAGTTTACAGGGCAAACATTTTTATATTAATAGAACATAAAAATTAATTAAATTCTTAATTATATAGATAAAATACTTCTTATATATTTTAGGGAGACCATACTTTTTTTTTTAAGATAGTTTAGATACATTTAAAAAAATGGAAGTGACTATGGCCCATAGGTCACCTCCCCTGGTCAGAGGTGTGATTTTGTAGTATAACTCTTTATGACGTATAATATCGTAAAATCACCTTATACAATCAATCAATATAATGATATTCTATGATGATTTTTTACTTTGAATTTAATGGTATAACCACGTTAAATAATGGTTAGTGTATTACATAAAAAAAACATACCAAAAAAGAAAAGAAAAATTGTAGAGTAGCAAATTAATGCACTTAATCTATGAATTGTCATTGAACTAAACAGGTATGTTTGAAACACATGTAAAGATTAGATTATTTTAATAATCAATTAATTATACATATAATTGATTATTGTTATGATGAATTATAATTAGAATAATTTTTGTTTGGATAAGTTTGTTTAAAAATAATTCTGAGATAATTGATTTCATTTGAATAACAAAAGAATAAGATTTTACATAGTAAATTGTAAAAGAATATGTACGAAGCTTAAGGGGGAAAAAACTGTTGAAAATTTTGGAAAGAACGTGTTTGAGGAGGAAAAAAGTTAAAAATCATAAGCTACTGTACTATAGACTATTGAAGAACAGGTTTTTCTAAAAAATTCTTTTTATCAAATTTCAACTAATGTCCCAAAATATTATTTTTCAAACAGTTGAAATTTCCAAAAATAAACGACAGAATCATCTCTCAAAAATCAAATTCTATTCTGTCGATTTCTTAAGAGCACAAAAATTTCTCTTCCTTTTATTTATATTTCTTGAAAATAAAACCCCTATTAAGGGACTGAATTGATAAATTAGTCAGCGTAGCCAACAATCAGTTCACCATCTAAACATTATAACGAAGATATTAAGTTATTATATACCGTTTCTTTGCGGTATAACCTCTCATATTATTGAACTCTAATAGTTTCTTTCAAGAAATTTTAAAAATAAAAATTTTCATGAAAGTAGAAATTCATTGTTAAATTTTCAATTTTACAAACCACATCTAAAGACTTAGGTCCAAGTAACAAGAAGTTTAACCCTTTAAATAAGATTTTGAATTCAAATATGCATAAAAATAGACAAAAAAGCTTTGTTCCTTAAGAGGGTTCACCTGGCTCGCTAGAATTAGTTAGAAGTCCAAAGTGATTTCTAGATGCTGGGAACTAAACGAAATTACTATTTTTGCCCACTTTTTTGTCCCAAAAATAATGAGAAAATTTAATGCCTCCTACAAAATTAGCATCCATCATGGCATTCTGCCACTTCCCTTTACAATAACATAATTCAAAACTATCACATGTATGACTATGAGATAACATTATCATAATCCTCGTCATCAGAATCATCATCATTATTGATTCTTCCATTGACATTATAATTGTTGTCATCATCTTCATCTTCATCTTCATCAATTTCAAGATCTGCAGTTTCTGTTTCACTATTGACATCAAGAACATTATGCAAGGTCCAATCAGGAGGAAAGGTTTTTTGCAGGGCTTCTGTTAGTTCCCCTCCTGTCCTCTCAATCTTGCGTAAACATCTTGACCAGTGGACCGCAGTTCCCATGTCAACAGTCATCTCAGACTCTATCATCTCTCTACATATAGACAATAGGCCACTATAAACTAATGATTCAGCAAAGGTGGCTCTTGATAGTAAAGATGTCACAAGACAATGGTACACTGCTTTGTCTGGTTTCAATCCAGCTACTTTCATCTCTTCAAAGCACCTCAAGGCCTTCTCTGGCATAGAAGCACGTGCCCAACCATTTATTAGAGTGGTGTAGGTTTTGAGGTTTGGTTTTATACCAGATGCTTCCATTTCTTGGATTATCTCTGTTGCTTTCTGGCAGGAAGAAAAAACTGATCAACAGCTGATATAAATAAATTACCATGTTTTGACCAAAATATTAAAATCTACCATGCAGCACGAGGAGTATTATGAAAAATGTAACTTAAATCTTCAAGGTTTTGTTTGGATAAATTATTTTATACCCTTATGGGAGAAGAAAATAAAAAAAAACAAAATGAATTGAGCTTCACCCATTAGCTAAAATCAACTTTCGCACCTTAACTTTTAAAGAAAGTAGGTGAGAGAAGTTTTTACAAAAGTTGAGAGTATAAGTTGATTTAATTTATGAGAAAAACTTAATATATTTTACCTTGCTATTTTTTTTCTTATAATTATTTATAGAAAAATTTATCTAAACAAAGATCGAATCAAGATTTTTGTGAGAACAAACAGAAAGAATTGAAATGAGAGTTTATAACAAGCAAGGATTTCGCACACAATTCATTGTAATGCTAAATGACGACAAAGATGCCCAAAGTGAAACGCTTATATCCTTACTCTTTAGTCGACTATAAGTAACACACTTATATTATATTTCTCAACAACCATCATACCTGCATATCCCCGGCTTTACAACAAGCATTTATAAAAGAAGTGTAGGTATGGATGTCTGGTCGAACTCCTTCTTTTCTCATTTGTTGCATCAAGTCTGCAGCCTCCCAAACATCACCTCTCCGAGCCCAACTAAGAAAGTAAACTAGGTTACGAAAATATAAAGCAGGTTGTGAAGCTAATAATGGACGAAAGTATTAAAGAATCCAAGAATGTACACATGGAAAAAAATGTAAGAAAAATAGACAATGCCATCATTCAAGAATATGTATAAAACAAACGTTAGATAAGGTGAAAAAGGAGCATGCTTGGGTAGACTTCTTCATAAACACTTATAGGAAGGAAGATAAAATAAGTTTCTCTATAAACAAAAATTAACTTCCACATAAGCTAATTTGTAGAAGTTTTCTCATATTAGCTTCTCCAAAAAACTGTTTCTTAACTTATGTATGCATAAGCTACTTTTAGCTTATAGAAAAACTTATTTCATTTTTCTATCTTGTTTTCCACTTCTATAAATTATAAAGTTTACCCAAATAGACACAAGTTCAAGTTTAATTGTGAGAAGTAATTTATTCATACCCATCAATTAGTATGTTATAGACAAAAGTGTTTCTTGGAATCTTTTTTGCACTCATTTCTTTTGTGACTGCAAGGGCACTCTGCATTCTGCCTGACTTGCAACATGCCTTCAACAATGCTTCATAGGTATAGACATCAATCTCCAAGCCCTCATTCCTCATCACTGTAAAGTACTGAAAGGCCTTTTCAATGTCACCCAGTGAAGCATAACCTTGCATAAGAGTTGTATATGTATGTTCATTTGGTCCAACGCCTGCCAGATTCATTTCTTCCAATATTGCTACAGCCTTAGCCATCTACAACAAATGTAACATAATTTACAGAAAGTGTTACATAATGTATGACAAGCTAACAATGCATGCACTAAAACAGTTGAACTAACAGACACATCCCTATATACTTAACAGTTTGTAATTCAATCGTACTAGGAAGAATTCAATCAAAAGATAATTAGGTCTTTGATAGGATGGATTTTTGTTCTCTCTGCAATGAAAATAAATATGGGTAGTGTAAAACATCAAAGCAGCAGATAGATCAGTTGCTGAGATGAAATGAAATCCAGGAATCACAATTATGGTTGGTAGAGTTGGATTGAACCACATCTCCAAGAGAGCAATTTGTTTTTGGTAAAACTAATTAATTAATGTCATAAGACTCTATTAGAAACCAATGTTTTAATAAAACCAATTAGCAATCCTGTGGCTAGTCCTGATTGAATAATAAAAATCTTTTAAATATTGAGACTTTATACTACAAGTACAACTAAATGCACACTGAAACAAACTAAGACTTCTAAATAACTAGAGGATAAAACATAGGTACGTACGGTGGCTTATCTCTTCCTCCTCCGGTTTTTTCCAATCAATAATTTGGATGTATTGTTATGAAAATTCATCTTAACTTGTTAATCGTTGAGAAATCATTTTAGCATTTTTTATTATCAAGGGTTAGCCTTTATTTTAATGTCCCCCCAATTCTTTCAAGAATGTAGCACTGTTGAAAGCTTATGACAGTAAAAAGCAATGGAAGCTAGCAGTGCATGCCACAGTTGTGTCAATTTTAACTTCATAGCAATCAATTAAATTAAAAAAAAATTCCAACTCTCAGAACTTCAAGAAATAATTAAAAAATAACAAATTTAGGTGTATTTAGATTCACTTGTCGAAAGCAATTGCAATATAACTACTATATATGTTTCTTTAATTTACCGTAGTTGGCTACTTAGATATTCATTTACACTTTCTGAAAATCAAATAAAAACATATAAAAGTTAAGGAAAAGCAAGAACCAAGTCATTTGCCTATTTTAATTAACTACAGGTTACCTGACGCTTCTCAACAAGGCCAAGAATAAGCGCATTATATGTGTGTACAGTGGGAATGCAGCCATTCCTCCTCATCATATCAAAGATCTCCAGGGCTCTCCTCATCTCTCCTGCTCTTGAAAAACCATGTATAATGGGCAAAAATGTGCGCGTAGTAGGTCTATGTCTCTCCTTTTGCATTTGCTTCACCATACAAATGGCACGGTCCATATTACCCATCCCACAAAATGCTGTTATAATGTTATTGTAGAGTACTACATCAGGCTTCAAACCATCTTTAGTAAAGTCTTCAAAGACGGCGAATGCATTAGCCCAATCTTTTAACTTCAAGAATCCATTGATCAACATAGAGTATGTTTTCATGTTATGTTTTATACCAGCCATTTTCATCGTTTTGCTAATCTCCAGTGCTTTAGAAACTTTTCCTATCTGAAAAAGAAGATAAAACAGATCAGTGTCAACAAGCCAGATTTACTCGTGGCACGTACATTTGTTTTCCTGACAAAAATTAAGTTCCCTACATTTATAAATGATGATGGCCAAAAGTAAGCATTAAGAAAGCAATTACAATAAAAGATATAAAAGAAGGAACACATCATATAAACAAAACCCTCAACATTTATTTATCTGTTAGGGTACAGCTATGACAAGATATATCATATAGAAGTAAAAAACATATTAGGAATACCCATCATCTTAGACAGTGACAAGATTAAGTCCTTGATTAAGCTACTTTACCCAAACACACTACTGGTTGTCTCGTGCAGATACAACAACAAATTAGGAATGCCCAGCATCTTAGACGGTGACAAATACTTCTCAAGTTCTTACACAAGTCCCAAAAGTTTGTTTCTTAGGCATGCCCCTATTTTCTCTGAGTGGGATATGACTCCCATTTCCAATTTTAGGAGGATATGTGAATTAGGGAGATTTTTTTTTTTTTACTTTTCCCCATTTGTGAATTAAGGAGGATCAAATGGCACAGGTGTAAGAATTGACAAACTTACACCACCCAATAACCTTTTATAGAATATATACTTTGTAGGGACAGCTAGTGAATTGTAAACTATCCATCATCTTAATCTTTCACATATGTTAAAAAAATTGAACATTAACAAATAATTCATATTTTCCCATATTTGGAATTTATATCAACCTTAATACGAAAAGTGTTAAAATAATAGGAATTTTATTGGTATGATCTACATGATAGGAACTTCAATCAAATGTTTGCAAGAAAATCAGGCAGTAACTACTGAATGTGATAAGTGAATAGGATAGCATAAACAACCAAATTAATGTAATGCACGAAATATAACTTACCTTGGTGTAAAGATTAATAAGACAACCATAGCTGATAACTGAGGGAGAGAAACCACACTCCTTCATCAAAACAAAGAAATGTTAGTGTCATTCAATGTTGAGTGCAATAACGCATAACAGTTGTAGATACCATATCCAAATAAATCAAGGTCACTATGTGAGTAATATAACACATGCTAAATTAACAAAAAAGGGTAGAAATTTCAAAAAAAAATAGTGACTCCTGTCTTAAGAACCAAAACGTAAAGAAACATGTTATATACTTGATGCATGAACTATAAACTATAATTGGAAATCGTTTACCACCTTTTTCTTTTAAAAAATGGCAAATACTATTAAAATCTGCATAGTAAGAAAGATAAAATTGCTTGAAAAACAAGTTAGAAATGTGAAAAATTAAATCTCTTGTGAATTGGTTCAAAAACAACTTGACAAATAACACATGCTAAATTAACACAACTTGGCAAAACTAGCTGAAAAGCTAGCTGAAAGGTGAAAAGCTAACTGGTTGCTGGTAGCTGAAAGCTAGTTAAGCAAGCTTATTGAATTATAAGTATTTAGTATAATTAAATGTTGAAATAGCTAATAAATGTAAAATGACCGAAATGAACATGTTTACATAATATTTATTTGTAAATATTAATTTATTTTATTGATAAAAATATATTTTGGGTATTTATAGTTTTAGATTTTTAATTAATTTTAAACTATTATAATTTATATTTATAGATCAATTATTTTAAGTACATTTTTAATTTCAATTTTTTTTCATATTGTGCATTCTATTATTAATCTTGTACTATATCTTAAAATATTTTACATCAAATTTAAAATAAAGTAAAAATAACATACACTCAAGTAAATGTCATATTTTTATTATGTTATTTAGTGTAGTGGTTAAAACATTTTGAAGTATAATATTAAAAATAATAGAATAAATAATGTAAATAGTGTAATGGTTAAATAAATAGTGTAATATAAAAAATAATAGAAAAAATAAAATAAACCTATCATCTATCATTATAAATATCTTGAAATATAATATTGAATTAATAAAAAAAAAATATTGTAAATAGTATAATAGTTAAAATAAGCAGTGTAATATAAGATATATCTAAAATATAATAACAAAAATAAAATAAAATAAACTAATTACCTATCATTATTAATACCTTGAAGTATAATGCTAAAATAATAAAATAAATATTGTAATGGTTAAATTAAACAATATAATAAAATCATACCTTATTTTAAAAATAAAACCAAACCTTATTTAAAAATAAAATCAGACCTTATTTAAATAAAATCTTCCCTTATTTAAAAAGGTAAAAATAAATTTTAATAAAGATTTTAAGAACAAAAGAGGAACAAATATAAAAAACTAGAAGCTGGTGTTTTAAAAACCGCTACTGTAGTATATAAAAAACACTACAAGCTACTAAAAAAAACTTGTTTTCGGTCAAACAAGCTAAAAAGCTACTAAAAAAAAAGCTAGAAGCTAGCTGAAATGGTTTGCCAAAAATAGCCTATCTGAGTAATATAACACATGCTAAATTAACAAAAAAGGGTAGAAATTTCAAACAAAAAGGGTGACTCCTGTTCTAAGAGCCAAAATGTAAAGAAACATGTTATATACTTGATGCATAAACTATAAACTATAATAAATAATTGGAAATCATTTACCACCTTTTTCTTTTCAAAAATTACAAATACTATAAAAATCTGCATAGTGAGAAAGATAAAATTGCTTGAAAAACAAGTTATAATGTCAAAAAATAAATCTCTCACAAATTGGTTCAAAAACAGCTTGAATTGCCTTAATCAACAGCTAGCAGCTGGAAGAGAACACAACAAGCATCACAAGAACCAAACTAAACAGCCAAGACTACAGCAATCCATAGCCAAACAGAGAAACTCTAATACGAACAGTACAAGGCAGAGGAAAAGGAAATTGAAAAAAAGTAGCAGAAGCATAGTAACCCACCAGGGAATAAGCTAATTAATGGAAAATAGGTTGAAGCCAAACAGAGGCAATGGAACTGGGCCATACAGACAGGAAAGAAACCAAACAAGGGAGCATGAAAAGCCAAATACACAGGCAAACAGGGCAAACTAAGGCAGAGGAGTGGCTGAAAATGAAATAACCAAGTGGAATGGAAGGTTGAGGGACATGTAGTACACAGGGAGGCGAGCTTATCTATAATGGTTGCCAGCAAAGGTGACTGAAGATGAGCCATGACATGACATACTGACGTGAAAACCAGCTGCGAGAGAGTGGAAAGTGCATGGCTGGGAGATTTCTAGTGAGACTTAAGGTCCTAAAAAAATATCATTGATTGGATACTGCAAATGTTAAGAAACAGAAATGATAGCTGCAGTGGGAAAAAAATCATGCTGAGGATATGAACACAACAACTAAGGCACTAATAGCTTGGAAGGTACATGTCAGCTGTGGGTACGAGAAAAACATTCCAATGGCCAAAGCCAAAAATCATTGGGAAGAGTCACAGGACAGATATACCATGAAAGAGGAAGACCACACAAATATGAGTTCTAGATCTTTGGGAACTCATCAGTTAATCAGGACAAGAAGGATGCAACCACTCAAATAAAAAGTTGAAATTAATGGTAAAAGATGGAAGAGATAGAGAGAGACTATTATTCATGTGATGATACAAGATGTGTTGAAATATATATTATATAAAACAGTAATCTAAGAAATGTATACAAATATTCTTGGTTGAGAACTAATCTAGAATACATAGTACTTGCCTAGCTAAGACACCTAACATTAGCATAATAAGAATCCTAAGAAAAGAATCTGAATATTCTATCAGAAAGACAAGAATTGAACTGCATTAAACTTTCAAAATATTGGTACAGTTTCTATCTAGAGGAGACACATTATGATTTGATTAAGTTCTATTAAGTTTATAAGTAGAGAAAAACATTACTCAAAAGGGAAGAAATCCAATATCTAGTGTAAAAGTACTTACTGAATGTGTTGTGTTTGTAATGTGTTGTGTGTGTTGTCCACGCATACAACGCTTTATTTATGATCAAATCAAATAGAGCTACAATTAAGGATATAAATAATGATTGAAATCCCTAATTTCTAGCTATGGAATCTGTTAAATATATTACCGATTTCCTGTATCTTTTTCTGATATGACTTTTATTTGCTCTGTATCTTCTTGATATAGTTTCCTTATTTCTTTGATATAGTTTCCTTATTTCTTTTTTTTAGGCTTAGATGTTTACCCTATAAAAGGGAGATTAGAAATTGTATTATGTACACCACTCAGTTCAATATATTTTGTTTATTTAACTTGGTATCAGAGCAGAGCTTTGCTCTGCCTGTGCCCACAACTGAGGGCCGTCGTCTGGGGTGCCGCCGCCGTCTGCCGCCGCTGCTGCCGCCGCTGTCTGCCGCCGCCGCTGCTGCCGCCATCTGTCGTTGCCGCCGCTGCTGCTGCCACCACCGCCGCTGCTGCCGCCATCTGCCGCCGCCGCTGCCACCACCATCTGCCGCTGCCGCCGCCGCCGCTGCCCGCCGCTGTCTACCACTATTTGTCGTCACCGTTCTGTTCGTCGGCCTCTTTCCTACCTACTCCAACGTTCAGAACCTTGGTTGGAAATATTGTAGGTGATAGATCTGAGTTAACGTGCTATTGTTCACAAAAAAAAAAAAAAAATACCAGTGTTAGAATTGTTTGAGGTTGAAAATGGCCACTGCTAGCTCACTTTCTCAAGGATCCATTATCTCTTTTTCGGGAACCCCAACTATCACAGTGGAGAAACTCAACTGGAAAAATTATAGAGCTTGGTCAGATTCGGTTGAGTTGTGGTTTTTGGGACAAGGATTTCATGACCATTTGGAGAAACAAGAGGCTGAAATACCAGAAGAAAACAGAGCTCCATGGCTGAAGCTTGACTGTCAATTATGTGCTATTTTGTGGCAGTCCGTTAGCCCTGAATTATTAGAAATCTTAAGGTCGTTCAATACCTGCTATTCTTTCTGGACAAACGCAAAAGATATTTTTGCTAATGATGTTCAACGTCTATTTGACTCAACTCAAAAGATTGTTTCTCTTCAACAGACCAACCATGATATGGTGTCACACATAGCCAAAGCCAGGGCTGCTGCTGAAGAATTGAAAGGTTTACTGGTGTGTAATTCTGTTGAAGAAACAGCAAAGCGAATTGACAAACTTCTAATGGTTCTAATCCTACGAAGCCTGCACCCTGACTATGAGCATGTTCGGGATCAAATCTTGTCAAGCGAACAGATTCCCTCTATGAATAGCCTGGTTACTAGGCTTCTTCGGGTTCCTACCATAACAAAAGGTGATGGTATTGCTGCTGAAAACTCTGCTATGATAGTCTCTAGAGAAAAAGTGGTCGTGGTACTAGAGGAATGTCACGAAATGTTAAAGGTGGTCGTGGTAAGCTTATTTGCTCACATTGTGGAAAAGAAGGACACCTACAAAATAGATGTTATGATTTGATTGGTTGGCCAGACAAAACTGCAAATATATCTTCGAGCGATATCCCTTCAAATGAAAGGACTGGTTCTCAATTAATCTCAGATGAAGAGTATCAAGAATTTCTAAAGTTCAAGTCCAACAACCATGCCCAATCATCTGTGTCACCAAGTATTTCAACTGCCATTTTCTCATTCCATGGGGAGTCAAGGTCCATGGATAATTGACTCAAAGGCTTCGATCACATTTCGTAATGACTCTATGTTCTCTTCTATTTCCCCACCTAAGTTTCCTCACCTCATTTCATTAGCCAATGGTTCCAAAATGGTATCTCGGGGAGTTGGTCAAGTTTCTCTATCCTCATCAATTAGTTTAAACTCACGGTTGTATATTCCCAAATGTCCCTACAATTTGATTTCTTTGAGTCAATTGACTCGTTCTTTGAATTGTTCAAGAACCTTTTATGCTGATTCCTTTATTATACAGACCTGAGATGCGGGCCACCTGATTGGCAAAGGACATGAATCAAGAGGGCTTTATTACTTATCCAACAATCCCTCTACGTTGTGTTTTGGTCCGAATCTCCAAAGCTTTTTGCATAATCGTTTAGTGGCACCCTAGTCTTGCAAAGCTAAAGTTAATGGTTCCTAATCTCAATAAACCGCCTACCTTAGAATGTGAGTCCCGTCAATTAGGCAAACATGTCGATCCACCTTCCCAAACCAAGTCAACAAAAGATGTAATTTGCCTTTCTCTATTGTCCATTCAGATATTTGGGGACCAAGTCGAGTAACATCTTTTGGTTTTAACTATTTCGTCACATTCATTGATGAATACTCACGATGTACTTGGGTCTATTTGATGAAAGAAAGATCTGAACTTTTGTCTATCCTAATGTCCTTCTCTAAAAGAAGTGGAAAATCAATTTGGAAAAAACATTAAAATATTGAGAAGTGATAATGCAAAAGAATATTTTTCTTCCGAACTAAACTCATATTTGTCCTCAAAAGGAATCTTACATCAATCCACGTGTCCTCATACTCCTCAACAAATGAATGGTATAGCCGAAAGGAAAAATAGACATCCGGTTGAAACCGCCCGCACCTTACTTTTAAGTGCAAATGTCCCTACTAATCATTGGGGTGAAGCCATTCTTCTCGCCTGTTTTTTAATAAATCGAATGCCATCTCGCTTCACTTGAGAATCAAATCCCTCACTCAATTTTATTCCCTAAAGATAAAATGTATCATGTGCCTCCTAAAGTCTTTGGTTGTGTATGTTTTGTTCATAATGTCTCTCCGCGTCGTGATAAACTCTCTCGCAAAGAGCAATCAAATGTGTGTTCCTTGGATATTCTCGCCTTCAAAAAGGGTACAGATGTTACTCTCCATCTACGAAAAGACACTATATATCACCGATGTTACATTCTTTGAGGAAACTATGTTCTTCACCAAAGATGATTGTGGTTCTATCCAACAAAGCACTACCAATTCCATATCTTAGTCCACCGTAGTCGCCATCCCTTGAAACACACAATCAAGACATACCCCAACCTTCCTCTTCTGCTCATTCTCAAGTTGAACTATCTCCTCCTTCAATGTCTACATGTCAAAGCAGACACAAGAGATGGGTACCCCAAAGATGTGAAGATTTACTTGATTCATGTCCTTTACCCTCAATTGACCCCACACCGATCCTCTTCCATCCTCACCTTCCCATGATTCTCGACATTGGTTGGCCCATTGCTCTTCTGAAAGGTATTCGCTCCACTCGTAATCCTCATCCTATTTACCTTAGTTATCATCGTTTATCTCCTTCGTATTTTTCTTTTGTTTCCTCCGCCTCGCCCATTACTATTCCTAAATCCTCTATGAAGACTTAATCATCCTCGATGGCGACAAGCCATGATTGTCGAAATGCGTTGCGTTGGAACAAAGTGGTACTTGGGAGTTAGTTCCTCTTCCCTCGTAAGAAGGCAATTGGTCAGTAGGTGGGTATTTGCTATTAAAGTCGCACCTAATCGCACAGCTTGATCGCCTCAAAGCCCGATTGGTGGCAAAAGGGTATACTCAAGTATATGGTCTTGATTATGGAGATACTTTCTCTCCTGTGGCTAAAATCACTACTATCCGCCTCTTACTTGCAATGGTACGCTATTCGTCAATCCGCCTCTTCATCAATTAGACATCAAAAATGCTTTTCTACATGGTGACTTGGATGAAGAAATATACATGGAGCAACCTCCTGGTTTTGTTGCTCAAGGGGAGTCTCGGTTAGTATGCAAGCTCCGTAGATCCTTGTATGGACTTAAACAGTCCTCGAGAGCTTGGTTTGGGAAGTTTAGCCAAGTTGTTCAAAACTTTGGGATGACAAGAAGTGAAGCCCGGATCACTCTATATTTTATTGTCATTCCTCTTCTCTAAAATGTGTGTGCCAGTTGTATATGTGGATGATATTGTCATAATAGGAAATGATGATATCAAAATTTCCCCTAAGCAAAGATTTATTCAGCCACTTCCGCACCAAAGATCTTGGCCACCAAGTACTTTCTTGGCATGAGGTCGCTCAATCCAAAGAAGGCATTGTTATCTCTCGGAGAAAATATGCTCTTGATATCTTACAAGAGACTAGTATGAGTAATTGCAAGCCGGTTGACAAATCCCATGGATCCAAATATGAAACTAATGGTAAAACAGGGGGAACCTTATTCTCGATCCGAGAGGTATAGAAGACTAGTGGGTAAACTCATTTACCTCACTATCACTAGACCTGATATCTCCTTTGCAATGGGAGTTGTAAGTCGGTTTTATGCGCAGCACCTTGCGTTGATCATTGGACAGCAGTCCTCCGTATTCTTAAATATATCAAGAAGACACTGGACAGGGTTTGCTATATGAGGATAAGGGAAACACCCATATATCATGTTATTGTGATGCCGACAAGGCAGGATCTCCCATTGATAGACGATCTACTACAGATTTTTGCATATCTATTGGGGAAATGTGGTCTCTTGGAAAAGTAAGAAGCAAAATACGTTGCTCGCTCTAGTCTTTGAAGCGAAATATCGGCCATGGCTTTTAGCCACTTGTGAATTGATATGGGTAAAACAACTTATTCAAGAATTGAAATTCACTTATGTCCAACCAATGAAATTGTATTGTGATAATCAAGCGGCTCTTCACATTGCTTCTAATCCTCAGATTCCATGAGAGAACCAAACACATTGAGATTGACCGTCACTTTATACGGGAGAAGTTGTTGGCCAAAGAAATAAGTACAATTTGTCAACTCAAGTAATCAACTTGGCGACATTTTCACTAAGTCTTTAAAGGGGACCACGATACAAGTTATATGTTCCCAAGCTTGGAGCATATAATTTATATGCTCCAAATTGGGGAGGGGAGTGTTAAATATATTACCGATTTCCTCAGATCTTTTTCTCGATATGACTTTTATTTCGCTCAGATCTTCTTGATATAGTTTCCTTATTTCTTGATATAGTTTCCTTATTTCCTTTTTTTAGGCTTAGATGTTTACCCTATAAAAGGGAGATTAGAAATTGTATTATGTACACCACTCAGTTCAATATATTTTGTTTATTTAACTGAATCTTTCCATATTTCCCTATTTACATAGAATAAATGCATATCTTTAACACTCCCCCTTAAGTTCGAGTATATATGTCATATGATTCAAGCTTGTCACAAATGCAGTCAACACGAGAGTCCTTGAAAAACATAGTTTCAGCCTTTTGAGAGGATCATTGGAGGGCAATAGAGGTGTCAACAGAAACAAGGGAGCACGGCAAAAGGGTTGACGAAGTTAGGGGAGCACAATAGTCGTCGGAGTCAGGAGAGTGCGATGAAGAGGTCGTCATAGTTAGGGGAGCACAGCAAAGGGGTAATCAAAGTTAGCAGAGCGCAACAAAGAGGTTGTCAGAGTCAAAGGAGCACAACAAAGGGGTCGTTGGAGTCAAGGGAATGCAACAAAGGAGTCATCAAAATCAGGAGAACGTGGCAAAGAGGTCGCTAAAGTTTGGAAAGCACGGCAAAGGGGTCGCCAAAGTCAGGAGAGCACGACGAAAGGGTTGCCTAAGGCAAGAGAGCACGATGAAAGGGTCGTTGGAGGTAGGAGAGCACGACAAAAGGGCCGCCGAAGGCAGGAGAGTAGGACGAAAAGGTCATTAGAGGCAAGAGAGCACGACGAAAGGGTCGTTGGAGACAGGAGAGAATAAAGAAAGGGTCGTCGAAGGCAGGAGAGCACGAAGAAAGGGTTACCAGAGATAGGAGAGCACGACGAAAGGGTTGTCAAAGTCAAGGGAGTACGGCAAAAGGGTCGCCAAAATCAGCAAAGCATGATGAAGAGAGCAAAATGAAAAGGTTGCCAAAGTCAACAGAGTGCAACAAAGAAGTTAATGGAGTCAAGAGAGCATGACAAAGAAGTCGCTAGAATTAGGAAAGCACAGCAAAAAGGTCATTGGAGACAAGGGAAGCACGACGAAGAAAGTGCCACAGACAAGGGGAGCGTAGTGGAAGGGTCCCCAGATTTAGGAGAACATACTGAAGAGGTCGCTAGAGTTAGGAAAGCATGGTAAAGGGGTCGCCGAAATGATGGAAGCGCAACAAAGAGATTAAAAAAAAATTAAGCTCTTGATACCATATAAAAGCATTAACTGAATGTGTTGTATCTGTTCTTCACACATACAATGTACAATGTTTTATTTATAATCAAATAAAGCTACAATTAAGAATATAAATAATGACAAAAATCTCTAATTTCTAGCTATAGAATCTTTTCATATTTTCCTATTTACATAGAATAAATGTATATCCTTAATGAGATTATAGAATGTTTAGAAGAATTTATAGGAAGACATATAATCAATCATTTTTAGGATAAAAAACTTGCAAGAAAATTCAAATTATGATGCAGAATTCAAGAGCAAAGCTAGCATACAGCCAAAAAACACAAGACAAAATTTTTCAAAGAGAATCCTACATACAATATGGAATTTTTATGTTAGAAATTTATGTTTAAGTCCTCCTTTGGTCTTTGATGTTCTTATGGAGTAGGACATTTTCTTTTAAAAGATATCCCTGATGACAGCACAATGAACCGCACATAACATAACAAAACTAGAAAGTTTATAGTAATGGTAATGATGATGATGATTATAAAACTATGAACAAGCTAAAATCCTAAAATCCAGAATTATTATGTTAGAAATCTATGTTTCAAGTCCTCCTTTGGTCTTTGATGTTCTTATGATATAACTAATGACAGCACAATGAGCACATAACATATCAAAACTAGAAAGCCTTTAGTGATGATGATGATGAAACTATGAACATGCTATACCTTAAGTCTGTCAAACACAATCAAGCATTTATCTTCATTTCCAATCATCGTATAACCATCCATCATGGTATGATATATGTCAATAGGAGCATCTATCCCTTGTTCTTCCATCTCCCTCACCAAGGCTTCAGCTCGATCCATATTGCATGCTTGGCTGTAAAGTGCATCAGGGTATCAAAAACAATGAGAGGAATAGAGCAAGTTGAAAAGAAATGACAATCATTGCATGTGAACAAAAATTTGAAACTTACAGAAACAGAAATCTATTTAATAATAGATGGAAATGTTAACCACATCAGTGCATAATTGAGTGGTTGATGTGTTCAATTTTTAACCTATATTAATTTAATTAACCACTTGAGTGGTAAAATTTTTGTCTTGGTAAACATTTCTACTTGTATTAGTTTCTTTTTCATTACACAAAGGAAATGACACAAGTAAATTTGGAAGATAATTCTCCATTTAGTAATAATCTACCCAATACCTACGACATATGACAATTAAAGGTTATATACATGTATCATACATATAAAATTGAACACAATAAAAGAAATATGAATGCCCACCAGTGCGCATAAATTATGCTCCCATAAATAACAGCATTTAAAGATGGGAGCCTCTGTTTAGCCTCCTTAAACCAGCGATCTGCAGCACTTCCAAAACAACATCAAATAGTTATCTTCAATCCATGATGCAACACTGATGCTTTACTCTTCACTCATTTATGAACAGGCTCTCAAATTATTTCCCTATATCAAACTAGATCAAAACTTTCACACAATCATCAGGAAGCAAATAAAAAAAATAAAAAAAACGTGAGAGTGGGGTTATTGAATTATGAAAAACCAGAAGTGGAGAACAAACCAGCAAATTGAAAGTTAGTTCAAATATCCAATCACTTAGAGAAAAACACCAAACACAACCACAGCAGTACACTTCACACTTTGGTGGTTGGGTGAGAAGACCAAGTGAGCTCCATAGTAAGCAATGCAACTTTATAGTTTTTCATGATTTTATGAAAAAAGATAATAGAAGGGCCAAATAAATGTGGTAGTTACTAACGGCAACTAACCTAGATATTCAACTTTTACAATAAAGTATGCAGGTCTATGGCTTCCTTATAAACTGGAAATAGAGTCATTCTACTTCTAGTTCAGTGGCAATCAGTTGCTACTTTCTAGATTCCATTCTGGCATTAGTTTACTATCAGTTTTGAAAGTTTTGTTTATTGATTGGATTCAGCTTTTCTGTTACACAATAAATACAAAGTATTTTCTTTTATTTATATAAAACCCAGACATTTTCATTTCCAATTTTCTGCTGCAACAGTAAGCTTTTCCGAAAAAAAATGGTATAGAAACTATCCTTTTCACCCCAGTGCATTGAACTGGAACTAAAATGAACGTCTAGGACTAGCCACACAAGAGATGCACAAGAACCAAAGCTCTATAACCAAGTAGTCTGAGTTCAATCCTTGCTGGCTACATTCTTTATAAATTTATAATAAAAATAAATAAAAAAATAGAACAATTGAAGTGGGCATGTGTATTAGCCATACATCAAGCCCAAGGTAATGGGGCGAGTTATAGACAAAAATCATTTGTATAGCTTCACCTAATAGCTTAATCTTTCAGGATTTAGCTGTATGACCAAAAGAAGAAAAAAAACTAACAAATAGAAACAATACTTCCAACAAAAAGATACAATAATGGGGAAATTTATCTGGTGTACTTACTCGGCATCGCCTATTCTAGCAAATCCTCCCACAATTATACTGTATGTCACTATAGTGATTTCAATGCCCTCTTCCTTCATCTTTCTAACACAGTGTAAAGCTTCTTCCATGTCTCTACCAACTGCATAAGCATGAATAAGACTGCAAACATTTAACATATATTAATTATTAAAGTCAGAAGAAACAATAAGCATAGTGCTTTTTCTTTTTCATTAAAGAAATTTTGAAGAAAAGAAAGATTGCAAAAACATGGGGATATTATTCTCCTTAAACCAAAGAACAAAATAAAAATGGAAAAACATACAAAATACAGAATACCAAACAGGATGCCTAAAGAATGTTAAAAACCCTTGTATTGTGAGGGTGTATGTGAGGAAAAATTGTGGAGGATCATAGCCCCAAGTGGGAAGAAAATTGGCATGAATTGGGGTAACTAACTGCAAGTATGGCCAATGGGAAAATTCTGTTATAAGCTACACAGAAATTATATCAGTGAGTGATTAGTATTATAGTGAAATGTGACCTGATCCTGTTCCTATCTATCAGAATCCTTGAGTTAAACACCAAGGAGGAGAGAGATAAAAGAAAGTACAAATTTAAAGAGAACTTCTTTTGAAGGGTAAAAATTTGAAATAACAGAAACTCAACAGTAAAATTTTTTTCCCTGATCAATAATATTCAACTTTGCAATTAAAACTCAATTCATTCACATGTTCATCTCTGAAAAGATAACACATGCCAATCAGAATGTGGCCTTAGCTTAAAAGCTAAAAACAATTTTAGCTGATGTTAAAGTATACCACACTTCTAGTACAAAAGATCTTGTTTAAAGAATTTACCTACTGTACACATGTGAAGATGGCTCTATTCCTCTTGCTCGCATACTCTCAAATGTTTGGCGTGCATGATGCATGTCCCCTCGTCGTGCATAATATTTAACCATCAAGCCATATTCTTTTCTAGCAGGCTGAAAATTAATAACAACAAAATGATTCAGAAAAACAATTACTTATAATTCAAAGTATAGAAGATAAACATGAAACTCACAGGTGCACATTAAAATTTTCCATGCAACAACCTTTGTGTAAGCACATAAAAAAATGTCACTTTTACTTCTATCTTTCAAAATAAAAGAAAGTATTATTATAAATCTAATAGTATTGCTTCTGACCTAAAACAAAGTTCATATTTTCTATTATTTCAAACTAGAAATATCCAAACCTACATTATTTCTAATTTGTCATAGCTTTCAATGCCCTCTTTTATAATAATACAATGTAAACATGAATTTTTAACTGATAAATGCTAGCAACACACCTTCTAACACACTTCTTATTATTGGCTGAAATTGATTAAAACTTACACATTTTTGTGGGCCTCGTTTCTTATTTAATGATTCTTTCTCCTAAATTTGTAATTTTCAATAAATTTTAACCAATAGTGGAGTGTGTTAAAAAGAGTGTGTTGCTAGCAATCCTCTTTTTAACTAATGGCAACAAAAATAGCATTTACCATAGTGCTTACTCCCTTTTTCAGTGATTTATGTAGATATGGGACTTTAAACACATACTGTTGCATACATTAGTGTTCAAGAAATCAGACAAAATAGACTGGCATAACTGAAGAAAATCAAGAAACTTAGAAACCTATTATCTACCTTGTTAGTTACCCTCTAGAGTCCTACCTCTTAAAACAACCCCACCCTCCACAAATTAAATATAAAGAAGCCCACCTCTTATCAATTGCTCTTTGGTAAAAAAGAAACAGAGGTCACTTCAAGTTTCCACTAAACAACTACTATGCTTCAAAATTGCACTTCTGATTCCACACCATTCATTTATCAGTCTAGTCTCAATTATTCTCCTTAATTTCTAAACCATCATATCCTTGGCCATTCGTTTTAATATGACGTTTAGCAATGTCTCACCAGTGTTATCATTTAGGTAACACAAGAGGAAAAATTCATGGAGGGCCCTTACAAATTACAATTGTTGGAAGTTTGGCTTCAGAAAACATATTCTGTTTTTATTTTTTGTTTTCACTCAAATTTCCTGTTTTCAGAAGTTTGTATAAGAATCAACGAAAACAACATTTCATTATTTTGTGTTTTCATTTACCGTCCTCCCTTCATCTTCCAGGGAAAAACTTAAGAAAACAAGAAATAAAAGATAAATAAAAAATAAACATTTTCTCAAACCAAATGGTCATCCAATCATAAGCTTCCAGAGCAAGTAACTACTTGTCTGCTGAAAAACTACACAAGGAAGCTTCCAATAAAGAGTTAACAGAAGCAACAAACAACTAATATATTTTACTTAGTATGATTTCTAGTAATTCTAAGAATTTTATAATATTTAAGCAGTTTGTTTTACTTCAAGGATGAAATAGGTGATTTACTGAATTGGATGAGGAAGTGCATGTATAAAAAGGTGATAAACCTTCTTAATTCTCTCGAAGGCGCTGACAACGGCCTGCCAATTCTCCGGCTGGGTTTCGAGAACCTTCTGGAACCCCTTTCTGGACCCGTCCCTCTCCTCGTGCCACGTGGACCGGTACTCTCCGCTATCGCCATTCCCTTCCAACCACCGCGCCCTCTCTTGAGTCTTCTCTCGTCCCTCTTCCCGTCGTCGAGCTTCACCGTCAGCACTCTCCCGTGGAACTCCACGCCGTCAAACTCCACCGCCCGCATCGCCGCCTTGTCCGCCGCCTCGTCGTCGCCGTCGTATATCACGAACGCGAACCCCGCATTCCTCTGCGTCTCGTGGTGCCCCTTTATCACAATCACGCTCCGTATGGCGCCGAACTGCCGGAAGAACTCCGCCACCTGGGGTTTCTTCACCCACGTCGGCAGGTTCCCCACGAAGATTTTCCCCGGCTGCCGGAAATCGGTCCGGGAACCCGAATTTGAGCCATCGACGCTCTCTTCGGTTTCGGTATGGATTTCTGGTGGTGGTGGTGGTGGCAGCGGCGGAGGAGGAGGGGCAGGGGAAGGGGAGAGTTTGCTTGTGAGCCATAGCTTGTTGGCGAGGGGGTTTGAGTTTGGAGCGGGTTTAGGGTTTGAGGGAGGGGTTGGTGTGGCTTTGAGGGGTTTGGAGAGGCGGCGCGGGGTGGCGGAGTTGTTGGAGTCCGGCGGTGGTTTGAGAGAGAAGGATACGGTGGTTGTAGTGGCGGAGGAGGGAGGGTGGTGTTTGGGAGAGAAAATAGTGATGTTGGTGGTTATGGACAAGTGTGAGGTAGAGAAAGAGAAAGGGTCCATTGTTATCGTTGTTGCTGTTTGCAGTTCAGTACCCAAACCTCGCTACTCTCCACTGGTAAGATATTCTGCACAAGGACTGTCTCTGCATTATTCTTGTCTAAATTATCTCAAAGAATAATATAATTTATAAAATGATAATGTAATACTTATATAATTATTTCAATACCAGGTTTCCTCGTAGAATTTATATTATAAAAAAGTTGTGCTTGATAAAAAATTTATAAATTATATATTTATAATTATAATCAAATGAAATCTGAATATTGATCTCACGATATGTAAAATACTTCAAATTCTTAAAAGAAATCATAGGCAAAGAGAAATAGTGTTTTAAAATTTGGACATGTAATTAAACTAATGAGAGCGTCTTCTTGCAATGAATAACAACAATTTATACTGGTGAATACATGATAATATAACAGCTCATACATTTTCACAAAATATACTTTTCAACCTCATCACTTGGACTTTAATGTTGAGACAAAATAACATCTTATACTTAAGTCTTGAAATATTAAGCTATAGTTACAGATTTACGGTCAAATCTTAACATCATCTGTAGTCATTTACAGAGCTCTAAACACGTTAAACCATTCTAAATAGGATCTAGACAAATCATTATGATTTGATAAAATTCTTTTGTAAATTTTAAATTTTACATAATTAAATTTATGTTTACGCATAAAATACTCATGATTAGACGTTAGGAAGCATCTCTTGTGATTTTATTTGAAAGTAATAAATTCAATTAAGTTAAAATGTGTATTTTTGTGTCACTACTCTAAAATAAAATTTATTTGAAAATTTGAATTTTTGAAATTACACTTAATATCAATATTATTTAATTTCAAGAGTTTATTTATACAGATTCCTAAACTCTAATCTTTGATTATGGCTCATGAGGCAATATTTTTACTTTTGTCCAAAAGGTAAGATGACTCAAACAACACAATCTAAAGTTTCCAATGGGCTAAGGTACAAGAGCTAATTCTTCAAGTTTGTATCTTATAAAATTTCTCAAAATCTTAATTTTTGTGTTCTTAAATCACACCCCCATAAAATCACTACATATCATAATTAAACATAGAAAGACAGTTTAAAGACAACCAAGAAATCCATTACAAGATGAGCATGATATTTATATAATAACATGACAATAATAATGAATGATGCAATTTTGCATCCAAGTGAATATATATAGGCATATACACATTTAAGTTTTAAACCCACGAGAACACATTTCTAATACAAGAATGCATTTCCAATACAATAACACTTTCATGCAGTTAGACATACAAAAAAAAATGGAGGATTTAGGGGTAAGTTTCTCTATCCCTTAAATATCACTTGAAAATATTGAAGAAAAAAAAAACTTGAAGATCACTTGCCACCAAAAATACCTCCTTGTGACCCTAAACCCTAAATCAATTCAAGTTTCTTGGACAAAAGATAAGAGAAAAAAAAAAAAATGAAGAGGAGGAGATGAGCGCAAGAAATGGAGAAAATAGGTGAGAAAGAACTTAGCACTAGCTTAAACAATGGTGAAACATAGAAGCTTTGACACCTATAACACCTAGTATTTCATAATTCGTGATTAATTTGGTTGAGTAAAATTAAAAAAAAAACTTAAATTTATTCATAAAATTTATTTAATTAAATTTATTTAATTAAATTTATATAATTTTCTACTAAAGTTTCAGTAAAAAATGATAACATCCTAAAATTCTAAAATAATTATTCAATTATATATTTTATTTAATTAATAAAAAAATTAAATTATAATGAATTCCAGAGTGAAAAATTGTTATAATAAAAATTTATTAGAATTATTTAATAATTACAAAAAAAATATTAATTAGAATTAAGTTCAAACCTAAATAATGATTAAACACTTAAATTTTGCATAATGGTAGTGGGTTAATATGGGTTTTAAGTTTAAAAAATTATTAGAAAATTTATAATGAATTTTACAATAAAGTTCGCCCAGATTTTAGGCTAATCTAATCTAGACTAGTTTTAAGAGAAAAATCTCTAATAAACGCTATAAAGATTATTTTTGTAATTTCATATTTTATAAAATATTTTAATATTACTTATGAATTAATTTTATTGGAAAATAATTTTTTAACTCGTTTGATATTTTTAATAAATTTGGAGATAAAATTAGTTAATTAAGACTATTATGTAAAAAAATTAATAAAAGGGAAAAACTATAATTTCACACTTATAAAACTTATTTTATGACTTTAAAAATATTTTCTAATTTTATTTATTGAAAATTTACATAATTTTAAAATTTTGAATTTATTTAAATTAAATATAATCATTCTAGTATTTTATTTAGTAAGAAGAGGAAAACGGTACTTTCACATCAAACAATTTTAGAAAGAAAAGAGATAATATTAAATTGTCAACCCATTCTATAATAGATTCACGATAATGTGCCCCAAAAAAAAGGATTCACGAAAAATAATCGAATTACATCACTAATGAATAAATAATAATATATTAATAACTAAATAGTAAATATATTAAGTTAATATCATGAATTAATAAAAATTAATAAAACTAATAAAAAAACCTAATTTTTATCATTCTTTCTTCAATTTTTCCCTCTTTTTAGTAAGTAATTTTTATATGTTTTTTTAGTTTTTCCAAAAAAAAAAATGTAAAACACGATGCCAAAGCATTTCAAACTTACTTTTTAATTACCATAAAAATTGATGGGAGTTGAAAGAGCACACAAAAACTAAAATCATCCAAAAAAAATCAGTAAAGACCTATCCAACCACACATATGTATATCTAAAAAAAACTACACAAACATGAAATTGACAAAATTCATAAATTCCTGTCAGATTTTAAATTTTTTTCCACCAAGTAATAATTGTTTGACATACTATGGATATATGTTTTGTTTAAATTCTTTTTTTTAGTTTTCTTTATTGTTTAAGAGGATCCTATTAGATCTTCAGGTATTTTAAAATGGTTTACTAACAAATAAAATAAATTAATCATGTTTTAATAAAAAATAATGATCATCTTAATGATAATATGATGTTTTGGGAATGCGCTTTAGTCATCTTATCATATAAACAAGTCAAAATGTAACGTATCATATAAAATATATATTTATTATATTATGTGTATGTATTAAGTCGAATATATGCAAAAAGTATTTCCTATAAATTTTAGGTATTATGAGTCTATTTTAAATGATTTCAAGTGTACCAATGAAAATATATAAAGTCAAAATCATTAAGTATCATGTCACATCAAAAGACATGTTTACTAGATTTTCAAAAAATGACAACTTATTTTTTAAAAGAAAGAAAGCTTATTTAGAATTATATCAAAATAGTAAAAAAAAAGTAAAATAAGCACATTATTTTATTTTATCGAAGTGACAAGTTGATGAGAAATATTTATTAGTTCAATATTCACTTTAGACTTAGCAAGCATAATAGAAGTAGAAGAAGACTAAATTTTTTTTTCTTAACAATTATATTTTTTTTAGCTTATTATTGGAGCATTTTTATATATGCATCCAAAAGACTCATGTTTTGATGATAAAGACATTATAAATAAAGAGTGATGACTAATAGTTTTTATAAGTAATTAATATTTTAAGAGTACAACAAGTATCACACCCTTTATGATAAGAAGTTTGCGTCTAAAACTAAAACTTGTCTTTGACAAGATTACCAATAACATCTAAAAGAGCTTATTGTCCATAGAAGGATCTCGTCTAAATAATGACTAAGTAGCCTTTTTATATATAAGGACAAATCATTTTATGTGCTTATGATATCTCATAACTTGGTTTTATCTTATGTATATATGCTACTTCGTAACTCTCAGAACATTATGCTCAATAACATTTTCTAAATGTTCATATCTATATATATGTTATGTTATGTTCTGTTGTGTTTCATTTTTTATAAAGAAAAATCTTTCCTTACCAAGCTTTGAAGAAACAAGTTAACCTTGATAGAAGAGTGCTCTGGTCAAGCTTATACAATTTAAGAAACAAACATAATGATCTTCTATGTATCAATCAAAAGAAGTATTTTAAGGAAAGAGAAAAATAGTTTTTTGTTGTACCTTTTTCTTTATACCCAAAAGAAAAAGACAAAAGCTATGTAAAAGTTTATCTTTGACATTTAATGCAAATATGCTTCTCTCTCACCATGCAGAACAACTCTCTTCTCCATGTCCTTATATGTCCTTTCAAGGAAGTAGCAACAAGAGACAACAAGTAAACTTATATACAAGTTAAAAAGAAAGCTCTAACAATATACAAGTGTTTGTATTCCTTTAGACAACATTTTAGAAAAGTTTTGTAAAAAGTTTTCTAAGTATAAAAATTCTATTCTTATCTTTGTATTTGCTTTGCTAAGCAAAGTCAAGCTTTGTTTCGTAATTGTCATATGCTTAGCTAGTGAGTTTTTTTTTGTAAAAACTCAATTTGTTTTGAGATAGTTTGAAGATGATAAGTGTTAAAAAAATACTTTGATTTGTTTGTAATAAGCTAGATTACAAGTGTTGTATAACTTGGAGAGGTTTTGAAAATACTTGATTGTAAAGTCAATTTGACTTAGTAGATAAATCCTTCGAGTTGAACAAACGCCTTTGTGGAAGGGTGAACTAGGATAAAATCTTTATGTTATTTTCTCTTTCTTACCTCTATTATAGTTCTACACGTTTTGGACTATCCTTTTGGATACCGTGTGTGAACTATTTTTTGTCTTGCATTTTTGAAAGGTGTTTTAAAAATCACACACAATTCAATCCCCTTCTTGTATGGTTTCCTATTTCCTTCACCTATATATACCTAAAGACTAGGTAGTTTTAGTGAAGGAAACTTTTATTGGTTCCTTCTAAAGATAATCATAATTTGGGCTTCTTTTTATCAAACTTGACTTACAATATAAAATATTTGTTATTGTTCTTCGTTAATTTGAAAGCTTAACATGTTCTTAAATAGTATATTAGGTAAAAATTTAAACATTGAATCAAGATAACTAGTTCTTTATATGAATGGAATTCACGAGATAAGATAAGTAAGATAAACAATACTTTACACTTTTATGAGAGATACTTCTTGATTGGAATAGTTCAGTCGTTCTACTTTTGGCCAATCTTTCTTTTTGACGACAGGAATGTCTTTAAATGCTAAGTTCACTTATGGATGGTGACTCGTCATTGGACATCACTGATAAAGCGATTTTAAGGCACTTAATAGTGATTTATGTTGAACATATTTGACATTATTTTCTAGTTAATAATCACACGTTGGTTAAGTATTGGGCCATTGAGCTTAATTGGGATTAGTTGCTAATCTTTGCTTATTTTCGGACTTAATTTTCATTATAAGATTGTTTTCTTGTGCAGGTCATATCTAGAGCTAAAGACCTCCAAATTGGAAAATCTTGGTAGCCCTTGAAAGCTAAGACAAATATCTACAACTTCTTTCTTTACAGTTTAACCCAGTTTGACCATTTACAATGTCAAATATGGATGTGAAGCTACTGCCTATGCACCACTCTTGATTGGACTTTTTCTTGTAAATTGGTGGACTTGTTAGGCTGCTAAAGCTTCTATCCAAGTCCATTCTCCTTAGCACTTTCGACCATGTTATCATTTAGGAGGTTAGTTAGGTAGTTTAGTTAGGAAGTTAGTTATTTGGTTAGTAGTTAGTTTGTTAATTGGTTAGTAGTTAGTTTGTTAATTGGTTAGTAGTTAGTAAAATTCGTATATAGTAGAGAAGTTAGAAAAGTTAGAGAATTTTTGTTCATTTTGGAGACGTTTTTGACACTTTGGCGTTTGGAGAGTTTCTCTCGGATTCGGAATAAGTTTTTCCTCTCTTCTCAATTATATTCTACTATGTTCTCTTCTCAATTATATTTTGTTATGTCTTTTATGATGGCTATGGAAGGATATGGAAGGCTATCTTCGTTATCAATTCAAGATTCATGATTGCAACCGGTTTAAGTTCTTAATTATTTACTTTCCTTATGCAGTTTCTACTATTGCATTTTTCCAATTCCCAATTTGTTTTCATGATTATGAACTCGTTGATTTTTGGATTATATTTCAAGTAGGTAATTGATTGATAACCTAAAATCAACCAATATGATCTTAAATCCATGTTAATTAGGGGCCACGATTGTGATCCCAATATGCATTGATGAATGTTAGATGATTATCTAAAGAAACTTAGGTTGGTTGATATGAAATTGTAACTATTGTTAGAGTCATGATAACCGATTGCATAATTGAATTCTTGAGTTGATATTCCTTAATTCATTTCCTAATCAATTCTTGTTCTGTTATGCAATTTCTTATTCTATTCTAAACCCCCACCTTTTCATATCTGTTTTGGCTTCTAATAAACAAGATTAGTTATAATATGATTGTGTCCTTATGGGAATTGACCTAGGTTAGTCCCTAAACTAAAAAAATTAAGAAAAATCTAGTAATTTGATAATGTGTCGACAGCATTATCAAACTAGCACCATTGCCAGGGATACAAGTTGTTGTGTCCTAATGTTGTGATAGTTAAGTCTTTTAGTGTATAGATTGTTTGTCTAAGTAATTTTGATATTCTTTTATGTTGTATCATTGTTAGGGGCAGAGTAGTAGTAGAAATCATTGTAGCACTAGTAGAAATCTTAGAGGTTGAAAAATTGAAAATTGAGTAATCCAGAATTGGCTGAAACTTGGTCAAAAGATAGGAAAAAATTCATAAATCAAGGCCACCTTGTTTTAACACAGTGGGATGACCTTGATTTTGCGAAATTCGATCATTTAGACCACTTTTCAATTTTTTATTTTTATGATTTTTAAAAATTGCCAAAAAAATTTCCACGAAATCATAAATACATCATATAATGTTACTATGGTGTTATAATTTTTTTTAAAAATTATTTGGTATCATTTTACCACTCCTACACCCTTTTTGACATGTGCTTACTATTATAAGGGTATTTTTGTCATTTCACTATTTGTTTTTTTTATATTGTTTCTACTATTTCTGCAGTTTTATGTCAATCTGTTTTTGCTGTGTATGACTAGGAGTAATCTTCGTAACTTGCATGTATATGACCCAAAAATAGATAGGGTTCCATAGGTTGCTAATTCTAGTTCTAATTTTGATTTTGATCTTGCTAATATTGCATCTAATCTAGAAATTGATTGTGATTCTAACAGTGCTCATTTTGATATTGTTGATTTTGATATGGTTTTGGTTCCTATTTTGATTTTGGTGTTGGTATGTCCCCATTTAGTTTGGATAATATGACTAATAGTGATAGGACCTTGATGGAGTAGGCTACACCTGATATGATGTATCAACCTTGGTGTATTCGATATCCAGAATGGGAACAAGCCCAATCATATGAGCATAAATCTGGACTAACCCATTTGTTGCCTAAGTTTCACGGCCTTGTAGGTAACACTCAACAATTTGGCTTCATGGGGTCTCCTACACCCAGAGTAATGAATGAGTTAGTTGTTGTTGACAATCAGAGATTGGAAAATAAGATAACCGAACTGACCTCTCTTGTTAGACAGCTAGCCATTGGACAACACCATAGTAGTCCACTAGTGAGAGTATGTGGCATGTGTGCTTCTATAGAACATCTAACTAATGTTTGTCCCACTTTGCAAGAAATTGAACCTCAGAGATACCAACCACCACCTCCATTCAAACTACAACAACCCATTCAGCCTGTACAGTAGAGTTCCTTAGAGGAGTTGGTCAAGGAAATGGCCACGAATAACATTCAATTCCAAGAGAATGAGTCTACCACAATTCAGGATTTGCAAACACAAATTGGACAATTGGCCATACCGTGAATTAACTACAGTCCAAAGGTTCTGGACAGATTCCCTCTCAAACCATTCTTAGTCCACAAGCAAATATGAGTGACATGACCTTGAGGAGTGGGAAGGAACTACCACAACAACAATTAGTAAATTTGCATTCTGAATTTTCTGTATTTTTTATTTTGATGATTTTACTGATTGTGATTGTACTTGTACTGGATTAATTGAGTGTCCTATTTACGCAAAAATTAGTAGTACTATTAATACAGATACAAGAGTTATAAATATTGTAGATGGGAATGTTGTGGAAGTTGTGGAAGTTGTGGAGGTTGTAGTAGTTCAACCTCCATTATCATCCATTGTGTAGCCATTACATGCCCTAGTAATCACAACCAACAAACTCCAAGTTGAGTAAAAGGAGAAGTTGGGAGATTTCTATGAGCACCTCATCAAGCATTCGACTTCAAGGTTTTTGTTGAAGAAGCCACCAAAAGATGTGACATTGGAAGTGTTAAGATGGCTGAGGAGGAAGCTCCCTCAAGTAACTACAAATAGGAGTGGAGCAAAAATATTAGATGCAAAATTTTGCACATTCTTTCCACCTTGAGAGAGAAGTTTTTTTTCTTATTTCACCCCCTGCCTTTGTAATTATCGCTTTTTGTGTTCTCTTTGTGCTATGTTCATATATGCTTACATCGAGGATAATGCTTCTTTTAAGTGTGGGGGGTGTTTTAATAGTATTTTACTATTTTATGATTTTTTGTTTTGCTCTTTTTTGTTTGTTTTTTTTTTTCTGTTTTCTGCTGTTTTTGAATTTTTCAATTTGCTGTCAATTTCATTTTTGCTAAAAAGAAAGAAGAAAAGAATATATTTTGCAGTTTTTAGCACTTTTTAATAGATTTTTAGGTTGTATAAATTGTGAATAGTTGCATCATCCTTGATTAAGAGGTTTCACAACTTGAAATGGAACCATTTTTTGCATCTTTAGGGTAATGAGTGACTTGGAAATTAAAGTATGAATCATTGGTGATAGAGCATTTATCCTTGTGAGATTTTAAGTCTTTTATGTTGATGGCTTACAGCTTGTCATTCTCTTCTTTCTAGTGTGATTTGCACATGTGTTGCTAGTTACTTTAGTTTTACCTTGATTATCTTTTATACTTCTTGTCTCACATGCATTGGTGATATGATTTAGGCCTTCTTTCTTTATAGTCACTAACCAAATGGACTTACCTTGCATTAAATCCCTTGCTTACCCCTTTTGAGCCTATCTAACCATTTCTTTGATATTATAGCTCGTTACAAGTCTAAAGTGGAAAATCATGATCACCCTAACCTTAGGGGCTAAAGGAGCTTTTAAACTGTTTTAGGAATGGGTTCTACAAAAGTGTGGGGGTGATACCCCAAGGCATTACAAGTGGTACATTGATAGTTTGGCCTATATGGAAAAAAATGCAACAAAAAGGTTGAAAGAAAAAACAAATGCAACAAAAGGTTGTAAAGGTACAACAAGGAGAAGTGAAATTGAAAAAGAAAGAAATTAGAGGAAAGGAGACAAAGTGGACCTTACTTGTCTTGAAATGTTTTGCATTAGTTTTGGATAACTTGTATTGTTTTGGGAGTGATCTTCATGCTTATTGACTTATTCCCCATTGCTCATCTTTCCTCTTTGGTTGTACAAGCTTAAATCACTTTTCATATCCTACCTTGTCCTTAACCACATTATAACCTTAATAAAAGCCATTTTGATCATTTGTGCATGTGTTTCAAGTTGTAGAAATTAAAGACTAGTCAAAGCTTGGTAGTGCTAGTTAGCATAGGATGATTGAGTGTAAACACAAACCTAAACACTTGAAAGATTAAAAGTATGTATCTTGAGAGAGTTATATCATTTGTAGATCATTCTTTAATTTTTATTTTTCTCTTGTTTGCTTTAGATGTTAAAAGTAAATTCATAGATTGTTGGGTACCTTGATTCTAGGTTGCTTGTACTCTTATTCCTTTTATTGACTTAAGGATTCATTGGAAAGTGATACATTTTATTTTGTACTTGCTTTTTAGTTCATTTGCTTCATTTCCTTCTATTTAATTTTTTTATTTTAGATTTTCTTGATTTTGCTCGGATTGCAAAAGTTCAAGTGTGGGGAAATTTAATAGTGCAATTTTGAGGCACTTAATAGTAATATATGCTAAACATATTTGACATTATTTTCTGGTTAATAATCACACATTGATTGAGTATTGGGCCATTAAGCTTAATTGGGATTAGTTGCTAATCTTTACTTATTTTTGGACTTAATTTTCATTATAAGATTGTTATTTTGTGCAGTCCATATCTAGAGATACATACCTTCAAATTATACAATATTGGTAGCTATGGAAAGCTAAGACAAAGATTTACAACTTCTCTCTTTATGGTTCAACCCAATTTGACCATTTATAGTGTCAAATATGGATGTGAAGTTACTACCTCTACACCACTCTTGATTAGACCTTTCCTTGTAAATTGGTGGGCTTGTTGGGCTGCTAAAGTTTCTATCCAAGTGATATGTCTTAAGGATTGGTCGTTATTTCCTGTATCAAAATACTAGATTTTCCTAAGCTAAAGTAGCACAGAGTCACCCCAGGTCATTTTTCTCAAGGACACGTGGTTCTTGTATTTTCTATTGTAAAAGGCTGAAATATATGCAAATTAAGTTATATAGAGCGCGGATTCAGCGAGAAATATAAATGGAGGGTTTTTACAGGAAAAGTAAACTGGCAAGAAATGTAAAGATTATCTAAAGTAGTTAATGAAAATAAACTAAGGCTATAAACATAAAGGCAAATTTTATCTAATGAACGTATATTTAACATATCAAATACAATGGGATCAAGAAATGGTTTTGTTTCAGTGTTCCTAGCATGCATGTGATTCCTCACCAACCTACTTTCTTACGACAATCGCCAAACATTCGTCCACTGCCAACTGAGGGCTTACACAATCCAGGGATTACGCACTTTGTTGATGTAGATTATCTAATGATTACCTATAAAGTTGTCTAGGTAGTTTCCAGCCAGACCCTAATCTAGGCGTGATCTATTCTCAGCATGCCGAGATGCCTTCGGTTGGCCGAGACACATCCAGTCTCGGTCTCTGCTGAGATGGATCGGGACCCCGATTTTACTTGCAAAATAAGACTAATCTATTTGTTAACTAAAATCAACAAGTTAGCCTGGATTTGTATTTCCCTTATTATAACCTAGGAAACCTGAATCTTGGTTAATATGAGATTCTTACTACAATTTAGAATATAGTCTACCCATATTAAGACCTTATTAGGGGGTATAAATTGTGTATTATCAAACCCCCACACTTACATTTTTGCACTCCTAGGCAAAATCAGAACAAATCATTTAAGGAAACGAAAAATGATTTATGAGAATAAAATGCATTTTTAAATGAAACCTTCAGGTTGACAAAACAGACAAAGTATAAATTCACCCTAAAGTCAAGGCATTCAATCAATCTATGAAATTACTTTCTCCAACATCCAAAGTGAACAAGAAAACAACAAAAATTAAAGAGCAATAAAAAAAGATGATAGAGCTCTCTCAAGGTATATTTTCTCAATCTCACAAATGTTTAGGGACGGTGCTTACACTCAACATCCTATGTTAACTAGCACTTTCAAATTTTGACAAGTCTCTAATTTTACGATTTTAAAAACACATGCAATTAGTGATGACTAGGACTTTGTTTAGGGTTGTAATATGGCTTGGGTAAGGTAGGATATATATAAGAGGTGAAGTGAGCCTGAATAACCAAAGGAGAGAGAGGATCAATGGGGAATAAGTTCTATAAGTATGGAGACTAGTCCCACAAAAATATTTTCACAGAACTCTCCTTTCCTTCCTTTCTTTCTTACTTTTCTCACTTTTTATTTTTGTATTCTTGCAACTTGTGTTGCATTTTCTTTGCAACTTGTGTTGCATTTTCTTTGCAACTTTTTTTTTTGCTTTTGCCGCCTTTTCTTTTCTTTGATTCAACCTCTATTTTCTTTCATATCCCTTTCTTTCTCTCTCTCTCTTTTTTACTTTCCTCACTTTTTCACCACATACAATTGTTTAGTACCAACCATTCTTTCAGTATTCCTACTCGCAAAACCTTGAGGTACTACCCCCACACTTATATGGAACCTATTCCCAAAACAATTTCAAAGCTCCTCTCACCCCTGCGGTTTAGGTTGATCATGGTTTTTTGGCTTTTGGCTTGTAATGAGTCACCATAAGAAAAAAAAATGGATATATAGGCCCAAAGAGGGTAAACAAGGGACTTCACTTGCAAGGTAGGTCTATTTCGCTAGTAGTTTGTAAAGAAAAGATGGCCTAGATTATGTCATTAATGCATGTGAAACAAGAAGTATAAAAGAGAGTCAAGGCAAAACCTAAAGTAATCTAGCAACATAGATGCAAAAATCACACAAGAAAGAAGAGAATGGCAAGATGTAACACCATTTCATATAAGGCTCAAAAAAGTCTCACACATCTATTTCTCTATCATTAATGGTTTCAACTTCAATTTTTTAGTCACTTATTTCCTAAGGATGTAAAAATTCCGTTCCATGTCAAGTTGAAAACCTCTTAATCTAGAATTATGCATTACTTCATCATGTTTCATTCATCCTAAAGAAATCATTTAAACTTTGCAAAATATTTTCTCAACAATCAAGAAAATAGAAAAAGAAAATACAAAAACATAGCAAAGTTAGAGTCAACCGGACTCGGCAAAAACAGAGTCAGAGTCAACACGGACTCGACCGGCAAACAATGTCCAAAAACACATAGAAAAATTTAAACAAAAAACAAAACAGAAAGACAACTACTAACCCCCCCGACTTAAATGAGGCATTGTCCTCAATGCAAAATCTACTATCTAGTATGTGTACCCCACTCTTGTTTCTGATAGCTTGGGGAACTCTCCTCCTCATCCATCTTGATCATTGTACTAGCGTATCTACCGGTGGCCTCTTCAACTAATATTTGAACGTTGAATGCTCGACCAAGTGGCCATAGAAATTGGTTGTCTTCTTTTGATCCAGAAACAGCTCTTCTACCTAGAGTTGGTTGGCTATTCTTACTGGAACATGTTCTGGCAGCTCCCTGGACTTTATACCTTCCGCAATATCTACATTGTCTAGAATTCTTGCACTCGCATTAACAATATTATTAGTTTTAACACAAAAGGAATATTTACAATGCACAAGATTCTTAAAACCATTATTTGCAGAAAATTCAAAGTGTTTAGACAATTCATCGTGCAATTTTATTGAGGCCCGTGGTGATTTCACCATGTATGGCATTGGTATCGGATCTTCTGTTGGTGAGGGAATTAAAGATGATTTATCCACTACTTGCTAACTCAGTTGCCCTTAGAGTCGTCCCGGTTGTCCACGTGTAGAGTCGTTTACTGGGCAGAGTCGTGACTTTTGTCCAGCTGCGGACTTAGCTACGGAAACTGAATTCGACATTTACTTGATGATGGACTCGGCAATTAGGAACCGCCTTGGCCTCGGCCGGTTTGCAGTTTCGACTCCCGAAATCAGACTTGGTGTCTTCTCATTTGTTTAAGTCGAAATCGGCTCCTCCTAAGTTGTTGGACTCGACCCCAACTTCGTCCCGGATGTCGGACTCAGTTTTCACTTCATCCCAATTCCTAGAATTGGAATTGGCTCCATGTTGATTGTGGGTGATGGAATCAGACTCGGCAACTTCACGCTGATTATTGGATTCAGATTCAGCTCTCTTCCAATTTCTGGAGTTGAAACTGGTTCGTCTTGGATTTTTGAACTCGGAACCAGCTTTTCTTTCATAGCTGGCGTCAGAACCGGCTCCCACCATTACTGCTACTTTTGCCCCTACTAGCTCTTCAACAAAAGCAACTTGAATTTCTGCACAGGGAGCACTCCGTGCCTCCACCACACCTACATTCACAGTTGGCTAAGCAAGATAAAGCAAACTTAGTCATATAAACCATGTTAGCAAGGTCAGAAATATCAAAAGAGTTGGAAAGCTCCGGCCTATCAATCAAGAAAATATTAACAAGGTCCAAAACCTCGATCCCAAAATTTGAAACGTTAGTCAAGTTAGACCTGTTAGCCACAGAATCCGAATTAATTTCAACCATATTAGCAACATAATACATGTTGACCATAGAGTGGACTTTTTCAACCATATTAGTACTGCCCGACATGTCAATCCTAGAGTCGACAAATTTTAACACTATCTGATAACACAACCATAGAGTCGGCAATTTGAACCATATCAGCAAGATCAGCATCCTCGGTCCTCTTGGCAAGGTTAACAGCATCCATCACAGAGTAGGCAGCTTCACCTGTGTCAGCGAAATCAGCAACAAAATGCACACAGTGGCCAATATTGGCCATCTTAGCAGAGTTAGATACATCCACTATAGAGGCAAAAACTTTAGTCATCTCAACAGATTCAAAAACATCCTTCACAGAGCCGAATACTTTCGGTATCTCAGCAACATCCATTACAGATGTTAAAACTTTTGTCATCTCAGCAGAGTAAAATACATCATCTACAAAGTTGACAACTTCGGCACAACATCTGCATTTGTGACTACTGAAGGTTGTACTGCTACCACTTCTGAATTAACTATCATTCTTGCACCTGCATCTGCGTTACTAGTATTGCCAATTTGTACATAATTAGAATACTTCGTTAAATCCATACAAGTGTAATTAAAATCAGGAATAGAATTTTCTGAACTTGGAGTGTCAGAAAATTCATAATACACTTTGGCGGGTTGTTGTTGTGGTAACTCCTTGGCATACATTTTTCCTCTGGTCGACTGGGGATGGGTTGAGACGGACTCAGTCCAAATCTTCTCGAATAGAGCTTATTTGTCGTGGTGGTTAGTTCTCCAACTTGTGCTTGCAAATCCTGCAGTATGACACATATATCATCCTAGAACTTCATGTTGTTCCTTATTAGTTGCTTCATGAATTCCTCCAACGAAGATACATTACCAGGTTGCCGACCCGGTTGTTGGAAAGGTAGTGTTTGGTATTACAGCAATTCGGTGTCATACAAAATAGGACACACGTTGGTGGGATGTCCTCTAGAACCGCACATACCACATTCCTGCATTGATAGCCTATTGTGGTATTGTCCGGTGGCTACCTCCTTCTTCACTTCGGATGTAGTCGGTCCCATAGGGCCTCGCCGAGTGCTACCTGCAAAATCACAGAACTCAGGCAACACATGGGTTAATCCAGAGTAATATTGTTCACATGATCGGGGTTGGTCCCAATTGGAATAACATGAACACCTCGGTTGGGACATCATAGCGCGTATAAGCTAGTCCCTCCGGGTCAAAATCAGTATAAAAAATCACTAATACAGATGAATAAAATTTAGAGGGAGTGAAATCAATACCAGAATCAGAATGAGATGTACATGTATTATTAACAAAAGCAAACAAAAATAACAGAAAGCAACGATGCTTAAAAAAATTCTATGCAGAAACTAAAAATGCAATTACGCAGAAAATGCAGGAATTAAAACGAAAGGAATTAATGTAAAAAGTTGATCACAGGATATAAAAAGAAAAATTCTACAAAAATTACAAGGTAGGGAAACTAGATTACACTGAAATTAGAACTCATGGATGCCTGACTGTGCAAAATACTCACAATTGGACTCGGCTATACATGCAAATAGACTCGGCATACACTAACTTTACACCTATAGATTCGGCACATGCAAAATTCAGAACACTGGCCTTAGCATATATAGCAATTTATTAACAACATAATCAGAAACTCATAACTCGCATGCATAAAAACGTAAACCAGGCATGCAATAAACTCAACTCGACTTGGACACAGTACCTATAGACTCTTCACAAATACAAACGAAGACTCGAAACACCCAAGAACACAAACGCAACAAACTAAAAAAATAGACTTAGTAAACTAAAACACAGACTTGACATGCATGAAAGACAAACACCGACTCAACTTGGTAAAACAAAAATGGACTCAGGCTCGTTAGAGAAGAAAAAGAGAATGAGCAACACAGACCCAAAGTTAGTAAGCAAACAAACTTAACAGTTAGTAGATAGACAAATTAACAATTAGTAAAAAGATAGAGTCGACTCACAAGTTAGTGAAAAGAAAAAAACAGAGTTAATAGTTAGTAAAAGAAAAGAAAACACAGTCAGTTAATATATTAAAGAAATAGATGCGGCCACTAATACTTACACACGACACTCTACACACTCGGGTTTGCTCCTATTTAGACTCAGCAAACTAGGAACACATAATGTGTATCCCCGGCAATGACACCAATTTGATAGGTTTTAAGGATTGGTCGTTATTTCCTCTATCAAAATACTAGATTTTCCTAAGTTAAAGTAACACAGGGTCAACCTAGGTCATTCTTCTCAAGAACACGTTGTTCTTGTATTTTCTACTATAAAAGGATAAAATATATGCAAAGCAAGATATGTAGAGTGTGGACTCAGCGAGAAATATAAATAGGGGGGGGGTTACAGGAAAAGTGAACTGGAAAGAAATGTAAAAATTATCTAAAGCAGTAAACTAAGGCTATAAATGTAAAGGCAAACTATAACTAATGAACGCATATTTAACATACAAAATACAATGGGATCAAGAAGTGGTTCTGTTTTGGTGTTCCTAGCATGCATGTGATTCCTCACCAACACACTTTCCTACGACGACCGCCAAACATTCGTCCATTGCCAACTAAAGGCTTACACAATCTAGGGCCTCTTGGTGACAGGGATTATGCACTTGGTTGATGTAGATTATCTAATGATTACTTATAAAGTTGCCTAGGTAGTTTCCAACCAGATTCTAATCTAAGCATGATCTATTCTTATCATGCACAATTGTAACACAACAAGAACAGATTAACCCATAGGAATTACAAACATATAAGCAAAGAGAAACATAGTCATTTATTGATTAACAAAGTACCGATACAAGAGTGGATTCAATGGAAGAAGATTATGATCAGCTTCCTATGGCAACCGCCAGTAGTAGCTACAATGTTCCACCTACAATGACCAGCGTTCTGAGGGGTTGAATCACTAAGCAGTCTGCCAGTGCATCCTAACAATCTCCTCTTAGTAACCGGCCGCAATTCCCAGTCACTAGTTAACCATACTAAGACGAATGGGAATCCGGACGAATGGCAATCCGGACGAATGGGAATCAGTACATGGAGTAGACCTCCTAAGAGTCAGCATCTGGTTTATATGCGGACATAGAGTCGATCCTACGGAGTTGGCTTGATCCGGTTGGGCTGGAGTCGACAGGTTGGAGTCGGCATACTAAGACTTCATATAGAGTCGGCTATGTGGAACCAGAGTCGGCTTCATCAGGTCCGAGATGGTTTCGGTGTTGGCTGGGACGGTTTCATCCGGCTGAGATGTCTTCAGTGATAGGACGCCTTCGGTCTTGGCCTCAACATGCCGAGATGCCTTTAGTTGGCCAAGACGCATCCGGCCTCAGTCTCTGTTGAGATGGTTCGGGACCCCAGTTTTACCTACAAAATAAGACTAATCTATTTGTTAGCTAAAATTAACAAGCTAGCCTGGATTTGTATTTCCCTTATTGTAACCTAGGAAACCTGAATCTTGGCTAATATGAGATTCTTACTACAATTTAGAATATAGTCTACCTATATTAAGACTTTATTAAGGGGTATAAATTGTGTATTATCACCAAGTCCATTCTCCTTAGCACTTTCGACCATGTTATCATTTAGGAGGTTAGGTAGGAGGTTAGTTAATTGGTTAGTAGTTAGTCTATTAATTGGTTAGTAATAGTTTGTTAATTGGTTAGTAGTTAGTTTGTTAATTGGATAATAGAGAAGTTAGAAAAGTTAGAGTTTTTGTTCATTTTGGAGATATTTTTGACACGTTTTTGCCACTTTGGAGTTTGGAGAGTTTCTCTCGAATTCGGAACATGTTTTTCCTCTATTCTCAATTGTATTCTACTACGTTCTCTTCTCAATTGTATTTTGCTATGTCTTCTTTGATGGCCATGGAAGGCTAACTTCGTTATCAATTCAAGATTCAGGATTACAACCGGTTTGAGTTCTTAATTCTTTACTTTCCTTATGCAATTTCTACTATTACGTTTTTCCAATTCTTAATCCGTTTTCATGATTATGATATCGCTAAGTTTTGGATTATATTTCAAGTAGGTAATCGATTGATAACCTGAAATCAACCAACATGATCTTGAATTCATGTTAATTAGGGGCCACGATTGTAATCTGAATATGCATGGACGAATGTTAGATGATTATCTAAAGAAACTTAAGTTGATTGATATGAAATTGTAACTATTTTTAGAGCCATGATAATTGATTGCATGATTGAATTTTTGAGTTGATATTCCTTAATTCATTTTTGAATCAATTTTGTTTGTCAATTCTTGTTCTGTTATGCAATTTCTTGTTCTACACTAAACCCCCATCTTTTCATATCTGTATTGGCTTCTGATAAACAAAATTAGTCATAATATGATTGTGTCCTTGTGAGAATCGACCTAGGTTAGTCCCTACATTACAAAAATTAAGGGAAATCTAGTAATTTGATAGTGTGTCGACAAAAATTATCAATCACACTCTTCAATGGACGTAGGATGAGTCATTTAGACGTTGAGTTCTTGTATTAGTCGGTAAGTCCCTTTTTAGACGATCACCACGTTTGTGGACTCTAAGCTCTTCTATGGTTGTTTGACTGCATTTTTGAACATCGAGTCTCTTTATGGACTTTGACTATGTTTTTGGACATCAAGACTCTCTATGGACGCCGAATAAGTTCTTTGTACGATAAGTGTCGCTATGGATACTAAATATGTCTTTTGAACGACAAGTCCCTTTATGGACATTAAACACGACCTTTGGACAATGAACTTCTCTATGGACATTGAATATATCTTTTGAACGATGAGCTTCTATATAGACATTGAATATGTCCTTTAGACAATGTTTCTTTTGGACTATGGGTGTATCTATGGATGATGAGCTTTTTATGGACGCAATAGATAAACTTCTATTTTAATTTAGTTTCTCTTAAACATATACATTCCAATCTTTAAGTCCAATAACCTGTAATTCTACCATAATTTAGAGAACACTTTGTTAAAAACAATATACCATTTGCAGTTCATAATGTTTGTTATCATCAAAACACTTGAGTTATTTTTGAGGCATAGACTTATGTTCCAACAATCTTCCCTTTTCTTTATGATGACAAAAATTATGTTAAAACGAAAGATGATTTCAAAAAACATTTTAAGGGTGTGATTTATTTTACTAGCTCCCCCTAAGATATATAATTTTTATTTTATTCTAGATCATCTTAAGCTAATGGACAGTTAAGAGAAACATATATTAAGCGCGTTAGAGCATAAGGGTTTAATACATAGATCAAAGCATACATATATGATTTATTTTATTATATCATAGCGTATGACAGATGTATCAAAGCATTCATATAAAACAATCAAAGTATATATAAAACAGTACAGATAAGTGAAACATCATATGATAAAAAAATGCAGACTCTTATGTATTAAAAAATGTAGAATCTTTCTCCTTTACACAATTCTCCCCTTTTTTTGTTATCAACAAAAATTAAAGGAATAACCATCATAGTAAATAAAAAAACATAAAAGAGAAAAAAAATTAAGGGTTTAAAGGAGGGTGGTTGCTTGTGTGGTGAGGTAGGAGGTTTAGGAGAGTGAAGATAGGCTTGGAATAGGGTTTCCCAAGGGTGAGTGTTGAGGATTCAAGTGGTGAATAAGTGACTAAGTGAGGGTATTGGGGCGGAGGAACTGGTTTGAAGGTGTAGGTAGATAGTGGGTAATCTAGTCTAAGTAGATAAGTTTCAGGCTCGTGTTGTTGAAGGAAAAGGACTGGCCATCCATTTCTGAGGATGGTGATAGGAACAGGGGAGTCCATAGGCTTATGGGCGATAGGGTCATCCAAAGGTGTTTGGATAATGGTTTATGTAGGATCGTCTAAAAGGGTTTTGACGGTGGGTTGAATGGGTGAAGAAGGGCTAGGTTCAAAGATGTCCGAAGTAGTATAAACGATGATTTGTAATGGTGAAGGGGGATTAGGGTGAAGAGGTGAAAGAAAAGAGGGTTTTGCAGAGATTGAGAGCTAAGAGGTTCGAAATTAGCAGAAGAGGGAAGATGAAAAGACTATAAATAAAATGCATTAACTTGGCTCGTAAACAAAAAAGATGTAAGTATGGAATGGACGAACAAAGTATGAATAAAGTGTGGACGCTCATGCTTTGAACGCATATGTTATGGACACACATGTTATGGACACATTAACTATGGACGCCTAAACCATATGATTTTAAACTTCATTATAGAATAAAAGTTATACTAAGAAGATTCCTGATATGGACAAGCTTATCTTCAGGAAGAGGTTTTGAAAAGATATCAATCAACTAATTTTCAATACTGATGAATTTTAAATCTAAAATTTCTTTATGAACATAATCGCTAATGAAATTATGTTTAATTTCTATATGCTTAGCATGAGAATGCAAAATAGGATTCTTATATAAATTAATTGCAACAGTATTATCATAAAGAAGAAGGATATTACTCTAATGAATGTCATAATCCTCTAGTTGATACTTGACCCATAAAAGATGTGAGCGACATTAAGCTGCTAAGATATATTTTGCTTATGACGTCAAGAATGCTATAGTACCTTGTCTCTTACAAAACCAAGATACTAGATTAAGTCCAATGAAGTGCATCCTCCACTGGTGCTTTTTCTTTCTATTTTATCTCCAGCAAAGTTAGTATCACTATAGCCTTTAAGCTTGTATTGTTCAAATATCTTATAGCACAAACTAAGATTAGTGGTACCTTTTAAATATACGAAAACACGCTTAACTATTGTAATATGTGGTTCCCTTGGATTAGATAGGAATCAAGTATACAAACATACATTAAACATTATATCTAGCCTAGAAGTAGTTAAATAGAGTAGAGAGTCAATCATAATACTTTTTTATCTGTCTTATCTAGACTCAAGATGGGTGTTGGATGCATTAGAGTTGACATTGTTTTTCAATTCTCAAGATTGAATTTCTTAAGTAATTCCTTGACATATTTGGACTGATGGATATAAATTCCATCTTTTGCTTGCTTAATTTGCAATCTAAGAAAAAAATTTAATTGTCCTATCATGCCCATCTCATACTCTTTCTATATTAACTCAGAAAATTCTCCACAGAGAGAGTCATTAGTAGCACAAAAAATTATGTCATCTATATAAATTTGCATAATTATAAAATGTGGATTACAATTCTTGCGAAACAAAGTGGTGTCTACTTTTCCTCTTTGAAAACCATTTGTCATAAGAGATGAACTCAACTTGTCATACCAAGCACAAAGTGCTTGCTTGAGTCCATAAATAGTTTTTTTTAGTTTAAAAATATGATTTGGAAAAGCATCACTCTCGCAACCAGGTGGTAAATGTGACACCCTCTATCCCTAATACATTATAATATTACAAACATAACAATTAGCGATAAAAGGATTCATAATTTCAAAATTCAAATTGTCCTTAATGCATAATTCAAAAATAACAAAAGCACATGTTCTTAATGGCACTCCAAAGGCCAAATTCTAGCATCATAGTATAGCTCATGATTACATAAATAAGGCGTATCGATGTCACATGTCCAATCAGAGCATAACCCTAAGCCGAAATAAAATAAAAGAAAAATTGCATTGCATTGTAGAGACAATAGCTGATGAGTCCTAGCTCAACCCTCACGCTCCTGCTCGTCATTACTTGCAAGTGGCGTTCAACCCAAATGCAAATAATGCAAACAAAAGAGAGTGAGAAATATTGCTCACTCAACTCATGGTATGAGAAGTGGACACACACATTTAATTATAAGAAAACTTCAAACATACATTGACCAAACAATTAGCAACCAAACTTAGCACATAGTAATAAGCAAGTATGCACATGAATGATGTCAATGATGCATTCCTAGTACTACTACAATATCATGTGGTACCATCTCAACTCATGAAGTAGGGTAGGTGCAACTCACCTCTATGATTAGCCATGCTACTTTAGCGTGATATTCCTTTAGTAGCACGTCAAGTAATATTCAATATTACATCGTTGGGCCTAACACATGGGATTAGTCACGGCCACTTGAGACAAAACCTCCATACCAAGTAGTCCGCAAGAGGTTCACTAACCTTACCAATTGGGTTCACGTCTACATTCATTTCAACACTAGTTTCATTACATGATGCATGAGGCAATTCAGTTAATTTATTTACTTTTTCTTGTCTCCACTTGGGCTGGTGAGGAACTCTCTCTAGGTACCTCCCACAATCCACCATACTCTCAAAACTTGAATCTCCTTCGAGGTACCTGTGAATAAATGTCCATCGGGGCCTTTTTGTCATAGACTAGGACACCCTTATCATTTTCCTTTTATTATTTTTTACATCAAATCATCGTTCTTGATGTAACATCATTCTCAATTCAACATTTCATATCAAGTCCTTAACACAACATGTTATGTTATCGTTCCTAAGGCAACACTACATATCATAGTATAGTTCATCGAAGCACATGGGTTCACATACATAACAACTACAATAAACAACGCATGCAATCAAACATTATATATTCCTATAGCACAAATAAGGCATCACGGGCATGCTCCATTTAAAATGGGCATGCATAGTCGATGTGACTCTACACGGGTGTGCACAGAACATGCAAGGGTGTGCACATGTTTTGCACGAGCATACTTGATAGCTTGTTATCAAAATCTTCGGGGTTCATGTCCGAAGTTTGGAACCTAAGGGAAACCTATAGTTTTTCTATGCTTTGCATACACACAAACAATCACATAGCAACAACCACATAAAGTCAAATTCAATTAATTAGGAAAGTCAACCCCTTCTTAGGACATCAAGATTTGATACTTTAGTTTACCCTAGCTAAAAGAACATTCATATTTTGGGTCCTAGGAGTGACCCCACACACTTTGGGGTTCTAAGGATGACTTATTTTTCTACCCATAGTCATACTCATATCCATACCTTTGAGCAAGGTTTCTCACTTTCCCTTATCTAGAGAAGCATAGATGTAAAAGACACGTTCCTCAAGGTGATTCTTCTTGTTCCTCGATGGCTTACTCTAGAGGTTCTCCTCCTTTCCTTAAGTTGATCTTGTTTATTGAAATCACATGTTTAGAAAAGCTAACTTAGCAGCAAAGGTCTTACTAGTTTCTCTAGTCGCTCCTTTATATAGCCCTAAAATGAATAGGCCTTGCAACTTCCACTAACAGGTGAAATCCAAACAAATAATCCCACCTCTCTCGAAGAAGCTCTAAGAGATGAGAAAGATTTAAAATCATGGTTCGATGCTTTGCACTAATCCCAACTTGTTTGGAGGCTCCCTGATAAGCTCGTTTTTAGTCGTCTCAACGTGCATCAAATAACTAAAGCTAACTATAGTATAGTCAACCCTAGGTCGATTTTTCTCAAGGATACAGTGCGCTCAATTGTGATTCGATGTGAAGCGAAATGTCGTAGAATCTGAGGTGTAGAGTATTGACTCGTCTTTGCATTGGCCGAGTTGCTCTCGGCAGAAACTGAGCCGATATGGTCTCGACAGAGACTTATTAGACTTGGTTTCGGCTAAGTGCAAAATTGACACTACAGAGATGGAATATCTCTGTCTCGGACTCGTAAAGCAGTAAACATAGGGTTTAATTGTGGAAATGAGAAAAAGTAAATGAATGCAGAGAATAAATGCAGATACAAGGATGCTACTGATACAATATAACTACTGTTGTTATTATGATGTAACTGTGTTCGTGTTCAATTCCATTAATTCAAGTCCAATCCAGATTCCTTACTCCAGTTCTCAGTCCAGGTTAGCCTTGTAAATACTTATGGCAATCGCCACAGGTTTGTCCATTACCATACTGAGGAATTACGCAATCACTACCTCATAAGTTGGTAGGGATTAAGTTCAGATCTGATTTTAGGTTCTCTATTAACAATCGTTAAATGATTACCTACTCAATTAGTTAAACCAATTCCAATCAGCTTAGTTTAACTTTGTTCATGTTTCAATTGCAATCGCGGATCAAATCATGAATTAAAGAAGAGGAGAGGAACAAAGGCAAGAAATGCAGTATGAATTGATTAACAGAAAATAGAATACAAACGTAGTGATCCAAATTCAGATGGATTCATCTTCCACGACGATCGCCATGGTTGATGGTGGTTGTTCACCTCTAGTAGCATGAGTATTGAGGATCAGATCCACCAGAGTGCGTTGGAATCCCAAGCGGTCACCTCTGACAGACTTCGGCTTCTCAGTCTTATGCTTGTACTTCCTCGATCGAGAGAAACACCAATGTCGCACCGTGCACCACCGCAATTGGAGGAAACGAGAGCGAGATAATGAACTTAGTGATAGTGTGTAGAGGATGAATTCAAAGACCCCTAAAATGTATACGACTAATCCTATATATACATGGCGCCGTGAACCATGATGCCTAACAGAATTACAAAAGTGGATTTCCTAATCTACCCTTGCGATGCACGTTGCTGGCTACTCCAGGAGTGACGTGGCTTTTAAGTTGGAGCTGAGGTGGCTCCTGTGTTGGATGGCTAATCGTGGAAGGTACTATAGGGCCACTCCTTGTTGGGTTGCTTCTTTATTGGGCCACTTGGTTGTGTGGCTTGGGTTGAGATGGAATCGGCCTAGGTCCCCCCTATATTAGACTTGAGAGCCTCAGTTGTACCTGCACAAAAAGGAAGATTAGTTAAGATCCTTGAATTAGCACAATTTTGTATTTTTCTCTATTTTTAGGTTCCTAATATAAATCTCAGCTAATATTCACTCCTCAAGTGCAAAATATGCTTGCAACGATCTTCTTAGGTCCAAGATAGGTGTATAGTTTGTGACTCATCACTCTCTTACCTTCATTTGTTTGGTATCTAATTCCTTATATAGGAGAAAGAGATAATACATGAGCTCATATTGCCGAATGTGGAACTTAAGTTATCCCACTCCTTTATATGGGAAAAGGAGGTGAGGCACGAGCTTATGTTGTCTGATGTGAGACTAAAGTTTTCACTTATTTGTAAATAATTTATTTTTTAATTTAATTAATTAAAACTCAATTTAAAATCCAACCTATATTTCTCCTAAAATATTATTATTTACTTAAAAAATAATTAAACCACTTATTAATAATAATTAATAAAATACAATATTTACAATCAATAATAAATAGAATAAAAACAAGAGTGTTACAGTTGTTTCACAAAATCTTCTTCATTTATTATACCATTCAAAAAAGCCTATTTTATATCCATTTGATGTAATCTCATATTATGATGAGATGCAAAGGATAATAAAACGCGTATGGCTTCTAACCTAGCTATAGAAGCAAAAGTTTCAATGAAGTCTATTCCCTCTTGTTGAAAATAGCCTTGTGCTACTAACTTAACCTTATTTCGCACAATCTTACCATTCTGATTCAATTTATTTCTGAATATCCATTTTGTGCCAATGATGGATTTGTCTTATGTAGGAGAGACCAACTTCCATACATCATTCTTTTGGAACTAATTAAATTCTTCTTGCATGACATTTATCCATCCATCGTCCAAAAGAGTTTCCTCTACGTTCTTTGGTTCGACTTCAGAGAGGAGAGTTACTTGGGCTTCGTCTTTGAATGTTGAACGAGTTCTAACTCAATCTTCAACGTTTCCAATGATTTGTTGTTCAGGATGATAGGATTTCATTTGCTAATTCTTTGAAGAAATCTCATCTTCGTCAACTTTTGGTTTGTTGTCCAAACTGTGTTCTTTGGACGATGTCTTCAAATCGCATAGATTTAAATATGCAAAAGAGTTATTTAGTTCTAATAATTCTTTATCAGGCTTATAATCATTAAAGCTTGCATGAATGGATTCCTCAACTTTCAAAGTCCTTGTCCTTTGGACGGTGAACTTTCTTTTGATGATGAGTGCATCGATGGACATTGAGCTTCTTATGTACACAATTGAATCAATTTCCCTTAAACATATGCGTTACAATCTTTAACTCCGATAGCCTGCAGTTCTTCTAAAATCTAGAGAACACCTTGTTAAACAAAATCATTCATAATTCATAATACATGTTATCATTAAAACACTTGGATTATTTTATATGCATAGATTTATTTTCCAACAACTATTAATAAGTCAAAATTTATTTTAAATTAGTTGATTTATTAGTAGATATCAAATTGCTTGATATGAAAATCTACAATTATGCACCTACTAATATCCAATATTGTAGGAGATGCAAAACTATTTATTATAATGAGTAAAACCACTAACATAATATTAAATTAACTATTTATTATAATGAGTAAAATCGCTAACATAATATTAAATTAACTATCCATTAAATGACAAACATATGAATTTCATCCCTATCTCAATTTCTCACATATCATGCATTACAAGAGAATAAATATTTCTCAAAGACTAAATGACACACACGTTGGTTCATTTGTCTCCTTGTTACATAAGTAAACAAATCTAAACAATTTCCCATTACACAATATCAAGAACAAGAAATTTCAACATGCACATAAAACTTGAAGAATTAGAAATAAAATTTCAAAAAGAATTTCAAAAAGAATTTCAAAAAGAATTAAAATCAATTAAGACTAATGAAATTGGGTTGGAACTTGGGAGCAAAAAGGAAAAGTTTCACGGAGGTAGTACAATGAATTAAACTACAAGTCTCACTTTATAAATGAAAACAAGTTCGGTTAACACTTAAAATAAAGAACTAGTACTCCTACATTAATGACATTTTGTATTAATATACAAAACTTACTACACAAAAGAATACAACATCGGTTAACACTTAAAATAAAGAACTAGTACTCCTACATTAATGACATTTTGTATTAATATACAAAACTTACTACACAAAAGAATACAACATTTTCCAAGTTCAAGTTAGTGGCCATTCTCTACAATGGGAACCAAATGAGTTTTAAAGATTTTTTTTTTATTTAATCGGCTTAAATAGAAGAACCACCAATTTGTGTGGTTTGATACCAATTCTTTTGGAAGATTTTTTTTTTAACTATTTTTAAACTAAAAGATAGTTCTATTCCTTTCCTGATCGATTCAATTGACTGACGGTCGAATTTCAATAACATTGGTTTTTCAAAACTTCACTAATATGTTATTACGCTTATGGTTAGAAAATCATAGAAACATATGATGATATTACTTTTATATTTTAGAGTATCCTAGATTATCTCTTAGAATTTATTCTTCTTTTATATTTTATGATTAGTTTTCTTATTTAATTAGGCATATCATATCGTGTAAACGAGGGTATTATCTTTTGTATTTATTGCATTAAGTCTATATAAAACAGACTTCATTATGTAATTAAAAGTCAATATCTCTTGCATATATTTTTTTTCAACACTTATGCATACTTTTAAATCATGATCTGTCTTTTTGGGATATTGTTTGTCATCGGCAAGGATGACAATAAATAATAAACCCAATGGGTATCCACAAAAAATTATCCATGATAGATAGGATAATTACCCACTTAGATATGAGGTTGAATACGAGTAATTATCCACAAAGTTTATAAGTACGGGTACCTTAGTATCCACCCCTACCCATATTCATACATATAATAATAATAATAATAATAATAATAACAACAACAACAACAACAATAATAATAATAATAATAATAATAATAACAACAATAACAACAATGATAATAATACTATTCTTATCATGGTAAAACTTAAGAGGTGGATAATGTTTTCTTTGTTTTTTATTTTCTTATTTCTTCTTTATTTTTATATTTTGTTTTTTATTTCTTTATTTTCTTCTTTTCTCAAATTTTCCTATTTATTGTGTTATTGTTACTCCAACTGAATGCATGAATTCTTAATTTCATGGTCATCTCGAGAAATAGTCTTCCAATTGCTCTCAAGTCCATACAAAATATCATTTCTTACTTTTCTATTTATTTAAAGTTTTTTTCATCTAATAAACACACACACATACATATATATAATGAAATTGATCCAATAGTATATGGTGGTGAATTTTTTACTTTATAATTATAACTAACTGATGTGAATATGGACAAACACTTGAAGGACACTCAAGAGCACAAAGGACAAGGAGAGCACTGCACTTTAAGACCTCATGGCAAAGGGTAGAATAAGGAGAATACAATAAAAAGTGCAGAAACAGATGAGCCTCCTTTAGGGCCAAAGAAGGTCCAACTTTGTACACTTTGTTTAACTACCAAATTGGCCTTGTTTAGTACATTGTAGAACATATATACTATATATTTCATTGTAGAATACTTGTATTTCATTAGTATAGCTTGCACTTGGGTCCAAAGCCTAATCTAGGGGTTGCACTTAGAGACCATGAATTTTCGTCTCCAAATTCGTGAGTTTTGTGACCTTTTTGGACCTTGTTCAGCTTAGTTGCATTTTGGGCTTTGTTGGCTTAGTTGCATTTTGAACTTGGGCCTTTACTTAGCTTAATACTAATTAGAGATTAGGGAAGGACTATATAAGTTCCAAATATAATTAAACTAATCACTTTATAGATTTAATAGAATTGTGCATTGCATTTGTGAGAGACTTTCTCTCTTCTCTTGTTCTTGAACAAGAATCCTAATTCTCATCAAGTTTCTAAGATGTTTGTGGCAAATATCTATTTCTCTTATTTAATCCAATAGGATTAATGGCAAATTCATCTTCTTCCTCGATCCATTTTCTCCTTTCTCCTTGTTCCAATTTCGATTTCTACTTTTCTCCATGGATTTCACTTTTTCCTTGATTTTGTTCTGATTGTGAATCTAAGGTTTCGTTATTAACTAGTTTAATGTATTGTTTTCTAATAGATTTTGGAGAGTAACAACTCAAGGCTTGGAAATTATTGTGGAAGTTTATAAATTTGTTATTATGGAAGTTTATAACATTTATAATGTTGTATGACTAATTGTTATGTTTTGTGAAAGATCTTTGAATAATATTTTAATTTTTGTGGTGTTTTATGATTATAATTGTTATGTTTTATAATTTTTTTTAATATAATTTTAATTTAATTATTGTTATATTTTAATTAATATTTTTTATTTATCAATTTTCATAGTTAATAAAAGTGCATGTAAAAAGTAAAAGTATGGAAATTTAGGTACTAACAGGCAATGACGCGAGTATTAAAGTTATTGCCTAGAGGATATAGGTCGAAGTTTGGAAATTTTTTTAAGTGGAGATATATGAGCAAAGATAATGGTACCTTGCCTAGGGGAAGGTTCTTGACCTTCAAGTGTTTTGAAATGATTTACATACAAATAAAAAGAACTAATCATGTTGTAATCGAAAACAACAATCGTCTTATATACAAATGATGTAATTGTCTTTAGAACTAAATACTTAAGAATGCCCAACAACAATGACATTGAATGCTTATTGGAAATAAGGGAGATACATGGTTTTTCAAGTATCTTATGCAATGTTGGTTGTATGCATTGATAATAGAAAAATTGTTAGTAACATTGAAAGATTAATTTTGTTGTAGTAATCATGGCAAACCTATAATCATGCTTAAAGTAATGACATCATAAGACTTTAATTTTTACATGCATTTTTTGGGGTTGTGGGTTCAAAAGATAACATTAACATACTAAATAAATCTCTTGTGTTTAGTGACATTTTGGAGGGACAAGCCCTTAGGGTGCAATATATGACAAGGTATTAATAGCAGATGATATTTATTTAGTATAGGCTACACCTACCAAGATCATCCCAATGTTACTAGGTAATCAAAGAAAATTGTTTGTCTAACATCAAGAAGCAACAAGAAAGGATGTGGAGTGAGTTTGAAGTGCTTCAATATCATGTTTAGTGATATATTGGAGGTCAAGCTCTTAAGGTGCAACATATGGTAAATAAACCTTAAAATGACACAAGGTAATAACAAATGATATTTATTTAGTATAGGTTACGCTTGTCAAGATCATCCCAATACTACAAGGCTATAAAAGAAAATTGTTTGTCCAAAATTAAGAAGCAATAAGAAAGGATGAGTGTGGGTTTGTAGTGCTTCAATCTCGATTCGTTATTATACATGACCCTTTGCCTGTTTCGCACATGGATATATAATCAAGCATATATTATATGCATGCATCATATTGCATAATGTGATTGTGGAAGACGAATGAACACACATAAGATAATCATTTTGATCATTCTTATGGTCATCTTAACAATGATGTATTAACAATTGACATATTAATGATCATCATGTGAATATTGCATCATATCTACACATAATAACACTTCTTTGTAATGGACAACATTAACATAAACTTCAAACAAACTTTGTGAAGCATATTTAAGAATGTTTTGAGATTGATAATAAATAAAATTAATTATATTTTAATCATGTAATTTTTAATAATTATGTAATTTTTATTATTTTAATAAAAATTTTTAATCCATGATAATTGACTATGTAATTTGGTATTTTTAAATTAATATATTTTTATTTAATTCTTAATATATGTTTTATTTATTTATTAATAATGTGATACTATTCATTATTTCTTATTTTAAAATAGATTAACATTTCCTTAAACTCTTCAAAGTCACTATTTTAGAAAAAAATTACCTAATTATCCTTTTTAACATAATGATTATCATCACAACTATACTTATAAAATACCTATTATTTTTTTTTCAATTTTTATAATTTTTTAGGAAAATTCTCAATTTCATCTTACTCTTATGTGTTTTTCTAAATATTATTTATCAATCATTTGGTATAATCATAAGTATATAAAAATCATTATAAATCTACTTCTATACTATAAACTCGAATATTTATTTTGAGCAACTGTGTATACAATAGCTATTATTTAATTATAGTATTTTTATAATTTTTTTCTTAAATAGTAACTTTTTAAAGATTTGTTTTCATGCTCATTGAATCATATATGTTCCATTTAATTTAATTATTTTATTTTGTATTGTTCTAAAATATGATTTTAGTTTTAGTTTTAATTTTAAAATTAATTTAATTTAACAATTAGCTCAATAATTTTCTTTTTCGTCTATCTCACGTCACTATTTTTTTTATCTCTTCAATATATTGTTTTTATTTTATTTTTTAATCAAATTTTAATATTTAAAATTTTTTTTATCAATAATTAATAATAACTTTATATCAGAATATAAATTATTTATCTTAATTTCAAAATATAATTTACATATTCAAAAACACTTATTTATTATGAATTTTAATTTTAACATAGTTTATATTTTAAAATATTTATTTTGTATAGATTTTAATTTTATAAAAATAATTTATGATTTGCATTGGATAGACTAAAATATTAGTTGTATTTATTTTCCTACTATGGACATTTGTTAAATTAAATATTAAATATAATTTTAAACTAAATAACCAATTCACCTCGAGTTTGAATTGTAATCAAAGGGAGAGTTTATTATCCTTAGTAATCTTAGTAGTCTTGATCATGATTGTATCCCGTCGAGGATATTTGTGATTTAAAAAAATAACTAAAGTACAAATTTTAAAGAAAATTATTTTGAATAATAATAATTAAAAAAAAAAACTACTTAGAAGTTAGAAAACACGAGAGAAAGAAAGAAAGCAAGGAGACAGGCTTTGGCAGGGTCGTTCTCTATTTAGTTTTAGTTTTCACTTTTCATTTTCGTCTGAACCCTTCCCTCCTTGGATGTGTGGCGGGAACTCACTTTGCTTTCTCTTTCTCGTTCACTTCCATTCACCCTTTCGCAATGTACAGGCTCGCCACTAGAAACGTCGCCGTTTTCTTGCCTCGTTGGCGCTCTCTTGCTCACTTCTTTCCTTCTCCTCCGTTTCCCATTTTCATTTCATTCGTTCCCTCTCGCTTCCTTCGGTAATCTCTCTCTTGCATTTTTTATTTCATATCTTATAATATATTATTATTATTTTTTATTATTATATTATATTGTTTAGCGAACATTCTGTTTATCCGGAGAAATATTGGATTTTATTTTTTGTGTCGCATATGATTGATTATAAAGAAGTATTCTGTCACTGAGATTTTAATCTTATTCGAAGATTTGTTGGCACTAAGAGCTGTGCTGTTCCCTTCTAACAAGATTTTCTTCGTCCGTACTAGTTAGGATTCGAACTGTTAATTACATGCTTAAGAAACATTGTATTTAGTATTATATTATGTTGTTTAGCAAATATATGGTTTTTCTATAGACACATTTTGGTTGAATATTTACATTTATTATGCGTATTGAATACTATCATTCATCTTTAATGCTTTTTTTTTTTTGGGTTTATTTCATAGTCTTTTTGTGCTAATGCATTGGACTTTGAAATTTGTAAGAAGGATAGTCGCTGGCTTTATTGAGAGAAGTTATGCTAATATCATTTTATTATGATATATCTTGAATTAATTGAAGAACCTTATGGAGATTTATCAAGCATTGGGGGTAAAGCATAACCTATTGTTTTTTTAAGATACGCATGTTTCCATAATCTATTTCCATAAATGTTAATTTGTCGGAGAAGAAACTCAGCATTGTTGGGTTTGTTTTTGAGTGTCATGGTAACATCACATTTGCCATCTGTATTTTATTTTGTTTTTTAAATTTCATTTGAATGTGAAAAGCTGAGGCAAATAATCTTGCTGAATTTTAGTTTAGAGACATTGTAAGGATCACAAAGATCTTGTCTGAGATTTTGGTGTTTGAACAACATCTGGTGAGTTGGCATGAGTTCTTCATGCTAATAATAGTAGTGTCTAACCTTGAGTCCATTCTAGCTACATCTTGCTTGCTTTACTTGTTATTGTGACAAAATGCAAGCAGCTGTATTGTTGTGTCTGTTTAGAAACTTTGGTAACTCATTCAATATGCAAGAATTATGATTATGAAGTTAAGATATGGCTGTCTTATGTGTATTGAAATAGGTTGAATGTGAATGGTATACTCGGATGCAAATCTATTATTATAGTGTTAGATGTCAAGTTGTTGTCATTCTGAATTCAGAAAAAAAAAAAAAGCTCTAAATCTAATTTGTTTCATATAATATTTTCTAGACATGATGAACTCCTAATGATGTAAATATCTATTCTTTTGTGGTATGACATCTAAATTTTGAAACTTGTTGATGAACAGAATAAATGGACATGTAGAAAATGTATCGGGTCATACGATTAAGAAGGTTTCAAGGGGGAGTAGTAGGGCCACTAATAAGCCCAAAGTACGAAATAATGTTTTGGATGATAAAGACCTTCCTCACATATTGTGGTGGAAGGAGGTAGGTCCATCTACTTTTTTGCAAAAGTAGCTATTCTTGAATTTTGTTGTTTTGATTAAAACCATGAGCTATTTAGAAAAAAACTTTTCATTCTCGTCCTTGTTTCCTTTCCAAATTATGGCAGAGGTTGCAAATGTGCAGAAAGCTTTCAACTGTCCAGCTAATTGAAAGGCTTGAATATTCTAATTTGCTTGGCCTGGATTCCAACTTGAAAAATGGAAGGTGAGTTCTTATGAAATTGAGGTTATTACTTTATGTGTTTTCTTTTAATTTTTGTTAACCAAAAATATGAAACCATTAATTGTGGTTTATTTTTTAAAACATTTACCTACAGGTTTATTAGGATTTTATAGGGTACATGTTAAGGTACATGTTTACATTCAAACTGTTGGCATGTTTTAATCTGCACTTTTATTCTATTCTCAATAGAAAAAGGATTTATTTCCCCCTGCATAAGTTGCAATACAGATAAGTTCTTTGTTGTTCAGATGCAAGCTCACAACTAATGGACCAATGAGTCAACAAGAATGCAATTTAAGATTGTATATAATTGATAATCCTTTATTTTTAGCCATTTACATTGGCTATTGTTCCATAAACTTGCACATACATACTTGAACTCCTTTATTCTCTATTTTGAGGGGTGTTGCGAGAAAATTGATGGAGGAATCAATTTTCATTTGTGTAGTTTGAAGGAAGGAACACTCAACTGGGAAATGTTGCAATTCAAATCAAAATTTCCACGTCAAGTATTGCTCTGCAGAGTAAGTAATAATTATACCATTCATTAAGTTTTGTCAGACATTTGTGCTCTTGTAAATTTAGTTTGAAGAGAACATGATTACCAATTCTCAATAAAATGTCTGTTTGCTCTTTTAAGTTTGCTAACATTCTATTTCTACCCTTCATAAAGTAAACCTGATATCATTTATTTATTTTTAACTTCTGCTCAGGTTGGGGACTTTTATGAAGCTTGGGGAATAGATGCTTGTATTCTTGTTGAATATGCTGGTTTAAATCCCTTTGGTGGTGTGCGATCAGATAGCATTCCAAAAGCGGGTTGTCCTGTTATGGTATTGGCATACTACTCTTGTGCATCATGTGATCTCTTTTGCTGACGAACCTTTATATTGATGCTGCGATTTGTTATGATTATTTTCTTATGAAATACAATTTTATATTGACAATTGTGAATGGATTTCTTATATATTTAACAATGCTTATTTTCTTTGATCATAGAATCTTCGACAAACTTTAGATGATCTGACACAAAATGGTTATTCAGTGGTGAGTGCAACAATTAGATAGTGTTCATGACTGGACTTATCGTATCTTTCATTGTCTGTTTTTGTTTGTAGCATTCTTCAAAATGAAACCCTACGTGACTAATCCCTATATACTCATATAGGTTATTTGTAAATTGTTATGATGCTTGCCATCTTACTGGTTTATGAATACATGCTGCTAATAAATTTTTGGTCTCAACAGTGCATCGTGGAGGAAGTTCAGGGCCCAACTCAAGCTCGATCCAGGAAACGTCGCTTTATATCTGGGTAAGTACGAAATTCTCTACATGCCTGTGGTCTCTGTGGGGGTGTGTGGTCAATTGATAAAGCTTGCTGTGGTTATCAGTGAGGAAAATAAACTTGTCTTTTTGGCTAATGTTTGTTTTATTTGTGATTGAAAGTTGATGATTTGTGGATTTAATAGATAGAAAGAAGGAAGGGGTATATGGACAGAGGTTAAGGCATCATCCTTAACAGACAGAAATCCAACTCGAAATTGAAAATAAGCAACAGGGTTATTGGTTTTATTGTCAAATTACAACTGTTATAACTGGGAACTATGATATTTTGTTAATATAGGTTCTCTACAGTTTCTACAGTTAGTTCCAGTTACCTCAGATCTGTCTATTGTTGTTGCTTAGCTGTAATTGAGTCAGCTTATCTACCTTACTATATAGTTGGGTTTTGTATGGATTAGATCAGTTTTATGAAATAACAAAATCACATTTCAGACTATAGTTTCTGTTCTCCCAGAATTCTTCTTTCACTTTCTCTGATTTTTCTTGTACTTTCAATTTGGTTGTTATAATTATTATAATAATATATTGGCTGACTCAAAGGCACACTTAATCAAGGAAAAATTAAAATATTGTAATATTTCTCAATAAATATCTATTAGTGTTTCAATTTCTTCTACTTCTCTTCCTCCATCTATACCTAAACCATCATAATTTCAACAATTATTTTTATTAATTTTGGATTTTGAAACGTGTTCAAATCTACATTGACTATAGGTATGGCCAAAGTAAAGCCTATAATGTCTTAGGCTGTCCTCAGCTCATGAGCTAGATTTTGGGATTGAGTTTGGCCCAATCCCATATTCAAGATGTTGTCTAGAGCCTAAAGAGAGGCCAACATAATTTGTGTTTACCTGGTGGATCCATTGCCCATTGGTGCAAAATTTTTAAGGAAACCGTGTTCCCTTTTCCTGTTTCTGTCTCTATTGATCTCTGGAAAAATTTTCATGCGAGTTTTCCTAAAAACCTACCACCACCAGAATCATGTTGGGCTGATGATCTACTAGCTCCTAAAATTTCAGGACCTATGGAGTTACCATTTGCTCACACATGCCAATCTTGTCCGTTGTCATGTGAGGCCCCTTTTTCAGCTGCTTCTTCCTTTGCAGGTGTTGCCAGCAGGCTAGCACCAGGATCCGTCAGTGTTTTGTCCTTTTTGGGTTCTACAGCACCTCATCTCCCTTGGACAACTTTGCTGAGTACTGTTTCTCTCTCCTCCAAGCTTACCCATGGCTAGTTGGACTCTCAAAAGGATGATCCTCTTGTTTTCACCAGCTACGTCAGCATCCCACTTGCTCCACTAGTATCAAAGCCTATCATTGATCTGATATTGGGTCACCCTCAACTGTCCAAAAATCTACCTGGCCATGTGACTTTCCTAGTGCATTCTACCTGACCTCGTGGCTTTCCCAGTGCAATATTAAAAAAAATCTGTCCTACCTGGCCTCATGGTTTTCCCAGTGCAATGTATAAAAAACAAACCAGTCCTATAATCTCCACACTCTAGATGTCCAATCTTGGGTGTGAGAGGTGTGTATTGAGATACCACATCAACTATAATATAGCCAAAGTAATGCTTATAAAGGCTTAGACAATCCTCACATTATAAGCTAACTTTTGGGGTTGAGTTAGGCATAGTTCCAAATTCAAGAAAAAGGAAATGTGTATGACTGTATGAAGATTTTTTTTTTCCAAGACCTCTTTTACTGTTTCTATCTTGCATAATGTTTTTGTTTCTCAGTTTTTTCAACTATTGAAAGTTCTGTTTTCTTGAAATTATCACTTGTAAATTTTAATGACCTTAGACTTCTATTTTGGTCTATTTGTTGTGTTTGATCCTTCCCAGCTGAACCAACTCCTGTTGGCATGCTTGTGCTTAATAGTGAGTGTATTTCGTGATAACCATATAGAATTCATGGAAATGAAATTTCTTTTCCATATAATTTTTTATCTTAAATTAATTTTATATTTTCCAAGTTGTCATGTAACTGATTTAATATTTTAACTTTCAGGCATGCTCATCCTGGAAATCCCTATGTATATGGACTTGCTGCAGTTGATCATGATCTTAACTTTCCAGAACCAATGCCTGTAGTAGGTATTAATGTTTTATTTTTTCTTACCTATTTATAGTTATACTACTCATAGGAATCTTAATATTCTAATAGTAACCTTTATGTTACGAGTTATCATTTCTTTATTTCTGAGTACATTTTCATTTCTTAATTACCTTATATTAGGACAGATTTGTAGCATATAACATAGCTCTATTATAGGTAAGTAATTATAGTGGTAGTCTATACTTTATATTATATAATATAAATGCTCTTGTGCAGTAATTATCAGATTCATTTGATTCAGTAAAATTCTCTTTTCTAGTTTTGAACTGGACACTAGGAAGCATATATACTCACCATTTCCTTATCAGGACTTGGGTTTGAATTCTTAGTTGGCAAGCGGGGAATTTAATATCTATCTACCAGATTGATGGGAATGTTGGGGGGAATCTAGGTGATAGGACTTAGTGTGATTAACTGTAAAGAATGTGAAATGATTGTAATAACCTAATTATATCCTGATTGTTTGCTACTGTATTTTAGGAGTAATTTCCCCATTCTTTCCATTTTAGCTTCTATTATTGGGGTAGCTTAAGCCTGCCTAGATTATGTAAATTCTGTATTTTTTCAGAAAATCAACAAGGTGAGTTTCTTTCTAAAGCCTTTTTCAGATCATAGTTTGGGTTGGTGAAATAATGGAATGTTTATTAAAGTAGGACAGCCATTGCAGGCTCATGTTGCAATTTTGAAGGATTTCTCATTTGAATGTCATTGCAAAGGTGGTGGGAACCAATAATAACTATCATGGGCAGTCATGTATTATTCAATATCAGTGTAATAATATCTGTCATGTTGGCAGTTATGGGTATTGCAGTAATGGTCAATTTTCACAATGCTTCTGGTTATTTGCAATTTTCATTAACACTAGATCTTTTTATTGCATTGGAATGATATTTGAATGATGCCTTTTTATTGTAGGAATATCTCATTCTGCGAGGGGCTATTGCATTAGTATGGTACTAGAGACCATGAAGACATATTCTTCTGATGATTGCTTGACAGAAGAAGCAGTTGTTACAAAGCTTCGTACTGGTCAATATCATCACTTATTTCTGCATACATCTTTGAGGCGGAATTCTAGTGGTCTGTACTTTCTCATTCTTCTCTATTTATTTTTTATGAAATAAATTGGGAAAAAATTTGGGCCTAACTTTGGTGCACAAGGTGACTTTATACATGAAGGACATGTCAAAGACCATACAACAAGATTTTTCTGTTTTGGTGGATGCTATCCTTTACATGGTTGAATTTCCCCCTTGTTTGTAATAATATTTATTTTGTATATATAAAAATAATTTTTTAATTATATGGCCATTGTTATTATATTTTGTGCTCTTTAAGTAATTGTTTTATAAGAAAAATGGTGTTTATGTCAAAGAGTATACAGAGGGATCCTTAATAGATATAAATATTTTGTTTTCTTCATCTTTGTTATGCATTTGAATAGTGTTTTTCTAGGAACATGCGACTGGGGAGAATTTGGTGAGGGGGGGCTCTTATGGGGAGAATGTAGTTCCAGACATTTTGAATGGTTTGATGGCAACCCTGTCTCTGATCTTTTAGTCAAGGTATGGTTTTAAAAAATTATATATATCTTTTGCATTTTTTTATTTTGTATTTATTATAAATGAGTCATTTAAATTGTTACATGGTTATTTCACTTTGAAACATAGGTAAAGGAGCTTTATGGTCTTGATGACGAGGTTACATTTCGGAACACAGCCGTGTCTTCAGGAAATAGGGCTCGACCTTTAACTCTTGGAACATCTACTCAAATTGGTTGGTATATTAATATTGATGAATGCCCAATTGTCCACTGGTTATTTTCTTTTTCCTAAATTTGCCTCTTTGATTTTTAGGTGCCATTCCAACAGAAGGAATACCTTCTTTGTTGAAGGTCTTACTTCCACCAACATGCAATGGATTACCAGTGCTGTGAGTAAAGGATTCTTTTTCTTTTCGCTTATGTGGTGTAATTAGAAATTATCCCATGATAATTATTTGACCAACTCACCCTTTAAATTTTTTCGTATTTATATATTTATCCTTTTCATTGTATATCATCGTGCACAATCTAGTTAAAACCTGACTCTATGCTTTTTAATTATTAATGTTTTCTTTATTATGAATGACCTCTTGAATTTTTCTTTTTTCTTTTTTCTGGATATGAAGAGCTCCTATGGATGCATTTTGGATTGCACTCTTTCTTGTGCAAGATGGTTTATTTGTTTTCCTTTTCCTTTTTATTTTGCAACCAAAAGCTTATGTGTTCCCCTTAACTCCCGAAAGAAGCACAGAAAAGGAAAAAAGTGGTAAAAGGAATTTAAGGCAGCATGAAATTAGCCTTGTTGTAGGATGTGGGTGTACTGTCTTGCTGTATTGAGTTTTAACTTTTAAACTTGTTAGTTTCTATTTTGTAGTTTTGACCATTTAATTGTACAATTCTTTGTCTCAACTGTACTAAAATTTTTAATTTAAATTGTTTATTTCTCCTATTCTGTTTTTTGCCTTTTATTTTAGTTTTAATAATTAAATGTAGCTCAAAATATAGTGTTGTAGAAATTAATTCTAGATCTGATACCTAATTTATGTCATTGTGGTTCTTAGGTATATAAGGGATCTTCTTTTGAATCCTCCTTCATATGAGATTGCATCCAAAATTCAAGGTGATTTTCAATAGTTATAATTTTGATGCGCCTCTTAATTTTTTTTGTTGCAATGCAAATTTTATCTCAATTATGTACTGTACATTCGTATAATATTACCATCATTATGATGACATTTTATACTTAATTTTGGATTCATTTTCTTCTGCTTTTGTTTGGCAGCAACATGCAAACTTATGAGCAGTGTAACATGCTCAATTCCAGAATTTACATGTGTTTCTTCAGCAAAGGTTGTTATTAAGTTACTTTGAATTGTAATTAAGCTTCAAATGAAACTTGATGTATTTTATCCTATTTCCTCTCAAGTAGTTTTTCTGTCAAATAGAGGGAATGGAAATTAGTTGTTACAAACGTCAACATGATGAATTGCAATTTAAATGTGCTTATAATGATTTTCTGCAAATAATTATTGTTCATGCAATATTCACGTACTTCCTTTTTTGAAGGCTAGTTTTTTTGGTTCTTTTTTCTCTTTAGTGTTAAGACATGCCAGGCTTGAAAATAAAAAGGATATTAAGATTTTATATATTTGTTCACCCCATAAATGCTTTAATCAAAAGAACTAATGTTAGCTTTAATTTGTATTGATTATAAAGATGGAAGCCCTAAGCTATGGTTTTTATGTTTAAATATATATGACATTAGTAGGACATAGTTCATGATTAGCAACTGTTGGGTATAATTGAAAGAAAAGAAAATTGTATATTAATTGTGTATTTTGTACAATGACTAATATCCCTTTTATAGGATAAAGATTATGCCTAAAAAAGAAAAGAAGGAAATAGGAAAATAATAGTAATAGGGAAACAAATATCCCATGATATCTCCTAAAATATCTCTAATATTTACAACACTTTCCCTTAAGTTGATAAATAGATATCAATCATTCCCGACTTGCCAATAAGATCTTGAAATCTAGTACTAGGAAGCCCCTTAGTAAAGACATCTTCCCCTTGGAGCCCTATAGGTATATGTGCTGTAACAATAAGGTCGCCATCCAACTTCTCTTTGATGAAGTGTTTGTCAATCTCTGTGTTTTGTTCTGTCATATTGGACTGGGTTATGAGCAATGTGGATAGTTGAATTGTTATCACAAAACAATTTCATGGGACCCTCATATTTAACTGAGGTCATCAAGGATAATCTTCATCCATAATCCTTCATATATGCCATATGCCATGGCTTGAAATTCAGTTTCTGCATTGGACCGTATGTCTTCAGAGATAGTGAACCTTCTCTCCTAAGTAACAATCCTCTTCGAATAATGGAGGATCTTCTCAACTGTTTGAAGGTGTCTCTCATGAGGATCATGCATAAATTGACTGACCACGCTAACAATATAGACAATATGTGGCATATGAGATAGATATATTAGTTTCCTCACCAGTTTCTTATATCGAGACTTCTCGATAGGTGGACTTTCTTCACTTCCAATCTTGTGGTTTTGTTCAATGGCCACCCTTGTGGTCTTGCATCCCAATTTTCGTGTCTCCGTAAGCAGATCAAGCACATATTTCCTTTGGGAGATCAAGATGCCCTTTTTGGAATAGGCAACCACTATTCCAAAGAAATACTTCAACTTTCCCGACTCCTTCATCTCAAAATGTGTTGCCAACCTTTCATTCAAAGTCAATCTCTATCTCATCGTCATCTACAATGATCATATCGCCTACATACACTAGGAGAAGAGTGATTTTTCATCATGGGAATGTTTTATGAATAAAGTATGATCACCTTGACTTTGCTTGTATCCCAAGGAGATCATGACTTGAGTAAATCTTCCAAACCATGCTCGAGGAGATTGTTTAAGGCCATACAAAGCCTTCTTCAACTTTCACACTTTATTCTTGTCATTGTGAGATTCAAATCAATGGGGAATCTCCATATAAACTTCCTCTTCTAGGTCTCCATGCAAGAAAACATTTTTAACATCAAACTACTGTAGGTACCGGTCAAAGTGAGCGACTAGGACAAAATGATGAGGGTGGGCTACAGTGACTAAAGAAGAAGCTTGTTGGACTGCTTTATGTTGAAGGTATTCCTTATACAAATTTGTTGAAAATGAATTAGATGAGCTCCCTCAGACTTAGTTTTTTGCTTAACAACTAGTGTCAGGGACTGTATTACATTGGCAATTTTGTTTGGGAATCCATGCTGAGAGTAGCATCAATCATGAGGGTGTCCATCTCATTGACAAATGACAATTAATAAAGGCTTTCCTCTACTTTCTTTGTTATGATAACCATCTTGTTAGTGTATTTATTAGGATGTGTACTTTGTATAGTGTATGTGTATGTTGTGGCATTTAAATTCGGTTGCAGCCTTGTTAGTTACTAATCAATCAGTGTGATAGTTATGCTAAGTCAACAAGGTAGTTATAACTTCTGTAAGTTTTGGTAGATAACTGGTAGTTTGATTATGAATTGATTGGGGTAACACCTAAGTAAATCCCATAATATATGGAATTTACACAACCATATATAACAATCACACTCCCATGTAATATTTTTAGATTTATTATATTAAAAACCTGGTAACCAAATTAGAGATAGAGGATGAAGACTTATGTTGTTTGGGAATTAGATACAAATGAGGTTGTTAGAATAGTGAAGAAACTCAAAGCAAATGATCAATGACCTTTATTATTGAAATGTAGGGATTTGTGAGATTTTGATTTCAAATAGTTTCAAAGTCTTTGTTGAGACTGTTAAGATGTCTCTCATTGGGGATGATTGCCCAAGTCTTATAAGGAGTATTTTAGCAATATTCCTTGTTAATGTGGGATGTCTTAACAACAATCAAGTGATCAACAATATCCACAATGAATATGTATTTAGGTATGGGTAAAATAGGGTATAGATGGAATCTTGATGTAAAGAATCCTCTTTTCCATTATGATTTTTATCTTTGATACTATATGTGAGTGATTAAGTCTTAATTTTAGGAGATTTATTCAGAGTTTCAAATCTTAATTTTAAGAGATTCATTTAGATTTATAGCATTAAAAAAATGGTATGATATGATTGATTCTAATTTGTACTAGGAGAATTTTTGTCGTAAATATTAAAGATACTTTTGGAGATGTCATGGGATGTTTGTTTTCCTATTATTATTATTTCTCTATTTTTTTCCTCTTTTTCATTTTTTAGGAATAATCTTTATCCTATAAAAGAGATATTAATTATTGTACAAAATATTCAATAATATACAATTTCCTTTTCTTTTTACTTGGTATCAAAGCTCTCAATCTTAGAGCTTCTATTTTCGTTGCTAGTATCAACACCATTGTTTGTTGCCTACCTCTGTAGTCAATAGCGGCCGAAGCGGTCGCTATCGCGGCGGAGCGGCGGCGGGCCGCGACGGAGGCGACGTTGCGTCGCAGACTGGAGTCGCGGCCGTCGCGGCGGAGCAAAGTGGCCGCGACAGTGCCAAATCGCGGCGGAGCGCCGCTCTGCTGCTGCTGTAATTTTCGCAGGGGGAAAAGTCCAAAATGCCCCTCCTGTTTAAAACGTTAGTGAGGGCATTTTGGACTTTTCGCCTTTTAGGGTTTTTAAAATTTAAAATCTCTCCTGCGTTTTAGGACTCTGCGTTTCATTCTCCGTTTTCCCTCTATGCGTTTCCGTTTTCCCTCTGCGTTCTGCTGCGTTTCTTCAGTCACCGGCGACATTTCCGGTGACATTCCCTCCTGCTTGTTTTATGTTTTTTTCTGCTGTTTTTTTGCTGTTTTTTGTTGTTTTTTTTTTTTTCTGTTCTGTTTTTTTCAGTTTTTATTTTCTGTTTTTCCTTGTTTTTTTTCTGTTGCATTTTTTTCAGTTTTGTTTTCTGTTTGTTTCTGCTGTATTTTACATTTTTACTATTTTTTTTTTCTGCTCAGTTTTCTGGTGACATACTCTGGTGACAATTCCGGTGACATTCTTTTTTTTCTGCTGTTCTTTTGCTTGTTTTCTGCTTTTTTTCTGCTGTTTTTTCTGCTGTTTTTTTTGCTGTTTTTTGTTGTTTTTTTTCTGTTCTGTTTTTTTTCAGTTTTTATTTTCTGTTTTTTCTTGTTTTTTTCCTGTTCTGTTTTCTGTTCTGTTTTTTCTGCTGTATTAATATATAATATAAATTTGCAACTACCTTAGCTTTTTTCTTGTTTTTTTCCTGTTCTGTTTTCTGTTGGAGTCTGTATATAATGTATAATATAAATATATTAATAATTTTTTAATATATATATATATAATATTAGAATAGCGGCTATCCTGCTATCCGCTATCCCGCTATCCCAGTTCCGGGTCGACCGCTTCCGCTCCGCTATCCGGGATTGACTACTATGTTGCCTACAAGTCTAGTGGTCAGACTAGGAAATCAGAAAATTGATGCGCATTGGTTACGGGTGTTGTTCATAGGCTACATGCCACCTTCTGGTGTGGTTCACTCGACAAAGCCACCATAGAAAGAATCGCCAACATCGCTTCTACTTGTTTTAGGGCTTGTTCTTCATGGATCTATCATGGATGACCATATCTTTGGGCTCCAATTATCTTAGTAAGGTTTCTGACACTTCCTTCTTGACCATGAAAGGTAAGAGTTCTTTCAATATCTTTGGTTTTGTTTCTCAAGGTATTTGGATCCTTGATTTTAGGGCAATCAATCACATGACTCCATTCTCTTCATACTTGACATGATACTCTAGAGTATTTGGAAAGCAACTCATTACAATTGCTAATGGAGATCACGTCCCTCTTGTTGGATTTGGCACCATCCAACTCCAACCTTCTCTATTCCTACACGATGTCCTCCATGTTCCTAATTTGACTAACAATCTTATCTCTACTCATAGGCTTACACAAGATTTGAATTGTATACTAATCTTTTCCATTCTCATTGTGTCTTTTAAGACTTTACCTCAAGGAGGATGATTTTGATTACTAAAGAGCAGGGTGAGTTATATTTCTTGCAACACAACAATTGATGATAGCACCAAAAGAGTTGTCTTCCTGTTACTAGACAATCTTTGAAACTTGTGCAGCTTCCCAAATTTGGTTTCACCACAAGCATCTTGGACATCCTCTATTTAGTGTAACTAAATCTCAATTTTCACATTTGTTTATAAAAGAGTTTGTTGAGTCCTTTAAGTTTGATGTTTGTCAAGTTTCTAAGCACCATCATGCTTCCTTTCTCCCCAGTAATAATAAAAGTGTTGCTCCTTTTGATCTTGTTCATTTTGATGTATGGGGACTTGTTAGTGAATTTGTTTATGGGACTAGATGATTTGTAACTTTTATTGATGACAGTACTCATGTGACATAGACTTACCTTAAAAAGCACAAATGAGGTTTGTCAATTATTTTTTATTTTTTTCCATTTTGTTAAATATCAGTTTGGTAAGTCCATTAAAAGAATCTGTTAACCTTGAGTTTTCTAAGATTGTTATAGATCAGAGTATAATTCATGAGCTCATTTATGTCAATACCCCCAACAAAATGGGGTTGTAGAGTGAAAGATTCTCCACCTACTTGAGGTTGCCACAACTCTACTCTTCCAAATGTATGTTCTGAATGCCTACTGGGAGAAGCTGTTTTAATTGCTACCTACCCCATAAACAGGCTACCCACTCGTGTCTTACAATGTATTAGTCTATTGGAATACATCTTGTCGTTCCTTCATTCGTCTCTTATTGTTGAGTCTCCCATGTGTTTGGGTGTGTTGCTTTTGTCCATTCTTACAATCCCATTGTGGCAAGTTAGACTCAAGAGCTATCAAATGTATCTTTATTGGTTACCTTTCAAATAAAAAGAGATACAAGTGTTATCACCCTCAAAATTGTGGGGTCTTTTTGTCTATGGATATCACCTTTTGCGAAATACAATCCTTCTTTGTCAGTCCTTAACTTCAAGGGAGAGTATTCTAGAAGCTGAGTCTGTCTTAGGGGTCATTACCTCTTCTGTCTTTTTAAGATGTCCAAGACATCAATTATGAAAGCACGGGAAGATCACAATGAAGTAGAAGAGGAAGATCATAATGAAGCAAAAGAGGAGGATCGGTTCTTTGGAATAAAATATCAAAGGTGAGAAAAACCTATTCTGATGCCACAACAAATTGAGTTGTTTGATCCATAGATAAATGTCCTTGAGGATGATAATGACTTTAAGGAAGTTATTGACAATATGGCTATTGCTTTGAGGAAAGACAAGAGATCACGTGCAAATATCCCATGTATTCTCATATCTTAGTTTGTTTGTACTGACCATCTTTCTCTTCAGGATTGGAGCTTTGTTGTAGTCATTGATGCAATCAAAATACCTATATTAGTCTAGGAAGTTATGAAAGATAGCAATTGGGTTCAAGTAATGAGAGAAGAGATAAATGCATTAGAAAGGAACTTAACTTGGGAGAGATGGATATACACGGTAAAGTGTGACGTTGATGCGACAATAGATTAATACAAGACAAAACTGGTGGCAAAGGGATACATGAAGACTTGTACAAAATATACAATTTTCTTTTCTTTCAACTATATTCTTTTCATTATTTTAGGATCTCATGTATATTTTTTCTGTTTTTAGTTCGCTGCCAATTAAGAAGAGAATATGTCCTGAGTTTTAGGCCTAAGATTAGCATACACCTATTGACCTAATTCTTATTTCTATCACTTAGATATAATCAATCATTCATAGTGGAATAAAAGTTTTCTACACTATTTTCAATATCTTCTATAGAGGAGTGCTAGGGACACACTCTCTAACACACTCTTTCTAATGCACACGTTGGTTAAAATTTATTGAAAACTACAAAAGATGAGAGACTTATTAAATAAAATATGAGACCCTCAATTTGTTTTCATTTCCACATTTTTTTATACTAACCATTTTGTTGTTTTCTTATGCACTTGTATTTTCCTGTCTGATTATTCACTGTATTTGTGCAGCTTGTAAAGCTACTTGAATGGAGGGAGGTCAATCATATGGAATTTTGTAGAATAAAGAATGTACTTGATGAAATTTTGCAGATGTATAGAAGCTCTGAGCTCAATGAAATATTGAAACATTTGATCTATCCCACATGGGTGACAACTGGGTTAGAAATTGGCTTTGAAACCTTGGTGAGTGCTAAAAGTTGGACTTTTTTTTTTTCACTCTGGTCAGATAAAAAGGAGGGATGGTTTCACACCCTTTTAGATGTGTATTGAGGACAAGTTGAGAAGTAATTGTTAAATTAGACATTATCTTTTTTAAGCTACACCTTTTTTTTCCAATCTCCAAACTATCCCATCCCTTCCTAAATATATGTTCTTATTGTTTATTTCTATAACTATTCGTAATGCTCCTAATGTAAATGAATTGAATCTCCATTGGAACATTGGATACATTTTGTATTTAAAGGGGGCAAGCGAGGAAATGAAAATAACCTCTTGATATAAACTGAGATGTTATGGTAACTTGCATAACTTTCTATTTATGAAGACTTCCTTTTATGTTTCACAGTTAGGTATTGAACTTGTGGTTTTCTGTTCTTCATAGCTTTTATGCTACCTTTCTTTGCAAATATTATGCGTTAGAGTTCTTAAAAACTCTGGCTTGATTGTGCCAAACTTCATTCATTGTCTTGGTTATGGTAAACAGCATATAGTTTGGAATGTCCTTTTGCATGCACACTTAAAACTTAATGCATTCTGGGGATTGTTAAATCATGAAAGAGTGTTCAAATGAAATAGAATGTCTAGGCTTGTGCACTGATCTCTTATAGATATTCACTAGCTAATTTACATCTATCATATAAATATAGTTGGCTAACTTTACATGTCCTAATTATGCTAAATTTCTAACACAAATGTAAATGTGTAACTGTAATGTGATGCTTTCTAACTTTGTACAACTTGTAGTTTTTATTCTCCTTGTTTTTTTTTTAATTACATTATCAGTTAGTTTTTAATCTGCTGATTTAATGTATTTTGATATAGCATTTTTCTGGAGTTCCCTTAGAATTTCAGGCACTATTGAAATAGTAATGCTTCGGTCATTTCTCTTTTGGTTGATTTAACTGCTTCAAATTACATTGGATTGTAGAATTTCTTAATGTTATTTTGTTTCTAGGTTGCTGGATGTGAAGTTGCATCTAGTAAGATTGGTGAAATAATCTCTCTGGATGGTGGGAATGATCAGAAAATCAACTCTTTCTCTCTTATTCCTCATGAATTTTTTGAGGACATGGAGTCTAAATGGAAAGGTCGAATAAAAAGAATCCACATTGATGATGTATTTACTGCAGTGGAAAAAGCAGCTGAGGCCTTGCATATAGCAGTAGGTCTCTGTAACTTAACCTTGCCTATAGTTGTTTGCATGTAAAGTATGTGTAGATTGACTTGTTTATGTTTCATTAATGTTGTCCCAACATTATTGCAGGTCAGTGAAGATTTTGTTCCCGTTGTTTCAAGAATAAAGGCTACTGTAGCTCCACTCGGAGGTCCTAAGGGAGAAATATCGTATGCTCGGGAGCATGAGGCAGTTTGGTTCAAAGGCAAACGCTTTACAACGAATTTATGGGCTGGTAGCCCTGGAGAAGAACAAATTAAACAGCTTAGGCATGCTTTAGATTCAAAAGGTAAAAAGGTAGGGGAAGAATGGTTTACCACAACGAAGGTGGAGGCTGCTTTAATAAGGTGTGCTTTTTTAAAACCTGTGCAATCCTATGTTATTAGTATTATTATCTTAATTTGTCAAACACGTGTTTCTCTTTTCTTAATGATATATGTTGATAAATTTGTTGTTTTAGGTACCATGAAGCAAATGCCAAGGCAAAAGAAAGAGTTTTGGAAATTTTAAGGGGACTCGCTGCTGAATTGCAATACAGTATAAACATTCTTGTCTTTTCTTCCACGTTGCTAGTTATTGCCAAAGCTTTATTTGCTCATGCAAGGTTTGTAAACATCTGTAGTTGGTTATTTTTGTGGATAAAATGCAATGATATTTATCTTGTGATGCATTGATTTTGTTGATTAGCTTGTATGGATTTATTTAAGCTACACGTTATTATCTGTGTATCAATTTGTTGATTGGATTTTAATGATTAGATAATTTTAATGGGCATTTGTTTTCTAGTGCACTTTGGTTGAAACATGGTTTTATGATTGACTTGAAGTCATTGGAAAACTTGAATCAGAATAACGAGAATTATGCATTGCATTATGTGATTTGTGGAATATTTATACACATGGACAACATAATCAATCCCTAAAGTTTGGGGATTTGGATAAGCTATCTGTGAAACTAGTGAATGGATGGGTGAAACTCAAAATACACCATTATCATGCCCAGTTTTTGAGATAGATACAATGTTCTTGGTGATTGAAAGTACTGAAAGTAAATTATTGAAAGTGAAGACAGTGTGAGTCAAAAGGTGAAGACAATTATGAAGAACCAACAGATAAGATTGATAGACCTTGGTGGTTGCCCATTAACATGCAATCTGAACCATTCTGAGGTGCATTTTGACTAAATTCTGAGGATCAGCGGTGATATGGTGTTAAACGAAACCATAGTTGTGGGTTCAGAGGACCATGGTGCTACAAGATACTGTTAGCCAGATCCAGATGATGGATATTGAGTTGCCAAGAAAGCCAAAGGAGGCACATTATTGACTAGTGTAGGTGCATGATATGTTGAAGCACCATAGAATAGTAGTGATGGTTTAGTAAAGTGCCAAGGTAGAGTAACTAGAAGTAGTGGGGTGAGATTGTGTTTGTGTCTTGCAATTTATAGAAGTGTTAGGCACAAAGTGCTGATCAAAGTGATGAAAGCAATTGTAAACTTTGTGCGTCTATACCATAGTAGTCAATCCCGGATAGCGAAGCGGAGCGGCCAACCCCGGAACTGGGATAGCGGGATAGCGGATAAGCGGGATAGCCGCTTATTCTAATATTATATATATATATATATATATTAAAAATTATTAATATATTTATATTATATATATAAGTTCAAAAGCATAAACATTACTCAAAATTCACAAACTAACAAATATCATTAATAATAAAAATTCATAAAAGGATTAAAATTCAAATAGTACAAAGTAAACAAATAATCAAAATGTCAAACACAAATATACAATAAAACAGTAAAATACAGCAGAAACAAACAAAATTTCAGAAAAAAAACAGAACAGAAAAAAACTGAATTGCAGAAAAAAACAAAAAACAAAAACTGAAAAATGCAAAAAAAACAGAAAATAAAAACTGAAAAAAACAGAACAGAAAAAAAACAGCAAAAAACAGCAGAAAAAAAAAGCAGAAAAAAACAGAAAACAAGCAAAAGAACAGCAGAAAAAAACAGAATGTCACCGGAGTATGTCACCGGAAAACTGAGCAGGAGGGAAAACGTAGAATGCAGAATGCAAGAGGGAAAACGCAGAACGCGAAACGTAGAAGATAAGGAATATTTTAAACTTTAAAAACCCTAAAACGCGAAAAGTTCAAAATGCCCTCACTAACATTTTAAACAGGAGGGGCATTTTGGACTTTTCACCTTGCAAAAACAGAACAGCAGCATAGCGGCCGCTCCGCCGCGATTTGGCGCTGTCGCGGCCGCTCCGCTCCGCCGCGACGGCCGCGACTCCGATCTGCGACGCTATGTCGCCTCCGTCGCAGCTCCTCCCCGCTCCGGCGCGATAGCGGCCGCTCCGGCCGCTATTGACTACAGAGGTCTATACTTGTTACACAATTGACACATAGGATGAAAGCCCTATATATAAAGGTAGTAATTGGTCCCCACACATAAGAATGAACAAGATCAAAGAAGTCAACACTCTTATTATTACTAGGAAGAAATGTCGCACGATGGTGCTTTACAAATTGACAAATATCACAATAAAAAGACTTGACTGACTCTTTTGTAAACAAGTGAGAAATAAAGACCTAAGCATACTAAAAAGTGGATGTCCAAAATGCTTATGTTGGCTGTTGAACAATGAACTAAGATTTTATTCTTTACAACACCTTTGTTGGTTGCTGAACAAGAACTAGGGTTTTAGTGCCTACAGAGGCTGAACAAAAAACAAACAACAATATAACTATGGTTGAACAAGAAAGCTCTAGTACAAACTTGAATCAAAATAAGGAGAATTGTAAATTGCATTGCATGATTTGTACAATATTTATACAAATGGACAACAAAATTGATAAGCTATCTAACGACACTAGGAAAGAATCAAAGAATACAAAATCAAAACTGAATATCTAATTTGAATACTATCTCAACAAAATCTAAAATATCAAATTGTCAAATGATAAAGCTTCTCTACTATAGCAGTTAGTTAAACCAACTACTATAGCAGTTAGTTAAACCAAATATTTGGGATGGGAAGGAAACATGAAAGCTGTACTATCAATCTCGTAGCAACATATGTTTGCTAGGCTTGAGTTGTTTTTGATGAATGTCGCATTAGTGGCCAGATTTAATGGAAACTATTATCTTTTTATGTAATAGAAAAACAAAAAACTAAAAGAGAGAGAAAGAACTTGAAACTATAAATCTTTCATTGAATTGAATATACAAAGGGGGGAACTATTTGTAGTAGAACTGTATGACTCATTGCTGAGTCAGCAGCTAACAAACAGCTAACAAACTAACTGTTAAAACAGAATACAAACTAATTATGTAACAGAATAACTATAATATTCCCCTTCAAACTCATGGTGGTTGAGTGATGGAAAATCTGTCAATAACTTTGAGTTTGTCGTGCAAATTCAAGAATCGGAGAGAGGATAGCGGTTTGGTCAGAATGTCAGCATTTTGATCAAAGGCTGAAATATGTTGAACCAATAAACTTTTGTTTAAGACCTTTTCCTTGAGAAAGAAAATATCCAGTTCCATGTGTTTAGTTTTTGCATGTAGAACAGGTTTGTAGGACAGAGAGACAGTATTGAGGTTGTCACAAGGAGAATTGGTGTAGTAAAAGGAACATGTAATTCAGTAAAAACGAACTGAATCCAAAGAAATTTAGCAGCTGTATTAGCGAGATTCGTATATTCTGCTTCGGTACTTGCTCTGGTAACAAGAGTTTGTTTCTTTGATCACCAAGAAATAAGATTTGGACCGAGGTAAATTCATGAACTAGAAGTAAACTTTGTATCATTAGGATTTGAACCCCAGTCAGCATTTGAACAGGCTATGAGAGAAATGGCCTAAGTTGGTGAGGTAGGATTAGAAGCCCATGATGAAGGGAACCATTAAGGTACCTTAGAATCCTCTTCATTGCTGTCCAATAAGAATCAAGGGGCTGAGGGAGAAATCGACATGCCTTGTGCACTGCATAACTAATTTCGGAACGAGCAATAGTCGCATATTGCAATGCTCCCACTATTGGATGATAAAAGGATGGATCGGCGAAGTAATCTGCACCATGTTTGCTGAGTTTGATATTTGCTACGATAGGAGTAGACATTCCTTTTGCATCAGTCATTTTAGCTTTAGACAACAAGTCACGAATATATTTAGTTTGAGATAGAAATACAGAACCATTGGTCAACTTTTGAAATTCAATCCCTATAAAGTATTTAAGATTCCCAAGCTGTTTGAGAGAAAATTGATCATTAAGGCAAGAAATAAGACTTTGAATGAGAGGTAGATGATCACTAGTAACTATTATATCATCCTCGTATACTAGCATGATGACTTGATGAGGGCCCAAAGAGAAGGTGAAGAGAAATGAATTGCATTTACTGTTTTTGAACCCTAAGGCAACAAGGGATGTAGTGAGCCGTTCAAACTAGGCTCTAGGGGCCTATTTAAGACCATAAATGGCCTTGTGCAATTTGCAAACTAGAGTTTTGTCAACAGCTTCAAAGTCTGGAGGCTACTGCATGTAAACCTCCTCTACTAAAATTCCATTTAGAAAAGCATTATTGACATCAATTTGTTTAATGTGCCAATGCCTAGTTATAGTAATAGAAAGGACCGTTCTAACAGTAACAAGTTTAACCACAGGAGAAAAGGTTTCTTGAAAATCAAACCCAGGTTGTTGATGAAATCCCTTTGCCACTAACCTAGCCTTGTGCTTCTGAATAGATCCATCAAGATTTTGTTTGATACGAAAAACCCACTTGCAACCAACAACTTCCTATGAGAAGGAAGTGAGACAAGGGGTCAAGTATTGTTTTTGAGTAAGGCTTCATATTCATCTGTCATGGCTGCCATCCATGTAGGATAAGCCAAAGTGGTCTTGTAATGAGAGGGTTCAACCTCTATAAGAAGAAGAGTAGGGTGTAGGTGCGACTTCACAATTCTAGACTTGCTCCTAGTTTGCATGGGGTGAAAATATTCTCAGGACTCCCAAAAGGAATAAAAGGTGAGAGAGACGAATCAAAGCTTGCAGTTGATGGAGGATTGTTTTGGGCAGTAGTAGACTGTGATGCAGGGTGAGGAAAAGACTTTGCTGAATTGAATGAGAAGGTGACGTGGGTGTTGGACTTGAGTTGATGACAGGACTTGCAGTGGTGGAGGTTGGAGTTGCAGTAGGTGATTGAGGTAGCATAAATAGAGGAAGTGAAGTAGACTTAGGGGGGGTTGAAGTAGGTTGTATTGACAATTTGGAAGACGGAAAGGAGTAAGGGAACTTGTGCTCATTAAAAAGGACGTCCTTAGAGATGAAGATTTGCCATTTGGAGATAGGAACTTGTAACATTTTTTATTGCTAGAGTATCCCACAAAGATGCATTCTGGGAAGTGAAATGAGAGTTTGTGAATGTTGTAGTGTCTGAGATGAGGGTAGCAAGCACATCCAAACACCTTGAGAACTTTGTAATCTGGTATGTCATTGAACAGAAAAAAAATATGGTGACTTCATATCTAGAACTGCAGTAGGCATTTTGTTAATTAAGTGGCTATGAGAAAGGCATGACCCCAAAAAGCAAGCAAAAGGCCAGCTTGGGCAAGAAGAGTGAGACCTGTTTCCACCACATGACGATGTTTCCATTTGACTGAGCTGTTTTGGTGATGGGTATGTGGGCAGGTAAAGCAATGAAGTATTCCATGTTTCACAAAGGGGTGAGGCTGTGAAATTCTCCACCACCATTGGTTTGAACTCCTTGTAGTTTAGTACCAAATTGTATTTTAATAAGCTCCTTAAAATGAGTAAAAAACAATGTACGTATCTGATTTAAGTTTGAGAGGAAAGATCCATGTGTATTTGGTAAACGCTGTTAAATATATTACCGACATCTAAGCCTAAAAACAAGGAAATAAGGAAACAATATCAAGAAAATACAGAGCAAATAAAAATCATATCAGAAAAAGATATAGGAAATCGGTAATATATTTAACAAAAGCATCAACACAAGTATGTATGTAACAGTAACCACATGAGGATGTAACAGGGGCTGGTCCCCATAAATCAAGTATAGAAGCTGAAAGGATGAAGTGTAAATTGTAGTAGATGCATGACAAGGTAGCCTATGAACTTTACCAAGACAGCAAGCAGAGCAAAAATCAAATATTGTTTTATTAGGAACAATAGTATTACACAATGAAAGAGCAACTTATATAGCTTTGTGATGAGGGTGCCCAAGTCTACAATGCCACGTAGTATATACAGTATTGTCCAAGGAAGAGGTCTTGCTTCTTTTACAGCCAACAAAGTTTACACAAGGAGTAGGACGTGATGTTGTAGCTGCTGGTGGAATGGAGAGAATATTACCAAAGGTGTAAAGTCCATCAGTGCCAAGAGTGTCATGAAAAGAACCTAAAAGCTGGTATGTGATTTGACAAGGCAAAATGTTGGATGAAATTCAAAGTAGACCGAATTATCCCTTGCAAACTGACTTACACTAATTAAATTCTTGGTAATAGTAGGAACAAGAAATAAGTTATGCAACCTCAATGACGTATGTGGCTTATAAGCAGAAGAGAGTTTAGAAAAGCCAATGGAAGAGAAGGATAAACCTTGGCCATTTCCAAGGAGAACATGATCTGAACTAGAGAGAGAAGTGTTGTCCATCAGGTTGGTAGGATTATTTGTCGCATGGTGCATTGCACTAGAGTCAGGATACTAGAGAGAATTGGTTTGATTAGTAGTATGAGCTACAAAGGCTTGAGGTTGACCATCTAAAGGTTGATCCGAAAGAGCTTGATAAGGTGCAGAAGCAGAGGGAAATTGAGAATTGTTGGGCCATGGAGAGGGCCCAATCCAAACAGATTGTGACCAATGTGCTGGTCTAGTCCAAGGAGCAGAGGAAGGTACATTGGACCAATGAGTGGGCCAAGACCAGGGTGGATTTGATCCAAAGATATGATGTTGGTAGCAAATTCTTGCGTCATGCCCATACTTCTGGCAAATCTGGCATTGAACATTAGATCGACCGGTAAACTTGCCATCTTTGCCCCTTAAGTGCCTAAAACGACCTCCACGTCCACCCCACGAACCACCACGTGATTGGTTGTAGTCATAAATTCATGAATGGGCGATTCTTGTGATGGGGCAGCTTGAGCAACGTTTATTGAGATCGGTTCAGTTAAATGGACAAAATATATTAAACTGAGTGGTGTATCTAATACAATTTCTAATCTCCCTTTTATAGGGTAAACATCTAAGCCTAAAAAAGGAAATAAGGAAATTATATCAAGAAAATACAGACAAAATAAAAATCATATCAGAAAAGATACAGGAAATTGGTAATATCCCCCTCAAGCTGGAACATATAAATTATATGCTCCAAGCTTGGAACATATAACTTATATCTGTGGTCCCTTAAAGACTTAGTGAAAATGTCAGCAAGTTGATTACTTGAGTTGACAAATTTTGTACTTATTTCTTTGGCCAACAACTTCTCCTGTATAAAGTGACAGTCAATCTCAATGTGTTTTGTTCTCTCATGAAATACAGGATTAGAAGCAATGTGAAGAGCTGCTTGATTATCACAATACAGTTTCATTGGTTGGACATCAGTAAATTTCAATTCTTGAATAAGTTGTTTTACCCATATCAATTCACAAGTGGCTGAAGCCATAGTCCGATATTCTGCTTCAGCACTAGAACGAGCAACAATATTTTGCTTCTTACATCTCCAAGAGACCACATTTCCCCCAATAGATATGCAAAAACCTGTAGTAGATCGTCTATCAATGGGAGATCCTGCCCAATCGGCATCACAATAACATGATATATGGGTGTCTCCCTTATCCTCATACAGCAAGCCTTGTCCAGGTGTCTTCTTGATATATTTAAGAATATGGAGGACTGCTGTCCAATGATCAACGCAAGGTGCCTGCATAAACTGACTTACAACTCCCACTGCAAAGGAGATATCAAGTCTAGTGATAGTGAGGTAAATGAGTTTACCCACTAGTCTTCTATACCTCTCTGGATCAGAATAAGGTTCACCCTGTTTTACCATTAGTTTCATATTTGGATCCATGGGACTGTCAACTGACCTGCAATTACTCATACTAGTCTCTTGTAAGATATCAAGAACATATTTTCTCTGAGAGGTAACACTGCCTTCCTTGGATTGAGCGACCTCTATGCCAAGAAAGTACTTCAGGTGGCCAAGATCTTTGGTTTGAAAGTGGCTGAATAAGTACTGCTTTAACTAGAAAATTTTGATATCATCATTTCCTGTTATGACAATATCATCCACATATACAACCAGATACACACATTTAGCAGAAGAGGAATGACAATAAAATATAGAGTGATCTGCTTCACTTCTTGTCATCCTGAAGTTTTGAACAACTTGGCTAAACTTCCCAAACCAAGCTCTCAGGGACTGTTTAAGTCCATACAAGGATCTACGGAGCTTGCATACTAACCCAGACTCCCCCTGAGCAACAAAACCAGGGAGGTTGCTCCATGTATATTTCTTCATCCAAGTCACCATGTAGAAAAGCATTTTTGATGTCTAATTGATGAAGAGGTCAATGACGAATAAAGCAGCCATTGCAAGTAAGAGGCGGATAGTAGTGATTTTAGCCACGTGAGAGAAAAAGTATCTCCATAATCAAGACCATATACTTGAGTATACTCTTTTTTTGCCACCAATCGGGCTTTGAGGCGATCAACTTTGCCGTTAGGTGCAACTTTAATAGCAAATACCCATCTACAACCAACCCGCCTTCTTGCCCGAGGGAAGAGGAACTAACTCCCAAGTACCACTTTGTTCCAGCGCCTGCATTTCGACTATCATGGCTTGTCACCATCCAGGATGATTAAGTGCTTCACGCATGCAGTTATTTATGAATAGTAATGGGCGAGGCGGAGGAAACAAAAGAAAAATACGAAGGAGATAAACGATGATAACTAAGGTAAATAGGATGAGGATTACGAGTGGAGGCGAATACCTTTCCGAAGAGCAATGGGCCAACCAATGTCGAAATCATGGAAAGGTGAGGATGGAAGAGGATCCTGTGGGGGTCGAGTTGAGGGTAGAGGACATGAATCAAGTGAATCTTCACATCTTTGGGGTATCCATCTCTTGTGTCTGCTTTGACATGTAGACATTGAAGGTGGAGATAGTTCAACTTGAGAATGAACAGAAAGAGGAAGATTGAAGTATGTCTTGATTATGTGTTTCAAGGGATGACGACTCACGGTGGACTAAGATATGGAATTGGTAGTGCACGTTGGATAGAGTCACAATCATCTTTGGTGAAGAACATAGTTTCCCCAAAGAATGTAACATCAGCTGACATATAGTGTCTTTTTGTAGATGGAGAGTAACATCTGTACCCTTTTTGAAGACGAGAATATCCAAGGAACACACATTTAATTGCTCTTGCATAGAGTTTATCACGACCTGGAGAGACATTATGAACAAAACATACACAACCAAAGACTTTAGGAGACACATGATACATTTTATCGTTAGGGAATAAAATTGAGTGAGGGATTTGATTCTCAAGTGAAGCAGATGACATTCGATTTATTAAAAAACAGGCAGTAAGAATGACTTTACTCGAATGATTAGTAGGGACATTTGCACTTAAGAGTAAGGTGTGGGCAGTTTCAACCAGATGCCTATTTTTCCTTTCAGCTATACCATTCTGTTGAGGAGTATGAGGACACGTGGATTGATGTAAGATTCCTTTTGAGGACAAATAGGAGTTTAGTTCGAAAAAAAAATATTCTTTTGCATTATCACTTCTCAATATTTTAATGGTTTTTCCAAATTGATTTTCCACTTCTTTAGAGAAGGACATTAGGATGGACAAAAGTTCAGATCTTTCTTTCATCAAATAGACCCAAGTACATCGTGAATATTCATCAATGAATGTGACGAAGTAGTTAAAACCAAAAGATGTTACTCGACTTGGTCCCCAAATATTTGAATGGACAATAGAGAAAGGCGAATTACATCTTTTGTTGACATGGTTTGGAAATGTGGATCTGACATGTTTGCCTAATTGACAGGACTCACATCCTAAGGTAGACAGTTTATTGAGACTAGGAACCATTAACTTTAGCTTTGCAAGACTACGGTGCCCTAAACGATTATGCAAAAGCTTTGGAGATACAGACGCAAAACACAACGTAGAGGGGTTGTTGGATAAGTAATAAAGTCCTCTTGATTCATATCCTTTGCCAATCAGCTGACCCGTATTCCGGTCCTGTATAATAAAGGAATCAAACATAAAAGGTTACTGAACAATTCAAAGAACGAGTCAATTGACTCAAAGAAATCAAATTGTAGGGACATTTGGGAATGTACAACACAATGTTTAAACTAATTGATGAGGATAGAGAAACTTGACCAACTCCCTAAGATACCATTTTGGAACCATTGGCTAATGAAATGAAGTGAGGAAACTTAGGTGAGGAGATAGAAGAGAACACAGAGTCATTACCAGTCAGAAGCACTTGAGTCAATTATCCATGGACCTTGACTTTCCATGGAATGAGAAATGCAGGTAGTTGAAACACTTGGTGATGCAGATGATTGGGCGTGGTTGTTGGACTTGAGCCTTAGGAACTCTTGATACTCTTCATCTGAGATTAATTGAAAACCAGTCCTTTCATTTGAAGGGATATCACTTGAAGATATCTTTGCAGTTTTGTTTGGCCAACCAATCAAATCATAACATCTATTTTGTAGGTGTCCTTTTCCACAACGTGAGCAGATAAGCTTACCACGACCACCTTTACCATTTCGTGACATTCCTCTAGTACCACGACCACTTCTTCCTTTACAAGAGGCTATCATAGCAGAGTTTTCAGCAGCAATACCATCACCTTTCATTATGGTAGGAACGAGGCCGATGAACAGAACGGCGGCGGCAAACAGTGGTAGACAGTGGTAGCGGGCGGTGGCGATGGCAGATGGCGGCGGTAGGTGGCGGCGGGTGGCGGCAGACGGTGGCGGCAACACCCCAGACGACGGGCCTAAGTTGTGGGCATAGTTAAATGGACAAAATATATTAAACTGAGTGGTGTATCTAATACAATTTCTAATCTCCCTTTTATAGGGTAAACATCTAAGTCTAAAAAAGGAAATAAGGAAACTATATCAAGAAAATACAAACAAAATAAAAATCATATCAAAAAAGACACAGGAAATCGGTAATATATTTAATAGGTTCAACGAGAACAACTTTCTTGCTCTTTTCAATTTTTGATTCATGATTAAGAAGCATTGATTCAACCTCAAGAATATCACACAGTTCTGCACGATACTAAATAATCGTAGAAAGAGGGTTGTATTCCTCAAGAAGGCCATCAAGAATGGAATTGATGTGATAACGATGAGAAACAGGGTCCCCAATGGAAAGAAGAAAGTCAACAATAGCCTAGATTCTGGCTATATACTCTTTGACAATGCGATCTCCTTTTACAATAGATTTCAGCTCTAATCTAAGTTGGTGTGAACGTGCATTTATTTGAGAATGTAAATATTTGTAAATCTCTTCCCAAACCTGCCAAGAATGACAACACCGCATGACCCTAGGGAGGGTCGATAATAACCAAGTGAACAGTAATGAGTCTTGTTATTCCCAATTAGAGTATTCTGGGTTAACTCACGATCTTGCTTGGTGAGATACCGTGAAGGTTTGGTAGGGTTGACCAAAAAATGATGAAGTTTATGACCTTGAATAATGCCTTCTACTTGTTTCCATGACAACAAATTTTTAGAATCAAGCTTAACTGAGACTTGATGCAAAAAGGTGTTTGCTACATGAGTTTGTTGATTGAACGAAGAAGCCATGGCTTGGATCCATTATAAGCTCATGATACCATAATAGAAAAACAGAAAACTAAGAGAGAGAAAGAACTTGAAACTGTAAATCTTTCATCGAATTGAATATACAAAGGGGGAACTATTTATAGCATAACTGTATGACTCATTGTTGAGTCAGCAGCTAACAAACAACTAACAAACTAACTGTTAAACAGAATACAAACTAATTCTGTAACAAAATAACTATCTCTAATATTATGTGAATAGATGGAATATACCACAAAATCAGTCATTTTCCAATGTTTCAAGGAGAACTTTGCAGAATTCAATGGTGTTTTGACATTTGGGGTTGTAAAATGTCACATTTTATTTTGTCTTACTGAAATGAGGAAATCATTTGTATTCTCTTGCAGTGTTGGAAGTTGTATTATACTAATTTTGTTCGCTAATGTCTTGCAGTGAAGGGAGAAGAAGGAGATGGGTCTTTCCCACACTTGTAGAATCCCATGGGTTTAAGGTACTATATAACAACTTGATAGTGCTATTCATATTTTTGATTGATGAATAATGTTTATGTTGATAGTTATTGTCTATTATTTTATTATTTTCATTTTTTTTGTACTGATATGTTATTTTATTTTAATTTATTAGGACAGGCTTGTTGCCTGCATATAGCTCTATACTGGGCTAGTTATTGTTGAAAGGAAGAGAAAACAAGACAGTTGAATCTGTGTGTCAATTACACAATGCAACATATTATTATACACTATGGTATGGGTAATAAATAAAGAAATGAATATAGATATCGTAGAATAGGCCCATGACAAAAATGTCCATGCTACAATATCTAACACGTCCCTTCAAGATGGAGCATATAAATCATATGCATTGAGCTTGCTACATATATAATTAATTCAAGGACCCCTTAAAGACTTGGTGGAGACATCTAGCACCCAAGCTTGCTACATTTATAAGGAATGCTAATTGTTGATTTGTTGTCAAAAAATAGCTTGACAGGAGTTTCATATTTGACTTTAAGATCATCCAATATAATTTTCAACCATAATAACTCACAGTTTGCACATGCCATAGCACAAAACTTCATCTCTACACTTGAGTTAGCAACCACTTTTAGTTTCTTTCTCCTCCATACAACCAAATTTCCACCCTAGAACATATAGTAACCCAAATTTGACATCCTATTATTGACTAATCTTTGCATAATCAACTTTTTTATATACTTCCATAGATAGATTACCACCTCTTCAAAATTAATAATCCTCTTCCAAGTGTAGATGTAAGGAATTGGAGAATATATGTTGTTCAAGTGTCTCACTCTTAGGTAATGCATGAATTGCCTAGCACCACTAACAACATGTTAGTATTGTTCTTGTATGTGTTAGATTTATTAATTTACCCACTAAACTTTGACATTGATCCTTATCAAACTTAGGAGTTCCTTCATCATCCTAATCTTGTGATTTTGCTCAATGGGTTCACCAATAGCCTTATAATCCAACTTCAGATGAAGAACATATTTTTTTGAGAAATAAAGATATTGCATTTTGAATAAGCAACTTCAATCCCAAGGAAGGACTTTAGTATGTTCATTCATCTAAAACTTGGCTCCTAACTTTTCCTTCTAGAATTGTTTTTTAGTTTTAGTTAAGCCATTGCCTGATGTAATAATGTTATCAACGCACTGGTAAAATAGCAACATCACTATCTTGTGAATGTTTTAGAAATAAGGTCTGATCAACATCACTTAATCTCTCTCCCAAGGACATCATGGTTTTTGTGAATCTTCCAAACTACACATGTGAAGACAACTCCAGTATGTTCAAAGCCCTTTTTCTTATTTCCACTATTGGGGAAATCATATCTTGGATTCCTTGTAAAATTTTCATATAAACTTCCTCCTCCAAGTCTCGTGAAAGAAGGCATTTTTAACATCAAATTGTTGCAACTCCTTACCTTGCTTTATAGCAAACTAGTGTACCATTAGTCCAATGTTTCGTAGTGTATATCCATCTACACAAGCTAACCTTTTGTTGCCTAGTATTTCAATAACCTCCCATGTTCCATTTTTTAATGCTTTCATGTTCTCATTCTTGGCTTGAACTCAATTCTTATCCTTCATGCCTCTTGGATAGTGCTAGATCCTTATCATTAGACTTTAGTACGTAAACTAGAATCACAAGGCCCACAATTTGGAAAGTTTACACTTCTAGGCCCAAAGCCAAGCAATTGTAGGGGGAAGGGGTGTGTGTGAGTGTCAGTTACTATGACATCCATGTAATTCAATTTCATAGAGCTAGTGATTTTCGTGGAATGGACGAAAGATAATGGTTATATGGGGTAGTTGTGAGTGCCATGGTTTTGTTAGTTTTACCTATCGACATTATGCTTGGGAGCTGGGGAAATCATTCCTCGAGTTGGGTTGTTCTACTTTTGTTTTTAATTTCAACAATATACATTCCTTGGGGGGTTGTTTTTGTATTAAAGGGTCCTAAACATATGAATATTATGAGGAGGTTCTTTTGAAGCTAGGCTTTTAAGGCAACGTTTGTTTTTATCTTAGATGTGTAATGTGTTTTAGTCTATCACCCAATAGTTAGTTATTCTTTAGGCTTAATTGTACTTTTGGTCTCTCATGTATTGTAATTGTGTAATTTTGATCCCCAAAGTTCTAATTGCACCAACTGAGTTTTTCAAGTATTGCAATTGTGTGATTTTGGTCGTCTAAGTTCTAATTGTGCCAATTGGATCCCCAAATTATAACAGTCGTGCGATTTTAGTCTCTTTATCAGTTTTTCGTTAAATATTTAATATATTTTGTTGATGTGACACTAATAGTTGACATGACAGATGATGCAGAATTGACAGCTAACATGGTAGATGATATAGGTGTTATTAATAGCAACATTTAACATCAACATCTGTGTCATCTGCCATGTCAATTGTTAGCACCACATCATCTGTCATGCTAGCCATTAGTGCCATGTCAACAAAATTCATTAAATATTTTACAAAAGACTGACAGAGTGACCAAAATTGCACAATTGTGATATCCGGAGGACTTAATTTGTGCAATTAGAACTTGGGGGACCAAAATTGCCCAATTGCAATACTTAAGAGACCCAATTTACGCAATTAGAACTTGGACGACTAAAATCGCACAATTACAATACATGGGGACCAAAATTGCAATTAAGCTTATTCTTTATTATAATTGTTTGTATTCATAATGTGATGCCTACATGTTAAATTGTTGTTGCAGGATGTGAAGTCATTGGACAAAATCCATGGGATGAAGATAGTTGGTTTATTACCTTATTGGTTACACATAGCAGAAGGTGTTGTGCGTAATGATGTTGATATGCAATCATTATTTCTTTTAACAGGACCAAATGGTGGTGGAAAATCAAGTTTACTGCGGTCAATTTGTGCTGCTGCATTGCTTGGGATATGTGGACTCATGGTTCCTGCAGAATCAGCCCAGATTCCTTATTTTGACTCCATCATGCTACATATGAAGTCATATGATAGTCCAGCTGATAAAAAGAGTTCCTTTCAGGTTTGCTGTTGGTTCATGCTTTTCTATTATGTTCATCCATTGTGAGTTATTAGATAGTATTGAATACACTCAATTCAAACACATGACATCGGGGAGTGTTCATAGAATCATAATTGGGACAAAAGGAAAGAATGAGAGCATAACCTGAACGAAACTAACTCCGTGATCCATCAAGTACACAAGTGGATAACCTGCTTATTAAGTATGCAACAGCTATAGCTTCTTCCCAATAGAACTTAGGAACTGACATTTAAAAGAGTTCTACGACTTCCAAGAGATGGTGGTTTTCTTTCTGCAATGCCCTTTTACTGTGGATATTAACACATGTTAGTTAATGAATTACACCATGTATTTTGAGAAACTCAGATAAATTCCGATTAACATATTCTCTTCCATTGTCAAAGTGCAACCGTTTTATTGATATGCTAGCCAAACTGAATTTGAATCATATGATAGAAGTTCCGAAAATGTTGCACTACCTCAGTTTTATCCTTCATTAGAAATATCCACATAACATGAGAGAAATCATCTATGACACAAACTAATCATTTTAGTTTGGTGATATTAGAAATAAAGGCAGATTTTCACACATCAGGATGGACAAGATCAAATGGCTCAGCACTTTTATTATTACTAATTGGAAAAGCTGCAAGATGATGTTTTACAAACTAACAAATATCACAATGATAAAAAATGAACAGACTCTTTTGCATACAAGATAGGAAACATGGATCCGAGAGCACTAAATGGGAGATGTTCAAGACACATGCTGGACTGGGACTTGGGGAGAGACTAGGCACTCTTGAATTTCCTAGAGACCCTTACATTTTCTTTTGTGCATTTTGTATAGGGACTATGCCCAAAACCTGAATTCTTTTGATTCAAGCTTAATACTACAAATGCATTACAAATTAGTTTTTCTTTCCTTCTTTCTCTTTCTTGTCACATTTCAGAGTAGAAAACGCAGAGAGAAAATAAGATTATTTCAGGAGATGGTGTAGTCTGCTGTGGTATCTTGTGGAAGACTGGAAGCCATCCCCCACTCTCGTTTTGGTTTGAACTCTGTTAAGTTCAGTTTGGTGCACTGAACTTTATTATGGATAAGTTCAGTTTATAAAATCTATTTTAAAGAAACAATTCAGTTTAGTTTTTCTTTAATTGGTTCTAATTTTTTATTGTACAGTGCAATTTGGTTTTATGTACAGTTTGGTTCTAACTTTTTTTGCCCACCCTTACCTAGGGGAGTCAACATAATTATCTATAAAATTAAATAGTTGTCTGTTGCTTTATGGAGTTACACTTTTCATTAGTCCCTTGAACATTTCATCAATCTTAATATCTGACTCAGGTGGAAATGTCAGAACTTCGATCCATCATTGGTGGAACCACCGAAAGGAGCCTTGTACTTGTTGATGAAATTTGCCGAGGAACAGAAACTGCAAAAGGCACTTGTATTGCTGGTAGTATCATTGAAACTCTTGACAGAGTTGGGTGTCTAGGTATTGTATCCACTCACTTGCATGGAATATTTACTTTGCCCCTTAACATAAAAAACACCGTGCACAAAGCAATGGGCACAACGTCCATTGATGGACAAACAATGCCTACGTGGAAGCTGACAGATGGAGTCTGTAAAGAAAGTCTTGCTTTTGAAACTGCCCTGAGGGAAGGAATTCCTGAGCCTATTATCGGAAGAGCTGAATATCTTTATCAGTCAGTTTATGCTAAGGAGCTGCTTTCTGCAGAAAATTTCCCAAATGAAGAAAAGTTTTCTACTTTCATCAATGTTAATAATTTGAATGGAACACATCTTTATTCTAAAAGGTTCTTAGTAGGGGCTGATCAAATGGAAGTTTCACGTGAGAAAGTTGAGAGTGCTATCACTATGATATGCGAGAATCATATAATGGAACAGAAAAGCAAAAAGATCGCATTGGAGCTTACTGAGATAAAATGTCACTTAATTAGTACAAAGGAGCAGCCACCTCCATCGGTTGTAGGTTCTTCTAGCGTCTATGTGATGTTCAGACCAGATAAGAAACTCTATGTAGGAGAGGTAAATCTCAACTTTTAGTATGTTTTCGTAATTTTAAATAATCTTTTTCCTTATTTAGGATTTGTTTGCATAAACTTTTCCATAAGCATTAATAGGAAGAAAAAAATTGGAAGGGAAAATAAAATAAACTTCTTCATAAGCTAAAATTAATTTATGCACAAGTTAATTTGTATAAGTTTTCTCATATTAGCTTCTCTAAAAATTGATTAGCTTATCTTAAACCTGATTTTTAACTTATGCATAAGCTAATTTTAGTTTATGGAAAAGTATATTTCATTTTTCCTTTTCCCATCTAAGTACTTATGAAGAAGTTTAGCTAAACATATCTTTATTTTATTTCTTCTTATACCTTTGAGTGATACTATAAGGCAAGAAAAATATAGCACAATGTAGACAAAATTTACCTATATTTAAAGTTTTGTTGAATAAGACAAAGGGGTAGAGGTCCTTAATTCATCCAGGAATCAATAATAACGCCAACTCATTTTGATTCCAATTCTATCAAATTAACTCTGAATATCTATCATTTTTCTTTCTTTCTATTTCCTATGGAGTAGGAGCTGCTATAAATAATGTTCTGAATCCCAATTTATCTGGTAGATAACAGAATTGATTCAATACCAGGTTGGACTCCTAATGGCTAATGGTAACTGTTTTTTAGCCAAAAGCAGTATTTAATAGATAGCTCATAGCTGAATCTAGCAATCCCAGTGTGAATTAGCCTCATATTTGTACCGGTTAGGATGGGATCTGGGTTCTCTCCCATGAGATCTCACCACCTGAAAGATCATTTGAAAAGACAGATGAACAAATAAAAATGGGACTGTCTAGAGACTTATAGGACCTGTTTGGATAAACTTTTTCTTATATATTTATAGGGAGAGAAAATAAGAAGAAAAAATAAAACAAGCTTTTCCATAAACCAGAATTAATTTGTATGAGTTAATAATTAGTTTTTGGAGAAGCTAATATGAAAATTTCTACAAATTAGCAATATTTTATTTTTTCTTTTTATTTTTTTCTTTTAAATACTTATGTCCAAACTGACCCATAGTGCTTATTGTGTCTATCCTCTTCATACTGTCCCTGTATCTTGCCTTTTCCCTTCATTCTATTTGTCATGGCTTTTAGCACAATAATAGGAACTTGTAATTTATCAGAAATGTTACACGGATGTTTCAAATTATTGGTTTAGTTAGCATGCTATCATGATTTTATACAGCTCTTTTTTATGAAATTTGTCAATTAGTTGATCTCTTTCTTGTTGGGATGAACTGTTGATAGACCGATGATCTTGAGGGTCGGGTCCGAGCACATCGATTGAAGGAAGGAATGCATGATGCATCATTCCTTTATTTCCTTGTCCCAGGAAAAAGCTTGGCATGCCAATTAGAATCTCTACTCATCAACAATCTTTCTAGTCGAGGCTTTCAATTGAGCAATATAGCCGATGGTAAACATAGGAATTTTGGCACTTTATAACTAGTTGATAGACCTTGACAAATTTTACCTTAATTTTTTATTTAATGACTTTAATCATCTTCGTGTGCATGATGATAAAGCTTAGGAAGCCATGTTTGCAGCATTTTTGTTAGAATTAGTCGCTGCAGCTGCGTTTATGTCCATATATGCAAACGTGGAAATTGTTGTTCATTTACTTGCCAAGTACAAAAAGGTATGTGTTCTATTATTTTAAGAATGCCTTCTATTATTTTGAAAGAATATGCAAGTACAAATGAACAAATATACTAGTAATGCACTAGAGAATTTTTCCGTTATTGAGTTTTATCATGTTTTGCACTTGCTTCTGAAAAATGCTTAGCATCGATGGTTAGTTGACATGGACATTCATGCTAGATTATGTTAAGTCTTCCAGCAATGGTTGTTTCAATATCGAGATTATTTCCAAAAGGTTTATTTTTTCAAGGAATCATGGTTCACATGTGCATTTAATTTGACTAAAGATTATACGAAGAGAAATGTTATAAATACTTCTAATACATTTTTATTAGTTGAAATTTATTAAAAATTACAAAATTGTTTTAAATTTTATTTAATGTGGTACATTTAAAAGGGATCACATTAAACAGAAGCTAGAAGCTACAAAAAGTAAATTCTGCGTTTTTTTCAAACCTGATGTGAAAAGAATAGTGAGATTTGAGTTGAGGATATGTATCTAGACACAATGAATTAGTTTCGAGATTTATAATTTTCAATAAATTATAATCAACAGAGTGTTAAGCACAACTCATAAGTTTTTTACTACATTTTCAATAATAATTCACACTTTCCTATAACTTTATTATCTTTTCTACTTTAAGTAGGTCAGTTTTTTTTTTTCTAAAAAAAATTCACTAAATTTTTTCAAATGTACCTCACAATATATTTAATTCTTTTATATTTTATTATTTATCTTAATATTAATTTAATATATTTGAATATTAATTGTTAAATAAAATAAATATATATTGCATTTGGAGTTTCAACATTTTGAGCATTTAGAAATTCCAAAATTTGCATGCAATTAAAGATAAATTAAGATTGTTGGAACCTATTTGTGTGTAAAAAGGAAAGAAAAATAAACAAGAAAATTTAAGAGAGCAAATAGATGAAATAAGATAACTTAAATTGGGAGGATTGTTGTATAAAAACAAGTTATCAAAATGTATTATTTATAAACTACAATTCTATATTGTATAACGTTAAATTTTTTTTACTTTATAACCCAACGGTCCTTTTTCTTAACACAATAAATAGTCAATTGCATGAAATGGTAGAAATTTTTATACTATCCTATAGAAATTTACTTTCACGTTAAAAAAAACAATGGTTATTAAGAAAAAGGTAATGTCATTCAAATTAATTTTATATTATTTTTAATGAAATATTGTCATCTTTCAAGGGAGAATCGATTGCTAACACAAGCAGCCCAAACAATAAATGAGTCTGACACAATTTCTCTCTATTGGTGTAAATTCGTGACTTGATTTGTTATTACTATGTGAGTCAGCAAAGAAATTTCCATTGGAGATTTTCTAAAAAATGTGAATCTATTGCTCCTCTTATGTAAACGTAGAATTTTGATATTTACCTATTATTATATGATTTCACATTAGGACCTTGTATATTCTATATTTAAGACTTTAAAAATCTATTTTCCATTTGTCTGAAAATTTAAAATATACAAATAGACTTCTAGAAGTTTAATATAGAATATATACAAAATAAACTTCAAGAAATTTACTTCCAAAATGTGTGTAACAAATCTTTGACTTGTTGGGTTAAGTAAATGTTTTGATTTGATAGTTCTAGTTGTATCCCAATATTTATTTTAACATATTAGTTTGTTTTTAGTGGTATTCATTGAGTACTAGACTATGATATCTTATAATTGATTATTTGATGGAAATCTTGCACATGTTACACATTTGAGTTATCATATAAAGGTATTTGAGAAGGGTTTGGAACACATATACTAAGCCTTAGGTTTCTTTAGTGATGCTCACTACACTTGGTTATTGGAGATATGTTTGTAAGGAAGAGATCGAAAGAAAGTGAAAAAATTGAAAATTCTATTTTTTTTATAGAAAAATTAGGAATAGAAGTCCTTTTTATAGAAAAATTAGGAATAGAAGTCCTAAATCATCTAAGCATCCCTTTGAGGTCATAGATTACTGGGAAATTCTCTAGGTACCCTTGTTATTGGGAAAATGTTGTTGGAGATATTGTAAATATCTGATAAGATATGGTAGGTAACTTATCAAGAGGTTACAAACATCTAAATATCTTATTAGATTAAGTGGTTACAAATATTTAAATATCTCATTAGCAGATTGTGAATATCGCATGTTATCTAGTTATCTTTTAATTTGTTATTAGTTATAATATCTTTAGGTAGTTGACATTTACTCTATAAAAAGGGAGATTAGAAATTGTATAAAGAATTTAATCAATACACAGTTTCTTTTACTTCCAATTTGGTATCAGAGCTCCAAATCTTGGGAGCTCTGTTTTCGCTGCCTCACTTCAGTGAACTACTATCGTCTGACAAGACTCACACGTTGGTGCGAGACTAGTCAAAATCCTCTTTATTGTTCCCAACTATTAGTGATAATGGCAATAGATAAAGCCATTACCTTGGGACCTAATGAACTTCCAAATTTGGTGAGTTCTTATCGCCTTGATGATTGCAATTATCTACAATGGGCACAAGAAGTTGTGTCATATTGAAGGAAACAACCCACCTAGAGATGACCCAAAGTTTGAAGCATGGGATGATGAGGATTCTCTCATTATGACATGGCTATGGAACTCTATGACTCTAGAAATAAGCCGAAATTATATGTTCGATTCCTCCGTACGTGAGATATGAGAGAATCTCGTTGAGACATATTCAATGAAAAAGGACTCTGCTGCTTGCTATGATATTGAAAGCAAAATCTTCAACACTATACAAGGAACCCTCTCCGTAATAGAGTACTATGGGACTTTGAACGAGTTATGGATTGAGTTGGACCAGTACCAAGGATTGAAGATGTACAAAGTTGATTCTATTGCATACACTAGGCTTGTTGAAAGGGGGAGAATCTTTAAGTTCCTTTATGGCTTGAATTCTGAATACGACCTTATTCGAGTTTAGATTCTAGGTAAGGAGAAGCTTCCCTCTTTGTCTGAGGTATTTTTTTATTGTGTAGAGTGAAGAAACCCGACGATCAGTCGTGCTTGATAAAGGAAATTCCAACATAGGATCTACAAAGGTGACATGAAAAGGTCCCACCAAAAGATCAACTTCTAAAGGAAAACCCTTCACAAAGAGTAGTCATGGAGAATACTGTACGTATTGCAAACGATCATGCCAAGGATACCTGCTACAAGCGTTATGGAAAAGAGAAAGTTCTTGAACGAATAAGTGGAAATAAATGCTTAACTCAAATGTGGGTGAATCAAACAACCTCCGATAAGGAGAATGTAGTTGAACATCCTTCTACCTCGCAACTTGACCAAGATATTCAAGCCTTTAGTAAAGAGGAGATGAATCATCTTTGAGCCCTCTTAAACTCAACAAGGTAAGCCTCTTGGCTCATGTGGTTTGACCATGAATGGTAAGAGTTCCTTCAATATTTCTGGTTCAGTTCCACAAAGAATCTGGATCCTTGATTCTAGGGCAACATATCATATGACCCCGTTACCTTCATATTTTACATCAAACCTTAAAGTATCCAAAAAACAACTCATTACTGTTGCTAATGGAGATCATGTTCCTATTGCTAGGTCTGGAAAAGTCTAACTTCACTCCTCTTTATCTCTACACAATGTTTTTCATGTTCCAAAACTAGCTAACAACCTTATCTCCATTCATAGACTTATACAAGATTGGAATTGTGTAGTGACAATTTTTAGTTCTCATTGTGTTATTCAGGAACTTACAACGGAGAGGATGATTGGAGTTGCTAAAGAGCAGGGTGGGTTATACTACTTACAACATACAAAGATAGGTAACAACATCAATAAAGAAGAATTGCCTTCTAGTCAACGGGCAACCTCAGAAACTTAGGTAACTTCTCAAATTTGGCTTTACCATAAATGTCTTGGACATCCACCATTTGGGTTATTTAAGACAATGTTTCCACATTTATTTACAAAAGAGTCTGTCGAGTCCTTTAAGTGTGATATTTTCTAGTTTTCAAAGCACTATCATGCAACATTTTCTCCTAGTAATAATAAAAGTTTGAAACATAAATATGAGGTTTGTCAAATATTTGTTGATTTTTTTTGTCTTGTCAAAAATTAATTTAATAAATCTATTAAAAGACTACAGCCGGACAATGATACCGAATTTGTAAATCTTGAGTTCTCCAAGTTTCTTAAAGATAATGGTGTGGTTCAACTGATATGTGTAAATACTCCCCAACAAAATGGGGTTGCAGAAAGGAAAAATCGTCACCTCCTTGAGGTTGCAAGAGCCCTCCTCTTCCAAATGTCTGTCCCTAATGTATATTGGGGAGAAGCTGTCCTAATTACCACCTATCTCATCAACAGGTTACCTACTTGGGTCTTTAACGGTATTAGTTCAACTAAACATATGTTATCCTTCTTTCCTTCAACTAAGGAAGAGATTGAAAGAAAGTGAAAAAATTGAAAATTCTATTTTTTTTATAGAAAAATTAGGAATAGAAATCCTTTTTATAGAAAAATTAGGAATAGAAGTCCTAAATAATCTAAGCATCCTTTTGAGGTCATAGATTACTGGGAAATTCTCTAGGTACCCTTGTTATTGGGAAAATGTTGTTGGAGATATTGTAAATATCTGATAAGATATGGTAGGTAACTTATCAAGAGGTTACAAACATCTAAATATCTTATTAGATTAAGTGGTTACAAATATTTAAATATCTCATTAGGAGATTGTGAATATCATATATTATCTACTTATCTTTTAATTTGTTATTAGTTATAATATTTTTATGTAGTTGACATTGACCCTATAAAAAGGGAGATTAGAGATTGTATAAAGAATTCAATCAATACACGATTTCTTTTACTACCAATTAATGTTTAGTATGTATATATTAATATTTTGACTCAAGCACTCCTTTAAGATTTGTGGCAAGTGCAGAACATTTAGGTGAATGTTTCTTGTGTAGTTGGTCGGTAAGTGTCTTCTATATTGACAACTTAAGTTAAGAAAGTGAAAAGAAAGAAGAAATTAATTGTTTGACATTTTTCCTGAAATGCCTTGACTTGAATCATTACTTTATGCACTAGAATCCCTTAAAGTAGTCACATTACCAACTATTGTTTGAAAAAATTGACTTAATTACACATTTACCTCTCATTTTTTATGATTTTACAATTTTTTTCTCCCAACTTTTTTTTCATCATTTTCCCTTCAAACTTACCTTATTTTGTGCATTTTGTCCAAACTTTAGTTGATCATACATTATCATTAGTTGACTGCTTATGTAACAATTTGATTGCCGATGTGGTGAGTAATGGTGACTGTGTGACAGTTTGATGCTAATGTAGTAATGTACAAGACATACATGGTCTGTTAACGTAATAAAAGAATTAAGTTATACCTTGTGTCTTTTTAAAATATTTCTAAATTTTTTGTCACTCAAATTTTTTGACATTATGCCACCGACCAAATTTGTATAATAAATATTTTCATTATAATTATACTTTATAAATTATAGAAAGGCATTAAAATAAATAATAATAAAAATAGAAGAATGAATAAAAAAGAAAAGAATGAAAAAAATTAAAAATGTGTTGCAACGACACCATGGTTAATATTTTTTTTTTTGTCTAAGTCAATTGTCTTATCCTTTTTCCATGACTTCAACTTAGAAGCATCATACACTCAGACAAAATGTTATCAACAACTATTATTTTCAATTTTTTATCTGTCTCTTATAAACCATACCCCCTCTAATGACCTATTGCATTATATCACACCAATCCTAATTCAATTTACTTTAATGAAACTCTTATTAATTCATTTATGAAAATAGATATAAATTTTTTGAGTTTTGCATAACATTTGCCAACATATCTTCACCAAATAAATTTAACATAGATAGATGTATATATTGAACAAATACATGCGTATATTATAAATAGAGTTGTCAAAATGAACTGCTTGTCCTTGTCTAACTTGACAAACCAAAATGTGAAAGTAGACTGGGTTGACCCAAAATTTACTAGCCCAATCTGATTTGAGTCAAATTGACACAGTTCTTTTGTGCCTCTAATTTGTGAGAATAGCTTGACTTACCAGGCCATTGGACCAGCCCGTCGGACTAAACCAATTTTAATATCTCTATATGTAACAAATGTTTAATGCAAAACAAATTCCTAAAGCAAAATACAAAATCACATTGATAGTACACAATTTATACCCCTTAGTAGGTTTCTAAGATGGGTGAAATAAAATATAAATTCTGGTTAAGGATCATGTATTAGCTAAGATTTAGATTTCCAAGGATAAGCTAAGGAAAATACAAACCTAGGCTAATTCATTGATTTTAGCTATCAAAAATATGAAATCTTGTTTTGCAGGTCAAAGGAGGAGCCAGACGAAGTCAAAGTCAACGAGGAATGTCTCGGCTAGACATAGCCGACTTTGTAGGACCGACTCCTATCCAGAACCGAATCCATCCCAACTCTAGAAGACCGACTCTGCCAAAAGCAAGATCCAAGTACGTGAGAAATAATTAACCGCGTGGGAGTAGGAAAGTAGTTAGGATTTTTATTTCTGTTTAGTCAAGTTGTTAATTTCGTTATTTCGGTTAAAATGGTTATAGAGTTAGTTAGGAATGCATGCATAAGTAGAGATGTATGTCAACGTTCATGGGTTAGAGAGAGAAAAGCAAGTGACATACACACTTAGCCTATCACATACACACTTCGCTTCCACAACCTAAAATCACTTTCCTTCCTCTTTGTTCCACGGTGCCTCAAGGAGTGTCCAGTCGATTAAGTGGGTGCAGGACCTGTGTTCTAGAAGCGGCCGGTTGCTAAGAGGAGACTGTCAAGATACGCTGACACATTGCTTAGTGATTTAATCCCTCAGTACCTGACCATCAGAGGTAGAGCACTGCAACTACTGTGGTGATCGTTGCGAGAAGTTGATCCACACACCATCAAGAACTTTGCTTTTCCCTGTATCACGTCCAGGTTAACCAATGAATGGTTGTAATGATTGTGTTACTATGTTTGATGTCTATAGCATAATCTTTTTCTTGTGTAGTCACGATTATGTTCAGTAAGAAATAGAGCACGTTAGTCTAGGAGCCGATCGGAACCATTCTAACAACAAAATAAATAAATTCTAGATAACCTACATCAATTAAGTGCGTATTCCCTGCCAAACTCGAGGCAACGATCGTTTAAGTCCTCAGTTAGCATGGGATGAATGTTCGACGATCGTCGTAGGTATTGAATTGGTGAGAAATAAGTGGCATAGTAAGAATCAGGATTAAAATCAGCAATTGATAACTAATGATAGTGAACAAGTAACTATGTCATAATCGTCTTAATAATCTTAAGTAATCTTTACGTTCTTAGTTAGATCTTTACATTTCTTGCAAACTTTATCTTTTCTGTCAAACCCCCCATTTTTACCTTTATTGTTAGAATCAACATCCTACATAACCAGTTCCATAATCTTTACTAGCCTTGTACCTTAGAAATATAGGAACAAAAGTGTCCTTGAGAAGAATGACCTAGGTTGACCCTATGCTACTTTAACTTAGGAAAATCTAGTATTTTAATAGGAGAAGTGACAATATTTTTAAGGACTATCACACATCATGCAATAATTTTCTAATATGCAATGTAAACACACTAAAACATCGTGAGCGACAACCTAACACCCAATCATAAAATTTTCCATTGTCCAAATATAATCAATTAAAACAAAGGAGTAAGGAAAACAAATACTTACATAGTGAAGTATTTATCTCTTAACTTCAAGGACCATTAGTCGACAAGTATTAATATACTTATTATGACTTTATATTTGGCTTTATTGTACGTTTATTGTGCCTAATATTGATGTTCTAGGTAAGTTTTGTATATTTAGATTTAATTGGGATTTAATGCAAATCTCGACTAGTTTTCAGATTTTAATGTATTTTGATTTTTCTCCCTTATTTAGGTCATAATTTGGGCTTTGGAAATATGATTAGGATGATCTTGATGTCTATGTAAAGCTTAAAGAAAAATATATATATCTTATATAAAGGTCGTGAGGTGATTCAACTTGTATCATAGATGTATGTTGACTTAAAGTTGGAGACATTCTTATCTCTTGACATTCTAACAAAGATGCAATATTTTATTCCATCCTAATGAAAAAAGATAATAAACCAAACATGATGTACACACATGACCTTAATTGAATGTTGAAACACAGGTGATTTGATTTTCCATTGGCCATATCATCATTAAATAAATAGAGACTAAGGACAAAATTAAAAGAGACCTAAGGGAGAAATTCTTTTGTAGCGCCTATATCTATAGGGATAAAAATCATTGAAATCTAAAAGTAATTATATATCATAATTTAAATTATTTATTATAAATTATAATTTATATATTTGAAGTTATTTATTTATTATAAATTTAAATATCAATATAATTTATTTATTATAAATTTTAATTATATAAAAATAAATATTTATCTTGTATGAAATATTTATTAAAATATTGGTTATCATAACTTTTTAAAATGTATTTTTAATTAAAAATGTGTTTTACTATTTCCTAATTAACACCTACAGGGAAAAGGCGATAGAGGAAAGAAAACTGTATGCATAATAGGTAATATAATATGATAAAAAAATAAAAAATAAAATATTAATAAAATATATGATAATATAAAGATATTCACGTATTATTACTAAAAAAAAGAAAAAATACAAAGAAATAAACCGTATGGAAAATATCTAGAGGCAGCGTTTTAGGTCTCAATCCTCTGTCTCTCTAATAATAAGAAACCAATGTAGTTGTTTGTTGAGAGAATACGTTCGTTAATTTTTTTAAAACGCGTATAAGACTGATATTTTTTAAAATAAATTTTGTTACATCAGGTTGATAATTCTTTTAATACTTAATAAAACATAAACAATAAAATCTCCCCAAAATATAAAAATATAAAGTATTGATATTTTCTTCGTCTAATAATAGGAGAATTAAGAATGTTTTTCAGAATACTTAAATGTGTTCTTAAGTTATTAATTAAAAAATAAAAATAAAAATATTTTTTATTAAAAATATTATCAACCCATCATCACTGTTATTTTTAATAAAATAATTTCATTAATGCTTTTGGGAAATTTTTAAGAGAAATTTTAGTATTCCGAAAGTATTTCAAAAAATTTTAGTGTGGAAGGGTGCTTGGTGCATTGAATTGAATTGCACTGACTTTTTCAAACCTATACAAATTAAATCATCCACACAATGGCCGTCACACCCTGCTCCACTTGTGTTGTTATATATTTTTTGAATTATATTATTTATATAATATTTTCTTTCAATACTTTTTTCAAACTATTTTTTAAGTTTTTTTTTCATTGTATGTACCATATTTTTTTTCCCCAACTATTCTTATCTCTCTTTGTTAAAAATAGAATTTAATAACAAAGAAAGAGAATTTAATAAACATGTTAATATAAAAATTATACACTATCAATTAATCAAAAAATATTTTTATTATCATTTAAAGTTAATTATTATAAAATTAATTTACACAAAAAATTATAAAAATTAATAAACTTATCGCATTTGACAATTTATGATTAAATGTATATATTATTTTCTCTAAAAAGAATTGTATAAATACAGTTTCTCTTTTACAATTTGTTGTTGAAAATCTCTTTTTGAAAATTTAAAAGAGTTTGACTTTGAAAAGATAACTTCTCCCAATGATTCTAATCAACAAATAAAGTATTTATTTATGGAACTTAGAATAAAAACCTTTTGTGGATTTTTTTTATTCAAACCAATAACCTAAAATTTTTAACTTGAGAAAATATGATATTTTTTAACTACAATTCTATGATATGAGTTTTTATCCAAAGTAAGTATTATAAAATGAGTTTAATGGTCATGCATCGGTAGTGTAAAATAGTTTTACACTGTCGTCAAATTACAAATCAATGTTGGAATGACTTTTAAGATATCTATTGTAAAAATTAACAAATTTACCATACATGATGAGTTGTGATTGAATGTATATATAAAACTCTTTGCGCAAATAGTGTAAGAGCTATTTTCTCTTATAAAATTTGTATTGAATTTGAATTGCAATTAGAACATTATCTCTTTTAAATAATATATATAAGAATTTGTAGGCAAAACATTTATAGTATAACTCGAAATGAATATTAATACTTAATATGAGTGAATTATATTATAGAACATGATAAACAACCATGAGATTGAAAGATTAAGAAAGAATAATGAGAAGGATTTATTGATAAAAGAAAGGGTCATGGAAATAAGAAGTCCCCAAAAGAAAAATATTGAACTAAAAGTTGGGTGAAAACATACATCTTGTTCTTGAAACAAATAGCCATATGTGCGATATGTGCTTAGAGATTTTTGTAAGTGTTTTCGACCAAATGAAAATGATCATCATGTCTTTAATTTATAGAATTTCAACCTAACATTCGAATTACAATTTTTGAACCTGTCTAATACCTAACTTAAACTATCTTGTTGCAATGTTGCCATGTGTTTTGACTTCATATTTTCATCCTAACCACTTGTGACAATTTGGAGAACTCCATTTGAGTGTGTTTTTATCTTTGTAATTGCTTGTAACGACTTGAAGAACCTCTTGAGTGTGTTTTGTCTTCGATTTTCTCGAAAAGATCTAGGGATCTCTTTCAATATGTTTCTCTTTGATTCTCTCGAAATTAATTTTTGTGTTTTTTGGTCAAAGATAGACACACATGTCATAAATCTCAAAAAGACTATCAATCTTCAACACTTAGAATAATCATTAAGTTGAGACCAACAAATACAACCTAAAGAAATGTGTGCTTGAAATGACTTGAAAGTAGACATTTTTTTTTGAATTACCATTCCATTGATCCTTTTCTTAGAATATCCTTTGGCATATACACGAGTACATGACTCTCCAACTTCCACATATAAATGTGAAAATCCCACCATTATTAAGAACAACTTTTTAATAAGATTAGACAATATTAACCACCAACTTTTATATTGTGTAGAGTTGATAATAACTTCAATAACTTAGGTAACAATGATCGCAATTGACGCTAGATTAAAATACTACCATTGACTTGACTGTCGCTATATGTGCTTTGTATTTAAAAAAAAATAAAAATTTCTAAAGGTTTCATCCATGTTGTGACTGTTAGGTTGTCACCACGTAACATACATGTTTGATTCTATTTCAAACTTTTCTTTTCGTGATATAATTTTTTTCTAAATTAAATATGTTCTTAATTGAATGCTAAAACTAAAATTTAGGAATCAATCAACATGCTTGCAAATTGAGTAACTCAATCATTGAATATAAATTACCAACATTATATTGAATTGACTGATACCGAGAGTAAATCCCTTAAATAATGTATTTGAGTTTGAACTTTATATATGAAATAAACATAGTTGGAAGAGAAAATCCACTAAACATGATCAATCAAATTTTTCAACAAAGATTAATCAGATTAATAAATACTCAACATGGCAGCGATTGCAAAAGTGTTATATTCAAACATTTAAAAAAAACTTTTATGATACAATTTTCTATTTTTCAAAAGTTATTTTTTTTTTGAAGAAAGTATTTTAAAAGCATTTTCATTTTTGAACTATGTCTTAAATTTTTTAAATATATTTTTAATGAAAAAGGTGCTTTTACTAGAATACAAACAAATGAACCATATGAAGAATATCTAGAAGCACCGGTTTAGGTCTCCATCCCCTCCCTCTCTCTAAATAATGAAAACATATAGTTGTTTGTTAAGAGAAAACCATCCATTATTTTCCTTTTTAAATAAATACGTAGAAGACCGATACTTTCTAAAATAAGTTTTTTGTTACGAGAATTTGATGATTTTTTTAAACTATGGTATAGGTAGAAAATATTCTCTAATTTTGGCTGACAATCTTTAATGTAATATTCTTTCTTAATTATTTTTTCATTTATAAAACTTGAATACGAGACATTGTTTAATAAATTCAAGTTAGTTAATTCTAATCCGACTACGGCAATGTTGGTAATTTTTTTTCTACTTAATAAAACAAAAAAAAATCCTACCAAAATATAAAAATATAAAGTATTAATATTTTCTTTATCTAATAACTTACAAAAAGGAAAATTAAGAATGTTTTTCTAGAATACGTACAAGTGTTCTCAAGCTATTAATTAAAAAATTAAATAAAAAGTAATTTTTTATTAAAATATTATCAACCCATCGTCTCTACAATTTTAATAAAAAATTCCTATTTATTAATTTCATTAATATTTTATGGACAAATTTTATACGAAATTTTTACTTTTCTGCAAGTACTGTTGCATCCAGTTGTCGAAGGGTGCATTAAATTGAATAACGTTGACTTTTACAAACCAATACAAACTAAAATCATCCACGCAACTACGCAAGGGCTAGCTGTCACCGTACTCCACTTGTGTTGTAATATTTTTTAGAATTATATTATTTATACAATATTTTTTTCAACATTTTTTACCATATTTTTCTAAGTATTGATCATCTAAAAATCTTTACTCATGAAGAAATTTGAGTTTGATTCTCATATTAGAAGTAACAATTTTATAAAAATTACTGAACTTTGAAATAACAATTAATCTCAATCGTAATTAATTAGTTTAAAAAATAAAAACTTGTAAAAATACTTTAGAATTTTATTAAAAAGACAAAAGTATTAATAATGATTATTAAATTATTATTTAATTATAAACTATTATATATGATAAATTTATTAATTTTTATAATAAATATTTTAAAATTTATTTTAATTAATTAATAATATAATATTTTTTACACTTGTACATGTCTATTAAATCTATTTTCTTTTATTTTTTTTCATTATTTTACTTTTCACTCTACTGTTCTTATCTCTCATGTTAAGAAGAATGGTAGTATAAATGCAATTTCTGAAATTTTCTTCTCACTTCTCTGTGTCCGCTTTCAATACCACAAGAACTGAGACACCCTACTAACCAAAATTATTGCAAGCTACTTCCTTCCATTTCCAATGGGAAGAAAAAAAATGTTGAAACTGCCATCACTGTTCAAAACCAAGGAATTAGCACCACCAACAAAGCATCATCATATTCCACGGCACTTCTCTTTCAGAGCCTTTGATGACGAGATTGCGAAGACCGTCAACAACTCTGTCTTCTTCGACCCTTTTCAGAGCAAAGTTGAGAGCTTCACAACAGAACCAGATCATAGCCACCATGAAGGAATATTGCCCGTACAAGAGTATGACTACTAAACCTCAAGTTTTAGTTCTGTCAATAACAAAATATTTATTATTCTTTCTGATCTTTAACATAAAAAAAATATTATGAGTATTGGTAATAAATATAAACAAATCTCAATTTATTTTATTTTATCTATTAAAATTATCTCTTTAATTATTTTATTTTATTTTTAATAAGTAGGTTAGAAAAAGAGTTTATTATTAATAAGATTAAATAATTAAATGATGTTTAACTAATTTTTTTAATAAATATAAATCAATTGTTTTTTTACTTATATACGAGATTGAAAGGAATATTAACTTATATAAAATAAAAATAAAAAATTTAATATATAACTTTCTTATTTAAAATAAAATTAATTATTAATTTGATTCCTATATTAACATTATTTTTATTTTTTTTCCTATATTTATAACTTACCTATTTTAATCTTTATACATGTATTTTTTTATATAATATTTAGAAACACCAACGTGTAATTATCAAATTTCATTTCATGGAAATTTTATTTGATAGGATTAAGTTTGAATCAAAACAATATAAAAAATAAATATATAAAATTGAAACGAAATAATTCTAACAATAGAGACCAAAAAGATAAAAATGATGTAAGAATATAAATTAAATGGGTAATTAATCTAAAATAAAAAAAATTTCTCTCAAAATTTGTTTCAGATCTTACTCACGACTAAACTGGCCGTACGAGGAGTGTTTGGAGACTGTGGTGCGTGGGGTGAGGAGGTCAGAGAGGCTGTTTTTCGAGCCTCTAAGCACGAGTTCAATATTGGAGAATAAAAAAAGGACAAGGGTTGGTGTTGGTGTGATTCCAATTCCATTGAACTTGAAAGAAAGTGTGGTAGTGGTAGGTGTGGAGTCAGATGACCCATATGGGGATTTCAGGAGGTCAATGGAGGATGTGGTGGAGACTTACGGTGTAAAAGATTGGAAGGGTTTGGAGGAGCTTTTGGGTTGGTATTTGAGGCTAAATGGTAAGAACAATCGTGGCTTCATTGTGTTGGCTTTTGTGGATTTACTAATTACTTTGGCTTTGCCAACAACTTCTTCAGATTCTCCTTCTCATACTTTCGCTTCGTATTGTTCGGCTGTTTCATCCTTTGCTTCTTCCCCCATCGTGTCTGTTGAATCGGAGTGAGGTTATTTATGACCAGGATATGATGAACATGTTGGAAGGTCTTAATGTTCATCTTAATTTCTTTCGTAATCTCTGTGTATATATATGTTTGTAGATTGAAACAAAACTAGTAGAATGAATTCAATTTGGATCCATTCAGGATCTTTGTCTTCTCTTGTTATACAGAATTTTAAAAATAATAAATAGATCTCATGGTTGTTAAAACTATTATTTGATCGTGTCCGTTACATAAGATTGTTGTTTTTTATATAATTAAAACTTATAACACATGTAGTTAATATAGAAATTATATTATAATTAAATTTATAATGAATTAATATATTTGAATATGTAAATTATATTTTTTAAAATATTATAAAAAATAATTTAATTGTGATATAAAATTATTTTAACTATTGATAGTTTCTTTTAAAAAATATTAAAATTTAATTTAGAAATAGATAAAAGAGAGTAGATTAAAAGAATAGATAAGCAATTATGAAGAATGAGCATACTAATAAAAATAAAAGAAAGACAACTTGAAATGATTGAGAGATTTTTTTTTGACTAATTGTGAATGTGTTGTTGGTGGATGGCCATTCGTTCTAAAAATAAAAAATGTTTGACTCTCGAAAAGATAACTTCTCACTATCACTCTAATAAACAAATAAAGTGTTGATGCATATAATTTTTTATCATATTTTAATATTGATTCATGTAGGTATGCATATATTTTGAGTTAATTAGAATTAATTTTACCCTTGGTTTTCTTTATTTTATCATTTAGAACTTTTTAATCCTTTTCTGTGTGATACTTAAGGTTGAATTAATTAGCCTTGGAACTTAAAAATAGAAGACTTAGAGTTGTTTGGTGTCAAGAAAAGAACAATGAAGAGCTTACGAAGGTTTGGATTAAGTAAAAGAAACTATTGTAAGTTGGAGTGAATAGAAAAAGGTAAAGAAAAATTGTCAAATGCACTATTAGAGCTGCCAGTGACTAGGTCGTGGGGAGCACCACAGCCATGGTGTGATACCAGATTAGTTTTATAATTTTGTGATTTTCTTTATTTGTTTTGATGAGCCTTTGACCCTATTAGTCATTTAGCTATAAATGGATCCCCATGGGTTAATAAAGGCATTCAAAACCTTGGGAATTACACACTTAGAGCTAGAAGTTAGGGATTGTCTTCTTGATTCTTTCTAATTACTTATTTGATATCTTCTTCCTCTTTTTGTTATTACTATGTGCGAGTAGTTCTCTTGTTCTAGGATTGAGGCTAAACCCTTGACATTATTTATGTTTAATTGAATTATTTTATTGATTTCTCTTCTTGATTCTTCTTTTCTATTATTTTATATATGCAAAATGATTGACTTCCATTTTTCATAACCTTAGATGCTTAGGGAAGAACTGAAAGGTGGCCTAATCGTCGAAACTCTAGAAATGAAATTGAGGTTTTAAATCACGAAAGTAGATTTAATCCTTCGAGAAATAAATGAATTAAGAAAGAACATAATGAGTTTTATTGAAAGTAGGTTTAGTTGACAAATATGTACTAATTGGGTTTGCAACAATTAGATCCACCTTTCAATTCTTCCCTAAGTGTCCAAGGTTATGAAAAACGAAGACCAATAGTTTCATATATATAAAATAATAGAAAGAAGAACCAAGGAAAAACTAATAAAATATTAAAATAATTCGATTAAACATAAATTATGTCAAAAGTTAGCCCCAATCCTAGAAGAAGTGAACTACTCGCACATATATGGAATTAAAATATTAAATAGAGGAGGAAAACATCAAACTAGTAATGAGGAGGAATCGAGAAGACAATTCCTAGCTTCTTGCTCTAAGCGTCTAATTCCTAAGGTTTTGAATGTCTTACTTAACTCCTAGGGGATCCATTTATAGTTAAAGGACTAACAGGGTCCAAATCCAACCAAAATGGATAAAGAAAATTGCAAAATTATAAAACTAATATGGTGTCATGCCACGATTGTGAGTGCTCCCACAACCCTGGCTATGGGCGACTCTACTAGTGCATTTGACAATTTTCTTCACTTTTTGCTATTCATTCCAACTTACAATAGTTTCTTTGGCTCGATTCAAGCCTTTGCAAGTTCTTCATTGATCATTTCTTGACACCAAATAACTCTAAGTTTTCTATCTTTGAGTTCCAAGGCTAATTCTTTCAAGAACCTTTTTGAAATTCAAAGTAACAAAACAAAATTACTAAAAAGTTCTAAATGATAAAATAAAGAAAATCAAGAGTAGAACTAATCCTAATTGACTCAATATGCATGCAAACCTACATGAATCAATATACAAAATATGATATGAAATGCTATGCATCAACAGTCCCAAACTTAAGAATTTTCTTTTCCTCAAGTAATCACCATGGCATTAACAATCATTATGAAATCCAATAGATACAGGCCCAAAGGAATAAAAGCACAAGTAGACAACCTCAAACAAGTCCAATTGGAGCTTAGTTCTCCCGAATGAATGCTTACACTCACAAGATCACTCATTTTTCCAGACTCAAGTGTTGATGGACTAGGAAATATCACTCAAACTTTCTCAGCTAAAGTACCCTACCATAGGCTTGATAAGGAACCTTATCTCCACTAAAATATCTTAAGAACAAAAATGAGTCAAAAGGTCTTTCATTAGGTAGTAATGGGGCCAAGGGTAAAATGTAAAGGTGAGATACAAGAAGGATGTACAAAGGGCTAATCATTCAAAACATTCTCAATACCCTATTGGAAAATAATTCAAGTAACGCAATTTATGGCCACAAGATGCATTTCAATCTTTATTTTCCTCATATTTCCTTTCTCTTTTTTCCTTTTCTAATTATTCAAACTTTTGTCACCACCTTTAATCTTTCTTTCTTCTTTCCCTTTTTTTTTCTTTTCAATTTTTTTTTAAAACTTTCACAACTTTCATATAGCAGCCCAAACTTCACACAAAGCCACCATAATATATTCCATAAGGAACCAGGAAATATAAAATATATAAGTCAATTATAGGGTACCAAAGGAATTCATATAATTTAAGCTTCAAAGGAGGTAACAAATGGTCAAATTTAATTCTAACTCAGGGGTCTGGAAATAGATACCTAGGAGCCTTGATCGTGCTCATTCATGCAATTAGGACTATATCGCCGCAACAAGGTTCCAAAGCAAGTTCTAGAGGATACAATAATGAGAAGTTCACACTTAAGCAAGAAAATTTTGGGGCAAAAGTATACAATGAATAATTCCTTAAGCAAAGCTCAAATCTCACATATATAACTTAAGTTCATGCGAATATTCAAGTAGGATAACTTACACTGCAAGAATTTTTTTATTTTACTACTAATTTTAACTACCATTTAAATTAGTAGCTAAATCCTAGCTAATTAACTATTAATTAACTAGAATATTATTTTTTCTAGCTAAATTGAAGTTATACTTCTTATTACTACAAATTAACTAGGAAATAACTACAAATTTTTACTACAAATTAACTAAGATTATTTTCTTAGCTAATTTGCTACTTATTTCATGCTACCATTCAATATTATAGTAATTTTGTAGCTAATTATTTTTACTAGAAATTAGCTACAAAATAACTATTGATTTTAAAATTAGCCACAAAATTATTTTGTAGCAAATTTTAAAATTTTTAATAGTGTATGCTAATTCTCAACTTTTGCAAGGGCTATTTATTGCCATATTTCTATTGCAAAAAATTTCATGTTAGGCACTCAATCTAATGGATTCATAAAATATATCATATAGCACATAAAGATATGTGGAAATGTGAAGTTATTCAATACCAATATGCTAATTTTATAATCTCCAGGAAAAAAAAGGATATGAAGGACAAAAATAACGTGACGTGCAGATGCATGATCCTAAAATTATACATATAAACCTAATAATGCAAAAAAAAAAAAAAATGCAATATAAGACTCTAACAATCCCAAACTTAAGACTTACATTGTCCCCAATGTAGAAGCCAAAGGTAAGGAGGAAGAGGAACAAACTCACTGAAGGGGGAAGTTGGTCTTCATAGTGGTAGGGATGGAAGCATGAAGTTTGTCTCGATGAAGGTGTGGTGGTGGTTGAAAGGTTAAAGGAAAAAGGGAGAATAAAGAAATAGTTTTTTTATTGGACTGTCCATGGTCGTGGTGCTCCCCATTGCTAGGTCGTGGTAGGCTCTGCCATGTTTTGCAAAAACCTTCTTTCCATGCCCATGGCTGTGGCGCTTCCCTCGACTTGGGTGTGGTAGACTCTGCTATTCTTTTTCAACGCTTTTTCTTCCTAAAATTGAAGTTTAAAATTAAACAAAACAAAACAAATAAACAAAACACCTAAAATCAAAGTGCAAACTATCTTATTTTCTTAGAAAATTAAGAAAAAATAAACTAAAATAAAACAATGATATGAAAAGAAAGAACAAGCTTAGGTTGCCTCCTAAGAAGCACTTGTTTAACATCATAAGCTTGACGCCAATAAGAATTAATCCCTGATAATTGGTTGTAGAAATAAAAGTGTCACCTCTTCCTCAATTAGTTTTCATACCAAGTCACACTTAAGCACTCCCTTCTTTTTTCCACCTTTCTTGCTTGAACTTCCCTATTCTACGCTGGGGAGGAGGAATCTAAGTTCCCACCCTTGATGTGCATCCTTCTGTGGGACTTTCCTTACTCTGGTTCTTAGCGAATCACTCCCTAATCAAATGTAAATCTATTGGATCCTTAACAAAGCACTTGACTGCCTCTCGTCTTACCACTTCATTCAATGAGTCAATGGATTTTTATCAAAATCCAAACTAACACAATAGGAGCAGAATTTTCACAAAGTTTGGATTGAAAGTGACTCCCACGTATAGGTAATTTTCACAAAGTTTGGATTGAAAGTAACTCCCACGTATAGGTATCTCTGATCCATCAGTATGAACTACAAAGTTGTGGGAGTATTCTTAAACACATTTTAAGGTTGTTATAGAAGCAATGTCTATTAGATTTTTCTACTCTTAGGTTCCTCGTTCTTCTTCTCACATTATACTAGATCATCAAAGCTTTAACAATTTATAAATACTTAGATCCATGATAGTTGCTTGAAAATCACAACAGAATCTTTAGAAATCATGAGCAGTTGGTTTGTAGCCTTCCTCAATCGAATCACCTTAGTTCCTCCAAGGACCTTTGTTTTTCTCTTCTGATGGGGAGAACAAAGAATGTATTTTTGATTTGGTGTATTGGGGATCATAACCTTTCCTGATTGATTAGCCTACATATAGGGTTTCCATTATCCCCTAATAGGCCAACATGGGTATCCATTCATTAAGACTATATCGAGTCCTTTTAGGAAGTCCATTTGATTACTTAAGTTGGATCACTTTAGGATTATAATCACCTTAAATAAATAGCTGATATAATTGTATTTTAAAATATAATGCTTAAAAGATTAAAATAAATTACAAATTTCTAACAATCTCCCACTTGGGCTTCATATTCTCTTGAAACAATTATATTACAAAATTCTTTAAGTGCACCTATATGCTATTTATCTTTAGACTCCTTCTTAATACAATCTAGTCCATCTTGTACATTAACAATGGAACCATTGCAACTTTCATTACAAACAAACGTGATTAAATTACGATGATTACCATATTAATATACTCAATGACATAGATCAAATATGGATGAGTGACATGAAAATTACATGCAATGTAATCTCAAACATGTCTATTTCCAATTGGTCCTTATTTTTAATCTTTAATGGAGATCAATCCAAATTCTTTGAATGTAACATAACTATTACATACAAGGAAACACAAGCGAGTTCAAAATGTAACATAAACCATCAACTTTATTTTTGTAGAAAATAAAGAACAACAAAAGATGTTTAAAGTGAAACATAAAACATAGAGACTCCCACTGAATTAAGGTATCCTAAGGAATAACACCCATATGAGTAGTCATGAAAAACCTTAGGTATCAACCCTTTAGTCAATGGATCAACTAGTATGAAACTTGTTCCTATATGTTCTATGAAAATCTGATTATTCTGAACTCTTTCTTTAACAACCAGAAACTTGATGTCGATGAACTTCGACTTTGTGGAACTCTTATTATTGTTGGAGTAAAGGACTATCGAATTATTGTCAAAGTAGATTTTCAATGGCCTTTCAATGCCATCGACCACCCGTAAACTTGTGACAGAGTTTCGTAGCCATATCTCATGGTTGGATGTCTCGAAGCAAGCCACAAACTCTACAACCATGGTCGAAGGGGCTATGAGAGTCCATTTAACAGACTTCCAAGAGATAGCTCCTCTAGCCAGCATGTAGGTGTATCCAAACATGGAGTATTTTCTATCTTGACATCTAGCAAAATTGGAATTTGAGTATCCAATGATCTCCAAACCTTCAGACTTTCGATAAGTGAGCATGTATCCTTTTGTTCTCTTTAAGTAATACATCACACATTTAACTGCCTTCCAATGCTGCATTCCAGGATCACTCAAATATCTGCCCAAAACTCCCACCATAAAAGCAATGTCAGGACAAGTACAAAATTGAGCTTACATTAGACACCCCACTACTAAGACATAGGGAATCTTTTGCATCTCGTTTCTTTCAAGGTCATTGTTGGGGCATTGCTTGAGACTAAATTTGTCTCCTTTCGCTATTGAGGTGTCTTGTGGTTTACTATCTTTCATGCTAAATCTATTTAAGGCTTTGCTAATATAGTTTCTCTTGTTACAACCATAGGATACCTTGAGAACGATCTCTTAGTATCTGAATGCCTAATACAAAAGAAGCTATCCCAAGATCTTTCATCTCGAAACTACATTTGCCTTGAAGTCATATGAGGTAATGACTTGATGGAATTTGTGATACCATTGATAGGAAGCCTGTTTGAGGACATAGATGGATTTCTATAGTTTGCATACCATAAACTTAGATTCATTGGAAACAAAGTTTTCAGGTTACACCATATAAATCGTTTAATCAATGTCACCATTTAGAAATGCAGCCTTGATGTAAACCAAAATGAGCTATTAGTTTCATTATTATTCTAAAAGAATCCTTTGAAGATATCGGAGAAAAGGTTTCTTTGTAGTCAATGCCTTCCTTTTGAGTAAAGACTTTAGCAACTAGATGAGCCTTATATCTCTCGATATTAAACCAATGTCATCCTTATGGTCTTGGAGAAAGACAATGTAGTCATCTAGAATTGCATGTCTCCTCTCTTTGATGGATCTCCTTAATGACATTTCTTGAGGTTGTTGAGTTTACTCCATAAGTGTTTGAGGGAGAACCTCATCATAGTCTTGTTCTAGAAAAATGTCAGGAATTGTAGTTTGAATGTTGTCTCCTATTACTGGAGTTATTTCTTAAACAGTAATAGGCACAAGGATTTGACCAATGTTATTTACAGATTCTTCCTCAAAGACAACATTCCTTATGTTCTCTTCCTTCTCAAACTCAACTTCCTCAAGAATTCTCGCATTTCTCGTTTCAAAAAAGGATCTTGAAGTAGGATTATAAAACTTATAACCCTGAGAGCATTCAACATAACCAACAAAATAACAGTTAATTGTTCTTGAATCTAGTTTTCTTTCATGCGGCCTATAAGGTCGTGCTTCAACTGGATAACCCAAAATGTGCAAAATTTTAACACTTGGCTTTTTGCCAATCCAAAGTTCATAAGGGGTTTTGTTAACTGCTACAGTTGGCACCCTATTAAGGATGTAAACTGTGGTCTTTAAAGCTTCTCTCTAGAGTGACTATGGTAAAGAAGAATGACTAATCATACTGCTCACCATATCCTTAAGAGTCTAGTTTCATTGTTTTGCCACACCGTTCATGCTAGGTTTTTTGGCATGGTGTATTGTGGAACAATTCCACACTCTTTGAGAAAAAGGGCAAAAGGTCTTGGACGTTATTCTCTTGATCTATCATATCTACCATAGTATTCACCACCATGATCAAATTTGACGACTTTAATTTTGTTTCCAAGTTAAAGTTCAACTTCAGCTTTGAAAGACTTGAAAACGTTTAGGAATTGGGACTTCTCATGTATTAAATATAGGTAATCGTACTTATAGTAATCATCTATGGATGAAATAAAGTATTGTTATTCATTCCATGAAGTTGTAGGGAAAGGACCAAAAATATTTGTATGTATTAGTTCTAAGACATCCTTAGCTCTTTCAGCACCTAATTTTCTTATGTGTGTTTGTTTTCCCTCTATGCACTCAACATAAACTTTAAAGTTTGATAAGTCCAAGGATTCAAGAATTTCATCCGACACAAGTCTTTGAATTCTCTGTTTAGAGATATGGCCTAAACGCTTGTGCCATAAGATGGTTGAATTCTCAATTAATTTTTGCTCTGTACCTCATGAACCAATTTGTAGTATTTCGTTATAGGAACTAACAATATCAAGCATGTATAGATTATCAATCAAAGAACCAGAACCAATAACATTTAAATTTTGGTAGAGACTAACTTTATTATTTCTAAAAGAACAAGAAAAACAAAATTTTTCCAAGCTGGAAATAGAACTTAAATTCTACCTAAAAGACGGCACAACAAAAGTCTCAAATAAATTTAAATGAAATCCAGTTTTCAATTGTAATCTGAATGTTCCAATAGCCTCTATTGCAACTTTATTGTCATCGCCCACAAAAATAAATCTTTCATCATCACTTGGTGGTCGGCTCCACAAGCAATCCTGCATAGTACACTTATGTGAGTAGTAGCATCAGAATCTACCCACCAAGTATCTGTAGACACAAAGGTCAAATTAACTTCAAAACAAACTAGAGCAAGAAATTTACCTTTCTTTACACGGCAAGCGGCATACTTAGGACACTATTTCTTCATGTGTCCTAACTTCTTACAAAAGAAACAGGTAAATTTCTCATTCTTCTTTGGTTTCTTTAGAAGACCCTTTCCCAGCACACTTACTGTTCTTCCTTTTCTTATTCTAAGAAGTCGAAGCGAAATGAGCACTTTTAGTCTTACCTCTCTGCAACCTCTTTTCGTCTTGCACACAATGAGATATAAACTCATTGAGAGACCATTTTTCCTTCTGAGTATTATAACTCACTTTGAATTACCCAAAGTGTGTAGGAAGGGAGATCAAAATCAAGTGCACGATCAAGTCTTCATCAAGCTCCAACTTGAGTGACTTGAGTTTTGTTGCGAGATTAGACATCTCCATTATGTATTCTCTTATATTTCCTCTATTTTTATACTTCATTAAAATGAATTTAGCCAAAAGGTTTTCATTTTTGGCAAAGAATTGTTCAATCTCTTTAAGAAATTTTCTTGCATTTTGACTCTAAAAAATAGAGCCCCGAAAAGCTTCTAGAATCGAGTGCTTCATGATCATAAGGTACATTTGGTTAGAGTGTTCTCATTTCTCAATTTTAACCTCTTGAAGGTTATTCAAAGTAGGAATAGGTTTCTCTACTCGAAGCGCTAGATCCAAATCCATATAGTCGAGGATTATCCCTACAGCTTCCTTCCAAACATTAAAATTCGTCCCATTCAGCATTGATATGCTACTAATTTGAGAAAATAAATTGACCACACTAGTAGCAACAACTGAAGAAAAAAATGAAAGTTAATAATTTATAAAAGATAGAAGGCATCCAAAGTATACAACAAGACATGTGAAGACAAACTAAATAATGGATCTTTACAAGATACCCAACACAACATTAATTTTTAGTTTTTGGATAGAAAAATTAATTTATAAGCAGTAGTCTCAATACAATAATCAAATATTGACAATTAGTTTTGTCAAATAATAATATTTCTTTGGACTGACTATTATTTACATGAAATATAAAAACTTTATAATTGTCACATATTTATTATTACAGGTATGTTATTATTTGGCCAAACCATGTCTTCCTTTGGACTGATCACAATTTGTATAAATAATTCCATACTAATATACATCTTTGTAATTTAAATTAAATCAATTAACACATAGACATTAATTTGACAATATATTACTTCAATTAATTTAATTTTGAAAATTACGAGACAATCTAAAATAATGATAAGTGTCAAAAATTTCATAAATAATGTAGTCTACTTTATGCCTTTTGTAACATAATTTATTTACTTATTATTATTATTATTGATATAATAATAATAATAATAATAATAATAATAATAACCTAATAAATAAAAATAAAACTGCATGTTATAATAGCAAAGAGCAATTTTGAAGCATCTAATAATGACTTATATTAGACATATTTGACATTATTTTCTGGTTAATAATCACTCATTGGTTGAGTCTTAAATCATTGAGTTTAATTGAGGATAATTGTTAATCTTTGCTTAATTTCAGACTTAATTTTCACTACGAGGTTGCTATATTGTGTAGGCCATATCTAGAGCTACAGACCTCCAAATTGGACAATCTTTGTAGCCCTAGAAAGTTAAGACAAAGATATACAACTTCTCTCTTTACAGTTCAACATAGTTCGACCATTTGAAGTATCAAATATGGATGTGAAGTTACTGCCTCCACCACTTTGGTTTAGACTTTTCCTTATAAATTGGTGGGCTTGTTGGGCTGCTAAAGCTTCTATCCAAATCCATTTTCCTTAGTATTTTCAAGCATGTAATCATTAAGAAGTTTAGTTAGGAAGTTGAGGAGTTATTTAGGAAGTTGAGGAGTTAGTTAATTAGTTAGTAAGTTAGTTAGTTAGAAACTTGCTGGAGACTCTTGAGTTTTGGGGAAGTTGAAGGGTTGTAGTGAAAGTTTCCTTTCTTCTAAAAAGAGTTTTAGCTACGTTTTTTAAGGTTTTTCTGCATTTTCTTTTTTTTTTCCTTCTTAGAATGTTGCTAAGTCTTCTATGACGATGAACATGGAAGGCTAACTTCGTTACCAATTCAAGATTCATGGTTGCAACCGGTTTGAGCTCTTGAGTCTTTATCTTCTTTATGCAATTTCTACTATTTTGTCTTTCCAATTCTTAATTTTCATGATTGTGATCTCGCTTGAGTTTTGGATTGTCTTTTATTAGGTAATCAATTGATAACCTAAAATCAACCAGTTATTATCCTGAATCCATGCTAATTAGAGGCTATAATTGTGATCTCAATATGCATGGGCGAATGTTAAATTATTATCTAAAGAAACTTAGGTTGATATGAAATTGCTTCCTTCTTAGAATCATGATAATTGATTGCATGATTGAATCCTTGAATTGATGATTACAAAAATTATTTTAGATCCATTCTATTTTGTATGAATTCTATTATTATTCTACATAATTCCTATTCTACATAATTTTGTATCATTCAACCCTCCATTTTTCACATTCATTTTGGATTTTGATCAACAAGATTAGGCATAATATAATTGTGTACTTGTGATAATCGACCTAGGTTAGTCCCTACACTACAGAAATTAAGGGAAATCTAGTGATTTGATAGTGTCTCGTCAACATTATCACCGACCCTACCTACGAGGAAAACAATTCATAGGAAATCAACCCCCACATGATGTGACTTGTCGCGTTGCATCATGTCATCTTTTCAATTTTTTCCTCCTTTCTTTTATGCTTTTTGTTTTTCTTCATTCCTCCTTTATGCCATGGACCAGTGATGATGCATCTTCACGTCGCGCCTTGAACCAACGACGACACCTCTTCACGTCGTGCCTTGAACTAGTGATGACGCCTTTTCACGTTGCACCTTGAACTAGTGACGACACCTCTTCACGTCGCTGCATTGTGCAGCAGTAGTGATGAGCGTTGCAGCTGTCGGCGAGAGGCGCAACGAACAAACAACGATGAAGGAGGACAACCACGACCGTTGTTGAGAAATAGACCGTGGTGGCGTGATGGGTCATAAAATGCACATCTTAAGTGGACCTAAGAAGGGCATCGTTGAACAACTCACGAGCTTAAAAGATGACTGTTAGCTAAGATCCAGATTAATGGCCTAAACTTGAAGTAAAACACAATTTGTGCTTAATCAAGGTTTTTAGCTAACTATCTCTTCATTGCAGGTTCAGCCAAACTTAGCCCGCCATCAGAAGCCCAGGCCGAGACCCTCTCGGCAAGGCCGAGACTTCGACCCGTGCAGGGGAGCCCAGTCAGATAGATCCAGGTGGGACTCCATGTCAGCAATCAGAACCACCTTGGGTCCAGCTCAGCTTCACGTCACTACCTGGAGTAACTTGCAACGCAAGTCACAGCAAGGGCAGAATAGGAATTGTACATGTAATTCTGTTAGCATCGTTAGCTGTGCCCACTCATGTATAAATAGATAGAATTCTGAACGAATAGGGGCTTTTGGCATTCAAGCTTTTTCCGCGTTCATAATTCTTTTTTCTCCTCAACTCACGGTGGTACACGTAGGCTGTTAATGGCGTTTCTCCGATTGAGGAAATGCAGGCCGAGAACCGAGAGGTCAAGGTTATCGGAGGAGACCGATTGGAGCACCAACGCACTCTGGTGGACCTGATCCTCGGCGTCTTAGCTAGTTGAGGTGAATCATCGCCGCCGTCCATGGCGATCGTCGTGGAAGATGGAATCATCGAATCCGGCCTTGTGTTTGTATTTTGCTTTCAATATTATGAGCATTTTCTGAATTCTGAACTCCATTGCATTCTGAAATCTAAGTTCAATTACTGTGTTGCGATTGCACCTGGTGACGGAACAATGCTAAATTAAGCCGATTGGAACTGGTTTAGCTAATTCAAGTAGGTAATCACTTAACGATTGTTGATTGAGAATCTAAAATCAGCTTGAACTTAATCTTGCGCCAACCGATGAGGTGGCGATTGTGTAATTCCTCGGTATGGTAAGGGGCGAACCTTTGGCGATTGCCATAAGAACACCTTTGGAGGCGATGAGGATTGTAATTGGAATGACTGAACCAGAAAGAACTTGATTATTGGAACTAAAACATGAACACAGTATGATACTTGAAATAGCGTTAGGAGTAGCGTAATTGCATTTTGATTATAGTTAACTTACTGTTTTGATTCCAATTGCATTTCAACCCCCTTGTTCTTGCTTTCTAAGTGCGAGGACAGACAGTCCATCTCATGGCGTCATGCGCATTCAACCGAGACCAAGCCTGATCGTCTCTGTTGAGATCGACTTCGGTTCGGTCTGTTGAGCAACAACTCGCCATTCTTGAGACGGCAGTCGGTATCTTACACTTAGATTCAACTACTTTATTCGCATCACACCAATTCACAACTGAACACACTGTGTCCTCCTTGAGAAGAATGACCTAGGGTTAGCTATACTATAGTTAGCTTTAGTTATTTGATAAGCGCGTAAAAGCATTGTAAAAAAAACGCACATTATCAAATTGGCGCGTTCTTGGGGAACACAAGTTCTTTTGTGTTTCGGTGTGCCAAAATAAACCGAGTCGAATCCGAGTTGTAAGAAGTTTCGTTTAGAGTTTTTGAGTTTGAATTTGTCAATAAATCTCTACCTGAATTCACTGATAAAATAAAAACAAATATATACATATAGATATAGAATAAATTCTCAATTCTGCATTGCATACATTAAATTTTCTGACTCTACATTACATTTAATTTCGCATACATTACATTTAATTTTGCAGTAGAATTAATTGTTGTTTTAATTACTTTGAATCCTGCATGATGCATGACTAGGAGTAAAGACTGACCCATTGTATGTTTTTGATCCATAGATAGAACTAACTTTACATAGATTACGAAAAATTAGAAATACCACATAAATATCAATAGTGGTGTGAATTCTACCATTAACTCTTACCAGTTTTTGTACTGACCATTTTATTACTAGTGCTAACAATTTCACAGAGCCAGGGGCAGATGGAACACCAAGACAGGACGTTGAAAAGAGCTAGCTACTCCAGATGTGGTATACCAACCATGGTGTATCCAATATCCACAACTGAGCCGGCTCGGACATATGAATTGAAGTCCAGTTTGATACACTTGTTGCCTAAATTTCATGGTCTTGCAGGAGAAGACCCCCACAAACATCTCAAAGAATTTCATGTGGTTTGTTCCACGATGAGACCAAGGGAATCCCAGAAAGACTACATAAAGATGAAGGCATTTCCATTCTCTCTCGGGCCAGAGCTGCAAAGGACTGGCTATATCTGCAGCCAACACTCTTGAACACAGGGAGATATGAAACGGACCTTCCTAGAAAAATTCTTTCCAGCTTCTAGATTTGCGACCATCGGGGAAGGAAATATGTGGGATAAGGCAGCATATAGGAGAGACTCTCTGCGAATATTGGGAGCGCTTCAACAAGCTTTGTGCCACTTGTCCCCATCACCGGATCAGCGAACGATTGCTGATCCAGTACTTTTTACGAAGGACTATCAATGATGGACAGAGCATGATTGATGCATGCCAAAGGAGGAGCATTAATGGACAAAACACCCGTTAGCAGCAAGGCATCTGATCTCGAACATGGCGAGCAACACTCAACAATTTGGGATCGGAGGTCGAATCCGTCTCGGCGAGGAACGAAATCGGTGCAGCCTCCAACCAAAGGATGGAGAACCAACTAATCGAGTTGACATCTCGGTGAGACAACTGGCTGTTAGTCAACATCACCCACCATGGCAGCAAAGGTCCAGTGGCATATGTACTTCAATGGAGCATCCAACGATGCATTGCCCCACTCTCCAAGAGATCGAGTCTGGCCAAACAGAAAGTGTTGGAGCCGTGGGAGGATTCCAAAGACGGGAAGCAGCTATACGGAGAACAGCGGGCCGATAATCAACCATATGGGGAGACAACCATTTCGGCCTAGTCCACAACAAGGACCATATCCAGCTCAAAGAGCCGGATCCATGCCGAATATACCCTATGGGTGGTTGGTTACCAGAAATCGAGTCCGCAATACCCAAAGACCATCCTTCCACCACAACAACAGAAACTCCTACCCAAGGCAACTCTCCATCACTAGAAGATTTAATGAAGCAGGTGGCAACAAGCAATCTAGAATTCCAACAGTCAGTAAGTTCCAGCAACTTACAATTCCAACAGAATATGACCGCCACCATCCAGATCTCAAGATGCGAGATAGGACAGACTAGCAAATACAGTTAGCGAGTTACAATCAAAGGATCAAGCAACCTTCCTCCCAACCCATTCCGAATCTGAGAGGAATGCCAATGCAGTAATACTCGAAGCGGCAAAAGAATTACCTCGGCCTGCACAGCATCGGTACTGCAGCCAGCTGAAGCCGACTCGAAGCAATGGCCGGCTCACCGCCTCACCCACAGACAATTGTCCATTCTCGTTTCCATCCCGGACCATCTCGGCACGGAAACCAGATTCGGATGACGAGCTGCTGAAGATGTTCGGAAGGTGGAAATCAACATTCCGCTTCTCGATGCGATCAAGCAAATTCGAAATACGCAAAAATTCCTTAAGGAATTATGCGTACAAAAAAGAAAAAAAATGAAGGGAATCGAGAACTTGGAGGTGTGGTCTCAAGCTTGACTAGAGCCATCCCACTGCAGGGATTTCACAGGTCTTACCAAAGAAGTGCCGAGACCCCGGTATCTTCTCGGTCCCATGCACTATCGGTGATTGCACATTTGCTGATGCTATCTTTGGACCTAGGAGCGTCAATCAACGTCATGCCCGCATCAACTTATAGGTCCCTCAATTTCGGAGATCTGGAACCTACAGGGGATGACCATACAGCTTGCTAATAGAAGCATCGTGCAACCCACGGGAATTCTCGAAGATGTCCTCGTCCGGTGAATGAACTAATATTTCCAGCTGATTTTTTATGTGCTTGACATGGAGGGCGAAGCATCCTAAAAGGATCAACATTGATACTTGGGAGACCATTTCTAATGACGGCAGGGCGAAGATCGGCGTACATCTTGGAACACTCTCTATGGAATTCGGTGACACATTGGTGCAGTTCAACATTTTGAAGCCATGAAGCACCCCACCGCCGATCACTCTCTCTTTGGCATAGACATAATGGAGCAGTTGGTGGAGGAATACTTCCAACTAGACAGTTGCGATGAGGGAATGGAAGATCTTGCTAGAATCTTAGAATCCGATAGCTGCTCAAGGCCAACCATAATGGAGTGCTAGAGCCCCCAGGACTCGAGGATGATCACGGTGGCGTCGACAACTTGGCATTTGAAAAGAACTAACCAGGTTAATAAACCAAGTGCGCTATCCCGACCCCCGGAGAATGAGAATAGTGCAGAGGTAAAAGTTGCCGAGATTACGAAGCCTCTGCACTCCGCACATTGGCAACAATATTCACGACCAAAGTGAAGTCGGCCAAAGAAGGCCGAGTCAATGCAAGTTCAAAGTCAACTCGGTAGACGAGGTCAAACCACAAGCCGACACACTAACGAAACCATCTCGGCTAGTAAGGACCAGACTCGAGCCAAGAAGCTCGTTGCTCCACCGGATCAAGATCGAAGCTACAAAGGGAACCAAGCCGACCTCAATCCGAGTCGTCGTAGAAGCGATACAAAGTAGAGGCCATGACGACCCTAATCTGGCGAGTCTAGAACAAGCGACCCAGACGGATCCGAGTCCGTAACTCAGAATCTCAATTCCATCTCCACCACCTGAGTTGAAACCATTGCCTAGCCACCTCAAATATGCCTTTTGGGACATTGAGCAGCTGACTCCGGTCATCATTGCAAGTAACCTCCTCTTAGAGCAAGAAGACAAGCTCTTTGGAAGTCCTTAGGCAACACAAAAAGGCAATTGGGTGGAAACTTTCTGACCTTCAGGTTAACCCTCCATATGCATGCACGAATATTAATGGAGGATATTAAGCCCATAAGGCAGGCAACGAAGGCTGAATCCTACCATTCTAGATGTGGTCAAGAAAGAAGTCACGGGGCTTGCTGCAGGCATCATCTACCCTATCTCCAGACAGCCAATGGGTAAGTCCTGTGCAAGTAGTGCCAAAGAAATCTGGAATGACCGTTATGAAAAACCAACAAGATGAGTTGGTACCTACGGATTCAAGAACAATTTGGCGGGTGTGTATAGATTCTGAAGACTCAATCAGGCAACCCGCAAGGATCACTTTCCTTTTTTTTATTGACCAAATGTTAGAAAAAATAGCAGGGAAATCCCATTACTGTTTTCTGGATGGATTCTCAGGATACATGCAAATACACATAGCACCGGAGGATCAACATAAGACCACTTTCACATGCCCGTTTGGCACTTTTGCGTACACCTGCATGCCATTCGGCCTGTGCAATGCGCCGAGTACATTTCAACGTTGCATGATGAGCATCTTCTCGGATTTGCTACAAGATTGCATGGAGGTGTTTATGGATGACTTCACGGTGTATGCAGAATCATTGACAGCATGCTGAACAACCTGTCAAGGTGTTGAAGAGATGCATGGACACGAACACTGTTCTCAAACTTGAAAAATGCCATTTCATGGTGACTGAGGGAATAGTGTTGGGACACCTGGTCTCCAACAGAGGCATCGAAGTGGACAAGGCGAAAATAAATAGTCACGTCCCTTCCAAACCCCACTTACGTGCGAAGATTCCCCATTTTTTTGGGGCATGCAGGTTTTTATAGAAGGTTCATCAAAGACTTCAAAAATAGCACCGCCTATCCCAACTTCTACAAAAGGATGTGAATTTCAACTTTGACCAGCCCCGCATTGAGGCATTTCGTGAGCTGAAGAACAAACTCACATCCGCACCTATCCTGCAAAGCACCCAGGCCCAGGACCTGCCATTTGAACTCATGCGACGATCCATTAAATACTAGGAGCTGTTCTCGGCCAGAGAGCGAGTCGGCCAACCAGTCCACGTTATTGCGTATGCGTCTCGAACCATGGACTGCCCAACAAAATTACGACGATTGAGAGGAACTCCTGGCAATTGTGTTTGCCTTGATAGTTCGCTCCTACCTTCTCGGTTCTAAGATAGTCGTGTTCTCTGATCACCTCGGCTCAAGTACTTGCTGAAAAACCGGATGCCAAGCCAGACTGATCCGATGGTGCTTCTTCTCCAAGCACCTGACCCGGATATCGGAGATAAAAGGTCTTTGAGAATTCTATAGCGGACCACCTCGGAGTTGAAGAGAAAGCTGACAATTGCCTGCTCCGAGACGAAATTCCACTGACTGAGCAACTCACCGCACTCAAGACGGCCACGCCCATGGTTTTGGAGACATTTGTAATTTCATTGGCAACATCTCAATTTCCACTGAGGCATCCCTAACTTACAAAGAAGATCAGAAGTGATGCTAAGTACTACGTATGGGATGACCCTATACGGAGATTACGCAGATTGATAAGATCATCCGCAGGCATTCCTCGATGCCGAGATCAAGCCTGGCCCTCCACTTCTGCCATTCGGCCCTCGGAGGAGGCCACCACGGCTCATCTCGACTGCCAGAAAGTGCTTGATTGTGGCCTTTATTGGCCTTTCTATTTCGAGACGCTTTCGTCAATTCGTCTCCTCCTACGCCAGATGTCGAAAGCAGGAATGGCCTTGAACCAAAGACATGAAATGCCCAAAGAACCCATCTGTTTTGTGAAGTCTTTGACGCCTGTAGGTATCGATTTTATGGGGCCATTCCCAATCTCCAATGGCTATTCATACATCCTGCTTGCCGTCATTATGTATCAAGATGGGTAGAAGCCATTCCCACGATGATGCCAAGGCGGTAGTGGACTTTCTTAAGTCCAATATTTTCTTGCAGGTTCGGTGTCCCAAAAGCGCATTAGTGACCAAGGGAGTCACTTCTGCAACAGAGCCATGACCTCCTTCTTCAAAAATATGGGTCGCACACAGGATAGCCACAGCTATCACCCTGACAAATGGGCAAGCTGGGAAGTGTTTAACAGGGAAATTAAGCATACTACGCAAAAGATGACAAATCCTAGCGGGGAAGGACCGAGAAGACTCATGAGGATGCTCTATGGGCTCACAGGGACTGCATATCGAACACCGCTAGGATGTCTCCCTCATCAACCGTGTTCGAAAGCCTGTCACCTTCCTGTGGAGTTCGGCATAAAGCTTATTGGGCAGTTAAGCAATGTAACATGGTTTACATGACCAAGCAGGAGGAAACATAGGAAGTTCCAACTTCAAGAATTAGATGAACTTCATGGAAGCCTATGAAAACGCCAGGATCTACAAGCAAAAGTTTCCACGACCAAAAATATCCGAGGAAAGATTCCGCATTGGCCAAAAAAGTGTTATTCAACCTGCATTAAAGCTCATAGCGTGTAAGCTTCAGCCCTGCATGGGATGGACCTTGTCATTACTGACATATTTCCTTGGTGCAGTGCATAAGAGAAGAACACCAACCGCACCTTTCAGGTCAACTAGCACCAAGTCAAACTCTTTCTCAAGGTCCAAAGCATCAGCAGTAGAAAATATGGCATCTTTGCTGTGAGCCGACTCTCACCTGATGTCTTAGCGCCTGAGCCTGGCCTACCTCTATCTCAGCATTTAGGGACAATGCAGAGATTAAGTGTGGGGGTCTGTCATTTGGCTATCCTTCATGTCATATCTCGCTTCTCTTCTCAACTTTTTCATTTCCCTAGCTTTTCATCGTTTCTTACATACCGACATACCATTTTAAAGTCTCATTAGTATGCTTAAGTTTGTGTTTAATAAAAGAGTCCCATCTCAGAGTCTGCCACAGCCCATGACCTTATCTTAGCGAGTTACGTGTCCCAAAAGAAGATATCATAATCTTGAGTCAGAGAGTCCGACAAGCCAGTGAAGGAATCTCTCCATTCCTCGAGCAAAATTGCTCTGCTGAAGGGAACCAAACCTCTGGGTCCCAAGTGCTAAATGGTGAAAATGGGAAGAGGGAACTCGAGTGAAGAGCAGAATCAGCCAGTGAGAATTTGAGCCTTGCAACGAGGCGGCTTACACTCTGCCATCTCCCTTCTTTTCCTCGAAAGTGATTTTTGCAAAAGCATGTTAATCGTGTGTGCTTAATTTTGCCTTAACTCTCTTGGATACAACTGTTTACACATGCAGAATGAAATGATCTAGGCCATATTCTTATGAGCCCGAGCCAAATAAACTGTCCAAAAAACAAACTGACCCCTGTCACCTTACGATCCTAAATGACCACTGCAGCTCAAACCGAGACCAGAAAAACAAATTCTTACCCTCACCAGAAGCCGAGGAGCCGTGGAATCGCCTTGGGAGTGAGTTGGAATCAGAGATGTGGAAGTCTAGAGCTGAATCGACAAAAGCAACTGAAGGTTCAGAAGAAAAGAAAGAGAGAAGAAAAATGGGATGAAAGAAAAGAAAAGAAAGTACATAAAAAAAGAAAACAGGCAATTAGAATGAATGAGGCTGAATAAACAATCAGCAAGCTGCATGAGTAAAAGTAAGAAAGAATGAAAAAACCATGAAAATAAAGATCAAGGAGCATCACGCTAACCGACCGCCTCATAATGTTACACTACTCCCTCTATCGCTTCCTCTCCTCCCCGGTCCTCGGGTTAGTTTTCTTACATCTATTCGACCCATAACCTCAGTGATCACACCAGCTGTGTTTTGCAGGTGTAAGAGGAGAGCTCTGTCAAGATATGGTGACACCAATCATGCAATGCCGAAAAACACAAATGCATTAATTTGAGCATATGAGAAAAATTGAACACATGAGTAAAGCCAATTGGAAACTATGAAGGCCCCCGAGGACAAAAAAGGAAGTAGCTCCCATCAAATGTTTTGAACCGGATGAAGAGAGGCCACTTGCAGAGTCAGCTTAAGAAAATCAAACAGGAAATTCTCTCACTAAAGTCACCCTTAATTGAGTCATATGTTTGCCCGAGTGCAAAGGCTAAGTGTGAGGGGTTTGATGGGTCATAAAATGCACATCTTAAGTGGACCTAAGAAGGGCACCATTGAACAACTCATGAGCTTAAAAGATGACTCGTTAGCTAAGATCCAGATTAATGGCCTAAACTTGAAATAAAACACAATACTGTGCTAATCAAGATTTTAGCTAACCATCTCTTCATTGCTAGTTCAACCAAACTTAGCCCGCCATCGGAGCCCAGGCGAGACCTCTCGGCGGTAGAGACTCGACTTATGCAGGAGCCCAATAGGCGAGTCTCGGTGGACTCCATGTCAGCAATCGAAACAGTGGATCCAGCTCAGCTTCACGTCACTACCGGAGTAGCTTGCAACGCAAAGTCCGAAAGCGTGTAGTAGGAATTGTACATGTAATTCTGTTAGCATCGTTAGAGCTTTGCATTCATGTATAAATAGATAGAACTTTGAGCGAATAGGGGCTTTTGGCATTCAAGCTTTTTCACGCTCATAATTCTCTTCTCTCCGCTCTACGATGCTACGTGAGTCTGTTAGATGGCGTTTCTCGATTGAGGAAATAGCTGGCGAGCGAGAGGTCAGAAGGTTATCGGAGGAGACCAGTGGAGCACCAACGCACTCTGAGTGGACTGAACCTCAGCATCTTAGCTAGTTGAGGGTGAATCATCGCCGTCGTCCATGGCGATCGTCGTGAGAAGATGGAATCATCGAATCCAGGCCTCGTGTTTTGTATTTTTGCTTTCAATATTATGAGCATTTTCGAATCTGAACTCCATTGCATCTCACGAAATCTAAGTTCAATGCGTATTGCGATTGTGACCAGTAGGGAACAGTGCTAAACTAAACGATTGGAACTGGTTTAGCTAATTGATCAGGTAATCATTTACGATTGTTAATAGAGAACCTAAAATCAGCTCGAACTTAATCACACTTGGCCCGATGAGGTAGCGATTGCATAAATCCTCGGTATGGCAATGGGCGAGACTAACTGGCGATTGCCACAGAACATGGAGGCAATGAGGATTGTAGTGGAATGACTCAGAATCGAGAAGAGGGACTTGATTAATGAGAACTAAAACATGGACACGATGGTAATAGCGTTAGAAGTGGCGTAATTGCATTTTGATTATAGTTGACTTACATTTTGATTCCAATTGCATTTCAACCCCTTTGTTCTTTCGCTTTCGTCAGAGCACGAGCAGTCCATCTCTATAGCGTCATGCACTCAGCAAGAGACCAAGCCAGGCACGATCTCGTTGAGATCGACTGCAGTTCGATCTCATTGAGAGCAACTTGCCATTGAGGAGCAGTCAGTATCTTACGCTTAGATTCAACTACTATTCAGCATCACACCAATTCACTGACCGACACCTGTGTGTCCTTGAGGAAGAATGACCTAGGGTTAGCTATGCTATAGTTAGCTTTAGTTATTTGATAAGCGCGTAAAAGCAGTAAAGCTCGCCATCATCACCTCCCCGATCCTAAAAGCCCGACACTCGGCATTTCCTGGCAGTTTATATCTTGGTGGCATATGACGCTATAAGAAGCGGCGATAGTGCAAGAGAAGGAGGGAGAACAATACACAGGTGTATTTCATAATCAAGTCCTCTAAGAGCGGAGAGGAGGGTAAGAAGATAGGCGACCCTCACCCTCGTAATCCAGCTCTAGGCGACTTCCCACATTTCCAAGGATACCCACAGCTAGAAAACCAGACTTGGCGGGAGGATGGTGGCTTGGAGGCGTCGACTCTCGGGTTTGACATATCCCTACGAGTAGAGGCCACGTAAGCTCGAGGCATTATTACATCACGGTAGTGGCGAGTGGATTGGTGACCGAGGAGAATAGCAGATGGATCTTATCGAGTGGATGGAGCATCCAACCAATCCCGGGAGTGGCGGGGTGATATTAAAAGGAGCTGAGCGAGTCGATTGGCAATCACTCCATTTCGAATTCAAAACTGGCAAAAACCAGGCGAATATGAGGCCTTTGTTGGCGAATGAGACTGGCCAAGAGCTAGAAGCGAAGACCCTAACAGCTAAGAGCGACTTGAAACTCGTCACGGGTCAGGTGAATGGGGAGTACAAATAGGAGAGGAGTGCAATGGTTGGTCATACATGAGAGCATAAGCCAGCCGACCATCGAAGAGCCGACAGTTTGTAGCGTGGAGGGAGGAGAACGTGGATGAGCCCACTGATGGAATACTTGAAGGGCGAGCTATTGTTGACTGACACTACTGAAGCTAGGAAAGTAGCCAGGGGCGTAGCAGGTACATCGTCATTGGAGGAGATTGTACAGGCGGGGCTTCTCTTTCACTACTCTGGTGTATCGAGGCGAGGAGGCACGATATGTATTCAAGGAAGTGCATGAAGGGGTATGTGGCATGCATATAGGAGGCCGAGCATTAGCCAGCAAGATTGCCAAGGCCGATTACTATTGGCCACATTGGAAAAATAACTGCATGGAGTATGTGAGAAGATGTGACAAGTGTCAGAGATTGGCGAGTAAGCACAACACCCTAAAAGCAGCTACATTCCATCACCTCGCCCTTGCCCGTTTCACAAGTGGGGGTGGATATCTGGGATCATTCTCACCTACCCTCGGTCAGGTGAAGTACCTCATCATGGCGGTAGATTACTTCACCAAAATGGATTGGGGCTGAGCTTGTAGCCATGATCTCGATAGAAAAGGGTCAAACATTTCTACTAGAAGAAGATAATATGTCGTTTTGGCCTCTCTACGAGATAGTTTTCAAACAACGGGACTCAGTTCGCATCCTGATCTACTGTAAAGCCATGTTCCCAACTAAAGATAAAATAGCACTTCACATCGAGTGGAGCACCCCTAAGCAAATGGGCAAGCTGAAGCCGCCAGCGGTGTCATCTGAGGGGGACTGTGAGGCGTCTCGAGGCGAAAGGAAGATGGGCAGAGGCTCCCCAAGTGCTCTGGTCTTACCACAACCCCAACTACTCCTGAATGAGACACCTTTCCATTTGACTTTTAGCATAGAAGTTGTCATCCTCGTCGAGATTGGAGAGCCATCCCCCAAGACTGCCTTGATCCGGTCGGCCAGAAAGCGAGGGACGAACTAAGAGTAAACCTGGACCTATTGTAGGAAGCTCGCGACATTGTGCAAGTCAAGAGTGCGCGATGAAGGCTAGAGCGGCTAGGCATGCGCGAAGACTAGCCCTCGACGATTCAAGCCTAGCGACTTGGTCCCCAGGAAAATGCTTAGCGGACTGTCGATAGCAACAAGCTTACCCCATATAGGAAGGCTCGTTTAGAATAGCTGAAGAGGTCAGTTGAGGAGCCTACTGCCTAGAGCAACTCGATGGTAAGAAAATCCCTTGGACATGGAACACGATGAATCTTCGGTTGTCTGTAACTAAGCTCAGTATATCCCAAATGTATCAAAATTTTTGATTTTTACTAATCCAATACAATGAGAATTCGTTTACAGATATAATAGCAAAAGACCTGAGGAGTCGGCCATAGGTCCTCCCGAACACGAATAAAGCTAAGAAGTCAGCCACAGGATTCTCCCGAAACACGAGACAAAGACACAGAAGATCATTTAAGCATATGCAGTTTTTTTTAATTGTAAAAATTTTTAGCGCCTTAGTATATATGTAATTAGCACAATGCAATTAAATTTTTTTACATAAAAATAAGATATACTTTGGATATTTTCAATTTATTATAAAGTTTTATATATTTTAACGTTATATATTATTAAACAAAACTTATATTTCTTTACATGTTTGAGTGTTATTTTATCAAATATGTATAATGATTTAATAATAAAAAATATATAAAAGTTTTTTTTTGCTAGCATATGAAATTTCATCAAATTCTTTTATAATAAAACCACCTATCATCATAAAATATTAAAATATAGTCTCATTTTGAGACTAGAACTCAAATTTAATTATATATAGATATATAGATAATAAATATATAAGTGACAAATCTCTAACCAATATCTTAAGCATTATTCATTTAACATGCATGTGCTTGTGTATGTCTTACTTCTAAGTCACTTATTTTTATTTTATGGAGCAAATATGTGTTTAAAAATTAAAATATTATTATTAAACATTACCAAAAAATAAATAATAGCCAATTTTAGATATTAATAATTCAAAATAATTTTAATATTAATATTTAATAATTCATAAATACTTTAATTATTTAATAATTCTGAAATACAAATATTAATATTTTTATGTCAACATTAATATAGAAAACAAGAAGAAGAAAGAGCCTGAGGAGAGATAAAAAACAATATGAGAGAAAGAAAAGGGTGAGAAAGTAAGAATGAAGAATTTTAATTTCCCTGCTTTTTGTGGAATTTAAAATTCTAGACTTTAAGTAATCAAAGTCCTTTCACAAATTATTAGCATTTCAATTTCTTTCTAAATTGTCCATTCTTCATCCATAGAAATTA